>JAPDRP010000007.1:0-600000 GCA_030247845.1 Coniosporium tulheliwenetii
CCCTAACCCTAACCCCTAACCCTAACCCTAACCCTAACCCTAACCCTAACCCTAACCCTAACCCTAACCCTAACCCAAAGGAAGAGATAGTATACTTATTCTACTAGTATATCTAGAAGCACTATAGCCTACCTAGCACGATTATCTTAGACTATAGAGCGTAATTTATAACCTATTTCTAGAATAAACTATGCTCACGGCTTAGCGTTAAGCTCTTACTCTCTATAGCTTACCACCCCAAGACTGACGGGTAAACTAAGAACATAAATATCTTCCTAGAATAGTACCTCCGCGCCTATATAGCGTATCTATAAGACAACTAGGTCTCCTAGCTTTCTAGTGCTAAATTCACCTATAATAACTACTTCTCTAAGTTCACTTAACTATCCTCCTTTCTAGCTAACTATAGATAGCATCCGCGTATAGGACTCGAATTATAAGAACTAGTAGAGCACTTAGAGAACTCTTAAGCGGATAGGAACTATATCTAGGCCGGAGCCTTTATGGAAAAGATAAACACTATTAATAAAGAGCTCTAATAATAGATGCGCCTCGTCTAAGCTATCTATAAAGACTTTACTAATAGATATCGCTAGCCCACGCTAGCTTACTAAGTAGGAGATAAAGTCTTCCTAGACACTCGAAACCTATGAATAGATTGTCTAAACCGAAAGCTTACTAATAAGTACTAAGGTTCCTTCTAAGTTATATAGGTTATAAGCCTATACGCCTACTAACTTATAGTCCCTAATAGCTAGAGTATACACGATATCTTTTATACCTTACTACTCCGCCCGTCTATAACCGACCCACTACTAGGCTAGGCTCCTTTAGCCTCTTTTCCTCGTTCCGGCACTAAATGCACCGAAGTATAGGGTATTAACGCTATTCTAGACTCCCGAACTAGGCGTGGTTAAATCTAACTCCTAGTTATGTTGGAAGGAAGTAATAAAGATACCTAGTAACCTTTTAACGACCTATGTATAGCTTCTAATACCATTAATAGTTTCTACTAGCGGTATCTATAGAAACATAGCGCCGCCTAGTGGCGCTAACTTATAGAGTAAGAAGACTCCGACTTAGATAGCCTATATAAAGAAGATACCGATAAGGTCGTGTAGAAACCTAGCCCTTAAGGGGGAGCTACTATTATAGTTTAGCTGCATGAAGATTTGGAGCCTAGAGCTTAGATTATTCTAGGGATGCGGTAATAGATTAGGATATTATTTCTTAGCGTTTAGTAGATGGTTGCTCCGAGGTCACGTGATACTACACTAGGGTTATCTACTTACTCCGGTCGCAATCCTTTCGATCCTCGTGCCTTATCTTATAAGATAGACTAGTTATTAATCTTTATTAGTTTAGTATTAAGTCTTAACCCCTCGTGACAGCTCTAGGCGCGTGATCTATCCTATAATCTATTATATTCTATAATAAAACTATTTCTATAGCCTACTACTTAGGATTATTCTATTATATCTAGTAACTATATAAGTATCTCTAGAAATTTCTAGTAGATAAATAAAGACTAATAGAGAGATAGATAGATCTATTCTATTCTTCTAATATATATACCTCCGCTTATATCTACTCTACTATCTTTCTTATACTAATCCTATAACTCTCTCGCCTAATAGAGACTCTATAGATCTTCTATTATCTACTAGAAAGAGTCGAATATATATAGCTAATATAGTTAGCACTAGATACTTTAGTCTAAGATACTAACTTACTATATTATTCCGATAGAGTCTAGTATATAAATAGCTCTTAGCTAAACTAAGATAAAAATAAGTTACTATATCTATATTACTCTCTCGCTATTTTTCAATATAAAGATAGTTTTAGTCTTCTTTATATTACGTGCTACTTACTTATAAGCAGCCCTAAGTAAGAGATCCTTACGTAATAATATATGGAAATCGGCTGACTATCTAGTAGTTATAACCGCTTATAGTATTCTATCTATTTCTATTTTCTTTCTAGCCAAGGTATTAAATGCAACTAGAGACGGATAAATACTCTAATTAGAAATATCTAGCTTATATAGCACACGGTCTATATTTAGTCATATTATCGTCTCGGCGCAATATAGGCTCTATAGAATTAAAGACCCTTTCTTATATACTAGAACATAGTACTATTACTATATAGAATAAGTTAAAAGCACTATTATCTCTTATTAGTAATAGCTCCTATATAGAATACCTTATTCCATGCTAAAAATCTAGCTATAATATGCTAGATATTAAGTAACTTAATTATAAGAGATTAGATAGTAATAATCCGAGACAATCTATTATAAGGCTTTTTCTATACTAATATATAAGTAGATCTTTAGCTTAACCGCCTTCTTCTTAAATCTTTAAGCAATATCTAACCTATAGCAGTGAATAGTCCTATATAAGAGACTATTTAGAGTATTAGTACTACAATATTCATGCTTTATATAGCTTGTATTATAGATATAAAACCGCTTAATATAAAACCTATTCAGGAAAGTTTTTACATGTGCACTAAATTAAAATATATTAGAAAGCACCCTATTGCGAGCAACTTTTATACGAATTTAGGGTAGACATTTATAATATACATTAAGATATTTAATTAATAAGAATAGTAAGAGTTAAGTTAGTAAGGTAAGATATAGAGTGCAGCTAGTCTATTCACTAGCGGGTTTTAGTAGGAGAACGCGAACGCGAAACCTGTGTTATAGAGTGAGAAAGACTGTTTATTAAGCTGGAAAATAGTAAAGAAAGTAGTAGTAGAATGAAAATAGCAGCACTAGTAGTAGATAAGTTTTTTAATTATCTAGCTAAATATAACTTAGCAATTTGTAAAGAATACCGATATATAGTATAGCTAAACTAACTTAAAAGCTATTTATAAAGAAGAAACTATAAGATTAGTTGAAAGAAAGCTATTTTAGTTATGAGAGAGATATTCGCTAATATTTAGGTTTAATCTAATATTCTAGCGAGTTAGTGGTGCTGGATTATATTAGCTAGCTAATTAAATATATACTATTATAAAAAAATAGATTAAAATATAGATTGGATAATAGCCATTATTAGTATGTTACATATAGTATGGAACCCATACGAAAGTATTAGTATAAAGAATATTAGTAGTCGGCGAGATGTATATAAGATATACTAGATAGTAATAAGAAGCAGCGGATAGAGTGACAATAATAGAAGGCGGTAGAGTAGGTTTAATACTAGTAATTATTTACTAGCCGATATAGATTGTTGTTTATTAAGTTGCATTAGCTAGAAGAGATTCCGGAAGATAGATAGTAGAAGCTAGCAGCTAGCAGCGAAGTATTATAAACATAGATTCGTAGTAAGATTATAGTATAGTAGGTGAAAATAGAGAAGAAAGCCTATAATACTACCTAAGAAGAAGAGAGATGAGATAAACCTATAGTTAGAGTGTATATAATAGTAGCCGTATTTAAGCGGATTATAGAGACTAGAGTTATTACAATGCGTTGAAAAGCCCACTATAGTAGAGTCGGATAGGAATAGAAGATTCTATAGGAAAATGGAAGAAAAGGCTAATAAAGCTATAGAAAGAGCGATTTAGAAAAGTATAGACAAGTTAGTAAGAGTAAGCTAGGTATCTATTATCAAGCGAATTAGTATATTTACACGACTAGAGGCGATCCGGATAGAGAAGCACTAGATAAGATACTAGCTATTATAGCTATATATAAATAAGAAGCCGATCAGCGATTATATTTAACTATAGAAGTAGATATTAATATTTTTTACCTAGATATAGAAAGAGTATAATTAGTAGAGCTCTAAGTACTAGTTTAACTATTAATAGCGAGAGACATAGGAGGTATTAGTAAAAGATGCGGAGTAAAAGATAAGCTAGAAGACGGAAAAGAAGGAGGAGAAGAAGAAAGAGGGCGAGAAGAAAGAAAAGAAAGAGAAGAAGGATATTAAAGACGATAAAGATAGTAATAGTAGCGGAAATAGTAATAATAATAAAGAAACCTAGAACTAGAATAACGAGAATAAGTAGGATAATTAGCTAGAAAAGCTAACTATAGTTTAAAAAGTATATTTAGAGTTTTACATCTAGTTATTAAACTAAACTATTAGCTGTAAGGGATATAATAGCATATTAGTTTACGCATTAGCTATTCTAGAGGTTAAAGAAGGCGATTAGAAAGTGCCGGAGCTGTATCCGCCGATTTTATCTATAGTTATTAAGGTTGCCCGGTTTATAATTATCTAGTAGACGTTAAAATGATTTGAGCTATTTTAAAATAATAAGTTTAATAGCAACAGCGAATATAATAGCAATAGTAGCACTAAGTTAGTAGTAGTAGTAGTAGTATAAGCCTATAGACCTAAGTGTTTAGAGGTTGTTATAATAGTAATAGATAAATTTATAGTCCGAGGAAGCTATAGTCTAATATAGTAGATATTAGATTTACATATATATAGGCTAAAAATCTATTATAATATAACATTAGCCGGGTACATCGATAAGAAGAGATATAATAAATTATCATATAAGAATATATATTTTACTATACTCTTGTCCTATCGTATAGTCTATAGGTTAATTATAGAGATCTAATAGTTATTAATAGAGAATGTATTATCGTTTAGTAATAAGTAGCGCGTTAGCGAGATACTGTAGATCCTATAGTAGTTATTACGCGATAATCTAACTAATAAGTAGCCTAAGTGGAATTTTTTATAGAACTATTATAGCCGTTTACTAGTTAACGGAGAGATATGGTTATTCAACTAGATTAGATAAGATGCTACTATTTATAATCGGTTTTTGAAGCTAGATAGTAGGTTAGAGATCGATTAGACGGCTATTAGAAAGTATATATTATAGGTAGCCGAGTTTAGGAAGAAGTTATTAGTATTAGTATATATTACTATAGGCTAGCCCCGAAGAGGACTAGAGATTTTAAGTATCTAGTATAGTAATACCACTAAGAGCGGATACTGGAATGTTTTTATTAAGGATAGATTGGTGGTGTTCGCGAGATAATATTATAAGAAGTATACGTTAAGTAACAATGTTAAGATTATATACTAGTATTTACCTATAGAAATTAGCGAGTTATTAGTGTAGTATATATAGTTAGTATTACTATTCTAGCAACGGATTAAGATAATAGTATAGAAGAAGAATATTATATTAGCATATATATAGTTAGCAGATATAGCAAGTAAGAAGTAGATATTAGAGAGAATACAGAAGGTAATAAAGCGCGAGAGTATAGTTAGATTAGAATAGAATAAACTATCTAATTATACCGGGATATTATAATTAGTATTAGTAGGTGGTTTATATATAGAGTTATAGCATTCTACTAGTCTAAGAGAAAGAAAGGGAACAACGGCAAGGGATAGGATAAGGTTAGTATAGTAGTAGTAATTATTAACGAGTAGATAGGATATATATTATATATTACGGGGATAATTTACGCTAGGGCGACTATAAAGTAATCTAGAGTAGTTATAGATAAGAAACGCTAGTTCTAGGCGTTAAGTATAGATTAGTGTTGATTTTTAGAGTTTAGTTCGCCGGCTATTAAGATTAAAAAGGAATAGTAGGTAATAGGTAAGAGAAATCGGGCGCCGTTTAAAATTAAAGCGGATAAAGAATAGATAGAGAGGTAGAAGAGGTTACAAAAGATAGATAATAAGGTAGAATTACAGTAGATAATAGATTTAAGGCCTTATACTTAATTGAATTAATTATCGACTATACTAGTACGATTAGCTCCTTTCCAAGCGCTGCTAGTGCTAATAACACTAATAAAATTCAAGGTAGTTTGATTGCTCGCTTCTTAAAAGCTTTCCACCCGCCGGTACCAAGCTCTGGAATTCGAATACCGCGCTTAACCAGACTCTAGAGACTTAAAAAGCGATTGATAGGCCGATGCGCAAATATATCTCTCGGCTTACTAAGGTGTCCGAAGTCCAGAACATAGAGCTTACTATACTTTAGAAGGAGCTCGCCGAGAAGAGAAAGGCATTTAATAAGCGGAGGAATCCGGAAAGAGGCAAAAGAGTAGTTATAGGGAATGCGGTAGTGCAGAAAATACAGTTAGCGGTGGTGGAGATAGAGGATAATACCCGTCGTAAAAAGGCGGCTGAATAGTCATGCAAAAGAAAGCAAAGCAAAATAATTTCGAAGGATAAAGAGAATAATATAGAGAAAGGATCGCAGCCGGAGAATTCTAATTTAGAAGATTGTATTATTATTGCTGCGGTATTAAAGTAAAAAGCTTGGCAAAAAGCGGCTTATTATACTATTAGGCTTATTATATCATTCTCTATATTACTTTTAACCTTTAGAATTACTTTTATTAAAGAAAAGAGCATAATTTTATCTGTATGCTACTAATTAAGCTAGGAGAAATAGTATCACTCTGCCTCTAGATCTACTTCTAGAATATAAAATCGCTTATATAGTTTATTCTATTAACTAGCCGGGTATTTAAATATAGTCTGTATATAAGTAGTCTTAGCACCATTCTATCTAAATCTATATGGTCTTGCTAAATAGTAGATAGACTAAATAAATTTACTTCCCTATACTATAGGCAGAACACGTACTAGTACTAATATAGATTATAAATCTAACATCTAAGAATTATCTTAGTAACGTAAGAAGCCTAAATAAACGCTGTTCGAGCCGTAGCGACTATCTTAATACAAACTAATATATATCCAGCCTATAAGCGACTAGTATAGCTAATCTAACCTTTCTAAGAATATTAATCCTACTCATCAATACGAGATATTCAATTTATTATTTACAGATAAGCTTCTTAAAACTATTGCACATTATAGAAATAAGTATGCACTATTCTATTACTAGCAGCTCAAGCTATATACTAGGCTATAGATACTACTCCGAGAGAGCTCTTAGCCTATATTACAATATATATCTATATAGACTTGCATCCAGAGCATAGTATATCTAAGTATTATAATACAAACGATTCAATAGATCCTAAGCACAAGTTAATTGATTATTATATAGGCTTAAAGCGCTAGTAGTAGCTGGATCGATATTTCCATATATTAGCGCCCAAGCAAGAGGTGGCGCAGATAGAGACTCCGTTTTAGAAGATTGAGCCTTTAAATACAGTCCTAAGAGCTAAGGTTAAGTAGTACTAGAAGCCTACTACTTATCTAGCTATAGATAAAAGTATTTAGTGTTTTCAAGGCCGCGCTAAGAAGAAAGTTAAGATATCTTTAAAGTGCATAATAGAAGGCTTTAAGATATAGTATCTAGCTAATAATAGCTACATCTTAGATTAACTCTATCTTACTAGAAGTATAGAGCTAGTAGGTCTAGACGACTATTAGACTAAAGATCGCGGGTTTTCTACCACGCAGGTAGTAGTACTAGATCTACTACTCTAGGCGGGTATTTAGAACGATACTAGGCATATAGTTTAGCTCGATAATCTCTTTACCTTAGTATATCTGCTATCTACACTCTGCGAGGAAGGATTTAATGCTGCTAGTACTATTCGTGCAACGAAATTAAAAGCTGAATGAATTATTGCAGACACGATTCCAGACACTCACTAGTTATAGCAGCAGCCACAACGCTTAAATAAAGTCGCAAAAGTCAAATCTAAGCCCAATCGAGGACTCGAACCTTTGCTTATAGAGCTTAAAAACAACTTTAGTAGCTAGATACTATAGGGTTAGCTCTATAGGTATCTATCACATGATAGTAAAGTGCTATAGTTTGTGTGGAAGAATTAAAACATTGTCTTATTTATAAGTACAGTCTTATAGGATCCACCGGTCTTTATAAGGAAGCTTAGAAAAGGCTCGCTCGTATAGCTACTAATACGAGAACCTTGCAAGTAGTTTTTAATAATAGTACTAAAAGAGCTCGAGATACCTCGATTTATTAACCTGTACAATTACTTTGTAAACGGAGTCGATAGGACTAACTAGCTACGAGTCTACAAGTAAGCAATCTATTAGATCTATTAATAGGACTAACTATATATCTATTTTAGTACCTAGCGTATCTATCTGAAGTCGTGAAAGCCTCCGTGGTACTAGCTTCTAGATACTATAATTGTTAACTACTATAAGCTCTTATTTCACGCCTAGGACTATAAAGATCTAGTGATTGGAATAGTCTAATATAAATTAGTCTTAGTTTAGTTTAGACCGCTAAGACTTAGTATAGTTTAAGGATATCTCTAGACTATAGTTTTACTAGTCTATCTAGTCTTACCGGTCTAGCTATAAATAGCTTAAGATAGTGAGGCAGAAGGTAGTAGGTAGCTGAAACATAGACTAATACAGTTAGTATTATATAGGAACTATAAAGTTTTCGAACAATCTAAGATAATAATAGCTTCTTTATATATTATTACTATAGAATTACTACTTTAAGTCTTACTATCCTTAGTAGCTGCACTATTAGCCTTAACGTTTCTTAAGACTCTTATACTATTATCTATCTCTACGTTATTGCCCGCTTCTTTCTAGTATTCTAAACCTCCTAATATACTATGTATATGAATCGTACGATAATATTAAAGAGAATAGCTCGCCTAGATATGTTATATATATAGAAGTACAGTTTGTATTACATTCGAAGTAGTGATAAGAAAGAAATATATTACTACTATAAGTGTATAGCTGGAAACTATAAGCAAGAGTTATTTATTATTAATAGTATATCTAGAGTAAGAAGTTATCTGAAGGAGAAATACTGGAGTAATCTCTAGACTAGTATTAAGAAAACAATTCTGCATGAAAGTCTATATTTAATTAGTAGAAGGGAATGGCTACTACTAATAACTTCTTCTAGAAGAACTTGATTGATAGTTTCAAGAAGCTTCTTATTTATTAGATTGTATACTACTATATTGCCTTCTTCTAATTAGAGAACTAGTACTTCTGCAAGATCCTCTTCTTTTAAATCCAGTCCTACTAAACCACCTTCCAAAGACAACGAGAACTATTTAAAGCTAGGTTATAAACGGTTTTCTATTAAAGAAGTAATAGCTTAAAAGGACCTCTAGCGTTTATGTAGTAGAATATCCGTCTCTTTTAATCTCTAGACTTCGCCGAATACTTATACTATTCTAGATATTGTTGCTATATAGATTAATGCTACTAGTAAGCAATAAAGTACTATCTTAGATATATAATATATATATAGTAAATACACTAGCGAGAACTTTAGCTCGATTAATCTTAACCTGCTTAAAGAATGTAATATTAGCGGAGATTAGATTAGGTACTTTATACTAGATAATGCCTTATTAAATGATACTATTATTGAATTTATACTTAAAAAGCTCTATCTATAGATGAAGTTATAGTAATATTACTATCGCCGCCTCCGCTGCTTAGGCTATATAATTAACCTCTACTACTAGGCGTTTCTTATAGACTGTAACTGTGAGAAGTAGCTTATAAAGCTAGAAAAGTATTATCTAGACGGAGACTATATAAAAGTTAAGAAGCTCTAGATAAAGTATAGATATCTAGATCGGCTTTATAACCTAGTGTAATATATTAGGCTTATACTATAGCGCTATAAGAAGTTTGCTACTATAGTTATAGGCGGAGATCTTACTAGGTTTAATAGGCTTAAGCTTATCTAGAATAATATAACACGCTAGAACTTATAGTTCTATTTAATTGCCTGTGCTTTAAATGTTAGGGAACGCTTAAAGCTCTTTTCTGCTTGCTATGTATCTAGAAAAGGCTCTTAAGAGATAATAAACTTTAAACTAGAAGGATAGCACTAGTTTAAGCTAGAAAGATAGAGCTTGCTCTTAAAGATTTCTATACAGTAATATTACTTACTAAGGGTAAGTAGATGTTTCTTACTAATTAGTTTTTATTTCTAAACTATCTTCTTTAAGAGATTAATAAGATTAAAGACTACTGCTATAAGATTCATGCTAAAGATGATAATAACTTTATATAGAAGTATCTTTAAAGCTATATAGATGCTATCTAGTCGAAATGCTCCGACTACTATAGTAACTAATAGCTTAATTAGTAGAAGTAGTTTTCTGAAGACACTAATCTTCTACTAGCGTACTATATAGCTTAAATTCTCGATCTATATTAAAAGTAGGCGTGGTTAAGATAAGAGTGGATTCTTAGAAATAATAAGAAGAAGTAGAGGTGGTTTAATAATATATAATCTGCTATAATGCAGCTCTAGAAGACGGAGTATAAGAGGCGGTATTATATTAAGATAACGCCACCGCTAGCTCGGAAGAAGAGAGATTCTAATCTAGCGTTCAATCGCTAGCAGAAGTATAAGCGTATTTAAATAGAAGCTCTAGTCTTTGCGACTAATTTATATAAATAATATATTTTTACTAACCGGCTTTATAATAAGAAGGCTAGTAGTAATAAAGGTATTTTATACTAGCTATTCTGCTATAATTTATAAAAAGATCTCGCTTGCTTCGCTCTAAATCTTTTCGCGATTATACTTATATTAGATAAGTACGAACGTTTTTTTAGTAGCGCTAAGCTTACTATAGTTAATTGCTATAGTAGACTATGTAAGGAAATAGGTATTTCGTACTAAACTAAGCTTTTACAGCTAGCCTAGATTGATTTGTAAGTAGAAGATTCTAGAAGGTTCTAGAAGATTCTATAAGTTTCTATAGAATTCAATACGATTCCATAAGATTCTATAAGGTTCTATAAGGCTCTAGAATGTTCTATCTATTATATAATATTACGTAATGCTTATTAATTCTATAGAAGGTTCTAGATAGCCTTCTATATATATAAAATCTCTTCTCTCTCTAAGAAGAGAATAACAATAAGACATGACAATAGTAATACTATACTATATTATTATTCCTTCTTCTTTATATTCTATACTCCTTTCTAGATAGAGAATACCTATACTTCCGCTAACTAAGCTAGACTAGTTCTATTCTAGCTTAGTAGAACTAAGTAAAGCTATCTTAGCCCTATCTTAGTTCTTATAGTAACGAGCTTTAAACTTATAGATAAAGCTATTAGTAGCTAAACTATTAGCTTTTATATTATCTTACTAGGTAGTAAGATAGTGGTGTATTCTATAGAATATAATATTATAGTTATTAGAGCGCTTATTATCTAGAAATAGAGAGTTCTATATTACGAACAGAGGCGCGGGGCGCCAAGTAGTGCTTAGTGCCAAGAGGTCACGGGAGGACTAAGCACTCGGGCGCCGCCAAGCCGTGCTTAGTATGCTTAGTGCGATCAGGCACCGAGCATATGAAGCAGACTGAGCAAGATACGAAGTTACTAGCAGAAGCTTTCGTATATAGAAGGCACCGTTCTCGTTCATTAGAACGGTGTGCTCAACTTAAATAAGAATCCAGTATTCTTTGTAACTTGATCTAATCTCACTATGTGATATTAATCCTCTCTCTTATTAACTATATCTTGGCACTATTCTCTTTCTCCTTAATCAGGACCCTAACCTTCATAGTAACTTTTGTTATCTTGTGATAATATCTCGTTACACTTAGTTAGTAGAAAGATTTTACGGTTATTAATAGAAAAAGCAGTTTAAAGACGAATAGATTATAGATAAGTATAAACCGTATTCTAGATGTAATAGCGGTATCATCTACTAAGCAATCTTTTAGAGTTATCTTAGATTTTCTATTACTTTCTTATTAGTCTTATAAGTTATACTAGACTTAATGCTTAGCTTCCTTTAAGCCTTACGCTTAGATCCATCCACCGCTATAGCTTATACTTATTAGAGTAGTCTTTTTAATTAGAATGTGCTTAATTCTCTATTAAGTGTATCTTCTAGAGAGAGTAGCTAGCCTAGCTATAGTACCCCTACATCCCTAAGTAATAGCCACCCTTACTATATAGTAGTCCTAAGCGTAGTATTTCTCTTACCTATTCTATCCTTACTAAAAGCCCCTTATTTCACTAGCTAGAATATTACGGAGTTTCTAAGAGCATACTAGAGCCTATATAGGAATTATTATATTACTAAGGAGTAGCGGTTTGCCTAGTTACTTAACTACTATAACCTTTTAATTAGTAAATAGATCGAGTAGCTTCTAGAGTATAACTTACATAACTAGAACGACTTAGTAGCTACTCTTAAGAGAGAGTATTCTAACTAGGATTCTTACTAGTAATAGCGCTAACTAGATTATCTTAAGAGCTTTATCCAGTATTATAGCATGTAGAAAGATAGCAATCTCCGCGCCTATTACTATAAATTCTAGAGCATTTTAAATAGAGTCCTTAAGGCTAGAAATATTAGTTCTAAGTAATAAGACTATCTCTTCTAGAAAGGACTACCTTCTTAGGCTAAAATAGCTATAGTAAAGAAGTACGGTATTAAGGCTAGCGAGATAGATACCTTTTAGTTTAGCTTAATACTTAAGATAGTGCAGGTCTTTTATAATATTCAAGATCTACTTAATAATAATACTAACTTATTTACACTAGTAAGTACTATACTAGCAAACACAGTACTAGTAAGCTCTACTAATAGTATAAGGCTGCGAACTATAACTACCGAGATTATTAAGCCGCTAATACTACTAAAGATTAAGACCATCTATTAGTATTCGGAATTAGATAAGTTAATAGACACCTTTAAGAAAATAAATCTTAGCTCTATAGAGCTATTTTAGGTTATATACTAGACACTAGGTCTTAAATATATTTATACTAATCTAAGGGTGTTTACTACTTTTCTCTAATATACGGCTGTAGCGCTATTAGCTAGAAGGATCTAGCCTTAGCTTTAGTATTTTACTAGTTAACTTATAATATAGCTCTATAGTTATTAGCGGTATCTAGAAGCCTAGAGCATAGGTATAAAGTAGTGCTAATTTTAATAGGATGTCTATTTTAACTATAGAGAGAACTACTACTTCTTTAACTATACGAACTTCTAGAACTTAGTGCGGTAGAATATCTACTTTATAAATATAGAAAGATAAGTGTAGCTAGATATATTATAGAATCCTAGGCCGATTATGCCTCTATAGTATCTAACTAAAACTAGTCGCACGGTATAGATTCTAGACTTTACTTATATAGAGTATAAGCATACTATTAGAGGATAGGCATCCTCGGGATAATATATAGCAATATAATAATAAGGTATATGTAGATAGAATAATACTTAAGGGTTAATAATAAACGAAACTCTATCGAGCCTTTATATAGGGAGGTGATAGCTACGTACTATCGCTTAGCTAGCGCATCGCTAGCTATAATCCCTAAGCTCCCTTTAGATCTTATAACTACCTCCCCTTCTTATATAGCTATCCTTAGCTAGCGTCACGCCTGCTTATCGCTATTATACGTTACGTTTATAGTATATAATAGGACGGCGGCGTGCTAAGTAATATAAAAGGTTAGAGAAATAAGGTTATAAAAGGAAATAAGCTTATAAAGGTAAATAATAGTAAATCGTGAGCCTTAGCGCACGTATATAAATATCGCGCGTTCTTCTATATTTTAAACTTTATAATAATATCTACGAATACCTAGCGCACCGCCTACTTTTCTATATTAATTATAATATTAAATATAAGCATCCCGACTATAAGTTTTAGTTTTAGGAGCATATCTACCTTACGCTTCGCTTATACTAACCCTAGTAGAAAATAATCGCCGCGCGCTTAGCGCGCGCTATTAAGGCGCTTAAATCTACTTATCTCCACTATACTAAGCGCATTATTAAAGGCGGCCGCGGTCTCTATATAAAGCCGGTGCTTAAGAAGTACGGCTACTATAAGCGCCTTAATAAGAACTACAACCTAGTAAGTCGCTAGTATATTACCTACGTTTTATTATTCCGTAGCTAACATGATGTAAGATCCCCACTAAGTTTATCTCTCGCCTTAATAAGCTCTTCCGCCTATATAATACGGCGAGTGGCCTATATGCTACTAGCGATGCTAGGGCCGACGCGGCTATTAAAAATCTTAAGGGGCCTAAAAGTCCTTTACTAAGGACGTTAAGGTCTACCTCCGCGCTATTAATAAGTAGGAACTTCGCTATAAGCCTAAAGGCGAGGACCTAGCGCTCCTCTAAGTCTAGAAGCTCTAGGGTATCTATAAGGTGCTTAAGAGTATACTAGACGTAATACGCTTCGAGGTAGATAGTATTTTATAGGCGTTTCTACTACTTTTTACTAATATATTTCTAGGCTAGATTGCCCGCTATTAGGGCGGAGGACGCTAAGAATAAGGAGGATAAGGGGGACGAGAAGAGCGAGGAGAATAAGAAGATAGTAGATAGGAGCTCTAGCTTATCATCGGTAGTAGAGGGTTAAGGAGATTATATATTATAGGCGGGCTATATACGTCTTACTAGCTTTCTACTAGCTTATAGCTTCCTAGATGCTTACGCCCTCATAATACTACTTTACGTGTTCTTCTCGCTGTCGTTTCCTATAGTTATAGCTTATATCCTACCTACTTTTCGCCTATCTTTCCGCTACACCTTACCCTAATACTTCTTAATAAGGTCTTTATTAATGTCATCTTATGTAACCTACTTATTATATGCCTCTAGCTAGCCCTTCCACTTAACTAGGTATCTAATTACCCCTTACTATATCTTCTTATCTTTTAGCTTCTTCATAATATATTAATTCGAGGGCTCCTCCTCGCTAAGATCTACTAGGCTAGGTATTAGCTCTCCGCTATCGTTCTACTAGTGGTGGTATAGCTTAAGGAGGCTAATATAGAAGACGGGATGAATCCTATAGGTACTAGGAAGATTTAAGCGGTACGCTTACTTACCGACTAGCTTATCGACGCGGAATAGTCTAATAAACCTAGTAAATAGCTTCCTACTTAGGTGCTATTAGTTTAGGTTCTTTATTAAAAGCATCACTAGATCTCCCTTATAGTAGTTTTAGGGTTAGTATTTATAGTTATAGTGTTTCGCCTGCGATTCTATAGTAGTTACCTAGCGTTTCGCTAGCGTTTCTCGCTCGCGGTATAGCTCCTTAATTTATTCTATTATAGCTAGTATAGTGCTATTCTCTACTACCTCTAGTTCGTATTCGATTCGGAGGTGATACCTATAGTAGCCGTAGAATAAGCTAATACCTATTATTATGTATGTAGCGTTATTATAGACGAACTCTACTAATAGTAGGAGCTATACCTAGTTACTCTACTTCTTATTATAGTATACCTGTAGGTATTGCTCGAGGGTTTAGTTTTGCCTCTTAATCTACCTATCTATTTAAGGGTGAAATGTGGTGCTTAGCTAGCGTTTCACCTTTACTATAAAGTAGAAATCGGACTAGAAATTACTAGTAAAAACTATGCCCCTATCTAATATAATGCCCTTTAGGACGCCGAAGGGGCGCATGATCTCTTTAATAAAGATATCGGCGAGCTATACTAAGCCTATAGTTTTTACTATTAGGATGTATTATGCTATCTTTATGTAGCGGTTAACTAGCATATATATTATATTAAAGATGTTATTACTATACTTACTTAGCGGTAGGCCTATAATAAAATCTATAGTGATCTCTTACTAGGGTAACTTAGGATGGGGTAACGCTTATATCTTACTATAGGGGCGATATCGAGGCGCCTATACTCGCTAGTATATATCGCACGTGGAAATATACTTATAGATATCTTATCGTATTAAGTTCTAGAAGTATTTATAAGAGAGGAGCTCTAGGGTCTTATTCTCGCTAAAGTGGCCTACTAGTATATTATCGTGATATCGCTATAGAAGCTCTACCTATATAGTTAGCTTAGCGGGGATGTAAAGCTTACCCCTTCTTCTAAGTAGACTAGAGGGGTCGAAGCGCTATACTAGCTTTTTCTAGCCGTGTTAGTAGTAGGTTGCTAGCGCTTCGCCGTTCTTACGCTTACTCTTAATAAAGTTGTCTGCATCTTATAGCTGTTAAACTATATTAATTATAGGCTGCGTGCTTAGGTTATACGCTTATTTACTAATAGCAGCTAGCTTAACCTAGGCTTAGAGTATATAATACGAGGTTGCTATTATGCTAGCATCCTAGTTAAATTATAGGCTTACGCCTTCCTTACTATCTGCTAGCGTATTGCTTACGGATAGCCTTAATACTAAAGCGTCTGTAGATCGCTTAGCATCTACCACACTATATAGAACGTGCACCCTAATAGGGTGGCTCTATATTCCTAGAGTCCTATAAAGTAATAGTAGTATAGTGGCTTTCTCTTACGGCTCCCTAGCGCCTAGGAGCGCCGTGATAGTGCGTTAGTAGGGTTTATTTTTCCTAGCCTATACTTAATTACTAAGTTATAAGTAGCTAAGAATATTACCTATCTAGCTTAACGTCCGTTTAGGGCCTTCACCTTAGCGAAGCCTATTAGGTTATTATAGTTAGTAAGGACCTCGAGTCCTCCCTCTAATCTATTAATAGAGTGGCGCCAGTGCCTCACCACTATAATAATAGCTAGTAGCTCCTAATTATACATTTTATAGTTCCGCTCGGCTAGGGTGAGCTTACGGGACTAGAAGGCTATAGGGTGCCACTAGTTATCCTTATATAGCTGCGAGATAATAGCGGCTAGCCCGTTTATTAATATATCTATCTCTAGCCTTATTAGTCGATTAGGCGAGTAGTGGCGAAGAAGAGGCGCTATTATAAAGGTGGTGTATAGCTATCGCATCGCCGTCTTAGCCTCCTCTAGCTATATAAAAGGTCCTGCCTTTCTACTATTCTAGGAGTCTTTTAGAAGGTCTATAATCGGCTTAGCTATTATAGAGTATCTATAGATGAACCGCTAATAGAAATTAGTAAAGCTAAGGAAGACCTAAACATCTTAGTAAGACTTTAGTAACTCCTACTTAGTAATTGCATCTACCCGGCTAGGATCCATCTTAACGCTGTCTAGCTGGATAATATAGCTAAGAAACTCAATCTCTATAACTACGAATGTGCACTTCTTTAGACTAGTATAAAGCTAGTATTAGTAGAGCCTTACTAGCACTTTATAGATATATTACTAGTGCTCCTCTAGCGTGTTAAAGAAGATAAGGATATTATCTAAGTATACTATATAGAAGATATCTATTAGGCCTAATAACGCTCGGTTAATATAGCCCTAAAAAGTGGCTAGAGCATTAGTAAGCCTAGAGGGTATAACTATATACTTAAAATGCCTATAGCGGGTGCGGAATACTATCTTCCACTCGTCGCCTCGCCAGATGCGAATATAGTAGTAGGTATCCTTAAAGTCTAGTTTTAAGAAGACCTTAGCTTCTACTAAACGATCTAGCGTCTTATTAATTAATAGTAGAGCTAAACGGTTCTTCACTATAACCTTATTTAGGCCCTAGTAGTCTATATAAAGCCGAAGGTTACCATCTTTTTTAGGGATGAAAAGGATAGGCGCCCCTACTAGGCTAGTGCTTCGCTAGATCCAACCCTTCTCTATAGCATCGTCTAGGTATTCTCGTAGTACCTAAAGCTTACGGGGGATAAATTATATAGAAGGCTATATAGCACCTCCTAACTAAGCTTAATATTAATAGCGTAGTTATCCCATGTATATAGGGATAGTTTACTAGCGTTTTTCTCTAAGAAGACATCGCGATATTCTTCTAGCTCTAGAGGAAGCCGTGGTAAGCTACTATTATCTTACTTACTATCCGCCTATAGGAGGGTTATAATAGTAAAAACCCAACCTTCCGCTCTAGGGATTTAGCGAACACCTTAGGGGTTCGAGTAATAGGACGAATTATCTAGCTTCTAGCACTACGCCTTTACTTTATAGTCGATAAGAACTCGGGTCTTCTTTAGTTCTAGTAACCTAATAGTAATAGCTAGGTTTACATCCGCTATACTATAGTAGACGAAGGTAACCTCTTTAGCCTTACTCTAAGTATCGATAAGGCGTAGGGTACCTTATAGGGTTTAAAGTAGTACACTTGTAACTAGTTTAACTAGAAGTATATTAGCAGGTCGGCATCCACTATATAAAGCTAGTACTTAATAGCGAAACGCTAGCTAATTATATTCCCTTAGCCTTAGTATCTAGGAGTGTAGTAATAGGCTACTAAGTTTATTTAGATATAATCTCGCCTTAAATAGTGATTATTTCCTCTTTTTATAGTGGTAGCTACCCTACTAACTAGAGTTCTTTAGCGGGCGGTAATCTTTTCCCTATATAGAGACTATATTAACCCTACTAGTAGGCGTCTATGCCTAGTCGCGCTTAAAGCGATAATCTTAGGCGAGGTGGCCTATCTTATTATAATTATAGCACTTAACTAGAGGGCCACTCTTATAGCCGCTAATATTATTCTTACTAGGCGCTAATAGGTGCGCTATACTTTCTAGCCGTCCGACTAGCTCCCTAAGTAGTAGCCTCTAGACTAGTTCGTCCTAGACCCTATATACTCGCTACTCTTACCCTATATTAAGAAGGCGCTACGCATGTTCTCTTTAAGTAGGGCGGTAAGGGAGACTAGCTATTATCTTATCTAAGGGAAATCTTAGTAATTAGTAATAGCGGCGTAAGTCTAGACGTAGCTTAGTAAATAGATGCAAGACTAGGTGCTTAGGGTTATAGGATGGTTGATTTAAGACTCTAATAATATAAGGTATACTATAAAGGCGTTTACCGACTAGCTAGGCTTCTATATAGCTTGCATATATAATAAGCCGACGTGTAGCTCCCTATTTATAGGACTTTTAATTTAGTCTAGGAGGAAGGCTATAAACTCGTCCTATATACGGAGTTTAGGGTTAGCCTCCTTATATTAAAACTATAAGGTCCGGTTATCGCCCTTAATGTATTAAAGGGTATAGGCGATTCTGGTTTTATTATCCCGGAAGGTATTAGGTGCTAGGCGAAAGGCTAGCTTTACACTATTACGGAAGTCTTAATACTTCTAAATATTCTTCCCTAGAGAGACTAATCTTTGTAATAATAGCGGCTCTCTTATAAGCTCTAGGCTCTACCACTATAGCGCTAGCATTACGCTTGTGGATTAATATAAAGGTGCTTAGTTTTAAGCTAGTGTTATCTTAGATTATCGTAGGCCTAGGAATACTGCGGATCGATAATAGGCTTAGGGCCGCATATATATTTAGTCCTCCCGTTAGGAATATATTTAGAATAGAAGGTAGGATAGGTATTATTAAGTGACTAGTATTTCGCTAGCGAAGGACGTCGACTTCTTCTTAGAGGATGTGTAGCCGCTCCTTCTTTAGGAGTTATGCACGCTTAGCTTTAAGCTCGCGAATCGAATGCTGTTTAGATGTCTCTACTATAGGAGTGTTAGTATCTACCTCTATTATCTCTTGCTAGAGGACTCCTTAGTTAGAGAGCCTATGCTTTATAATTATATTAATGCGGTGTAATAAGTTGCCGGATCGCTGCCCCGGTAAGGTAGAGAATTTAGAACTATTAGAGGATAGGCATCCTCGGGGTGATATATAGTAATGTGATAATAAGGCACGTGTAGATAGAATAATACTTAAGGGTTGATGATAAACTAAATTCTATCGAGCCTTTATATAGAGAGGCGACAGCTACATACTGTCGCTTAGCCGGCGCATCGCCGGCTGCAACCTCTAAGCTCCCTTTAGGTCTTACATAAGTGCTTTCAGTATTCTAAGCGCTTTAAGTATTTAAGTACTCCGAGTGTTCTAAGTGCTTTAAGCGTCTGAAGCACCTGGTACATCTTGAAAAGATCTAAATTTCACAAGCGGCTGCAAGATTTGCTAATATAAAGCGTAATTAACTCTTACTAAAGATAATTAAAGCTACTAAGTGTTTTAAAAACTAGGTTAACCGCTTTCTTATATAATTTAATACCTCTAGTACTATTAACAACATTATCTATCACAGTAATAAGACTGTACAATATAATAGAAGCAAGGTAGATATTATAGAAGCATAGTAGCAGGCGTTTAATAGGTAAGATCTTATATATTATCTAAAAAAACGCTGCCAAAAAATTATAACACTATGCCAAGACCCTTCTGGATAGGCCTTACCCCGACCGGCTAACCGGCTGCCAGCCAGAGCTCGCCGGAGTCCAGTCCGACCGTCCTTGAAGCCAATCAGAGCCCGACCGACCGTCCAGAGGCCTTCGGCGTGGTCGGACGGCTTGACGACCACCCTGATCTTGCTAGCGTGCAAGAAAATTACTTACGGAAAGAGTTACCCTAGAGTGATTGTTGCAATCTCCGTAATTAACTAGACTAAGAATAGTAACTAACGTATATCCTTAAGCTACGAGCAAAGCCAACTTGCCTACCACTAAAGGCGGTTCGTCTCCACTTGATAGGGACTGCGATATTGATCGTGTCTACTCACGTGACTGGCCACCGTCTCAACTAGTGAGAGATCATTCTTCCCTGGGTCCTTCGAAGATGTATCTGCGGTCTTGATGCGTGCCACATCCCCCTGATCTGGTACCGCTGCGTCGACCGTCCGGGGAATAGGAATGGCGGACATCGAAAGCGACCGCTGTGGCTCTAAAGGTGGAGAAAGCTCGTTTGATGCCACGTTATGACTTTCTGATTTTGAGCGCGCGGGATCCCCTTCCGCGGACGAGGCGGACGCAACGCTCTGGCTACGGTCTTTCTGGTTGCCTCGGCTCTTTCCCCGGCCGGAATGCTTGAAAAAGCGTAGAAAGCCTGAGCGCTTATAGTGTGGTTTGCTAAGCGACGGCGCGTGTTCCCCGTGGCCACCGCTGTTAGTACTAGATACGGTGGCGGTTGTGGTGTGGGAGACAGGTTGATGTTCCGAGTACTTGCTCGTGCTGCTTTCCCGAAGCTGCTCATTCAGATAAGCAAGTACCTTGTCGGCCGCATCTGCGTATTCTGGATATGTATCGCGACACGCTTCCCGTATGAGGCGCAATCTCCCCAGTCTTGCCGGGCACGATCGCCCACTGGTTCTGGATGCCAGCCAAAGCCCTTGATGTCCATTTTCATTCCTCGATCCACTCTTTCCGCAACATCCATCATGTGTACCAGGGTCTCCACCTTGTCTTTCACCGCGCTTATGAATGCGGAGAACTTAGACTGGTCGGATATAGCCCAGTGCCGTAGCGTAACGGAAGTTTGTCTTTGCCAAACTGGCGATAATTGACGCAACAGGGAGAACTTCTCGTTGAAGGCATCGCGGCGGTTCGGATCCAATGGTGCCTCGATCGAGGAATTGAACCTTTTCGGCGGTTTTAGCCCGTACCGCTCGTACATCTCGGAGTCTCCGACGCCGGGAGTAAACAGGCGGAGAAGATGATTCAATGCTTCTTCGATGGCTTGGCGCATGTCAGGTTCGTCTATGCGCGCATCGCGGATGCCAAAATTAATGGCCAACTCTGGATCTGGATTTGTGTCGCCGGGCTGTAGAGGGACGGCGCGGGTTGCAACGGTGGGCGGCGGTGAGGAGATGCCAACAACGTCACCCCAGATCAGCAAACGTGATTGCTCGATCCCGAGACGAGTAAGAAGACGCTTCTGTGTGGTGTCATGATTCTTGGAAAGATGCAGGTGGTCGAATGCCTGAACGCAGGAGTTGAAAAGGATTGCGAGAGCAATCAGATCATCCAGAGAGCAGGATTGCTCTTGTGCTGTAGTCATCGCAGGCTGCTCATCTTCCTACGCACATATTGGGGTAGTCCTGGTGAGGAAGTCATAAAGAATGTTTCGCGCGGTGACTGGACATTTGTAAAATAAGTGGAGGATTCTGTGTACAGGACATTGGCAATGACATGGGAGGCGCTGGTGTTATACCCGTGCCACGGTTCGGCGCCCCCATGCTCAAAAGACTCTCAACCGAATTCTGTTACATCTTTCCAAAACGGGCTAGGCATACTAAAGATCACGATTATCGCAAGCACCCTCTATTATGTAACTTCTTGATTGAATCTATCGCTGAGACCTAGGGATAATATTAATATACTTAACAAACACTAGATGTATTTGTTTTATTCTAAAACTAGCTTTAGTATATAATAAATCTACTTTAGTAGTTTAGGTATAGAAAGTATTATAGTATTACTTACTTTCTTTTTTTATATTACTTATTATAGTTAGAATATATATCTAGATGTGCCTGTTTTCCTTTAAAACCGCTTTTAATATATATTTACGTTCTTTTTATAAAGTCTACTATCCTTTATCTAAGATTAATATATCTATTAACTGATTATAAAGCTTACTCTAATTTAGAGAGGAATTATAGGCTAGCTTGTAGGAATCAAGGTGGAGCTAAGATAGCCTTACTTAGTTCTACTAAGCTAGAAGAGGTTAGTCTAGCTTAGTCAGCGGAAGTATAGGTATTCTCTACTTAGGAAGAAGTATAAAATATAGATAAGAAGGGATAATAATATAGTATAATATTACTATTATCTTGTCTTGTCGTTATTCTCTCCTTAGAAGGGAGAGAAGAGTGCCTTATATACATGTAGAAAGCTATCTAGAACCTTCTATAGAATTAATAAGCATTACGTAATATTACGTAATATTACGTAATAGATAGAACATTCTAGAACCTTATAGAGCCTTATAGAACCGTATCGAATTCTATAGAAACATATGGAATCTTCTAGAATCTTCTAGAATCTTCTACTTACAAATCAATCTAGGCTAGCTATAAAAGCTTAGTTTAGTAGGAAATACTTGTTTCCTTATATAGCTATCTTACCTACTTAGTTTTATATATACAGTCTCTTTTAATCTAGATGTATTCATTTTGTTCTGAAACTATTATTAGTATATAATAAGTATATCTTAGTAATTTAACTATATTATCACATACTTTCTCTCTATATAGCTTATTATGCTTTATATAAAATTAACATATCTATTTACTTAGATTTATCTATTCTATTCTATATTAAACTTTAGAATATGCTAAATATATTCTAGTATTTTAAGTATTAAAAACTCTGTAGTATTATTTACTTTCTTTTTCTAATACAATAGAGTAGCTAGTGGAAGATCTAGATAGTATATAATCTAGCTAGGCTTGGTTTTCTAGATTTTCTTTTCTTTATTAAAGTGCTTTTCAGTAGTATTAATTATATAATAGAGAAGAAGAATAGTGTAAGAGTGTAGATAGTAAACACTAGTTGAGATTAGTTGTTTGTAAGGCTAGAATACTGATAATAATTATAAGGTAAACACCATACGTAGTTACTAGGAGTGTAGAAGGACGATAATTAGTATTAGTAAGGACAGCTAATTTCTATCTAAGATTCTATATCGGAGCTACTATTATATAAGTATATTAAGTTGTTGGTTCCGTAAAAGCACTTTTAATAAAGGAAAGAAAAACTAGAAAGCTAAGCCTAGCTAGATTAAATGCTATCTAAATCTTCCACTATCTATTCTACTATATACTTCCTCCGCTTATAGTAGTTATTCCTTAACTACTTCCCTAACCCGTATCTAGATACTCTAGCCGTGGATCTTTTCGTTAATCTTAGCAGCTAGATCCTTATTGATAGTAGGCTTATCCGGTTTAGGCTATAGATAATTTGTTTCTTTATAATAAAAGTAAGACTTAATGCTAAAAGCCTTACGCTTAAGATGCTAGATCTACTCCTACTTTTCCTTAGCTAAAGTAATAGCATGCTCCCGCTAATTTCTAATTACTATATTAATAAACATAGTATTAGCACTAAAGAGTAGTTCATACTCTTTAAGAGTGGTAAGGTTATCCTACTTTCACTAGTATACTAGTACGTCTAAGAGTGGCGATATGCTCATAAGAGGCACTATAGTAGAAAAAGCGAATAGGATACATCCGTATATATTCGCGAGGCCGAATAGTATTTAGAATAGTACTACTAGATCGCGATGCGCTATAGCTAGCTCGTCCTACTAGCCTCCTTCTTCGATCTTAAGTGTCTTTAGATCTTCCTATATAGTCACATACTAAGGCAGAAGGGTCCTTTGTGTTGCTTTATAAGAGCTATAGGATCTATAGGGTAAATGCAGTAGCGAGATGTAGATATTACTAGCCTTATAGGATATATTAACCTAGTTGATCTTAAACTTCTTCTTATTAGCCTCTATAAAGTGACGAGCTTTAAACTTATAGATAAGGCTATTAGTGGCTAAGCTGCAGGCTTTTAGGTTCTTCTACGAGATAGTAAGATAGGAGTGTATTCTAAGGAGCATAATAGTATAATTATTAGAACGCTTATTATCTAAAGATAAGAGACTTTAGATTATATTAGCGCCACGACCCTCTATTAGTAGATAGGGAATATTAATATTAATATGCTTAAAGGCCGTGCTATCTCGCTTCATTATATACTTATAGTAGTAAGGGTATAAAACTAGACGATGCTTAAGGTTAGAGCAATAAAGAATATAAGTACGGTAGTAGACTAGGTCTTAATAAAGAAGCTACTAGCTTAGGCTATATACTATAGTATATAACTACTTATAATTCGGACGGCTATTAATCTAGCGCTAGTAATATATATATATATCTAACTCTTTCTTAAAAATATCTAGAAGACTATAGTCCGTCTACTAGTAGAAAAAGCTAGTAAAGATAATAGAGCTATTCCTATAATATTAATCTTTTATATTTTTTTCTTCTAGATAGAGTTTCTAGCACTTCTAGACCTATAAGTTAGATAGCTTAAAAGGCTTTCTTATTATAGTAGTAAAGTGGTAAGGGCCTAGGAGATTAAAACCACAAAACAGGCAATTAATCTTACGCCACTATAAGTATATTTCCACCTTAGTCTTATGCTAGTTAAGCGCGTCTTTATAGATGTATACCTTCTTTAAACGTTCCTTTAGCTATTTATAAGTTCTTCTTTTAATAAGGAGGCTGATCCTGCCTATAAAAGCTGCTATATAAATATAGTAGAAGGGCTGCATTCCGCTTAAAGTTAAAATACGGTACTAATCTATAATTAAACTAATCTAATCATCCTTAAGAATCTACTTACTACTAAGAAACTCTTAAATTCTTAGACTTATCTATAGGTAGTAGTTCCTCTTAACCTTAATCTTTTCTTAGGTATTAGCTAATTTCTTATTCTTTTCTTCTTTTCTATTATCTACAGCTATGAGACTAGTTTTAACTATAATATAGAGGTAATATATTATAGCCTTAGCAGTCTAGTTAAATATGCTAGTGCGAATCGCGTTTATAGATAAACTAGGCACTAACTAGTTAAAGTCTGTAGAACAGCTTCCACTAATTAATATAGCACGTTAATAATACGGGCTAGATAGAGCGAGCTATTAAGTAAAAATCCTACTATATGTGATAGGACCAGCTCGGTCTGCTTCTATAAGAATCCTTTTAATAGAATGGAAAACTAGTGTTAGTAAGCTAATTTCCGATATAGAAGAGCCTAAAGGAAATAGTAGTAACTAGATGCTTCTAGGTCTATAAGCTTCTAACTCTTAGCGGCTATATCTAGCGGCGATTCGTTCTTCTATAATAGTCCAGGCTCGTCTTTAGATTACTAATAGCTAATAGAGCGGAACGAGTAGTCTATTCTAGTTAAATTCTAGGTCGATACTAGCTACTACCGCTAGCGACATATTTAAAGCGCTAGTAATCTTCTTTATACTATATACTACCTTATTAATATTACTAGGTATAAGTTCTAGTAAATCTAAGACACCATGGTAGAGGTAGCTAATTTAGTAATAGAGTGTATTATTTAGATAAGAGATTATAACTTATAATATATTTAGCTAAGTAGCTTTCCGGAGAGCTAAGTAGATAGTAACTATAGTAAGCGAAGAGAACATTTTAAGCGCTTAAAGATCCTAGCGCTTCGTGATTCTACTATAAGCTTTACGTAAGTAATTATAAGTATTTGTAGCTTAGTTAGCTATTTACTTAATAATTATAAATTTATTAAAGAAAGTTATTTCGGTTAATTCCGTTTAGCGCTAGAAGCTATCTTAAACTTTATAATTATAAAATGCTTTAGCTATCTTATTCTATATATAATAGATACTTATAATACTATTAACTAAATATAGCTACGTCTAGTACCGCTTAGACATGGGGAGAGCACTTAGATTTACTTTAATCTCTAGAAAGCGGCTAGAGGTGAATAGCCTAGCTAATAGATTAAGAGCCGCTAGCTATAAGTCTATAATATTAACTAGCTTACGCGGAGTTTATAAAGTTTATAGGTAGATAAAATGTAGGGAAGTTATTTATAATGAATTGATTAAAAGAGCTATCTAGAGGAGGCTGCGCTAATTTATAGGCGCGCTTAATTTTTAATCGCTCGGCGGCTAATTACTAGCCTAACTAGTAAGTTTATACGCTAGACTTCTAATTAGTTAGTAATTTCACATGTTAGGCCTATAAAATTATATTAAGAAAAACCCAGCAGCCTTAGAATCTAAGTAATAATAGTTGTAGAAGAGATTAGAAAACAAAGAAATAAAATAATAAAGAAACGTCTATTTAAGATAAGAAGGCACTAGCTATTAAAGGAATATAAAAGACCTAGTCCTAAAAGAGTAGTTAAGAATACGCTCTAATCGCATGCTAGTAACATCTTATAATAGACTCTTCTATAGGCCCGCTAACCTTCTTTTCTCTATCCTTAATAGACTATCCCCTAGTTATTACTAAGTTTCTCCTTAAATACCTTATACTTATTCCGATTAATATTTCTCCGCGGTACAGCCATCTCTGATAAGGGAGTCTATAAAGTGTTTATAGCTAAATTTAGACTACTCCTTATAATAGACTAGCTAGCTAGGTTGGTAGGATTATAAACTTTCTAAGATGCCCTCTATATAAATCATTTAAGCCTCCTTCTAGGTATAGTCCCTTAGAGTATAGTCCTATTAAGCTTCCAGAGCTAGTATATTTTTTTATTAGAATATACGACCGTAATCCTATATGGGCTTATCTACTAGAAATCTAGCTTCATGTTATATCTCTTTTTAAGCTTAGTGTTATATAGTAGGATAAGTATTCCTACTTTAAAATCGCCTTATTAGATTATATGCGTGTTATCGAAATACTTCTTTTCTTTTAACTATAGACG
Source organism: Coniosporium tulheliwenetii (assembly GCA_030247845.1). Taxonomy (NCBI): domain Eukaryota; kingdom Fungi; phylum Ascomycota; class Dothideomycetes; genus Coniosporium; species Coniosporium tulheliwenetii. The sequence goes on from JAPDRP010000007.1 coordinate 27,030, forward strand.
CCGTATTTGTTGAAGAGCCGCTTTATTATTACTATTTCTACGTTCTAGTTACTACGCGCGTAATATAAGTAGTTCCGCTATAGTCTAGACTAAATCCTAAGATAGAGTCTACTAAATAGATACGGTAAGTTTAATAGGTAGAACCTACTTATTTCTATAAATAACCCGTGCTAGTATTATTCCTATAGAGGCTCGCATTGTAGTTCGATTAGCTTAAAGAACTAAGTATAAGTAATCTTTCCACCTAGAGCTCTAGCTAGTAGTAAGCTTAGAGAGTGCGTCTATAATAGGCCTATAGCTTTATTCCACTATTCCGTTTAACTATAGGTGATAGATAGAGATTATAATTCTTTAGATCCTATAGAGTTTAGCGAAAGTCTTTATAAGTCCTTTATTCTTAGAGCCTCTATTAACTACTAGCCGTTAAAATAGACTATATCTATATATAATATTCTTAAAAAGAAACTTTACTACTATAGTAGAACTCGCGCTAGTTAAAACTTAAGCTTCTATCCAGCTGGAAATATCTTCCCGCGCTAGAACTAAATATTCGTATTTATACGAAGCCGGTATATAGATAATATTTATAGTAACCTTCTCTTATAAGTATAATACCTAGGTAGAATATAGAGCCTCGTTCTCTATTCTAAAAGCTCTAAGCTAACATTCCTGATAGGATCTAATATAAGTAGAAACCTCCTTCTATAGGCTATTCTATATATAGCGCTCCGCGATTCTCTAGTATATTTCTTCTTAGCCCTAGTAGCCTAACTTCTTATATAAGACTCTTAGAATATTCTATTATTCTTCTACACTATTAACTACTTAATAAAGAGGTATATTCTTTAAAGTATATTAGAATAGGTGGTGGTCTTATATAAGATATTAAAGAGCGCGTCTCTTAAACTTCTAGAGCTCTTAGGTATTAAGGCTAGTCGGACGTAGTAGAATAGTTAGGTAATAGGTAATATATTAGAAATTCTCTAAATATAAGTCTTTAAGCGGTAAGTCTTCGCTTACCTTAAGTAGAGTAATCTAAATAGAGCTAATCTTAGTATTAATAAAACTCTTAATATCCTTATCTAGTTTATCCCGCAGTTTACTAGGGTTAGAAAATCTTTAGAATAGACTATTTATAGCTCTATTCTTCTAACTAGAAATATAGCGGGCCTTAAAATCCTATAACTAAATCTAGATAAGCCACCTTATTATAAAAGCATCTAGTAAATCCGAAGCAGCTTGATTTAATTAAGTAACTAGGGTATTCGCATCTATTTTAATAATAAAGCGAACCCTATATAGGTGTATCCGATTCTTTTTGAAGTATAAAGTAGATCTTAGCATTTAAGCTTTCTTATATTATACTTTCGTTCCTACTTTAACTAGATTCCACTCTTATAGCGGCTAGGGTGGCATTTTTCTTCTTAATCTACCTATATAAGAGCCGCTTCCTAGCCGTTCTAGAAGGTATTTACTATAAGGATAATAGGCCTAGCGCTATCTAAGTAGTCTAGCTATACTAAGGCTAGTGTAGTAGTAAGAGCTACCTTTAGCATATGTATAGCCTCTATCTATTCTAACCTCTAAATAAAGTCTATACTAGTGCAAAACAGCCGAAAGATAGATTTAGATACTATTAAGAAGCTTTTAATCTAGAGGCGGTAAAATATATAAACGCTTATAAACGCCTATACTAATAAGAGGTCGCGGTAATTTTTCTAGTTCGAAATTATCACTACTTTAGCTTTATTAGAGTAGCGACCTCTAGTATTATAAATATAGCCTATAGTCTTAATTCCAGGTATAAGAAACTAAGACTTAGATTCTAATATAGTGGCTCCGGTAAGTTCTAGCTTATATAGAACTCGCTTAAGCTAGATAATATACTCTAGAATAAACTATCGCACGCTAGATAGGTTCTCTTTATTATTATAGATTATATGCGGACCGTGTATACTCATATTATTTATATAAAATATAGCGATACATAGAATAAACGCTTTAAAAATCTCAGTTATAATTCTTATAAACTATATAACCGAGTTAGTAGCTTTCTATATTAAGATAGTCTAGTATACAAGCCTATAGCTCTTAATTATAAACGCTGTAAGGTCTCTATATAATTTAGTAAGCTTAACTTATATTAGAAAAGAAATTCGCATAGGCGCGCTCCCTCTAATTAAGGACTTCTCCTAGTATTAAGCTATCCGTATTAGAGGTGTTAATAGGCTATACTTTATTAGCTTTTTATTTATATACTTTAGTAACTAGAATTCGATCTCGCATGGTCTTAATACAGCGCTTTAGTACTAGTAGCCTTATTAAGTTATCTAGAACCTACTATTCGGTTATCTAGAACCTACTATTCGGCTATCTACGCCTTCTAGATCCAGCGCTCTTATAAGTCCACCCGTCTAGTAGCTTGTAATATTAATACCGTATCTATTCTCTTTAAGAGTTAGTAGTAGAATCTATCTAGTTTAGGTGTAAATACTAATTCCTTATAGCTATACTATCTAGACGCTACTATAGATAAGCTATAGCATGGGAAATCTTCGGTCTAAGATTGCTAGCTAATTATAGTGCTAGAATAATTTCGCGCGCTAGACGCGTGAATATTAGTGTTATAATTTGCAAATCGACTAATTTAAGCTATACGCGGCTAGATCTAATATATTAGATGTAGCTCTAAGCATGCTAAACTATACATATATAGCTTTAAGCACGCTCTAAGGATGCCGATTACTCCGTGTACTTAGCGTGCTTAGCGTGCTCGAGCTTCTCGAGTTTCTCGTAATACTTAGAGTACTTAGAGTTACTAAGATACTTAGTAAGCAGATTTTTTTGGAGTTCTCTTTCTCGCTTAACTTTCACCCCTAGCTAAAAGAGGTAAAATAACCATGTTTTGAGAAATTAAGCGGTTAATAATTGTTTTTTTCGAAAGTTTACCCGAAGTAAGCTAAAGCGCTTCTATAGATAGTGATAGTAGTAGTAGTGCTAGTTTAAATAAACTTAAAGCATTTTTCGTAATTTTAAAACTTATACTTACTAAGCATCTTAGCAGCTCTAAGTACTCTAAGTATTATAAGAAACTCGAGAAGCTTAAGCATGCTAAGCATGCTAAGCACGCTAATAATGCTAAGTATATAGAGTAATCGATTATTCTCGCGAGCGGCTCGCGAGCTAGATATAAGCTTAGTATATTTAAGATCTTAGAGCTAGCTCTAAGATCTTAGAACCGAAAAAAACTTTCGCCGATAAAATTAAATACTATTTCTATCTAAATTATCCCTAATCTCACGCTACCTATTAGAAGTTATATTATATATTAGTATTAGAGTAACTATAGATATACACCTAGTAAGTAGCCTACTTAGTCTTTTCTCTCTATATCCTCTAGTCTAAGTAGATATATATCCTCTTATATTAAAATAAAGCGCGCGGTTCGATCTTTCTCTAGTAAAGTAATTATATAGATTACCCGCCTGCTAGAAGTATACTTAGTATATAAGGAAACTCTATATATATAGTATTCTCTAAGAATAACCTTATAATTATACAATAAACTATAAGAATAGATGTACTAATAGTGACCGCCCCGATAGTAACTAATACTCTATATAGGAATCTAATAAAATCGAGAGATATATCCGCTATTATAGTTACGCTCTAGTTCCGGAGCTTAGGGGTATACTTAAAATAGATAGTTCTATAGTAAAGGTAATATCCTCGCGAATAAGGTTAAACTTAGCGCCCGAATTAAAAAGAGCTACTATCTAAATATCTCCTATCCAAACGACTACCTTAGAGTAGAAATAGTATATATAGTATCTACCTATTACTTTCTTACGCTTAGCAACCTCTACCGTAGTAAGAAAGCTTATCAAGCTTACTACTAAGGGTTTATCTTCTCTATCACTACTAATTCTAGGTTAAGTTGCTAATATAATAGCCTTCTACTATTAATATAGCGCAGTTAGCTCCTAGGGAAGCGGTTTCTATAGAAGCTTAGTAATTTCTAGCATTTTAGCAAAGACTACCCGGAGGAATATAGAAACGGATATATTTATAATTATTTCTATAACTACATTAGTAAATCTTTTAAAAAAGCTTAGTAGATAACTGCTTCGAGTGCTCGGAGCTATTTCTAAGACCGCTTAGAGACCGCTTAGAGACGCTCGCGAGCCGCTTGCGAGCTATCTCCAAGCGCTTAGAGTAGGTTCTTTTTAAAAGATTTGCTAATATATAGCGTCTAATAAGTTATTATAGTTAACTAGATCCTTAATTCGTAATAGCTTAGTATAAGATTTCTTAGGTGCTTCTTCTAGTAGTTAGATGTCTACTATCTACTACTCTAGTACCGCGGGTATAGCGGCTCCTATAGGATTAAGGAGTGCAATTAGGTTAGATAAGGCAATTCTAGATAACTCCGCGGTCTACTATAGAGTAATATAAATATAATTACCACGTCTTCTAGACCGAGTAGCGGGAAGTATAAAAGCTGCTTAAGCTTTTTTAAGAGTAGCTTTTACACCCGTGTGTTACTGTATACTAGTTCTACTAGGCGAGGCTTGAAATCCCTTCTTTTTATAGCCTAAAATATAGCTATAATCCTTAAGGTGGACTAAATATATATATTTTTCTACTAGCTAAGAAATTCTTTATCGCTATTATTCTACTCTTATTACTTATAAATACTAATAGAAGATACGATTATATTAGATCTAGATACGTGTAAGACCTAAAGGGAGCTTAGGGGTTGCAGCTAGCGATACGCTAGCTAAGCGATAGTATATAGCTATCGCTTTTCTATATAAAGGCTTAATAGAATTTAGTTTATTATTAACCCTTAAGTATTGTTCTATCTATATATGCTATATTATTATATTACTATACATCACCTTAAGGATGCCTATCCTCTAATAGTTCTGAATTCTCTACCCTTACTAGGGTAGCGATCTGGTAATTTATTACACCATATTAATACGATTATAAAGCGTAGGCACCCTAACTAAGGAGTCCCCTAGTAAGAGATAATAGAGATAGACACTAACACTCCTATAGTGAAGACACCTAAATAGCATTCGATTCGCAAGCTCGAAGCTAAGCGTGCATAACTCCTAAAGAAGGAGCGGCTACACATCCTCTAAGAAGAAGTCGACGTCCTTCGCTAGCGAAATACTAGTCACTTAATAATACCTATCCTACCTTCTATTCTAAATATATTCCTAACGGGAGGACTAAATATATATGCGGCCCTAAGCCTATTATCGATCCGCAGTATTCCTAGGCCTACGATAATCTAAGATAACACTAGCTTAAAACTAAGCACCTTTATATTAATCCACAAGCGTAATGCTAGCGCTATAGTGGTAGAGCCTAGAGCTTATAAGAGAGCCGCTATTATTACAAAGATTAGTCTCTACCTAGGGAAGAATATTTAGAAGTATTAAGACTTCCGTAATAGTGTAAAGCTAGCCTTTCGCCTAGCACCTAATACCTTCCGGGATAATAAAACCAGAATCGCCTATACCCTTTAATACATTAAGGGCGATAACCGGACCTTATAGTTTTAATATAAGGAGGCTAACCCTAAACTCCGCCCTATATAGGACGAGTTTATAGCCTTCCTCCTAGACTAAATTAAAAGTCCTATAAATAGGGAGCTACACGTCGGCTTATTATATATGCAAGCTATATAGAAGCCTAGCTAGTCGGTAAACGCCTTTATAGTATACCTTATATTATTAGAGTCTTAAATCAACCATCCTATAACCCTAAGCACCTAGTCTTGCATCTATTTACTAAGCTACGTCTAGACTTACGCCCCGCTATTACTAATTACTAAGATTTCCCTTAGATAAGATAATAGCTAGTCTCCTTACCGCCCTACTTAAAGAGAACATGCGTAGCGCCTTCTTAATATAGGGTAAGAGTAGCGAGTATATAGGGTCTAGGACGAACTAGTCTAGAGGCTACTACTTAGGGAGCTAGTCGGACGGCTAGAAAGTATAGCGCGACCTATTAGCGCCTAGTAAGAATAATATTAGCGGCTATAAGAGTGGCCCTCTAGTTAAGTGCTATAATTATAATAAGATAGGCCACCTCGCCTAAGATTATCGCTTTAAGCGCGACTAGGCATAGACGCCTACTAGTAGGGTTAATATAGTCTCTATATAGGGAAAAGATTACCGCCCGCTAAAGAACTCTAGTTAGTAGGGTAGCTACCACTATAAAAAGAGGAAATAATCACTATTTAAGGCGAGATTATATCTAAATAAACTTAGTAGCCTATTACTACACTCCTAGATACTAAGGCTAAGGGAATATAATTAGCTAGCGTTTCGCTATTAAGTACTAGCTTTATATAGTGGATGCCGACCTGCTAATATACTTCTAGTTAAACTAGTTACAAGTGTACTACTTTAAACCCTATAAGGTACCCCTACGCCTTATCGATACTTAGAGTAAGGCTAAAGAGGTTACCTTCGTCTACTATAGTATAGCGGATGTAAACCTAGCTATTACTATTAGGTTACTAGAACTAAAGAAGACCCGAGTTCTTATCGACTATAAAGTAAAGGCGTAGTGCTAGAAGCTAGATAATTCGTCCCTATTACTCGAACCCCTAAGGTGTTCGCTAAATCCCTAGAGCGGAAGGTTGGGTTTTTACTATTATAACCCTCCTATAGGCGGATAGTAAGTAAGATAATAGTAGCTTACCACGGCTTCCTCTAGAGCTAGAAGAATATCGCGATGTCTTCTTAGAGAAAAACGCTAGTAAACTATCCCTATATACATGGGATAACTACGCTATTAATATTAAGCTTAGTTAGGAGGTGCTATATAGCCTTCTATATAATTTATCCCCCGTAAGCTTTAGGTACTACGAGAATACCTAGACGATGCTATAGAGAAGGGTTGGATCTAGCGAAGCACTAGCCTAGTAGGGCGCCTATCCTTTTCATCCCTAAAAAAGATGGTAACCTTCGGCTTTATATAGACTACTAGGGCCTAAATAAGGTTATAGTGAAGAACCGTTTAGCTCTACTATTAATTAATAAGACGCTAGATCGTTTAGTAGAAGCTAAGGTCTTCTTAAAACTAGACTTTAAGGATACCTACTACTATATTCGCATCTGGCGAGGCGACGAGTGGAAGATAGTATTCCGCACCCGCTATAGGCATTTTAAGTATATAGTTATACCCTCTAGGCTTACTAATGCTCTAGCCACTTTTTAGGGCTATATTAACCGAGCGTTATTAGGCCTAATAGATATCTTCTATATAGTATACTTAGATAATATCCTTATCTTCTTTAACACGCTAGAGGAGCACTAGTAATATATCTATAAAGTGCTAGTAAGGCTCTACTAATACTAGCTTTATACTAGTCTAAAGAAGTGCACATTCGTAGTTATAGAGATTGAGTTTCTTAGCTATATTATCCAGCTAGACAGCGTTAAGATGGATCCTAGCCGGGTAGATGCAATTACTAAGTAGGAGTTACTAAAGTCTTACTAAGATGTTTAGGTCTTCCTTAGCTTTACTAATTTCTATTAGCGGTTCATCTATAGATACTCTATAATAGCTAAGCCGATTATAGACCTTCTAAAAGACTCCTAGAATAGTAGAAAGGCAGGACCTTTTATATAGCTAGAGGAGGCTAAGACGGCGATGCGATAGCTATACACCACCTTTATAATAGCGCCTCTTCTTCGCCACTACTCGCCTAATCGACTAATAAGGCTAGAGATAGATATATTAATAAACGGGCTAGCCGCTATTATCTCGCAGCTATATAAGGATAACTAGTGGCACCCTATAGCCTTCTAGTCCCGTAAGCTCACCCTAGCCGAGCGGAACTATAAAATGTATAATTAGGAGCTACTAGCTATTATTATAGTGGTGAGGCACTGGCGCCACTCTATTAATAGATTAGAGGGAGGACTCGAGGTCCTTACTAACTATAATAACCTAATAGGCTTCGCTAAGGTGAAGGCCCTAAACGGACGTTAAGCTAGATAGGTAATATTCTTAGCTACTTATAACTTAGTAATTAAGTATAGGCTAGGAAAAATAAACCCTACTAACGCACTATCACGGCGCTCCCTAGGCGCTAGGGAGCCGTAAGAGAAAGCCACTATACTACTATTACTTTATAGGACTCTAGGAATATAGAGCCACCTATTAGGGTGCACGTTCTATATAGTGTGGTAGATGCTAAGCGATCTACAGACGCTTTAGTATTAAGGCTATCCGTAAGCAATACGCTAGCAGATAGTAAGGAAGGCGTAAGCCTATAATTTAACTAGGATGCTAGCATAATAGCAACCTCGTATTATATACTCTAAGCCTAGGTTAAGCTAGCTGCTATTAGTAAATAAGCGTATAACCTAAGCACGCAGCCTATAATTAATATAGTTTAACAGCTATAAGATGCAGACAACTTTATTAAGAGTAAGCGTAAGAACGGCGAAGCGCTAGCAACCTACTACTAACACGGCTAGAAAAAGCTAGTATAGCGCTTCGACCCCTCTAGTCTACTTAGAAGAAGGGGTAAGCTTTACATCCCCGCTAAGCTAACTATATAGGTAGAGCTTCTATAGCGATATCACGATAATATACTAGTAGGCCACTTTAGCGAGAATAAGACCCTAGAGCTCCTCTCTTATAAATACTTCTAGAACTTAATACGATAAGATATCTATAAGTATATTTCCACGTGCGATATATACTAGCGAGTATAGGCGCCTCGATATCGCCCCTATAGTAAGATATAAGCGTTACCCCATCCTAAGTTACCCTAGTAAGAGATCACTATAGATTTTATTATAGGCCTACCGCTAAGTAAGTATAGTAATAACATCTTTAATATAATATATATGCTAGTTAACCGCTACATAAAGATAGCATAATACATCCTAATAGTAAAAACTATAGGCTTAGTATAGCTCGCCGATATCTTTATTAAAGAGATCATGCGCCCTTCGGCGTCCTAAAGGCATTATATTAGATAGGGGCATAGTTTTTACTAGTAATTTCTAGTCCGATTTCTACTTTATAGTAAAGGTGAAACGCTAGCTAAGCACCACATTTCACCCTTAAATAGATAGGTAGATTAAGAGGCAAAACTAAACCCTCGAGCAATACCTACAGGTATACTATAATAAGAAGTAGAGTAACTAGGTATAGCTCCTACTATTAGTAGAGTTCGTCTATAATAACGCTACATACATAATAATAGGTATTAGCTTATTCTACGGCTACTATAGGTATCACCTCCGAATCGAATACGAACTAGAGGTAGTAGAGAATAGCACTATACTAGCTATAATAGAATAAATTAAGGAGCTATACCGCGAGCGAGAAACGCTAGCGAAACGCTAGGTAACTACTATAGAATCGCAGGCGAAACACTATAACTATAAATACTAACCCTAAAACTACTATAAGGGAGATCTAGTGATGCTTTTAATAAAGAACCTAAACTAATAGCACCTAAGTAGGAAGCTATTTACTAGGTTTATTAGACTATTCCGCGTCGATAAGCTAGTCGGTAAGTAAGCGTACCGCTTAAATCTTCCTAGTACCTATAGGATTCATCCCGTCTTCTATATTAGCCTCCTTAAGCTATACCACCACTAGTAGAACGATAGCGGAGAGCTAATACCTAGCCTAGTAGATCTTAGCGAGGAGGAGCCCTCGAATTAATATATTATGAAGAAGCTAAAAGATAAGAAGATATAGTAAGGGGTAATTAGATACCTAGTTAAGTGGAAGGGCTAGCTAGAGGCATATAATAAGTAGGTTACATAAGATGACATTAATAAAGACCTTATTAAGAAGTATTAGGGTAAGGTGTAGCGGAAAGATAGGCGAAAAGTAGGTAGGATATAAGCTATAACTATAGGAAACGACAGCGAGAAGAACACGTAAAGTAGTATTATGAGGGCGTAAGCATCTAGGAAGCTATAAGCTAGTAGAAAGCTAGTAAGACGTATATAGCCCGCCTATAATATATAATCTCCTTAACCCTCTACTACCGATGATAAGCTAGAGCTCCTATCTACTATCTTCTTATTCTCCTCGCTCTTCTCGTCCCCCTTATCCTCCTTATTCTTAGCGTCCTCCGCCCTAATAGCGGGCAATCTAGCCTAGAAATATATTAGTAAAAAGTAGTAGAAACGCCTATAAAATACTATCTACCTCGAAGCGTATTACGTCTAGTATACTCTTAAGCACCTTATAGATACCCTAGAGCTTCTAGACTTAGAGGAGCGCTAGGTCCTCGCCTTTAGGCTTATAGCGAAGTTCCTACTTATTAATAGCGCGGAGGTAGACCTTAACGTCCTTAGTAAAGGACTTTTAGGCCCCTTAAGATTTTTAATAGCCGCGTCGGCCCTAGCGTTACTAGTAGTATGTAGACCACTCGCTATATCGTATAGGCGGAAGAGCTTATTAAGGCGAGAGATAAACTTAGTGGGGACCTTACATCATGTTAGCTACGGAACGATAGAATGTAGATAACATGCTAGCGACTCACTAGGTTATAGTTCTTATTAAGATGCTTATAGTAGCCGCACTTCTTAAGCGCCGGCTTTATGTAGAGACCGCGGCCGCTTTTAATAATGCGCTTAGCATAGCGAAGATAAGTGGGTTTAAGCGCCTTAATAGGTGCGCGCTAAGCGCGCGGCGATTATTTTCTACTAGAGTTAGCGTAAGCGAAGCGTAAGGTAGACGCGCTCCTAAAATTGAAACTTATAGTTAGGGTGCCTGCGTTTGACATTATAATTAATATAGGAAAGCAGGTGGTGCGCTAGGTGTTTATAGATGTTATTATAAAGTTTAAAATGTGGGAACGCACGATATTTATATACATGCGCTAAGGCTTACGATTCACTATTTATTTACCTTTATAAGCTTATTTCCTTTTACAACCTCATTTCTCTAACCTTCTATATTACTTAGCATGCCGCTATCCTATTATATACTATAAACGTAACGCACGATGGCGATAAGCAGGCGTAACGCTAGCTAAGGATAGCCGCATAAGAAGGGGAGGTAGTTGTAAGATCTAAAGGGAGCTTAGGGGTTATAGCCGGCGATACGCTAGCTAAGCAATAGTATATAGCTATTGCCTCCTACATAAAGGCTCAATAGAATTCAGTTTATCATCGACCCTTAAGTATTGTTCTATCTACACGTGCCTTATTATTATATTGCTGCATATCACCCCGAGGATGCCTATCCTCTAATAACTTAGAACTCTTAAAACACTTAAAGCAGTTTTAAATTACTCAGTGAGTGTAAGAACTAAGATGGAGCTAAGATAGCCTTACTTAGTTCTACTAAGCTAGAAGAGGACTAGTCTAGCTTAGTTAGCGGAAGTATAGATATTCCCTATTTAGAAAGGAGTATAAAATATAGATAAGAAGGAATAATAATATAGTATAATATTACTATTGTCTTGTCTTTTTGTTATTCTCCTCTTAGAAGGGAGAAGAGGTCTTATATATACGTAGAAGACTATCTAGAACCTTCTATAGAATTAATAAGCATTACGTAATATTACATAATATTACGTAATAGATAGAACATTCTAGAGCCTTATCTAGACTCAGCTCCACTGCATGTTTCTACCGCAAATTGGTGGAGATTTGGTAAGTGCTTTTCCAGCATAGCTGCGGGAAGAGGTGTAGTAGAAACGGGCCGCGAACGGCAGAGGCTAAACCAAGAAGCGGAATTGGGGCATTGTGCAGTAAAAATGGGATGGGCATCTTGTTCTAGGTTACGGCACCGGGATACATGTTCCACCGCTCTGTCGCCTTGCGCATTCTGCCGCCGCTATGATGCAGGATGTCGCCAAAATGCATGAATATTATCCTCAGCTCTGCGCGCCATAAGACGGGACATGCGCCAATCCACTGCACCTTCAAGCTAGATAGCTCTCCTTCTAAACTCACGCCTCCTTGTTGCTCTTCCCATTAGTCTACAATTGCGTCTTCGAGTACCCAACCCTGCAACCCACCATCATGGCATCCGTTCACCAGCTGTCCGACGTCCAGGATGACCCCACCGCGGGGCACCAGCCAACGCACACCTATATACCCAACCGCGGCTACGATCAGACCACATCTCTCCCCTCGAACCAGCCAGACGACCTTCCCAACGTCCAGCTACACGACGAGACCGCCGTGCCCGACCCATCCGCAGAAGCCGACAACGTCGACGCCGACGATGACTACGACGACATCTTCTCCTCCGAGGACGTCGACGACGACTTCCAGCCCGAAGCCCTCGGCGCCGCAAACCCTTCCGACTACACCAAATCCTACAACCGCACCCGCGCCCTTCACGACCCCAACCTCCCCGCATCCCACAAACCACGGACGAACAGTCAAAAGCCTCACGCGAACCTGCGGACGAGCGTAGACGACCAGATCGCCTCTTTATCCCGCCATGCCGGCAAGCTTAGGCTGGACGATGAGGGGGCGCGCGGCGGCAGCAAGACGGACAAGGACAAGAGCGACCGGGCGACGAGCGAGCAGGTGCTGGATCCGCGGACGCGCATGATTCTGCTGCAGCTCATCAATCGGGATATTGTGGCTGAGATCCATGGCTGTGTTTCTACGGGGAAGGAGGCAAATGTGTACTACGCGCTGTCCACGCCACAGACGGCAGAGGAAGGAGCAGAAGAAGCGAAAGAGGCTCAGCCCCCGCAACTGCTGCACAGAGCAATAAAAGTCTACAAAACCAGCATCCTCGTGTTCAAGGACCGAGACAAGTACGTCACGGGCGAGTTCCGCTTCCGCCAGGGCTACAACAAAAGCAACAACCGCGCCATGGTCAAGGTGTGGGCCGAGAAGGAGATGCGGAACCTGAAACGCATCTACGCAGCCGGCATCCCCTGCCCGGAGCCCGTCTACCTCCGGCTGCACGTCCTCGTCATGGGCTTTTTGGGGGACAGGAAGGGCTGGCCGGCGCCGCGGCTCAAGGATGTCGAGTTCGTGGAGCAGAGCCCCGAAGAGGTGGCGGGGAAGTGGCGGGAGCTGTATTTGCAGTGTCTGGGGTATGTGAGGAAGATGTATCAAATTTGCAAGCTGGTGCATGCGGACCTGAGCGAGTACAATATGCTGTTTCATGAGGGGAAGCTGTGGATCATCGATGTTAGTCAGAGTGTGGAGCATGATCATCCGCGCAGCTTGGAGTTTCTGAGGATGGACATCAAGAATGTGAATGATTTTTTTGGAAAGGCGAGGGGCGTGGATACGCTGACTGACCGGACGGTGTTTGGGTTTGTTACCGAGGCGGAGGGGAGTGTCGAGACGGCTGGCATGGTGAAGGAGCTCGAGAAGCTATATCAGAAGAGGAAGGAGAAGAGCGGTGAGGACGGCCAGATTGCGGATGATGAAGTCGACAATGAAGTCTTCCGGAAGCAGTATATCCCTCAGACGCTGGAGCAGGTTTACGACATCGAACGGGATGCGGAAAAGGTGGGAAGGGGAGACGGCGATGAGTTGGTGTATCAGGCGCTGCTGGCGCAGAAGATTGCTGACGGCCATGCATTGGATGGCGAAGACGAGGGAAGCGAGGACGAGAGCAGTGAGACTGACGAGGATGGCGAAGGGCGACGGGAAGACCGGGAAAACCAGAGGCCCCGAGGAAAGAAATTTGAGGATAAGGATGCGAAGAAGGTGAGTGCTAGTCTGTGAGATGGGCAAATTGCGATTGCTGACGGTTTGAAGGAACACAAGCAACAGGTAAAGGAGGAGAAGCGCGAGAAGCGGAAGACGAAGCTGTCAAAGTACGAGAAGAAGAAGCTTGTCAGCGCCACTAGTCGCAAGAAGCACTAGAGACATCGATGGGGAAGCTACCTTTGCTTGCTTTTGTAGCTTTCAACCAGAACAGATTTGCAGGTTGCTGCTCGTATGCAGCCCCGGTTCAGCTCCCTAACAAGGGGAATGGTGCTTGCTCGCACGTACGGATGCTACGACCCAAATTGATATACAAAGATGGTACGTATTGTTCTTCATCCACAATCTCAGCTCGGACGACGAAAGCCAAAGGTCCATCATATGCATGCGGCCGTGTTCCTCCGGTCCCCGTGAGAAGCCTCCGATGCATGAGCCGCCACCAAGCCGTCTCTTTACAGAAAGGGACTCAATGCTGAACAAAGAGAGCACCGACGAGCCTTGCAATCCCCAACCCTTACAATGCTATGCTGAACTTTCCAGAACGCCTTCGCTAACACGCAACATAGATGCGAACAAAATCGTAGATGGTGTGAATCTTATGATCTCGAGCTCATCCGCTTTGTCGCTGCCTCCAGCGTCTCTCTCTGTATCTCCAGTACGGTTCCATCTTCCTGATCAATGGCTTGGATTTCGTATCGCAGCGGCGGGCTCACCAGACCCGGCCACATATCCGACGGCAGAAACTCGCCATGCTCCGCTTTGAAAATCTCGCGGTCCTCTATCTCGCCTAGCAATGTCGTTAATTCACAACCATTCAAACAGACTCATCATACTCTCACACATGGATTGCCCCAAGAAACTCACAATGGACAGGGTTAATGGTGAAAAGAGTCGCCTTACCCTGATACATCCTCTCCATCCTCTCCATCGCCTCCCCAACCACCTTCTCCATCTCGACCCTCCATCTCCTCCTCCTATCGACCTCAACAATCAACCCATCATACGCCCCCAAAAATCCCTCGTAAAACTCCCTCAAGCCCTCCAGCTCTCTCATCCCCCTCTCAATCTCCCTTCTCTCGTCCGTCCATCCAGACACAAACCCCGCACACGCGGCAATGCACCCCGGAACCACCCTGCCCACTTCTCGCATACGCCTGAGCGTGGCGGAGAGCCCGGACGCCTCCACTTCAAGCGCCTCGACGTAAGCAGTCATGTCCTCGAGCTGCGTCTCCATCTCCTGCAGCCGGTCCTGGATCTCGGCGACCACGTCCTCGACCTCTGCTGCGTCGCGGGAGAGCACGGTTAGCATGTCCTGCCGCTCGCTGGCCGTGAGCGGCTGCGGCGGAGACGATGCGCCTTGGTGCAAGCTCTCAACGCCCGGCATCATGCCGGCGGGCACGTCTTGCGCTGCGTCATCACCGGCTACGGATTGCTGCTGAGCGGCCTGCTCGGCTGCTTCACCTCCGCCTTCGGTGTGCTTCAGCGCTGTGACGCACAGGTCGTAGTGCCGTACCAGACTCTGCAGCATCTCTGCCATCTCCCTCGCGTGTGTCTCTGTTGCTCCGAACAGCTCGGGCAACGGCGAGCCGCCTCCCCCATCTTCCTCAGGACTCGATGGAGTCGCAGCCAGTGCAGAGGCGATGGAGGAGAGCGATGCGGCGTAATCGTCGGCGGTGGAGGCGAGGGAGGCAAAGGAGGCGTTGTACCGGTCTATGCACGCGCGGAGGGAGCTATTGATGTGGGAGACAGAGGAGGCATCGATGAAGTCGTGGAGAGTCTTGGTGGGGTGCAGGGAGGGGTCTAGGCGGGTGGTGGAGAGGGTGTCGAGGGTGGTTGTTAGGTGGGTGGAGGTGGTGTCGAGCGCATGGAGGAGGGTCTGAGTATTATGCCATCCTCATTAGCTCTGTTCGTGGCAGGAAATCCTTATAACGAATGTACACAGCCGTCCAAGACACTTACGGTGAACTCCTCCTGCACCTCCCCGCTGACAATATCAATCCCCTGCCGCACGGCCTCGAGCGCGCTCAGCTGGTCGTCAATGCTACGCCGCACGAAGCTGTTCTTGGCGCTCAGCACGGCGTTGCGCTCCAGCAAGCCGCGGCCTGCATTGACGATCTCGTTGGCGCGCCAGACGTGGGTTATGGACGAGAGCGAGCGCTTGGCGGCGACGAAGTGGTTGACGAACTGCGTGAGAGATGGCTCGCCTTCGTGGACGCTCTCAGTAGAGGAGGTGGGAGATGGGAGGTTGGGGGGTGAGCGTGGGGAGGCTCTTGCTGATGCCATGGTCGCGGGGGGAGCCTCAAGCCGCTGGCTTAGCTTGGACGACAGGCTGCAGGCAGTTTCAAGCTGATCGGATGGGTTGCAGTCCTCAAGGGGGTATGTGAGGCATGATGTTGCGAGCACCAGACGCTAGCCTGGAGCTGGTCAGACACTAACGGTGCACCTTGCGGAGTGACATGGACGGTACCTAGCCTGAGGCTGAAGACGACGCAGGGCCCACACCGAGCAGTGAAAGTCTGGGGTAACATTAGCCTCCTTTTAACCCTGGAAAGGTTAGACTAGCTGCGGCGGGAAGGCGGTCGGCGGCCAATCCCTCGCTGTCGGAATCGCTGCCGGACGTCATGTTGGTCATCGCGCTGCGCTCTGGACCTTTCTTTGCTTCTGCTGTCGTGTCTCCAACGCTGTGTAATTGTTACCTAAGACGAGTCGTGGCTGAACGCCCTTGAGAGCAGCTTTAAGAAGAGACAGACAGCCGCACTAGCGGTCGGTGAACCGCTTTGCTCTTTTCCCTGGCTGATCGGCTAGTGTACAGACTGCTTCTCCAGCGTGGACCCTGGTTTTCCCAGCTGTCGGCGATTGCGTGCTAAGCGAGGCTTCTGGCAGCATTCACCATCCACCATTGCGCCATCTTGGCCCCATCTCTCCAAACGCACACCCGCCCGAACCAGCGAGCCTCATCCTGTTCTGCCACTCAAAGAAACCCTGTTCATCCTTACTCACCTACCGAACGCCATCGTCTTGCACTCTCGCAAATCTTCCGCCTGACGGCAACACCTCGAGCAGCGTCAGTCGTCCTACTCCCTCAGTCTCGCGACCAGCTGCAACCCACCCGCCGAGCCGCCTCGCACGCAATACAAGCCTAGTAGCTCGACAGCTGGAATGTCGCATTGCGTGAAGCTTGCTGTTCCGCCTTGAACACTTCCTTGCGCCGACCGGAACTATCGCGGAATGGCGTCAAATTCGCAATCTTGGACGGAATTCCAGACAAACGGCCATACTCCAGATTTACCAAAAAACCGTCGATTATCGTTGCGCCAGCAGAAGCCGTCCACCATGTTCATCGATGATACACCAGAAGCAGGCGCGGAAGTGCAGCACACCCACAGTCACGAAGGAAGCCGGAGCCGGCACTGGTTAGGTAGCGACGAGGCAGATAAGCGGGCAGAGGAGAAAGACGCCACTATATCCATCGGGTCCAACAGCAAGCAGGTCGAAAAGATGATATCACCGTTCTTTGCCAAACATATACCCGGACAGTACAACCCCCTCGGCGAGTATGCACAACCATTCTCAAAGGCCAACAAGTCGAGCACAAAGTACTGCTATCGCCACCGCCCAGACTTGAAGTGCAGGAGACAAGCGGACGAGCCGTCAATGGAGCAGCTGCAGACTGTAAGCGAAACCTAAGCCTTCTGTCCGAACAGTTCAGGCTGACTATCATTCAGGAACTCGGCACGCTTTCTCAATCTGACCAGCAAGCGATAAGCCACGTTTGGTCGCTCTTCTCCGCCGCTCCAGCGAAGCACCGAAACCTCATGCTCCAAGGCGTACTCGCTCAGTGCTGCTTCCCGCAACTGTCATACATCTCCTCATCCGTCCGCGAGCTTATCAAGATTGACTTCATTTCCGCATTGCCTGCCGAGCTCGGCTTCAAGATACTGTCGTTTCTGGACACGACTTCACTATGTAAGGCAGCGCAGGTTAGTCAGAGGTGGAGGAGCCTCGCAGACGATGATGTGGTGTGGCATCGAATGTGTGAGCAGCATATCGACCGCAAGTGCACAAAATGCGGCTGGGGGTTGCCGCTGCTGGAAAGAAAGAGGCTGCGGACTGAGAAGCGACAGATTCAGTTGCGTGCGACGGGTCGAGGGTTGAACGAGTCCCCGGTGGCTGTCGTCCAATCTATTGAAGCTGCACCACAAGATCAAGTTGACATAAGAAGTCGTGAGCCCAGCGCTGGACCTCTAGAATCTTCGATATCAGCCGGAATGAAACGTCCAAGCGCCGACGCTGCTGCGTCTCCGGAGCTGTCATTCAAGCGTGCCTGTACGCAATCGATCCGCCGTGACAGCAGCCAGGAATGCCGTGACGAGTCTCAGTCTCGCGTGCGGCCCTGGAAAGATGTGTACAAAGACCGCTTCAAGGTCGGCACCAACTGGAAATATGGACGATACTCTGAAAAGGTCTTCAAAGGCCACACCAACGGGATCATGTGTCTGCAGCTCGAGGACAACATCCTAGCGACCGGCTCATACGACTCTACGATCAAGATATGGGATCTGGACAGCGGCGAGGAGATTAGGACGCTCACTGGCCACACAGCTGGTGTGCGCTGCCTGCGCCTCGAAGGGTGCACCCTCTTTCTGGGAGCCTGGACCGCACAGTCAAGGTGTGGAACTGGCGCACCGGCGTTTGCAAACGCACCCTCACGGGCCATAGCGGTGGCATTATCGGACTGGACTACGATGCAAGCGCCAACACGCTGGCAACGGGGTCTATGGACAAAACGATCCGGATCTGGAACTTCAGCAAGTCGGGCACGAGCACCACGTTTTTGTTCAAAGGGCACACGGACTGGGTCAACGCGGTCAAGATCGACGGCGCCTCGCGGACCGTCTTCTCGGCAAGCGACGACTGCACCGTCCGGCTCTGGGACCTCGACACACGGCGGTGCATCAAGGTGTACGAGGGTCACGTTGGCCAAGTCCAGCAGGTCTTGCCGCTGCCGCCGGAATTCGAGCTCGAAGACGATAACCTCGAGGGGAATGCGCACTCCGACGATGAGGGTAGCAGCACCACGTCTTCCAGCCGCCACCACAGCGTCACGGATGCACAGCTCAATCCCTCACCACCACCTCCACCAGCCACTTTCTCCAGCGCTAACGGGGCCGCAACTCTGCCGCCGCTATTCCACTCCAGCGACCCCGATCGTGCCCCACCCCCGAAGTACATGCTCACCGGCGCGCTCGACAGCACGCTCCGCCTCTGGCACACCGCCTCGGGCCGCTGCATCCGCACCTACTTCGGCCACATCGAGGGCATCTGGGCGCTGGCCGCCGATACCCTCCGCATTGTCTCCGGCGCCGAGGACCGCAGCGTCAAGATTTGGGATCCGAGAAGTGGGGAGTGTGAGCGCACGATTGCGAGACATCGCGCGCCGGTTACTTGTGTGGGGCTACGAGACTGGGGTTTTGCGACTGGGGGTGAGGATTGTGAGGTTAGGGTTTACAGTTTTAGGGGTTAGGTCGTTGGGGGAAGATACCGGTCTGGAATTTGCGGTCTGTTTGCGATTTCGGTATCTTTTTGCCATTTCTTCTTTGGACCAGAATGGGCGGAAGCGATTTGGACTTAGCAAGGCGTCAAACGTGAGCTCTAGGGAAAGATATCCGGATGGTGTTTTAGGCCGTGTGTGCGCTCGATTTCTCATCTTTGAGACTTGACGTCTTGATGTTCTTCTACCACGTCTGTTCACCGCACTGTGGGGGTCTACATAGTGTAGAAAACCCTCACATCTCCACGTTCAGCATCACCTCTATCTCTCGAACCTCATCCCCTCGCAATAGCTTTGAACCACCTCTTCCCCTTGACATGATACGACGAGAAAAAGTCATCATGGTCCAGATCGTCTTCCGTTGTTTCCCAGACCGCCAGGTCGTCAAAGCGATGGAAGAACGTACCTATCGTGACATACAGCTCGCAGTACGCCAGTCTGCGCTCGCATGTCAGCTAATCAGGGAAAACGGCACATGCCAACACCGTGACAAAACAAGGAGCTTACGGCATGCCAACACACTGACGCGATCCCCCGCCGAACGGCACCATGTGTCTGTCCAGCCGCCTATACTCCACCGGATCAAGCCATCGCTCAGGATTGAACTTGGTCGGATTGGGGAATACATCAGAATTCAAGTGCATGAGCCAGGAGCTCATGCCGACGATTGTCTGCAAGGGTAGTGCATCATTAGCTGGTCTCCAAGACGCCTGGAACTGGTAAGGTAAGAGGTACGCACACCGGCAGGGACGAAATAGCCGTTGAACTTCGCGCTTCCCTCCGGAACCACCCTCGGCAAGCGTCCGATAACGCCGAGGGACAGCCTCAGCGCTTCCTTGATAACGGCGGTCAGGTACGGCAGCCTCTCCAGTGTGACGAAATCTTGTTTCGCCTGTGGATCCGGGAATGCCGCCAGCAACTCTGATCGCAGCTTGGAATAGGCCTGCTGATCGTTTATGACATGAAATGCCGCTCGAGTCATCGCATTGCCCGTCGTATCCGCCGCGGCTACAAGAAGGCTGTAAACCTCGTCTTTGAGCTCCATCGTCGACGGCACGGGCCAGCCGTCCTGCTTTTCTGGGTCTAGGAGCTCTGAGAAAATGGTTGGACGCGCCGTCCCAAGCTTTCCGGACTCCATCCTAGTCCTTACGTCCTCAATCTGCTTGACGCCTTCCATCTGCATCCCGACTACGTAGCCCAGGGGCCGGCTAAGCATGGGCGCTAGCCACGGCGGAATCTTCATCGCCAGCCGTTGCAGCGACGGGAACTGCTGGAAGACGTACATTGCGGGACCGACGCCGCGGGCCATGGCGAAGAAATGGGCGCCGAGATTAGGCGAATCGAGCAGATCGTACGACTTGTTGAACGCGTAGTCTGAGATGACGTCGACGGAGAGGGCGCGAAAGGCGTGATGGAGGTCTACGGGCCTGTCCGCGGCAATGGCACTGGACATGAGGTCGACAATCTTTGCGGCCTTGTGCTGCACCACCCCTTCCAGTTCCAGGACCATCCTCCGAGAGAAGAAGGGATTCAACATCGCTCGCTTGTGCTTGTGCACTTCGTTTGAGGGCGTTCCGAAAGGTCGAGTGGGGTACGTAAAGGGCGTTGTAGAAGACGGGGCTCTTCGCATATCTAGAGCTCATGGAATAGATAATCTCCTTGTTCTCGGGGTCGCTGAGGTGCACCTCGTTGGGTCCTATCCGCACAACGGGTCCTGCCTAGAGGTTAGCCGGAAACCTCTGTTTTTGGCGATTGTCTATAACACACCATACTGATCATGGAGCTTTCCAATTTGTTGATAGTAGCGCCGGTTGTAGATGATTAATATAGTAGGGTTACAGCGGGCAGAAAAGGTCCGGGTATTTTCACAAGAGGATGGAATCGGCGTCGGTAGATGGCTATGGCGGATATATAGACGATTAAAGCTGCGATGATGCCGTACCAGACGTAGGGAAGTGAAGGATTAATAGCGGCATGGTGGCTATCGAGCACGACAGATTGCCTGGCGGAACTTACAAAGCGAAGTTTTAATGCGTCTGAAGCACTAAAGAACTCACCATCCAGACGCGCATTACGCGCGCAAACTCAGATATACAATGAGATGACATCAGCTACCTACACAGGCACCCCTCACGACGGTGGGTGAAGCTGCAGCGGGATGAGGCTTCCCGTCAGGCCGCTCCGGCGCGTGCTGAGCCATTGTTCAATCAGACATCGCAAGACTACGCCGAAGAAAAAGCAGCTTAAGATGTGCATGAGATCGCATCTCAAGCCGTCCGCTGTCGTGATACCATTGGCAACTGCTGTCGCGGGCCGCAGGTGCTATGCATAGAACATCCCCCTCGACTTCATGGAATGGCTATCCACGACTTCTACAACGATTTGACGCTCAATATATCATAGGACGCTACTAAGTCATCAAATATAAGCGCGCTAACTAGCTAAGCAGAGAATAATAAGAATAGCGGTATTATGCAGCCGATGTTTGGTCAAGATTTGCCTATTTTGTGGTGCAGCGGGTCTTCCTCCAAGCCTCAGACGCGTGAGCGGTTCTTTCTGACATCTAAAGCTATTCCACCACGTACTCATCTAAATTCGTCTAAGTAAATACTTAGGCGTGTAGATCGACTATCGGGCGGGTCGGTCTACAATGATGGTCGCGGTGCACCTTGCCCCTGAACCAAAAACCCAGGCTCCGTGATCGCCCTTATAGGCGTGATGGTCCACCTCTGCGTCGGCCGCCCAGCATTACTTGAGTTCATTGCCACCCTAGTCCCACCCTCCATCGTATCTAAATACAAACCAGGCGTCAGCTCGTGCAATTGATCCTGCAACTGAATACATTGACGAAACTTACCTGATGGCACCACGCAAAGGAGCCCTGTTCAAAGCCGTCTGAGTCAAGTGAATCGCCGAGGGAGCGCCCTCGAAACGAGATTCAGGAAAGATCGTGTCGTCATTCAGACCGGGAGCGGTCCCTGTGGGTGCGCCATAAGAGATAGGGCCCCGTCCCGCCGTAGCAAGAGGAGCCGCTCCATTAGGACTTCCTTGTACATTGAAGGACTTGGAGCCAAGACTGGCCAGAAGATCGGGGTGAGGGGGAACACGGCAGGGCCCATCGATGCAGTGAGGCACGACCATGTTATTGGTTCGTTCAGATGACTGGGAGTGAAGGCAAAGATGGAATGTCAATGAAGGTTGGAGCTATGAATACACAGGACGAAGCTTTGAGCGGTGCGTGCCTTCGATCTGAGATCGTTAGGAACAACCGGATAGAGACGACAGGAGCAGCGACTTTATAGTATGATGCAGAACGCCACATCGCGAGTTTTGGGATCGCTGATTCTGAGCTGAATGCAAAAGAAACTAGGCGATAGAGAAGTTGAATACAAGGCTGAGTGCAGCATGGCGTCGAGCTGAACCAGTGCTCTGTGCGCGGCGGCCAAGGGCCACCTGGAAAGTCCGTCGCCGCATCTACGCTCTAGCTCGTGCAATACCAGATTCGTGATTGAGCTGGACTCATGATCATGTCGATAATAGAATAGCGAGACTGATTGCATGTGATAGAGAGGATAAGATGTTCAGCATTGTAGCCCTTTAGTGCGTTGATCACTTAAGATGTCTTTGATCTCTGAACTGCGCTTGCGCGCTATTCACCTTCAATGCGGCAATGTACTCTTTGGATGGCTCTTGGGCCAAATGCGAGTGGTCAGCCGCAAGCTGACAACAGACATCGCCTGCACGACAAAGCCCACCACACCCCAACCAAATCAACTCAGACTCTACGAAACCATAGCACCATATTACAAACGAGGCAGCTTCCTCGCCTTCCGCGTCTCAATGGTAACACTCATGGAACTTCAGCTATGCAGAACCACGCCACGTTACGTCTCCGCAACGGATTGAGCGATCAAATAACGCCTGCCAAGCTCGAGCTGAAGGGCTGAGAGAAGCCACATAATGGGTAACAAGCTGTTAGCCTTGAATATTACATAGAAACTCTTGCTGTTATAGTGGTGCAGAGCATGTATTATATATAGGATATATATAGAACGTGCTCGGAGAACTCTTTAGAGATGAGGATGCGACAGAATGAAAACCGGCGGAGGGACTGCTCAGGGCTGAATTGCCTAGCAGAATTCAAGATACAGTTCTCGAGCGCCGCAGAAGTATGTAGAAGCTCGTCTTTACGGCGGAAATCGCACTTACAGCTCCTCCACGAACTGTCAGGTGGCTAGGCCAGGTTGCAGCGGAGATGATCCCGCCGGATTGATATGCTCAAGTCAGGGGGTCCAGATGGTGGAAAGCGGGCAGAGATCACTGCATGCATGAGCTCTCAGCTCAAGCCGTCCGCTGATGTGAGGCCGTTTGCGACTGCCGGCATGGGGCGCCGCAGCAACGCAGGAAGGTTCTCGCGTCAGCATCTCGACGGATCTTGTATCTTGAGGCGGCGCCCACGGCCTTCCCGATATGGAGACAAAACGAAACCCTTCAATCATGTCGATCTCGACAGACTTCGCAAATCTCAAGGACAAAGTCGTTGTACTGACTGGTATTGCTCCGATGTTGATGTCCAGACCGAGTAATCTGTTGTAACAAGGCTTATATAGGCGGCGCTAGCGGCATCGGCGCTTCAACCGTCCGCCTCTTCAGCATTCACGGCGCCCATGTCGTGTTCGGTGACCTCGCCCTCGAAGCTGGCTCCGCTCTTGTAGCGAGTCTCTCTCCAGCTTCGCCCGAGTCCACCTTGCCCAAAGTAACCTTCGTCCCGACCGACACTGCTATCTATGCCGACGTCGTACGCCTTTTCAAGACCGCGCTCGCGCTCCATGGGCACGTCGACCATGCTGTCGCTTGCGCGGGCGTCCTCACTCCTGGCGCCGATTTCTTCGCGCTGGACCAAAACGTCGAGAGTGTGGAGCTGAAGGAACCGGACACTAGCACGCTGGATGTCAACCTGAAAGGGAGCATGTATTTTGCTAGGGTTGCGCTGGTGTATCTGCGGCATGTTCCCGCCCAAGACAGCTTGGAGGCAGCGAAGGAGCAGCGTGATTCTAAGGACGAGAGGGGGATTGAGAGGGAGAAACTTGATAAATCTCTCACTCTTATCGCCTCCGACATGCCCTTCATCGGCGTCGCGCAAGCGCCGCTGTACCAGGTCAGCAAGATGGGTGTGTTGGAGTTGATGCGCGTTCTGCGGCCGCTTTTCCAGTCTCCACTGTCTGGTCATTTTCTTTCGCCTGACGAAGAGGTCGAGGGGAGGCAAAAGGTTCAGATTCGCGTCAATGCCGTCTGTCCATCAGCTACAGTTACGCCCATGATTGGCGGGCTAAGTGAAGCATGGCAGGCAGCTGGCTTGCACATTAATACGCCGGAGATGATTGGGCAGGTGATCCTAAGGCTTGCTGCGTTCTCGGAGATAGCAACAGATGGAGGAATAAAGAAGAAGGCGTATGGTATGGCCCTTGACGTGGTGGGTGGCGAGGCTTGGGACATTGAGGAAGGGTTGGAAAGGAGTATGGGAACATGGCTGGGTGAGCGTGGGAAGGAGACAGTGCTTGGTGCAAGGCGGCTGTTCAAGGGAATGGGCGAGGCGGTATGGGACGGCTGAGTTTGGTGGAGACGCTAGCTATGTTCTCGGTCATCTCTACGCTGTGATAGCAGTTATGGATGGCATCGGCACTCTCGTAGCCGGCCGCTCTTTTCACTGATGTTTCGCTGGGCCTTGAAGCGCGGAGGCGGTTGGCTTGGCCTGCCTTCTTTGCTATCAACCGCGCTTTTCTGCTCATCGCCGCTGCGATATTTGTCGTACAGCTTGAGAGATTGAGTATGAAGAGAGTAAACTTGATGAGCATGTCTCAGCTGGATGAATCAAGACTGGGTCCGGTCCTGTATCTGCCTGAAACAGAAGAAACCTGCGGCGTCTCGTGCGTAGACTTTTAGGCTGTTTACTATATATCAAGGATTTTGAACATACAATGGACTGTCCAGCAGAGGAAGCATCGCTCGAGAACCCACAAATCTTGAACTTGTCGTTCTGGAAGAATGAGATTCAGCAGTGAAGGTTCGCGTGTCGACCGCCTCGGAATGATTAGGGGCTTGCAACTGGACGTCCACTGCTCAGCTATCCTGCACTCCACGACAGCGTAAGCTCACTGTTGGTGTTGCAGCCAAAATACCTTGAGGCTGGCTATAGCATCCAAGTCTACCTCTTTTGAGGTTGATCCGGGCGCCATGGAACTGGCCAATAAGACACTCAGGCAACCCGAGAGAGCGTGATTTGGAGCCCTACGTCATCATCATGGGTGATCCTCTTGTGGCCAGGTGCGGCATTCTTTTGGCGTACGGTTTGACGAAGGCGAGATATCAAGCAGTCCACAATGACCAGGTAGCTACAGCTTCGGGAGGTGTTTGGGACCTCATGATGGAGTTTCAGGTGACCAGATGCCCGATAGAAGACCCTTGGTCAGGTACCGTCGAAACGAGTACGCAACTCATGTCACACAACACGATTGCAACACGGAATTTCGCGGGAGATGTTCGAGTGTGCGGATCTGAAGCACGCGGCGGTTGTTGAGATCTGTGCGAAGAGCATGCTTGTGCCCTCGTGCCGTTGAACTTCCCGCCCGGGAGTGCCGCGACATCAGTTATCCGCTTTTGGAAAGCCTGCTGGATTTTCAAAGCGCCTGCTGAATGAATTTTGATTCGCGGCAGGAATCACTCTCGAGCCTACCATTGGAGTGTCTCAGGCAGAACGCGATATTCGACTGGTCGAACTGTGGTGTTGTTCAGATCTTGGTATGCAGCGTAACGTCATGTGCTGGCTGCCAGGGCTAAAATCTCCATCCCACCCAAAGTCTGCCTCCTCCCGCGCCCAAGCAAAGCCGCCCCGCAGCCTCGTCCGTCACACCTGTCACTTTCTGCATTCTTCCTCGGATTTCTTCGCCCGCAAATTCAGTAGCCTAGCCTGGTCTCTTCTCGGACTCAGCGAACCCCTCGAGGCATCCGCTTCCCCATCACAGCAGAGTCGTTCGCTTACCGAAGAATCACTTCTCTTCGTTGAGTGCTCGCAGTCATGGCCGCACGCCGTTACCCGACGGCCGAGTTGTACGACGAAAGGCAGCGCGACTTCTACCGCGGTGCGCGAAGCGAGCGCGATTACGATGAACTAAACGTCGAACTCTCCCATGGACGTCCCGACTACGGCCGCCGTCAGCCAGAGTTCCTTCGTGAAGACTACGGACGTACGGCTGCTGGCCCTCTCGTCCCCTTTCGCGGCAGAGAAGCCGATGAGAGGCCTCCTTCCAGAGCGCCGAGGCGCGAAGTGGAGACAGACGAGATCATCATCAGGCGCCGCGAAGAAGAGGAGCGACCTAGGGCTCGTCCTCCACCCCCACGCTCGGAGATTGACCGCGACGAGTTCGTATATCGTCGGCAAGAACGCGAGCCTCCCCGTCGTGCACCGGCCGAGACTGAGACGACCGATATAGTCATTCGCCGACGGGAAGAAGAGGAAGTGCCAAGGGCCAGAGCCAGACCTCGAGAAGTTGAGCGGGAGGAACTGGACATCAGCATCAGGCGCACTGAGCAAGAAGAGCGGGCCAGAGCACGCCCTCCACCCCCTCGGTCTGAAGTAGACCGGGAAGAATTTTCTTTCCGCCGTGAAGAAATCGAGCGACCCAGACAGCCTGAAGAGATCCGCTTCCGGCGAGGAGATTTCCAAGAAAGGCCTAGGAGAGCACCCACCGTTCGAGACGACGAACCGGAGGTTATCTTCAAGCACCGAGAGCGCACGGGGCCCGGGCCAGATATACATGAAGACAAGCTGATCATTCGACCGCGCTCAAACAGCAGGCCACCGCCGCGGGAACTGGTCGCTCGCGAGAGAGAAGAATTCATCGTTCGGCGCCGTGAACCAACCCCCGCCGCCACCGCCACCTCCACAGCTTGAGCAAGAGGAGATAGTCATTAGGCGTGTAGAGCGCGAGCGCCAGCCCACACCACCTCCACCGCCGCCTCCGGAGCCAGAACCGATCATCAGGCCACCAATCCACCAGGAAATCATCACGCATCATCGTCATATAGATCATGGTTGGAATAGTCCACAGCCGTATCCTTATTGCAATAGATCTGACGGATCTGCAGGTGTCATACGTGCCCGCTCACCTACTCCTCCACCTCCTCCACCATCTCCACCCAAAGACGAGTCTTTGGAGATTGCCATTCGTAGACGGTAAGTATCGTGCTTCTGACATAATCGACTGTCAAGCGCGAAGCTGACGTTAATCAATACAGCGGTGCGAATGACAAGTTCTACAACGAAGACATCATCTATGAACGCGAGACCCGAGAGCGCAAGACGCGGGATCGAGAGGTAGAGCTCAGCCGGCGACGGTCTTTGAGCGCACCCCGACGCCGTTTTACTGGCAATGACATTGGAGCCGAGGCTGAGTACTACAACCGCAAGGCGATGGAGCGGGCCTACGTCGGCGAAGCTTACAATGGCGCCACTAAGGATTGGGCAATTGTCGATGTACCTCCCGGGACAAACCGCGTGAAAATGGACGGCGCTGGAGGCGGCTCCCAAGAGATCACGTGGCAGCGGTACAATGGTGTGCGCAGATCCAAGTTCATCGCGGAAGACGAGGTGTACGACTCTGGCTTCGAGCAACGCCTTCCGGACCGCCTGCTCGAGCGAGGCCGCGTACGTCGGATATGTGGACGGAGATCACCAAGGATTTGGTCATCAAAGATGCCATCGAGGAGATGGGTTTCGACTACGAGGAGACGGAGTACTTCTTCTACGTTATGGAATACCTCCGCTACGTAAGTTGCTTCATTCGCTAGCACACGATGTTTGTTTCTAACTTCACTGTTTCTCCAGGAGGATGTTCTACAGCTTGTTGAACTGTCTGATTACATCCGTAAAGAGCGCCGTGCGCGCATCCGTGAGATTCAATACGAGCGCGAAGAGCTCAACGACCGTCGACGTATAGCCTACGATGACCACGTCGTCGAGCGCGAAGTCATATATGACAGCAGGCGCCGTTACTAGTTTACCAGCTTCAGTCCATGTCATTGGTGGCGAACATCACTCGCAGATGGATTAATTGGGAACACCGCGTCCTCTCATTGCATGGCTTGGCGGATTTTGTCATTTGCGCTCAATGGCGCGCGCCGCCCATTGCTACTCCGAGCGTCCGGAGCGACACCATGACACACACGAAAGCATGAATTTACGACATACCATAGCATATATCTGATAGCTTGGAAGGATTTCGAGAATACCGGGGATTACGACGTCACGACAGCATCGGCGGGGTGGCTTTAAAGGATTTTGGCTATTCACGGCGGTTGGCTTAGGCTGGAGCATCTCGCTGTTGCTTCCCACTTGGGTTGTAATTGTGGATTTCGGAAGCATGATGGATGATGAGTTTTTGAGTAGCATATAGAGTTATGTCAGCCGTTCACGAACCATGGATCGCCTCCAAGCTAAACTGCATATCGTGCCTTATACAGGATGCAGGAGCCTCCGGTGGTTAGCGTGCGTCCATTGCAGGGGGAAATACAAGGGTAAATCTTCAACTTTGAGGTATCCGTTCGCTGCAGTTGAGGATATCAAATTCCTATAGAGTTTATATCGTCTCTACGCAACACATTCGAATAGTCTCCAT
This sequence comes from Coniosporium tulheliwenetii, assembly GCA_030247845.1. NCBI lineage: Eukaryota > Fungi > Ascomycota > Dothideomycetes > Coniosporium > Coniosporium tulheliwenetii. The sequence goes on from JAPDRP010000007.1 coordinate 55,952, forward strand.
CAACTTCTAGTTATGGATATGGTTGTGTTGAGGTTGTTCTTACCATAGATCATACCCTAGCACATGGCGCACGCTAACTACCGGATGCTCCAGCATCCTGTATGTCGCATCTACAAGCTAGTTTTCGTCACGTTAGGCTATTGTTGGACTGTTGCGCTGTTGGTGGTTAAGTTGAAACGGCTCGACAAGCGCCACATGAGCCCCGCCAAGCGTATTACGCGTGTCGTCAAGGCACAGCCCTCAGCCTTATCAACCCCATACCCCATCCTCCTTTGTTGTTGCCTGCCCCCGCTTCTACCCTTCAACTACAATCAAAACACTTCTTGATTCTAGAAACAAACATCTCTCATCCGCAAGTTCCTGACAAGTCGAATCCTCTCCTGTAGCTGCCACCCACGACAATGCTGCGACCCCTCGCGCTCTGCGCCACCGCGCTTGCGCTGGGCGCCCACTCCATCCTCCTCCCTCCATCCGTATCTAGCAGCGATGCAGAAGCCTTAAACATCATCCAGATCCACGAGAAGTACCAGGTCGTCAAGTTGGAATGTCCCAGCTGCTCCGCCAAGCCAGATGGGGGGGACTTCTTCACACAGGAGATTGATACGAGCCGGTCTCTGGTGAGCCTAACTGCCTGCAACCTTCGCCTTGAACTGCGTGCTAATAGTAGCACCTAGCTGCTAAACTTCTCGACTGGCGCGGACCCCAGTACCCTCTTATTCGGCGGTCGTCCTCTCTACCCGCGTCCCTCAATCCCTCACTTCCGCACTTTCTCGATGCCCTCCTCCGCTTCGGTCCAAGACCAATCCGATGTCAAGTTCCCCCTCGCGCAGCTGCACACCATCATGGACTACACCCTCGATTACGCCCCTCTGTGCATCGACAAGACTCCCGAAGTCGCCCAGGTGCTCAAGATGCACTTCCAGATCCTCAATCTCGATAACAAACCCACCGCGCTCCCCTCCCTCCAACTCGTTGTGGTCGAGCTCGTCACCGGCGAACTCGTCATCGGCGACATACGCACCGGCCCACACATCGACCGGATGACACGGCCCAACAGGCCTATTGGGTGGAGGCCCCATCCTGTGGACCATAAGCATGGGCATTTGGGCGGCCATACTGGTCGTGTGCATAGGCATAGGCATTTCCATCATTTCTGGAGCATGCTTCTCGCGCATGTGCTGCTGCCGTTGCTCATTTTCGGCGTCCCGGCTGGTGCGACGCTTTTCTTGATTGTGCACCGCATCAGGCAGGCGAAGCGAGCGAGGTATGCCCAGCTCGCTCATGAGGAGGAAGATGTAGAGGGCGAGGTTGTGGGAAGCAAGAAGATGGATGGCTATGTGCCTGTCGATGTTGAGGCGCAGGAGGCGCCGCCGGTTTACTCTGAGAAGGAAGTTGTGGTCGAGGAGTAAGACTGCTGTTGATCGGCTGAAGCCACTCGAACGGAGGTTGAATATGATATGAAATGATTTTTGAATGGGGTTTGGAGCGGGAATGGGTACCGGAGCGGACTCGGTGAAGCAACAAGCTCACACTCATTTTACGGATGGTTCGGGAGTTATCTGCTTTCGTGAAGCTGTACACTAAACTGCCTTGGTATTGAGCCATGATACGACAACAACATGACCTTATGCTTCTGACGTGTATTCTTTCGTGCTTGATAAGCTTCCTCAATGCCCAGCCCTCCCTATGCAATATGCGACGGCGGAGTGTATCCAATTGCCGTCCCCTCCCCCATCCCGGAAATGCTACATCAAGAGAAACGCCTACGCAGTGTATTAACCCAACCGCAAATGCCCATCCACCCACGCTATGCATCCACGCTATGCCCCATCCTACCCAAACCCATCCCGTAAATGCAACAGCACGAAAACCCACAACCCAGAGAACAAAAGAAAAGCGCATAACACAGCCCTGGCATCACCCCCTCCCCTCCCAAACCCCAACCTCCGCTGCCCCCTTTCGACTCCGATACCAATCGCACCGAGCGGCGGTCTCCCTCTCCCTCTTCCTCTTCCCCTGCCGCTCCCAGCTCCAGCATCAAGGTTAGCACCAGCACCAGCGCCAGCGCCAGCGCCAGCGGCCGCACCGCTTCTACCACTCGCACTTACACCAGCTTTACTGACCCCAGGCGGCCGCCCTCTCCGCTTTCCCCTAGGTTGCGTCTGCATGTGCGTCTTCCGGCTCGCTGCCGCCGCATCACCATCACCGTCGCGCCCGCGCCCGCGCGCCTCGGCTCGCAAGTCAGCAGCCAGATCCCTGGCGAAGTGCCAGTCCTCGTGCTCGGCCTCCTGGCTTAACGGAATTGGGAAGCCGTTGCATTTGGCGCAAGGGTAGGTCGCCGTTTCCTGTGGCGGTGCGGAGGGGGATGAGGGATGCGTGTCTGGTGCGTCCTCGTCTTGTTGTTTGGGAGATGAGGATGGTGGGAAAGAGGAGGGCGAGGAGGAGGGGAAGAAGCGGGGTTTCTTAACAGCGGGAGGAGAGGGAGGCGGCGAGGGCGCGGCGGCGGAGAAGGAGCGGAGGAGGGCAGTGTCGAGGTCGTCTGAGGGGGTCGAGGCGGGGGTTTGGTGGGTTCTGGGGCGGGGGTTGGGGCGGCTTTGCTGGAGGAGAGGTTGGGGAGGTGGTCGAGGGGCTCGGGCTCTGGCTCCAGCTCGCTTTCGTCCTTGCTTTCTTCCCGCTTGCCGAAGAAGTTCGCGATGCTGGGGTTGTCTGGTCGCAATTTTCGCCTCTTCAAAGGCCTCTCTCGCTCCCCTTCACCGTCCTCCTCTTCCGCCTCTGCATCCCCATGAACAGCAGCGTTCATTCTCTCGCTAGCCAGCATGGCCTTTGCCTCCTCCCCTCTAACTAGAAACCCGCCTATGCCCTTATTTCCAACGACCCCATCCTCAAAGCCCCCAACGCTGAGGCTCAGGTTCGCGCACGGCCACGCCCTTCCATCCGCCACCACCTGCGCCAACAGTCCCCTCGCAAGCTCAAACAACGTTTCTTCGCTCAGAGCTCCGCCCCTCGGGATTGGCGCCGACTTGCTCCGTGTCTGAGCGCCCTGCCGATGATGCAGGTTGAGCGTCCTGGGTCGGCGCTTATTCTCCAGCACGCCCTCCTCGACGCAGCGACTGAAGATGTCTGCGGCAAAGATGCGGAGCCAGCGGACCCCAACCTCAAAAGCGTTGATCGCGGGGCGGAAGGACTTGGCCGACAGCATGGACTTGATCTGCGTGCGCGGGTTGACCTCCGAATAGTCCTCTCCACGAACAGCATTGTAGACCCACATCCCGGTATCGTCGCCCAGCCCGCGCTTGAGCGTCTCGAGCGGCACGCCCAGCAGCTCAGCGACAGTATCCGTCCCGCAAAGCGCAACGACTTCGTCTCCGAGCTTCCCGCCCAGGTTCCTGATCTTGGTGAACTTGAAGCTGGACAGAAACTGCGCAATCGCGCGGTTGCGGACCACAGTCTGCGCATTCGGCTTCTGGTGCCCGGAGCCAAGCTTCGCGAGCAGCTTGTTGCGCGCCACGCCCGCGCTGCAGGTGTAATTGAGCTTTGCGCGGATGGTCTGTCGGATACGCCGCACGATCTCCGACCCCAGCAGGATGCAGATGTCGTCCCAGTCCGGGTCGTCGTCTTCGGTTTGAGAGGCGTCGAGGTCGACGAGGGCGTCGGTGTGCCAGTCGAGCGCGGTTGTGAGCGGGCGCGGGAGGGGTGTCGTCGGGTCATCGTAGGGCGCCGGCCCAGAGAGCTCGGGATAGCGCTGTAGGAGGATAGAGTGGATCTGGGCGGACAGGTCGAGGAAGACTTCGTCGATGCTGGCTTTCTCCACGCGCTGGATTGGGGCAGGAGGTAAGGCTTCCTTGATCGTAGCGAGGATCTTGCGCGATTCGAGCCGGTAGGGATCTAGGGAGACTTTCTGTGAGGCCATGTTCTTGAAGGAGTCTTCGCGGTAGGCCCACTTGTCGTCCCCCTCTTGCCATGTCGCAACATGCTGCATGATCAGATCCGGACATAGCTTCTGCGCTTCTGTGCTGGTGATGTGCCTATTCAGTCCGAACTTGCGCGCTGGGTAGTTTATGGCGATCAGGCCCTGCCATTGCTGGACGGCGAGGGGTTGGTCTTCGGGGATCCCAAGCCGCACCATCTCGCATTGGGCGTAGAAGGCATCGAGGTCGATGTGGGCGATGACGCGGAGGGGACATGTTGTCTGCGACTGGGATAGCGCGGCTAGATGCTTGTACGCGAAGCGGCTCTTTTTACGGCGCGGAGAGGGTAGGGAGGATGGCGAGGAGGAGAGGAAGGGCTGCGAGGATGACATTGTCTGCACATCAGGCGTAATGCTTCAGCAGGTTGTCGAGGGCATCCTGGTGGTGGAAGAGCAGGTAAGATGCGGCAGCAGATGCGGCCAGCCGGAGGGGCATGGGAGGATGGAGGGATGGGGGGATGGAGGTGGGTCAGCCGCGCGCGTCGACGCGTAAAGTGGCTTCTCGGAGTTACCCATTTGAGACAAAGCGAACCTTAGAATACCGACGGCGATATTGACAAAACGTCGCAGCGCACGAACCCGCGAATCAATGCCTTTAAGCCGACTTGATCCACACTCAATCATGCGAATGGCTAGGTGTTAGCAGTGCTTGAGAGCCCTCCCAAACCTGCCACTGCAAACCTCGCATCTCGCACAGCTAGCCCGCGGCGCGCCTCCATGTCATCATAGACTTCCCAAGGCGCGCTTTGCGCTGTCCACCGTCCAGCCACGCCTCCAATCCATCACATTGGCCTTGATACACTGCTCCGACACCCCTTACGCCCCATATCTGTTATCTCGCAGTAATGTCTTTCCTACGCAACCCCTCCGCCCTCTTCGGCATCGCGAACCTAGCCGCAATCGGCGGCGCAACGGCCTACCTGCGCTCCCACCACGTCTACAACCTCGAGGAGCACGAGGCGCGCATGGACGAGCTGGAGGGAACGCTGAGAGGGCACATTGGGATCATTGAGGAGGCATTGGATCGGCTGGAGGGGAAGGCGACGGAGGCGGATAGGGGGAAGAAGATGTGAGTGTGCCCACTGTGCCAAGGATGACGGCGAACGAGGGCTGATAGAGATTGTAGGGACGAATATTATGGGAAGAGGGGCCGCGACGAGAAGAAAAAGTAGACACACGAGACGGTTGTGATTGTGGCAGACCCGCGTCGATGGCAGGTTGCTGCATCTCTGGGCAAACGCCGCAGGGCCCGGCAGCCAAGCGCGCAGGGCTGAGGCCGAGACTGTGGGGTCGAATGTGAACGTGAGCAGCCGAGGCATCACCATTACCCTTGGTGCGGATATGGCATCATGGATATCTTTTAAAGCTTAGGGTGCGCCGTAAAAGTGTGGTTGATGAGTTCCGGAATAGACTTTTGTTTAGTTCAGTAGAAGTCGTTCACATCGTCCTGATTATAGCCTTGCTCCTGCCGCTTCACCATCATGTCCGCTCCCAATGATATCATCCTCTTCCACTACCCATTCTCGCCATACGCGCGCCGGATAACCTGGTACTTTACCTTGCGAGGCATTGAATACGCACAATGCGTGGGTCGATTGATCCAACATCTTGCCGGCATTCTCCACTGACAGTCTACAGGTCCAATCACCAGTCCTCCCTCGCCCGGACCTCGAAGCCTTGAATGTCTCGTACCGGCGCATCCCCGTCCTGTCCATCGGCCGTGACATCTACTGCGACACGCGGCTCATCCTGCGTAAGCTGGAAGAAAGGTTTCCAGATGGCCGTCTCGGCGCCACGAGTGGTGAGCAGAAGGCAATGGAGCGTCTACTGGAGAGATGGACCGTCGACGCTGGCGTATTCTGGCGCGCAGCCTCTCTGTTGCCGTCCAATCTGCCCATACTGAACGATCCGAAGTTCACCAAGGACAGGGAGAGCTTCACTGGGAGGAGCTGGGACAAGAAGGACATGGATCGCGCGAGGCCTGAGAGTGTGGTGCACATCAGAGATGCGTTTGAGCTGCTCGAGACGACGTTGTTGGCCGATGGGAGGGATTGGGTGTTGAAGACCGAAAAGCCTACTTTGGGCGACATTGAAGGTGAGCCCTGTTGGCGTCAAGGACCCTTGACCGGATTCACAAGCTCCATGCGGCCAAGCCGCTGCGGTCTGGTGTGTTTGATGAGCCCGAGCAAATGCTGACCATCCGTTTTAGCCATCTGGCCCTTTGACTGGCTCGTCGAGCTTCAGGCACTGCCGCCGAATGTCATCTCCGAAAAGCAATTCCCCAAGGTGTTTGCATGGATCAACCGCTTCAGGGAGGCCCTGAAGTCAGCCAGAGCATCAGCACCGAAACCGGTCACGCTCAAGGGTCCCGAAGCCGTCAATTTCATCAACAATGCCGAGTTCGCGGAGCAGGCTGGCCGGGTTGACGAGAACGATCCTCTTGGGCTGAAACCAGGGGCACAAGTTCAGGTCTGGCCCATCGACTCGGGATTCTCGCACAAGGACCAGGGGCAGTTAGTAACACTGGTGCCAGACGAGGTCACGATTTCCAAGAAGACAAAGGAAGGGAAAGAGATCCATCTGCATGCGCCGCGTTGGGGTTTCAGGATTGTCGAAGCCACTGATGGGAGCTCGAGGCTGTAGTGCATGATGTTGACATAGTTTAACTAGATCTGTGGTTAAGGATTTGCTGCAATGCCCCGGCCCGGTCATGCTGCTGTACTTTTTGCATGGTCACCCAAGCTTCCGCGTGTCAGTTCCAGTTTGATATTCATAGGATGCAGCGAACCTGCACGTGCAAGAGATGGTGGGCATGACGCCGTGTGACTGTGGCCCCTCAGCAACCCGGATTGTCAGTGAGCATGCAAAGAAGCTTGAGTCCGGAGTCGGAATGACTTCACCGCACTGAACGTTCATCTTACAGCATCTGCTGAAGAACCGGAGGACGGCTGACAAGCATAGCCGGCCAAAGACGTTCTGTCCCTAACGCCTACGGGGATGCCAAGTTGCGGTCCGTCTGGCAACAAGGGAACATGGAACGCAGTTGTACAGGACTCGAGAGTGAGCGGCGCTGCGTTTGCTACTCAACACTTGCCCGTGAACGCAGACGCCGGCACTGAGCTGTGTGTTCTTCTGGTTTGCCGAACATCTGCGGCGTGATGCAGTATCGAAGGCCTGATGCCGTCGCCGTGTCACGCTAAACACGTGCTAGTTTGCTTGTTCCTGTGAACGGCGCCGATCAGGATCAGCAGCGACTTCTCGAAGGCCGTTGTTTGTTCCTCAGGTCCACATGGGGGCTAATGATAAGAGGCCACGATGCAGCGTGGGTTGGGACGCTGGGGGTTGAAGTCGCGTTGCAGTCGCGCAGAGACGCGAAGCGGGCATATGGAGTAGCTCAAACGGCGCTGCTTCTGTCCAATCCAGCTCTGGTGGTTCTAATTATGCTTCTCAGTGGAGGCGTGTTACTCGAGTATTCACGTTCTCACCGAGCGGGCGGAGCATGAGGGAGGAGTTGAGATGACGAAACCGTACAGAACCGGTCAAAGAAGCCAAGACTCTGAATGGGACAGGCAAACAGGGAAAAGGCCAGAAAGTGGTGACCTCGGCTTGCAGCAATCAGCAGAAACACGACGACTCTGCTCCGTCTCGTTGGTGGGCGCGATTAATGTGGACGAAGCTGGCTGATGATGATGGGATCAAAACCAACCTTGAAGCATCGAGGACTTCTTCGGGAATAGATTTGGGCGCTGGCACTGGCGCTGGCGGATGGTGCCCGACGGAGGCGCTCTCCCAGCCCAAAGCCATGCCAGGTCGAGTTAGCATGAATGCCCAATCCCGCCAACCCTCATCGCGTAAGCATCGTATTTTACTGACCGTGTACTGGTACCCACTGTCTGCTATCCCCATGCCCAACGCAAAGTCGAGATAAAAGTGAGTTGGCCGCTGGCAGCACTTTCATCTGTTTTGGCAGCTCGTTCTTGCAATCCTCGCGCTTCTTCACACCCCTTGCCTCCTCGTTGCGTTCTTGTCGCGCCCGCGCAATCTCTGCAGTGTAACTCAGCGCTGTACCCGCACGTTCTTGTGGACCTGGACACAAGTCATTCTTCGCTGCCCCACCGCGTGCTTGCTGCCCGATTGCGCGCAGCCGCTGTCTGTGGTCGTGTGTGGCCTGTCCTGCGTCCAATCAGCGGCCGTTGCGTGTGCCGGCGCTGCTGATTTTCCAAGCCGCTCGCTGCCCGGAGCCGCAAAAATCGTCTCTCCTCTCCCCCATCCCCCGCTTCCAGCCTCGTCACCTTCTCGCTCGCACTCCTCTTCCTTTCCGGCACATGCTTCTGCAGCGAGCCGTGACAGTACCGAACTCTGGATAGACGCCGTGAGACTCTCGCCTGTCCCTCTGCAAATCATCCGCCGTCTGCATCTCAGCGCGCCGCATCCGTCAGCAGCTGGAGCCTCTTCTCACACAGCCGGTATATTGATTCTGGAAGCCCCCGCCTCAGTCCTGTTGCCTGATCTTGTTACAACCGTTCCCTGGAGCCAGCACCACTGCCATTGTGAAGACCGCTCGTATCGGGTTGGAATCCACGTAGGCAGCTGTATATCTGATCCCGGCCATCTGCCATCGTTATCGCTATTATCTGGTTCGCCCTTCATCTCATCCCTCTCTGCCGTCACTGCCATCAGTGTCATCTCATTCTTCCTGCTCTAGACGTCATCCACCATGTCGTACAATACAGGTATCCCTACCAGAAACTGGTTCCAGCCGGGGAAGGTATTGCCAGGGAAGTCATCACAGCCGACATCCAGCGCTACCTTGGACCAGATGCGTTGGTGAGGCCTGGCAACGAGGGGGTCCGTATTCTCTTCCAGTGACCAAACAAGTTCGAGTAACTGACTGCGTGCAAGGGCGTGGACGGTTATTGGATTACTGCATACCGCACTCTCACATCGGTAAGCGCGTCCTTGGCCTGCTTGACAAGTCTCCGCTAATCAGCACCTCGTCATCGTAGCAAATGGTCCAGGATCTCAGACTGGACTCCCAGCGATGGCGACAGGAAGTCCAGCAAGGACATCATGGACGAGGTAGTCCGCTTTTGCGAGACCAAAAGTTCCAAAAGCAGCCTGACAAGCTTCTAGTCGCCTATCAAGATTCCACTACCCATCGCACGAGACAAGCCTACGGACCAACCACCCCAGCGCCGCCCACGGAACGGGAGCGAGCATACCAGCAGCCGGCTGCACCGTCTTCCTACAGTGTGGATCCAAGAGAACAGCAATACCGTGCACCCGCACCGTCCGGTTATCAGGAGTCGGCCTACACATACGCTCCTCAGCCCCAGCAACCTCAAGCGCAGCCGGCATATGCAAGTGGTGCACAAGGTTATCCGCCCAGGACTGCGTCTGGATACGCTGCGTACGCCCAGTCGTCAAGGGAGGAGCCGCAGCAGTACCAAGCACCATACGCGGACCTAAGAGCGGACCCTAGGGTGGCAGCAGCATATTACTCTAACCAACCCCAGGCATCCACACCGCAGGCAACCCAACCGATGTACTCATCCCCTCAGCCAAGGTACTATGGATTTTTTCCACGGCAGTCTTTGGTCCTTTACTAAACCCTTGATAGTCAATCAACGTACTATACCACAGATGGACGCGGTAAGTTTCGTCTGGATATCCTTGGTTATCGTGGATGACGGTGTGCGGAATCGGGGCGCAGCTGACAAGTCGCCTTCTCCAACAGCATATGCACCAGGTTCTCATCAGCAGAACACTGGACGTCGCCGCCAGCCGTAGTTCTACCTGCTTTAAGGAAATTGGCCCAGTTACCTCCCTGGGATAGACTTTCGTTGCTGTCATCTTCCATCTTGCTGGTTTTTGAAAAAGCACACCCAGTGCTCTCCGTTGGCTTTATACCGTGCTGCCGTGGATTTGCCCAGGATTGTCCTAGATTGCGCTCAAGGCGATCTATCTTGGATCTACTGCTCACATCGCTCCCGAAGATTTGTCTGGTCCTGTTTATTTAGCCGCATAGGGGACCGTAGCGTGCCGCTGCTGCCCATCTACCGGACGCTTGTTCATCTCCAATGGTTTCATCATTTTCATCAAGGCGTCAGACCTTCGCATTGCCATGAAAGGGTAAATGGTTCACGCCGTCTTCTCTATCTCAAGTTTTCTTTCTATTGCTACTATCGCTACCGCCATCCCTAACATCGCCACCGGGACCGCTTCTCGCCCAGTGCTGGACTCGCCCTTGGAGCCGTCCCATGTTCGAGAGGAAACTGCTGGAGCCGGATGCAGTGAGTTGCGATGCTGTCTCGGCCTACGTCACCAACATCGGCTGGTGTAAGCTATCCGTTTTGCACTGATACTTCTGTGCAGCGCAGTCCTCCGGTTACCAGATGACGACCATACGAGGTCGGAACTCTTATCCGTCCAGGACTTTTATGCGGCTCCGTTTCACAGGCAGGACCATGACATATGTCTTCAAGTTGCCGCTATTATATCCAAGGAGGACTGGGACTCTCTGGCTTCACTTTTCCGTCTTTCCGCCTTTCTCGTCTTTTTTCTTTCGCGACCTGTACGTATCTCCTGTCACGCATCGTCATGTCTCAGGAAGGGGCTCTCACGAACCGGTGGATGGCTCTTTTTCGTTCCTAGCATAGCCCCGGAGTTTCTAGGACCTAATCGAGATCTACTTGTCACGTCTAGCGTTACATGTGTGATTGGCTCGTCTTTCAAACACACATTTCACTGTCCAAGGGCAATCTTGCAATGGATCACTTTGATGAAGTGTTCTGTTAAAGCTTGCGCTGGTTCACAGATCATGCGGCGCATGTGATACTCCCAATACTGAACCTATCTGGGCCCCCATACCTTCATCCGTGCTCTAGAGTTTTACAATAGGAACTGCAGACAATCACCATCCCACTTCAACTTGTTTTTAGTAAGAGAACGCTTGATCCGATAAATCATATCCATTACGCTATTGAGAATATTACGGTCTCCGAGATAATTTGGCTACCAGCGGAAACCATCCGAAGCTCGACCCACCCATACCAGACTGTCAAGCAAAAGAAGCAGGCAGAAAGACAGGAGCCGTTGCTCGAAGCTGGGGTATCAGGAAGCAAAAAGCCAGCCAGAAGATTCAACAAACGCCAATGAAATCCATGAAGCGAAGAAGTCGGCCACCCGGATCAGGAGAACTGCCCACACAACCCATCCACGATAATGACCATGCCTCTGAACCAGTAGAGGAACAAGACCGAGACCCATTGAGCTTGAACTCCGATGCAGAACCATCTAGCCCCACCCACCCATTTTCCATGCCCATGCCCACGCCCATCGAAATGCCGCAGCAGAAATCCTTCCCGCCAGATGACGGAAAACAAACAGAAACCAAACGTTCAAACCATATGATCCCCGTCCGTCACCCCATTCGAATCAAGAAAACAATCCCCGATTCACGCCCAAGCCCCCAATCAACAAATGCTCAAAAGCCCAGAGAACTCGGTCGAACCAGGCGCCGCCATGGGCCTGCGCCAGGCGCACACGCAGCAAGTACTCGCGCGTCAGCTCGTTCGCGGCTAGCCAAACGCCCTTCTCGGCCGAGAGCGTGGACCACTGGTACGCCATGAGGAACAAGAGGATCAGGAAGATGAAGTTGAGGAGGGAGGTCGGCCAGTGCGCAGTCAGCTCCGCGAGACTGGCCTCACGGGCCTTGGAACAGAATTTCGATGCGGCGCTGAGACCAGGTTTGGTAGGCGGTGAGTCAGTCGTCTGCGTGGCCATATTGCGCTTGTTCTGGCGTTCGCGTTCACGCCGTCCAACCAGCTGCCGCAGCGTCTCGTCGTTGCGGCGGAAATAGTCGGTCAGCGACTCGTCGCCGAGGCTGTGAGGGAGGCCGGGGGCCCAAGGATTCTCGAGGGGGAGCGGGGGCTGAAGAAGATTCGAGCTGGTGGCTTGGACGGGGGAGATGGCGGGGCGGGGGCGATGGGAGAGGAGGCGATGGGGGTGAAGAGCTCCAAGGTCAGAGGTTTCTGGGGAGACTTGGGAAGAGGGACGGCCACTGCTGCTGGTGACTTTGGAGGAGATGGTGCCATGGAGGAGACGGTGAGAGGCTCTTCGGGTGCAACTGACTGCTTCGAGTTGGAGAGAGTGGCAGGAGAATCGAGGTGAGCTTCGTCAGCTGTGACTGGCGATTTCGAGTCGAAGGGAGCTGAGGGAGTGATGGCGGGAGGTTCGTCGGCAACGACCGGGAGATTTGGATCGAAAGCAGCTTCTTCGTCTGAGGAAGCGGCATATTCGCCGCTGGATTCGCGTCCTTGGAGCTCGAGTGCCAGGCTGGTGCGGCGAGGGTCCGGAGAGGGTGTTTTGCTAGAGGTTCCTGCTGTGACGGGCCCAGGGGTGTTGTCGCGGCGAGTGCGGCGGACTGAGAGGCCAGGAAGCTCAGTGAGCTGCTTGCGGACGGTGGACAGGTCAGCTTCAAGCTTGCTATTCTGAGTGCGAAGGTCGGCGTTCTCGGTGTTGCGCTCGCCAATGCTGCGCTGGAGGCGTTCAATCTCCTCGTTCAAAGGCGCAATGGCTTCCTCTGCCCTTGGGAGGGCGTTGAGGCGCGCGATCTCGTCTCGCAGGTCTTTGATGCTGTCGTCGCGCTGCTTGAGGTCAATGTCCAGGTTGTCGGCGCGCGTCTTCTGCTCCGTCCAGTCTCGCACCGCCTGGTCCTTCTCGCCCTTCAGGCCTTTCAGCTCGTTCTGGAGGAAGTTGAGCTTGTTGGCGCGGTCTGTTGACTCCTTGACGCGCTCGTCGAGGGTCGCCTTCAGCTTCGCAAAGGCCTTGCTGCTCCTGGTGAGTTGGTCCTCAGCATTGGCGCGGTCGGCGGAGAGCGACAGCTCTTTGGCTTTCGCGTGCTGCAAATTGGCTTGTAGTGACGCGATAGCGGCTTGCAAGCCCTCAATCTGGTTGGCTTGCTCGGTGATGCGCCTCTCATCGCGCTGTTGCGCGTCTCGCGCCTTGCCTTTCTCGAGCCGCAGCTCGCCCTTAAGGCGCTCCGTCTCGTCGGCGAGGGATGCCATGTGATCGCGCAGGGGGAAGAGGCGCGGTCGAGGTGGTATCCAAGCTCATTGGTGTAGTCGTCCATGGTGCCAAGCTCTTCCAGCTCCACTTGCACGTGACTTTGGTCGGTTGGAAACGTCAACGGCGCGACACGAATGCCGCTTTCAGCGCACAGCTGGGAGAACAAAGGGCGCGTCCCGCGCGACACTTGAAGGATTGAAGCCATTTGGCTTCAGCGCTAGACATCTTGAGAGAGAGCTAAAGGCAACCATCAGCACTACTCGAAATCTTCATCAATATCACAAGACACATCGCGAGAGGGAAGCGCTGCTCGTAGAGAGATGCGCAACGCAGATCCAATGCCTGGAATCTCGTCTTCTCAAGCGGGATAGAAACAGCGAGCAAGGGACAGGGTCTCCAGGGTGCAGGACCGCAAGCGGCTGGCAGGGGGTGTACTTACGTTTTGAGTGGTGATGGTGAAGAATCGTCAAGAATCTGAGCCGGCAGGAAGACGAGGGAGGGGAAGAGGATGAGGAAGGTGTCTGGAGTTGGAGCTGCAAGAGGATCACGGCTGCTTAAGTAGAACGCTGCTGAATGGCGTTCCGGATGCTATTGTGATGTATCGTGACATTCACTCCAACAACAATACGATCATAGGCCTACTGTAGGTCAATCAGATCAGCTACCACGTTCGTTTGTATTCTGGGTCAAATCATTGAGAAGAGCATGGCTGGCTATGAAGGACAGCTCTGAGCAGTTCCCCATGACATCGTTGAGACATTTTCAAATCTGTAGTCACGACGACAATACGACAATAGAACCATCATGAATCAACCACGATCCTCTATAATCTCCATCTTCGTTGCCGCTGGAAGTACCCGGAAGATCACGGCTGGCTATCCGGAGCGTCATTAAAAGTATGGTCTTCTCATTGTATTCCGATATTGTAGAAGCTATTGTGACAATAATATAATAACAAGCCATTACAAGTCAGCTGAAGTAAGCTATGATGTCGATGCATTAACTATTGATCCCCTTCCTAGAACAACGTACATGCATTTCGTAGCGAATTGCGGCCCGGCTCACTCAGTCCAACATCATAGGAAGCGCTTGCTGTCTGTTTCGGAGCCTCAGGCCCCAACGATGAAGCTTCTAGAGAACTATCAGTCATCCCTTGATCTCTCATATGATCCACGCGCTAGGTGTTTCTCTATCATTCCATTCCCGTCTGGCCCATGGTCTGGAGCACAATCTTCCAGCGAAGTGATATCGGATTCCCTAGCTTCACCGAACCCTTCGCCAATAGGAGCTCCTCCTTCATCAAACTCCATCATAGTTGAGCGTGTGTCGTCCAGCTTCTGTACTAGGATTGGTCTATAACATCTCCTCCGCTGGCGGAGTATATAATATCGGATGAAGTAACGAAGTTCGGCGTAGCCGTGGGCAACGTGCTTGGCTGTTGAGATATTGAAGACTTCATCAAGCTCTTCCAGGGTAAGGTTTTTCGTCTCGGGGACGAATCTGCGGCGGAATCTTCAGCGATTGTTGTGCACAACAGAGATGATGTTAGAAGTTTATGCTAAGAAGCGGACAAGCTTACAACAGAATCACAACCCAGCCTACAACACACCAGCCTGCGTACCAGCAGAACGCTCCGGTAGCTGTGAAAGCTCTCAAAAACCTAGGCCAGGTAATAGCTAGGAAGAAGTTGAAGAACCAGTTCACCGCCGTGACTAGGCCCATGCCTGGACAACAGAGGTTAGACTACTACTGGCGTACCTCTGAAATGACTAGGTAAGATTACCTAAGTCCCTGTTGTACAATGGCATACTTTCCGATGAATAGACCTAAAGCGGCTGGTTAGCAGACATATGGCGATGCCTCAGAGCCGAAGACCCACAAATGGTACGGGCCCTTCACCCGGCGAATAAGCGACTGCCTGTTGTATCAGTAACAGGAACAGAGAACCGAGGCTTGACAACAAACCTGAGAATAGATACATTCCAACGATTATCAATACCGTTTGTGCAGTTCCCTTAAACTGGAAAGCTATAGCCACAAAAAGCTGGAATAGCGCAAGGAAAGGGAAAGTCGATAGTAGAAGATTGCCTGTGCAGGTTAGCAAAAGTCTAAGCGCGCCATTCGTTTCAGTGAAGTTCATACGTCTTCCGAAAGAGTCTATTGTCCACACCGCCGGAAGGGCGAAGAGAAAGTTGATAATACCTGAATGGACAGTCAGCGCCCGCGGAGACAGGCATATTCGTCTTCTACAAGACGTCTTAAGGGAGATACTCACCGAAGCCCATGCTGACCTAATGGGAGAATTAGTCACATTTCCCTGTTCTACAGCTCTATATGACAGGGGAAAACAGTCTTACCAAGAGAGCGTTCGACTCGCTGAATCCCGCGACTGTGTGCAGAACACTGCTGGAATAATAGGCCTGAATGTAACTTAGCATCAACCCGTCATTGAAGACATGCCGAAGGATGCCTACCATGATGTTGACGCCACAAAACTGTTGGAAGTACATGGTGATGATGCTGGCCGTAAGTGCCCGTCGATTCCGCGGAATGGTGAAAAGCTCGCTGAGAGGCCTCGCCATCTTCATCTTGTCTTTCTCTCCTCTTAAAGCATGATGGATCGTGAACAAATCTCTCGCGGCTTGTACTTTGGTATGCCGCAGGCTGCAGAGCGATGCAAAGGCCTCCTGGTACTTCTTTTTGTCGCCCTTCTGGGCTTTGGAAAGCAACCATCGTGGACTCTCAGGTACGCAGTAGATGTACATACAGACTATGAGAGGCAGGACCATGGGACTGGCAAGCATAAGTCGCCAACCTAGAGACTGCGGCATTCGAAGGTTAGCTAAATAATCCACCTTGATTTCGGTCGGCAGGTGAATGATAACAGACTCCCGCGAAGCAACCGAATATCCTGTAAGAGTTCTGGTCCGCGGAGAAGCGCAGACTGTATTGACATCTTAACAGAATAGTACTCGTTTCCCATACAGCGGGGAAATTCTGAGGGACTCAGGAAAGTGGCAACTGACGCATCTAGTGCTGAGTAGTGGCTGGCAGCCCCGAACGCCGGTATCTAGAACGCTTCGAAACGCGACTCCGGCTAGGAATCCGCACATGATGCCGAAGGCCTGGAAATCAGAAGTCAATGTTCAGTTGCCCTTGTCTATTCAAAAATCTTACCGTCCACATCTGCCACATCATGACCAAGCCCCCACGGATGTTGGCCTGTTCAACATGTCGTCAGGGTCTGTAGCCCAAGCATCTCGTCGGATACATACCGGGGCACATTCAGCAGCATAGATGGGTATGGTAGCACTAGATAGATCAGCATTAGTGATATCTTGAGGCACTTTCACAAGGAGGCTGTACCTTTTGGGACCAATACCCAGGCCGAGGATCAAGCGAGCGGCGAATTGCTGCTGCCATGTCTGGCAAAACGCTTGACCGAGGCAGGAGATGGATGAGATTAAGCAGGTAACGAAAATGGATCCTGTACGCTGGTCAGCTACGCTTCGTTGTTCAAGCTCCCGATGTTATCGGCTCACCGCGGCGGCCCCAGTAGTAGTTCATGGGATAGGTCAGCCTACATGCAGACTCAGCAAGGAACGTTCCGCCGCTGAAGGTGACATGCTATCTGGCATACCAGCAGCTAAGAGCACAGCAGAGGTAGGGTGCGCTGCACGCTCATTAGCAAGGTATCCCTTTCGTCGAATGTCAGTAATTTGCGAGTAGGACAGACCTGTTGACAAGGCCAACCTTGCCATCCGAATCACCAATTCCGTATGCATTCACATAAAATATCTGCGCTGTGATACAGGCCTGTCAGCGTTTCGACTAGCTGCAAAGATGAACGTAGCTAGGATTTATCCATATGACGGTCGTACAACGAGACAAGAGTGACAATGTGTTGCCTGGAGTAATTCATAGACCACTCTTGCAACGGTCCTTCAAAACTAGTTGCTTTAAAGGCAATGACGCCTACCTCCGTTGACTTGTTACCGATAACGTTAGCGAGTCTTGTGAATCTGAATGGACTAGACTAACATACCTGCTGTCTCATCCCAGCCTTGTACCTGTCATCCATTCCATCAACATGGATTTGCTCCTTCAACGAGCAGGATCATATTGTCGTATACTTACGGCTGCTCCGAGGCTGCACATGACGACTAAAAAGTAAAGCTGCCATGTCTGCTTGAATTTGTCCAGCTTCCGCTCACTCTTTTCAAGTGCTAAGTACGCAGCCTCGCGCATATCTTTGCGTAGGGTAAGCCCATCAGTCCGTAAGTGATCGAAAGCCTGCGAGTCCTGCGCCAAGAAAGCACCGCGGCGTAGGTATTCATGATCATCAAGCAATCCCGACAGCTCAACAAAGCGGTCCACCTCTTCGTTGATCCTCTTTCGGCTCCAGTCTTGGAAGGGGTTCGTGATGTATACGTCTGGCGATTCGTAGGTTCGCGGGTCTTCTTCGGCCATGCTGGCAACGACTTCAGCTACCAATACGGTTGAAACGAGAGAAGTTCAAAATGGCAGAGAAATACTGAAAGATAATCCAGAGCAAACGTGAGTTCTGCTGTCATAGACGGCGAGACTGACGTTCTTTAGGCTGAGCTTGATCTGCGTTTTACACAGCCGCGCAAGGCTGTAACGAGGCAGACAGGCAACCGACCGAATACGGATGGTAATCAACACTCGAAGGAGATAGACACAGCCGGATGCTCCTGTCTGTCCCCGCACCTGCCTAGGTCTAGTCCGGATGGGCAGAGGACGGCCGTCCAGCCTCATGCGAGGCTGGCTCTAGCGTCACCGAATCCCCACGGGGCCCCATATTGTCTGGCAATGTCGCGCGGGCAAAGTCGATGGATCTCTTACAATACTACTCATCCTGCTTTACGGTGCTGGAGTGGTCAAGCTCTTACTCACTGGCTCGCCATTGTCCGTTTTTGTGACCTTTGCCAATGTCACTCTCCAGAAGACATCGGCTTAAGCCTAATCATGGCTCCACCAACAAGCCCATCTAGTGCCGCCGAAATCGAAGCGTGTCTCTCTGGTCGTATACCGTTACAGCCGAGAGAAGCATTCGACGAAGGCGTCTTTCTCGAGATCAGCGACTACTTAGGGTCACTTCCGCAGCACAAGAAATGGAGCAAGAATCCAAGGCTGTACACGCTCTTGCGACTAGTTGTTGGTCATGGCAGAACAAGCCACTCCGTATTCGAGGCTTTTGCAGGCCTGTTACCTTACGATCCTCGCGACCTAAACGTTTGACTGACAGTCAGATATCAGACCAAAAATATGCCGACTACGCTATCCCTCTAAGCGAGCCGTACCTACCCGAGGAAATTCGACAGGACGAGACGTTGCTCGATCGGCTCAAGGAGCTGCAGCCTCTTGTACTCTCGCCGACCTCGTCTATGCAGGAAGACAGGTTCGTACAGGAGGTGTATCATGACCACAGACATATCACTAAAGGCGAGGTTTATTTCGAGGACAAACAAGTCATAGGAGATGGGCAATCTTGTCAGGTTGGTATCGTCCGTCACAAAAGAGGAAGCTCTGTGTTTGCAATGAAGCGCATCTGGCGCGGACGCAGTCTTGGGGATCAAGAATGGCGCTTAAAAAGATTCCACCAAGAGCTTACGGTTCTGCGACGGGTACAGCATCACCACCTAGTTAGCTTTATGGGAAGCTTCACTGATCGGCGCTTTTTCGCTCTATTGCTCTCGCCTATAGCGGACGGCGATCTGTGGAGTTGGTTGAAGAAACAGAATTCCAAAGCTCAAGCCCTGCCCGACGACGAAATCACGCAGCTCAAGACCTTTTTCGGTTGTCTCGCTACGGCTGTCCTATATCTCCACAGCAATGGAGCTCTTCATGGTGATTTGAAGTCCAAGAACGTATTGCACAAAGCGGGAAAGGTTTTACTCTGCGACTTTGGTGTATCTCGAGACTACTTGGCAAGTGACGAGAGCACGCATTTCACCAATATTACTCCGAGGTACTCCGCTCCTGAAGTTGTCGCTCCCGAAGCCGAAGGACGGAGAGAGCGCAAGAACCCGTCAGACATCTTCTCGTTGGGTTGTGTCTTTCTTGAAATATTGACCGTTATTCGAGGCTCCACACTGGACGCGATGAACAAGCACTTGAAGGAGGAGACGAAAGAGGAGGACCAATACTCGCTTCCGTTACATAGGGTCTTACCAAAGGTGGCCTCCTGGCTCAACGAGTTGCAAGCCGCTGAACCAGATCCTGGGCTGATTCCCATGATTCGCGGAATGGTATGTGGTTCTGATCATGCTATTGCTCCATCAACTGACTTTGTCGGTTTGCAGATGGAGCAAAATCCAAGAGACAGGCCCACAGCTGAGGAGCTTTGGAATTCTATGAGAGAGCTCAAAGATGAAGTGGCCACAACGGATGTTCCAACATATATAGGAAACTGCTGCCTTGGTAGCGTATCGATGCAAACTGATGAACATCCAGAGGCAGACACAACGCCTGCCATACTGCGAAACCCCGAGCTAGAAGGCAGCATGCACAATCAACGGAAGGCTTCTCGAGTGAGACAATTCGCCTTTTCTGATGCCAGCTCAATACCTCAAGGTCTGCAACATGATTCAACTCCGAATGGCAACTCTACACCTTCAGCCGCACCTGAAGGGGCACCTTCGGCCCTTCGTGAGCTGGAATCTCGGTCAATGACACGCCTACCATCACAACAGTCTTCAGCTACTTCCACTGGTACCCCATTAAGAGTCTCTACGGAGGCTCCGATATTCGTAGGAAGTCTTTTTCTTACAACGAGTTGAAGGGTTGCGTGACTGCTGAGCGGACAAGAATCCACAAGGAACTCGTTTGCTCTCTTCAGGTTTTCGAGACTCGACCCGCACAAACATGGAGAAGGATCCGCCGATTAGAAGTCAGCCGGCCATCTGGAGACCGGAATGGCTCTCTAATAACATCCCTCTGGCTGCCGCTTGCTGACGTAGAGCTTCGATCCCTGGGCGAGAACGAGGTGCTCATGCATTGGTCTGATTGCAACCAGAGCCATCGCCACAGGACTGGAGATTACGGGGAATGCGAAGATCGGGTGTACAAGAAAACTTCCCCCAACAACCAGATTAAGCTCCGCTTTAACAATCCAAATGATGTCCTGAGATTTCGGCATCGTATGCTTTCCCTCACGGCCGACCCTTTCGTGGTTCGTCAGAAAAGGGCGGTCGCTGTTTCGGCGGCAACTCGCCTTAAGCTCTATAGTATTTATCCTTCATTTGAAATCGGGCCGGGCTCGGCATCTGATCACCGCGCTCTGCTAGTTCTCAAATCCGGCTCCAACGGGTCCACATCTTCAAGATTGTATCTAGCTTGGCGAGAACTCGACTTCGAGATTGAATTTCCGTGCTCAGACAATGGGTCACAGTTCCAGCTGAAGTTTGACTGTCTCAGATCCCCTCATTATATTTCGGATGTCGTCCATCGTCGCGCTCCAGAGCCCGAATCGATAGGCCGCCATCATGCGACAAGGCTTGTGATCAATCAGAAATTAATGCTTGAATGTCCTCTAGGAGACGAGCCATCGCACACGGCAATTCCCAAAGGTATGCTTGCCGGCTCTTCCTCCGTCACCCTTCAGCTAACCCGTATATCGCAGGCATAGATCAAGCCCTCACTGGAGTGACCGGATGGGATCTGTGGTATTGCGCCAAAGCGCACGTTTCGAAGCAGCGGAGCTCTCTTAAGGACAGGCTCATGCCATGGAGGCAAACAAAGCTCGGACAAGCTCAGGTTATGCTTTGGCACCGATGCTTTCGTGGCCGACACGCGCAGCTGACAATGCGCTTCAATGGAGAGAGCGTGAACAGGTGGTTGACAGGCTACTGTGAGCGGCTCAAAGAAACCCAAAGCTCATACGCTGACTTTATGGTATTGTAGTGTCCGATGCCGATTCGGTCTCTCTCCTTCCGCACTCAACAGCGCTCGTCAAGCTCTCCGAAAAGACTCGAGGAAAGCTAATAAACATGTTCGACATGCGAGCCACGGAACCTCAAGCCATACAAGGACCCGCTGAGGACGATGAAGGAGATGAACACACGCCAAACTCTTTCCTGCTCAGCTTTCCGAACAGGACAGGTACGCAATAGCTAAATTGTCTGATACCGTCGTGTTGCTGATTGGGCTAGATCCTCAACACTTCAACACCGTCCTATATGACCTTTTCGACCATAAGTGCAGGGTGAACTCTGGCAGATCTGACACACATAGTAGCGAATCCGACATGCCGTCACTTGGGAGGATCCCCACCTCGATCTCGAGAGAGACGCGGGCTGACTCTTAACGCGGATAACTCACGAATGCCTGCTTCTTGAGCGCAAGTGGATATTGGTCCTTTCGGTGTCCGGTTTCTTTTCCTCGCAGTGGACTTCTCGGCCGTACCGAATGTAATAGCGTCATTCATGGAATTCTCTTAGTTGAATCGGATACCATCGTACATACTCAACAATATGCGTTTTATCAATCCTTTATCTGAAGCACGCTCTAAGATTACGGTCGCTTTTCAAGGGGATAGATTTGTTGTACTCCGAGTTTTGTCATTCTAGGACCATAGTTACCCCCAAGATGAAGCTGTGTGAGCGAAGAATCTTTCTTCGGCGCCATGGAGTTTTTGCTTCAGAGCTCGCAGCTTCTGATGCGGTCCACAGTACCCTCCAGCCGCGTCCCAGCTATGTGCGAAGAAGGTCAGGGA
This sequence comes from Coniosporium tulheliwenetii, assembly GCA_030247845.1. Classification (NCBI taxonomy): domain Eukaryota; kingdom Fungi; phylum Ascomycota; class Dothideomycetes; genus Coniosporium; species Coniosporium tulheliwenetii. The sequence goes on from JAPDRP010000007.1 coordinate 77,725, forward strand.
CGTAGTTGGTACATTGATACACCCAGAGTTTGTACACCTGTATAGAGAGCGGCAAATCCCTCAACGCCATTCCAATGCTTTTGCGCCGCCAATGCATGCCATCCATTGTGCCTCGAGCTCACATAAACAACTAACGAGCAAACCCTCCCCGTTGGGCTTCGTTCGCGGCCTTTCCCCTTCATGTTCATCTCTCCTGCTTCTCCTCTCCCACATCCTCTGCCTTTGCCACACCCACCGCCCCACTGACCGCCGGCCTCCCAGCATAGAGCTGATGACTCGGCTCGTCCGCCCCAGCCTCCAACTCCACACTGACAGCAACAGGCCTGTTCCCTCGGAAGCGTTTGCGCATGTCGACCATGCCCCTCTTGCACTCGGCGTAACCCTTCTGAAGCTGCTGGCAGCGCGTCGGTAGTTCTTTGCATAACGGAGGGCGTAGACAGTCGGAAGGAGTGTTGCGCTGGACCATTATGCAGTCGGAGTTCTGGAGGCAGATTGCGAGTGCTGCGCCTAAGCGGTGGTGGTGGTGTTAGCTGATGGGATGTTGCTAAGGGTAGGTGTTGATGAAGGGCGTGAGCGTACGTATGTCTTTACATGACGAGGGCATCGTGAACGATTCGTGCTTGGTGTTTGCCTAGCTGGCCACTGCTACCGACGGCGCATTCGTGAGGTGGTGCTCTGGTTCGAATGCAATGCAGGGCAACCGGGAAGAGCAAAGCGGCGGCGTTGGCGGCTCTGCGGACAAGGTGCACAAGCGCACGAGCGCACGAGCGCACGAGCATGCCACATGTCTGCCGAGGGATGACGTTGCTGTTGTCCCACCTGCACCTTCGCACAATAACCAGTGATCCACAACACCTGAGCAACTCGTTGGGGAGATGCTGCAACACCGTCTCCGGCATGCTCTTGGTGGACCATCTAAGGGAGTGCTCCTGTTATTGTCGGCCTCCTTAGCAGCAAGAGCAACAAGCAGAGACGGTCGAAACTACACCTAGCCAACATGCCCGGAGTTCCTTTCATCGGCCGGCTAAGTCCATGGGAGTACGTCGCCCTTGTCGGCTCCCTCTTTCTCATCGGTCTCGAGAGCTTCCTTCGCGTCGTTACCCTCGCTCTGCCCGGTCCCATCATCCGCCTCCTCTACCGCGCATCCCAGACGTCCTTCAACTACCTATCCTCGGCAGAAGGACGAAGGTCGCGGAACAGGAAAAGGAACATCGTAGCATCCATAGCCCAAGCTTCGGACTTCACCGAGCTGTGCGAGATCTACGGCTACTATGCGGAGGAGCATATTGTTCAGACCGGGGACGGGTACCTGCTTGGCCTGCACAGGCTCGGATGGAAACATGGCGAGGAAGATCAGAGGGTGAATAGCGGGAAGAACAGCATCCGAAAGAAGGTTGCATATCTACATCACGGTCTCATGATGAACAGTGAGGTGTGGGCATGCTTGACGGACGAGGGGAGATGTTTGCCGTTCCGGCTTGTCGAGGCAGGATACGATGTCTGGGTCAGTAGGGCCGCGAATCGCCTGTCTTGAATGCACTGACAGACTTGTAGTTGGGCAACAATCGAGGAAACAAGTACTCCAAGAAATCCGTGAGGCATGCGCCTACAGAGTCTAAGTTCTGGAATTTCTCAATCGACCAATTCGCCTTTCATGACATCCCTGACAGCATCGATTATATCCTCTCCACCACCGACCAGCCCTCTCTATCCTACATAGGCTTCTCACAAGGCACAGCCCAGGCGTTCGCCACCCTCTCCATCCATCCTAATCTCAACGACAAAGTGGACGTCTTCATCGCCCTCGCGCCCGCAATGTCACCGCCAGGCAACACCACCATCGTCGGCTCCTTCGTCAAAGCCTCACCCAACATCCTCTTCCTTGGGCTGGGGCGCCGTGCCATTCTAAGCTCAGCAACGATGTGGCAAGCTCTTCTCTACCCCCTATATTCGTCCGCTTGATAGACCTCTGCCTCTCCTTCCTCTTCGGTTGGCATGTGCAGAACATCTCGGCGCATCAAAAGCTTGCCGCATATCCCCACCTCTACTCCTTCACCAGCACCAAATCCGTAGTCCACTGGTTCCAGATCATCCGCAACGGTATCTTCCAGATGTACGACGACGAGGTGCAGGCGCCACTCAGCGTCGCGAACGGCTCGAAGTACTACAAAGTGGCCAAGTTCCCTACCCGCAATATCAAGACGCCGATTGTGCTCGTGTACGGCGGTAGCGATAGCCTCGTCGACATCAAAGTCATGCTCAAGGAGCTCCCCAGACACACTGTCGTCAAGGAAATCCCCAAATACGAGCACCTCGACTTCCTCTGGGCTTCGGATGTCGATGCCCTCGTCTTCCCTCACGTCTTCGACGCGCTAAACCGACACGCCGGGAAAGGCAAAGATGGTGCCGGTAGCAGCGCCCAGCGGCCCTGGACGCCGGAGCGCATCCCTACGCACCTGGCCACCTTCTCCGATGATGAGAATGCGCAACGCTCAACGCCAGACTCTATGAAGAAGATCTCCGAAAGCGTCTCACCAGGCCAACAGCAGCAGCACCATCAGGTTAGCGCCGCCCCGTCACCGCCCCAAACGACCACCCCAGCACCCGACCCCGCCTCCGCAGCCAACCATCCCCCTCCTCACCTCGCCCCTCGACCCCACTACGCCAGCCAAAGAAACCCCGCTTCACCACCTCCACGCCCCCTCTCCTCCCCCGCAGCATCAGCCCACCCCTCCGTCTCCCAAGCCGCAACCGACAAGACCTCAACTTCCCGGCCGGAAGGCTGGTGGTCTTCTGACGAGGTCGGCGGCACCGAGACTTCGACCCCTGCGGGGAGTCCCGTGGAAAGCAGGGGCCAAAGCCCTAGACGGGGAAGTGGAAGTGTGGGGAGCGTGGATGGACGGAAGAGCTTTGGGGCTAGGGGGATTGCGTTGGGGGCGGGGCGGGCGGTGGAGGGGGTTGTGGATAGGGGGTTGGCTTGGGGGAGTGGTGGGGAGGGAGGGGTGGAGGGAGGAGGAAGGAGGAGGGGGAAGAAGAGGAGAGAAGGGTAGGTGAGGAAGTATGACGGGTTAGTGTGTTGGAGTCGATGAGTTTATGAGTACAGATGGTAAAGTCTCCACGATATGGAGATATAGGGCACGTCGCTCCCGGATGAGATGACCTGCTATACGCACTCGACTTGCTAGTCAGGATGTTTGTCCTCACCATGGTATTTCTACGCCAATTGCAACATTTGAGACTTGGCGAAAGGTGTCCGATGCAAAAGGAATTCATTCCGTTCATCTAGCTCTATAGCCATCAGATCATCAATGTATAGAGCACGACATTGCCCCGTCCATCCCACCCGATGTCTCGTTTTTTGCATCCAGCGTACACGCAGTAAAGCATCTCATCAGCCAATCCAAGATGAACCAACGTCTAGAACAACCACCCAATAAAAGTCCTATAGAACCAGCCCCCACTATTCTTCCCCTTCATGGCCTGCTTCTCCGCCTTCCTAGCCAAAAACTCCTGCTCCTCCCGATCAATCACATCCTTTCCGGTCCACAGATCCGCCGTCTCAGGCTTGACGCCCGGCTCCTTGGTCCACAGCTTGTAGCCGGCAATCATGATGAGGTAAAGCGGGATGCCGATGTATCCCGTGACAAAGTCCTTGTAGTTGAAGCCGCCGATGAAGACGTTGTAGTTCTTGGTCAGGCAGATGAGGATGCAGAAGAAGAGGGCGCCGTAGGAGCCCCAGACAGTGAAGGGGGCGACGTAGGCGAGACTCTCCTTGGGCACGTTTTGGGCTACGCGGGCCCGCACGAAGTAGATGTGCGTTACGAGGATCGAGATCCAGGTTAGGAGACCGAAGACGGTGACTGGGAGATATTAGCGATTTTTACTCGGTAGAGAAGGATGATGAAGTTTGTTCGGGCTCACCAAGATTCACGAAATACAAGAAGACGCTCCGAGAGTCGTCGGCGACGTTCATGAACGCGAGCAGGCAGAAGAGGGTGCTGAGGCCGAGACTGTAGACAGGGACGCCGCGCTTGTCCGTACGGGCGAGGATGCGCGGCGCTTTGCCCTGCGAAGCCAGCCCGTAGATGGTCCGGCTGGCGATGTACAAGTCTGAGTTGGCGGCGCTGAAGACGAAGAGCAAGATGCAGCCGTTCAGGAAACCCGGGAGGACGTCGATGCCAGCGAGCTGGATTGCGACGACGAAGGGAGATGCGGCGGCCGAGGAGGAGGCTTTGGTTGCGAAGGCGAGTTCCTTGCTGTCGTAGGGGACGATCATGCCGAGGAGAAGGACGGAGAGCACATAGAAGAAGAGGATTCGGTAGAAGGTCAGCTTGATGGCGCGGGGGACGGTCTTGCGCGGGTTTTGCGCCTCGCCGACTGTCACACCGACAAGCTCAGTACCTAGGTAGGCGAAGACGGCCGTGATCATGGAGCTCCAGAGGCCGAGGAAGCGGCCGAGAGCACCAGCTGTTGCGATGTCAGTATCTGCATCAGCTTTATATCGGGGTTCAATCGAGACTTACTGCCAAGGTACTCCTTAAAAGCACCCGGGTCGCGCCAGTATCTGAAACCGGTCCTGTCCCCGTTCGGTCCGCCGCCGAGGGCAAGCACCAGCGACAGGATGATCAGACCAACAATGACGCAGACTTTCAAGCTGCTGAGCCAGAACTCGAACTCGCCGAAGAACCTGACTCCGAAGTAGTTGATGCAGACGATTACAACAAGGAAGACGGCGATGAAGACTCCCGGATTGATTTTGTCTCGAGGCACCCAGAACTGTATCACGAGCGCAGCGGCCGTGAGCTGATTTGGCGTTACGATGATGTACTTGAACCAGTAGGTCTGTATAGCATGCCGTTAGCCTGCAATTCCCTACCACGTAACTGCTGCCGCTGGCCGAGTCTCGAGCGGCAGATGTTGACGGGAAGAAAAACGTACATAACCAAGGGCGAAACCGAGAGCAGGGTCGCAGAAGCGGGTCGCATATCCTGAGAAACCACTGCCCAGCGGAAGCCAGGCGGCCATTTCGCCGAGACCGGACATGACGAGGAAGACGAGGAAACCGACGATGGTGTAAGCGATCAGGATGGAACCAGGACTATCAAGCCGCGTCAGTCTAAGTGCCCAAGCCAAAGGTTCCAATTTGACTGCTGTCTTACCCAGCTCTTGCCAACCCAGCACCTGTGCCGATAATGAGACCAGTACCGATAGCACCACCACTGCACATCTATCAGCAATTGTATCGTTGCCCGGATAGCTGCTCATATTCACATTGCAATCTGCGCTGGTCAGCTTCTGCACAAGGCTGAGTCCTGGTATAGAGTACCTACCATAGTAATATGTCGCGCCTTGAGACCTCGATGCAGCTGCTCGTGACTCTTTGGGTCCTCGAGTACACCCTCCCCTGGCGGCACGCCAGGTCCTCCAAGCTGTCCTTCATCGGCGTAAGGTTGCTTCTCAGTATCGTGGTGAGGCGAGCTATTGTCGGAAGAGCCGGTGCTCTTCCTGTTCCAGATCGCCATCTCGGCGAGGGATCGTTACTGCTCTGGAACTCGAATGAGATATGGGGACGGCTGCGCGAGAGTTCAGTCGAGGTTCAGAGGTTTGAATGTGCCCGCAAGCGCAGACTATCAAGCGGATATAGTGATATCTTTTGTAAGGCTGCACTAGCACTGCTGATACCAACCAATCCCCAGGATCGTTTTGTTATCAGTGTTCGAGCAATGTCCTCGTGATGCGAGGAGCGCACTCTAACGATGTAGTCTTCTGAGGGTGCAGTGCGGGGCAAGAGAGAGCAGATGTGGTACATCAAGCTGAGGCTCTACGTACAGTAATATGCTCTATCGACCGAAGCTTAGAAGGCGGCAGTGCTGGGTTGACGGCGTCGGTGAGCGCGAGCTCGCCTTGTAGAGATACGAGGCACAGTCGCACAATGCCCCCAGACTTGAAAGATGGAAAGGAAAATCCAGAAAGCAGGTGCGACGGCAGCAATCAATTAGCTTACCGACACGGAGGAGCGCGTCCAAGGTTCTTATAAACGGCTCGCGCTGTTGCACAGAGATCACCACCCACGCCGCCACTCTATCTACTGGCTACCCACGAGATATCATACGAAGGCTGGGCGTTGCGCACAGTGGTCGACCGAACGTCGAACTGCCTGATTTGGCCGATTGCGACGTGACGGTTGCAATCAAACAGCGCGCTCGGCGTTGAACCCCTCGACGGACAGACCGCCGTGCGGCACGCCGCCTGGTCAGCCAAGGCCACCCGCCGCGAATGGCAGGCCGGCCGAACAGAAGCCAAGGATTGACTATGAAAGGAACCCATGACTTCCGTGAAGACTGAACTGGTGGAAGATGCGCTGATAAGGCACGCAAACCAAATCCTTGGGCCGGAGACAGCTGTGGTAAGAGGTGCTCCTTTATCGTCACCCGTCGACGGAGGCTCGTTAAGATCTTCTATCAAGGTACGGAACTCGAAGCAGCCAACAGAGATGGTCGGAAGGCTCCGTCGGAGCTGCCGCTTAGATGCGGCCCGCCTGACGACGAGGCACGGCCAAGGCAAAGCGTGAGATGAAACAGATGCCGGGGCAGTGCTTGAACTCGCCTCAAAGCTTGGGCTTCGGTCTTGAAAACAGTGCGGGGAGCTTACTCCAGTGCTCGACAGAGCGCGAGCAGCAAGTGGTCAACTTTCTCCTCTGATATCGCGGTTGTTTTCCAAGTTGAAACCTCCTTCGTGGCGGTAACTACGATGAGAACTACGATGAGAACTACGATGAGAACTACGATGAGAGATTCCTGGACACTGGTACTCGTAGACATCAGCGAGAGAGATCCAGCCAACGCGATAGCCAGGGTGTATACTCACGTGATATTTACTTTACCTTCGTCGTCTCAAATGTCTACGCTCTACTTTCTATCTCTATGCCTCTGTTGAGGGCATACTTGAACTTGACGTATCTAACGATTTTCTTTATTTGACTATCGGCCAATTGCGAGCAGGAGAAAGCTTCGAACATGGCTCTAGAGCTACATCTCCGAATTCGCGACGCGCTGCATACTCCCTGCTCATGAGGCTTTACACGCGGACGCAGATACGGAAGAGAACCGCCGTGGCCACTTCTTGCTAGTTAGAAAACACCAAAATCAACATTGATCGCGTGACGTTTGTGGGGGCCAAATCTCGACTCCGCGAAGCTCTGTTCGCATGAAACACCAGGCTTCGGCGCTTAAGCATGTGGCAGCGCGAAGGACGAGCATCCTTGGTCCTCCTCATTGCTTCGCCGACCCCCAAATATGGCTGCCTCAGCCTCCTGCACTGACATGCACCTAGTTAGTTCCATCATGGACTTCAGGACACCTTGCCCGGGTGTGTTGTTCAGTTCTCTTAAGCGGTCTGTACCTTCGCCGACGTCTTCCAGTCCACCACGGGCTTGTTTCGCGATTCGGCGACTAAGCTACTGCCTACAGAAGCCTGACATCTGCCGGAGTAAACGGTAGACGGGAGATTCGCCAACCATACGAGCAACGCATCGTGTCGCCCCTCACGAGAGCTAAGACTTCGGCTTGAATTTACAGAGGCAGTGTCCAGAAAGCCTCTATGGACAATGTTCCGGCATGAACAGGGCTCGTATAAACAGATTGCCGGTGGAGATCTGGGCAACGGGCTGATCGATGAGGACTATGTCACATCCTCCGGGACTGTGTACGGACCGGACTTCGGAACCGATACGGCCTACAAGAAGGTACCGACCGAGCACTTCGAGATAGCGGAACCGGTCCTGAACCCCCGATTACTGGACCGCCTGGAGACCTGGAAAAGACAAAGACTGCTCACGGGCTGGAGATTCGGCGCTATATCCGCCGCCGCGATCACATCATGTGTCTTCCTTATCAACCTCATTGTTACCATCTGGGCGGTTTCCATCACTAAAGTCGATTCGGATGGAAAAAGTTTGCTCTATGATGGAAGCTGCAGCAACATCAAGCAACTCAACACCAACGTGCATCTGTTGATCAACGTATTGAGCACATTCCTGCTCAGCGGAAGCAACTATTGTATGCAATGCCTCTCCGCGCCTACAAGACCCGAGCTCGACAGAGCGCACATGCAGAAGAAGTGGCTGGATATTGGAATTCCTTCCGTGCGCAATCTGACGCGTATCAGCCGGAAAAGAGCATTGTTATGGATCATCTTAGGCACATCATCATTGCCGCTTCACCTGTTGTAGGTCTTCCCTCTTCGATGAGTAACACAAGTTTTAGCGGACCTAGCCAAGAGGCATTGCCCGCACATGCCGTCGAGACCTGCCCAATCGTCCAGCTTCAAGTTGATAAGTGGTCTAGTTCTGACAGACCATTCTAGTTACAACTCGGCAGTGTTCGCTTCCACTTCCGTTAACGAGTACAAGGTCTTCGGTGTCAACAGAGACTTCTTGCTTGAAGGGGGTTTGAGAAACTGAAGAATGTCACCTACGATCCACTCAACCTCGAGGTCATCCAAAAGCTGCACAAACTTGCAAAAAGCGGTGAACTCTATAGCCTCACGCCAAGCGCCTGCATAGCGGCTTACGCCAAGCTGTTTCAGTCCGAAAGAGGCAACCTGCTGCTCGTGAGCTTTGACGATCCGGCAATGCGAGAACACTTCTCAACCATGGGCATCAATTCCACCATGCACTACCATAATCGTGTATACGCCGACCGAGATCTAGGGTGTCCTCCGGATAACTTCGCTTGGATCTGCGGGCTGACTCCGTGCGATAATTACAGAGGAGAAAAAGACCAATTCTGTTCTGACCGTTGGAGCGACGTCGACGCCACGAACTGGGCACCCTTCGGATACAAGGTCGATCTTTGCCTCAGCGATATGCCCCCTGAGCATTGCAGGCTACAGTTCAGCCTCCACATTGCAATTCTGGTCATCTTCCTGAACCTCATCAAGGCGTTGGCCATGGCGTACACCGCGTTCGGTATTAGAGAAAACCCTCTCATGACCGTGGGCGATGCAGTAGCTTCGTACGTTGAACGCCCGGATCCTTGGACTGCAGACAGCTGTCTTCTAGAAAAGGTCGACATCCAAGCAGAACAGATGGGTCATTGGTCGACATTCCCAAGGCACTTCAGTTTCACGCGGATGAGGTGGATACTGCCAAAGAAGTATGACGGGACAACGCAACGCTGGTACCGGGCTGTAAGCTATAAGAGGTGGATTACATGCCTTGTGATGTACGTCCCTGTCTGCCAAAGTCGCCACGCTCTCCGCTCCGCTTGCTAATTTTACCACAGGTACATTCTAGCCTTAGCCTTGGTTGGTGCATTCTTGGGTGTAGGCGTCGCCTCCATCCCAGGAGCCAAAGATTTCACCACGCTGGCCAAACTCGGCCTTAGCACCGTTAGCTCTAAGACGCTAATAGTATGGGGTGTACCGTCTCTCGGCTCCAGCGGACTCATAGCCAACGTCGTCCTCGCCAACTTAGCGCAACCCATCTTGTCGTTTCTCTACTTCAGCTACAACGGTCTCATCACCTGCTTCCTGCTGGCGTACGAGTGGAGCCAGTACGCCATGCAGCGTAAAGGCCTACGCGTATCCAACATTCCCCACGGCAGCCAGCGAAGCACATACTTCCTGCAGCTCCCTTACCGCTTCGCGATGCCTCTGCTCGCCGTCTCGGGAATCCTCCACTGGCTCGCATCTCAGAGCATCTTCCTAGTCAGCCTCGAGGTGTACGACCCGCTCGGACACCCCGTCATTCCCGGGTCCTTCCCGTCCGTCGCCAGTGTCAAGACGTGTGGATACTCACCCATTGCCATGGTCTGCGTCCTCTGCATCGGGGTGCTACTCATCCTCTTCGGCTTCATTCTGGGGCTGCAAAAGTTCAAGTCCGGCATGCCGGTCGCCAGTAGCTGTAGCGCAGCGATTGCGGCCGCCTGTCATCCGTCACCGAATGAGAAGGGCGGCGAGAATCCGGCGTTGCTGCCGCTTCAGTGGGGCGTCACGGAGAAGCCGGGCGAGGGCGATGTGTATGGGCACATTGCTTTCTCGAGCGGGGAGGTGGAGGAGCCGGTGGAGGGGTTTTTGTATGCCGGGCGAAGGTGTTGGACGGCTGTGCGGTAGTCGTGTTGGATAGGTTGCCTCCATAAGTACCAATGCAGTTACTGCGTAATCATTTGGGACTGTCTTTTCATCTCAAAGCTCCATTCCCATTCAACCGCCGAAAACCCCTCAGTGACTGAGACTTCGGATGCTTTGCCGGATGCTATGACTGAACTACTACGCTAGATCTACCGGAGTGGCCTGCTTGAGAGCTATGCTGCGCCGTCCCGCTCCTGCCTCCCACCCCCTACCTACAGGAAACGTATATCGCTCCATATCGAGTTGAGACGCTTCCTCGCCGGCTCTGGCCTCGCGAACGCCAAGCTTCTATCAAATTTTGGCATCGAGAGCATGTCCAGCATCCCTAATCGTGACTGTGTCCTTTGCACTCCCTCTCCGACTACTTGATCGCTGCCGGATCAGCTCCCGGTTTCAAAAAGCATTCAGGCTCACCGGTAAAGCAAGCTGCGCCTTCGCCGCTGATTCCTTCCTAGCTATCTTAGCACGCATCCAGCTCCTCATCCAGGCCCTGTTCACATCATCGCAGCTCCAACAACTAAGTCATTATGACCCCAGGAGGCCCAAACCAGCGTTCACGAGGTTTACACGTTGTGTGAAGGTTATGACTATTCGTCCACTTGTAAAGGAATCAAAGAGGTAAAAAAGGGCGGGTCCGAGACTCGTCGCAAAAGTACCACTAGAGATAAGAATAGCAAAAACTCATTTCTGAGAAATCCCCCACCGGACGGGGATTTTTTAGCTGGAATGTTGGAATCGGTCGGAACTGCGGGTATAGTCGGTCGTGGAAGGCGGAAACGGTCGGTTGTGGAAGGTAGGAAAGATTGGGACTGACTCGAACTCGAAACCTCGTGCTTCACGTTGACCCGAACCACCGATGTGATCGCCAGTGAAGCAGGATTACCGCTCGGCCACCTAGATTGTTAGTAAGATACAGTGATTATACTGCAACATTTAACGTAGAAGTTCACTCTACCGCTTGCCGGTACGATTCGCAGCGTGTTTTGATTCAATCACCTTGCGGTGATGTGAAGGACTTTACACAACCGTGCAGATACCGTCATGGGAATATCCTCTACCCTGGAGAACGGCCTAATGGTACCACTTGGTGAGCCGGCGACTGGCTCATTTAGCTGTCTCTTGACCTGCAGAGGCCCTATCGGGAAGGCGTGCAGGCACAGCGGCATCCCCGCACCCTACCATGTAATGCGGTTGCCTCTCTTGAGCCGATTCCGACCAGAAGTGATACGAAAGCATTGATCAGCGCGCCCCTGGTTGTGTAGCACTACTTTCGGATGGCCACAACGTGAAGCAATGAAGCCGATCTCTTGAAATTCCGTGTTTCTTTTGCTAACAGCGCCGAACATTGATATGAGAGTTTGTTACGGCCAACGTTCGGCCAGATTTGCGACAGTTGGGGAATTCGTGCTTCCGACCGGATAGTTGAGCCCAATGTTACGCCGGAGCGCGGTCGATCGGTCTACACGAGGGGATTTCGGATCCTAAATAACTTCATCCAGCTTGGTCATGCATTCCGAAGTTACAGGTTGTCCCCTTGAAAGCGCCTCAGAGCCTTGATGATCGATCGTACTCCCACGGTAGTTGATCTTTAGCCTGCAACCAGACTTTATGTCCAACTTCTTCCTTACAGCGTGGTCAACCAGGTATGGAGAATCTGCACCGCAATTCAGCCTGGTATATGGCAGTAGCATTAGGGATGTGAATGGCTTACACAACTACGGTCCCGCAAAGAGATAGTTCTTAAAGATACCACAAGGCTCTCTTTCTGTTCATAAATGGCAGTATACCAAGCTGCAGTGAGTGGACGGTCCGTTGGAGCGGCATCAACTCCTTGGAATTGGAGTCTCGAAGGCTCGTGGAACGTCTACAAGCTTCGTCTCACGTTCAATACTGACGATTATGTAGTGAATTTCTTCGCGTGAAGTTGAATTTGGCTGGGCGGCACGGCACCGGGGATGGCCGATCTCCACCCAATCCTGTCCGCACTCCACGCAACAAGGATTCAATCGCCAGGCACGCCAACAACAAGCACGATGACGGTGATCGACGCCTAAAAGAGAAGGTACAGAATGCTCGTGGGAAGTCTTATCGCAGAGCTGATTTCTTGAGCTTTGGGACCGCGGCTGGTGCATAATCGAACCATGCTGCCTTTAAAGAGCTCTGGGACCCCAGGAACTATGCAAGGAACCGCGCAGGAGCTTCAGTTTGGTGTGTTATCATCAATTGAGGTGGTAGGGGAGCCTCCGTAGCGAAAACCACTCGTTATCAGTAAAAATGCGCCTATCCGCTACTCTGGTCGGCCTCACCAGCGCTCTCACAGCCCTCGCCTGTGACAGCTGCTATGGACCTCACGAAGATGTTGTAATGACGCGCCGTGTCAGACGAATGCAGCCAGAGGCACAGAACGCTACTACTGGACCTCGCGCTCCTCTCGAATGGGGCCAAATTAACTTCTTACATGTATGTTTCATTTCTACTCTACTTCCAAATGGATTCCTTGCTGATAGCCTCATTGACTACAGACACTCATGGATGGCTCGAAGGCCACTTAAAGGAGCAATCATTCGGAGTTTGTCACCGCCTTGGCCACCAACCAGTGACCGTAACCGCTGACAAATATAGGCGGATTGGGGAGACTATGTGAGCTTTACGACGCGAATGAAGCAGAAGGCGCGGGAGCTTGGAGTCGATCTACTGTTAGTAGACTGCGGAGTACGGGACCTGAGAAGACGCTGCATCCAATCCACACTAAGAAATACCTCAGGACATGCACGATGGGGCCGGTCTGGCAGATGCGACGAAGCCAAACGGGTTGCTTGTGAGCTGCCTTCCGCCCTGTTGCTTCCTCGGACACTGATGACGCTGGCTCCAACAGTCAAATCCAGTGTTCGAGAACGTTGACTACGACATTCTGGCCATTGGAAACCACGAGCTCTACGTATCGGAGATTGCGTATCAGCACTATACTGAATTCGCCGGAGCTTATGGCGAGCGCTATCTTACGAGCAATGTCGAGATCCTTAACCCTGATACCAACGAGTACGAAGTTCTTGGTAACCGGTACCGATACTTCACAACTGAGCAGGGCATGTGAAATGTGCGTAAAACTCAAGTGAGTTTACTAACAGCTCCCAGGCCTTCGCATTATGGCTTTTGGCGTACTGTACAACTTTACAGGCAACTCGAACGTGTCCCGCATCACTCCAGCTTCCCAGATGGTCAAGCAGCCGTGGTTCCTCGAAGCCGTCAACTTCACGGAGCCCATCGATCTTTTCATACTTGCCGGTTTGTCCACTTACACTCGGTTTGGTTTCGATGACCGGCGTTAACTCATTTGGCTAGGACATAATCCCGCGAGGAGGAACGTAAGCTCGAGCACCTGGGGCGTGGTATATGATATTATCCGCAGCATAAAACCCACTACTCCGATCCAGATTTTCGGGGGCCACAATCATATAAGGTAGACGATCGAAAGCTGGTTGACAGGCACTGCTAACTAAGATCCTTAGAGACTTCGCGGTTTGTCCACTTACACTCGGTTGGGTATCGATGACCGGCATTAACTCATCTGGCTAGGTTTACGACGAGATGACCACGGCTCTTGGGTCAGGCCGCTACTGCGAGACTCTTGGCTGGGTATCGATGACCGGCATCAACTCGTCCAGCTATCATGGCAACATGCTGCCCGGCGGTGTTCCCCATCCAACCCGAAGGGCCATCATCAACGCCACGTCGACGGCTAGCGCTGGTCTATCTACTTATACTGCGTTGTCGTCTATGCGGTATGCTCGCCGCTATCTCGACTGGAATAGACTTACCTTTGCGTATCACGCGAGCGGCAGTCAGGATAGAACATTTGATACACAGCATGGAATCGCGTACGGCTACCAAACCTACAGTGAACATGGAGCGAGCTGACAAATCTAGTGTATCGCACACCATCTACGGCATCAGGCAACAGCTTAATCTGACGCGCTTGTATGGGGTGAGCGCTCTTGACCTGTTCTGCCATTCTGGCAGCGGTCTTGGGTATTGACGATTCGAGTCTAGTGTGCACCACGGACTTACTGCCAGTTTTGTGCCCCGTACGGTAGTCCTGGGAGCATCTACGGCCTCATCGAGACGGCCCTCGCTGCCGTTGTGGTGAACGAGTCGCGGTCCGATGTCCCACGTATCCTGCTCGCCAACACTGGCGGTAAGTCAAGCGATTGGCGATGGCACTATATGGATGCTAACGAACCCAGGTATAAGGTTTGATGTAGTACAGGGACCGTTTACGTATGATGACTCGTTTATCGTCATCCCCTTTTTGAACAAATTCCTCTATATCCCTGAGGTGCCCTTGAGCTGGCTTCGGTAAGCCCGCATAGCTGCTCAGACCACACGAAGATACTTACGACGGTCCAGCAAGTCCTCGGAATCCTGAACGCTGGCCGCTTCATCAAACACAAGAAGCGCAATCTTGACTCCAGAGATCTCGGCTTCTCAAGCATGTCCCTCGTCGACCGCGACATCTGCGTGGACCCACCGATCCATCGCGACCATGTTCAAGCACGCTCAATTACCGCTGGACGCGTAATCCGCCGACAGTCAACAGACATTGTACCCGGCTACGTGACCAGGGACGACTTCGGGACAGATGGAGATGACACAATTCATTCGCCAATGTAGTGTAACCCTTCATAGCAAACCCATCGTAGCACTAACATTCCGAACAGACCCAATTACCCCCGCCCGAACGTCGTGCAGGGCAACGGCTCCTTCCCCAAGGACGGCAGCACCCCTGAGACGGTTGACCTGGTATTCTACGACTTTATCGAGAGCTATGTGCTCGATGCGCTGGTGCGGGCAGGGGGCAATTATACGGACAGTGATGTTGCTCTGTACATGCCTGAGGACTTTACGTCGAACTCGTACCTACCCGCCTATGCTATGCAGTTCTGGCGATTTAATGGCTCATGCCCCGTCGGTGGAGGTGTGGGGTTTGATACGTCGACGAAGAGATGATACTATATAAAGCAATATGGGGGATAGGAGCAGGGAGGTGATAGTACTATTATCCCTTGTATATGCCGAGCCTAGCTTAGGACCTTCTCTTGTACAGGCAGGGTGAAGTTTATATGCAGTCAACTCCGTTCTCATGACCAGGAAGACCAACGATCACTACAATAACTTGCCCACCACTACTGATCATATACACGATCTCAGCGCTTAGGCTTGGAGACAGAACAGCAGACTCTCTAACAGCAATTCTAAGTGTGTTGACAACCCCCACCACGGAACTGCGTCATACTCCCGGAGCTTCCTGAGCTCGCGGTAGAAACAAATTATTCATGGGAATAGCTGCCGCGTTGTATTGATAAAGAGAACTAGCTAAGAACGACACTTTCTGAGGAAGGCAAGAAGCCTCACGCTGTACTTCTCTACAAACCTCCCACCGCTGTAGTACAGAACGTCCTCGCAAGCGCGTCGTTCGGCACTTCAGCTTACTCGGCCGCTACCATCATGGTCAAGATATTCGCGACGGGGACCACCGGGTACATTGGCGGCGATGCGCTCTATCGCATTGCTCAAGCGCATCCCGAGTACCATTGGACCTGTTTGGTGCGGAACAAGGAGCGTGGAGCTCTCATCACAGACAAGTATCCCAACATTGAGCTTGTGTATGGGACTCTTGACGACGCCCATATACTCACCGATCAGACAGCGAAGGCTGACATCGTGCTGCGTCCGTCCCACCCACTCCGCTTCGTTGGGAACCCTCGAGGCTAACTTCTCACCCCATCTCAGACTTTGCCGACGCCGACCACCCAGACGCCGCAAAGGCTATCCTAGCCGGCCTCGATGCCGACAATCGCACCCGCTATCTAATCCATACGAGTGGCACTGGGGAACTCCTCTTGCGCGACCTCGATGCAAAGCGCTTCGGCCAAGCCGACGACAAGATCTACGACGACTGGGACGGTATAGCGGATGTCACATCCATCCCTGAGCGCGCTCCCCATCGCCATGTCGACAAGCTGATCCTGGACGCCGACCTTACGACCGCTATTGTGTCGCCCCCCACCATCTACGGCCTGGGGAGAGGGCCGGGCAATCAGCGAGGCCATCAGATATATGAGTTATCCCGCTGCACGCTTGAGCGCAAGCACGGCATCATGGTAGGGGAAGGCAGGGCACACTGGCCGAATGTACACGTCTACGACCTCAGCGACCTGTACCTGCGCCTTGTTGAAGAAGCTGCAAGAGACGGAGGCAGCGCCACGTGGGGCGCTCAGGGGTACTACTTCGCTGTCAACGGTGAACATGTCTGGGGAGCTGTCGCTAAGGATATTGCAGCCTCGGCGAAGAAGCAAGGCCTGATTCCCACGGATGAGGTTGTGAGCGTTAGTCCTGAGGAAGCGAACGACTTGACTCGATGGGGCGCGGCCATTTGGGGAGCTAATAGTAGAGCGCAAGCTATTAGAGCGAGGAAAGTGCTGGGGTGGAATCCTAAGGAGATTTCCCTCGAAGAAGAAATTCCGATAGCTGTGGCGCAGGAAGCTAAAAGGATGGGGGTAGCATGACGATGATCATTCCAACAAGCACCTGTTGTCTTATGTAGAGTTGTATTCATATCGCACTATCGCTAATAGCAGTTATAGGTTCAATTTCCGGCGGTGTAGGGTTCGACACGCCGACGAGAAGATGATATTAATATAAAGCAATGCTGTGTCATAAGGATTAGGAGCTAATAATATTGCTATTTTGTGTATGTGCTAAGGGTTGCTTAGGGTCTCCTTCTTTACAATCAGGTTAAAGCTTATACGCAGTCGACCCTGTGATTATTTCCTTCAGAAGTTTCTTGCGAATTGGACAAAATCGGCCAAACACCGACAGCGCAGAAACACCATCGAGAACCGCAATTCCCTGAGTTCTCCGTACCGGAAACAAACGCTCAGACCATATGTTCATTCCTTAGGTTTCACATGCCTCTCGCTTAGTGGGCCCTGGACGCCCTCAGCCGGCCTTCCCGGCCTGTAGGGTTCCTTAGCGGTCTGCTCGTCCATTCAGAGAGAAGGGGAGGTAGAACTTCCGTCCTATTAACGACGAACGATGCAACGTTCAAGATGGAGGCCGCAACATGCTGACGAGAGAACAGCTGCCAAGGTAAGCACTTGGTTCACCGTCTCATTTCTGTTTTTGTCAAATACGCGGCATGCTCCCTCCACATACCTAGCCTCCTTTTATCTTCCCCTCAGAGCCCTTCCAAAGCCCGTCGTCTTTCCAGTCCCTTTTCCAGCCTGCCCTCCCTACCTTCTCGAAATGGGCCAGCAAGCCTCTAAACCCGGCCCTCCCACGACGCACATGCGCGTCCTCGGCCTTGGTATGTCCCGCACCGGCACGGCCAGCTTCGCCGCCGCGCTCGAGATCCTACTCGACGCACCCGTCTACCACACGGGCACGCAGCTCGTGCACGCCTCCGAAGAACACATGTTCCGCTGGGTGGAAATCACCAGGCGATACTCAGACCGAGAGTTCGTTAAGGAGCAGCTTAGGACACTGTTGAGGGGCTTTGCGGCCGTGACGGACGCGCCAACTATACAGTTTGCTGAGGAGCTGATCGAGTTATATCCCGATGCGCAGATTATCGTGACGACCAGGGATCCGGAGAGGTGGTGGAAAAGCACGGAGCCTGTGGCCAACAACGTCATGAACATGTGGCTGGGGCTAGTGTTCTGGCCAGTCCCGGGACTTAGGTGGTGGAAAGCTATGGTGGAGGCCCATACTGTTGGTCGGTTTGCGGAGCTGTACTATGCCAGCGGCGAGACGAAGCCGGGGGTCTTTGTGTATGAGCGGCATATGGAATACTTGGAGAGGATTGTCCCGAGAGAGAAAATTCATTATTATGATGTTAAGGACGGGTGGGAGCCGCTTTGTAAGATTTTGGGAAAGCCGGTGCCGGATGTGCCGTTCCCGCATATCAACGACGCGGAGTCGGCGGAGAAGGTGTTTGTGGACAAGCTGAAGCTGGCGTGGATGTATTGGGCTGGCGTTTTTGGCGCTGCTGCGGTTGTAGGGGCTGTCCTGTGGAGGTACTTTCGATGAAGGTTAAATGGCGTTCTACAGTTGACTCTTCTTTTTGTTCGTCTATTAAGGTTTGGAAGCGTATCCAGGCGTTCTCCCGGTGGCCTGGGTACCGCTTCTCTCTCCCAGACATCTCTGGTAGTGAGAGCTCTAGAGAGCTGAAACACCGTTCATGATAGCCGTCCGGTACCGAAGCTGGCAGCACCCGTTGCCAAGTATGGGGTACAGCACTAGCGTCCGCCGGAACGTGGTGACGTCGTGTGGGATCGTGGTACCGAGGTGCGGCACGAGCTTCGTGCTGACGGGACGTCGATCACTGCACTCCGCTTCTGCTCCTCATCATTAGGGTTCAATGCTCCATCTCCTGACCTCTACATAGCATCATCTCGTAACTTTGTAACTGTCACTCCAGAGCGGTCCTTTCTCTTCGTGTATACACATCTTACGGGGACCTTGGGAAACAAAGAATCGTTCCAGTAATACCGTCAACATGGCGCAATCCTTCCAGCGCTACGATCTGCTAGTAAGTAACAGCCGCCGCCGTGATCCACAGCGCTAACACCGCGTAGGATGCCTTCGTCCAGTATCACCAAGACCAAGAAGCACAGGCACGCAGTTCCCTAGGCGGACCCGCCCTCCCAGCCCTCGGCCATGCCCTCTCCGGCTCAGCCGGCACCGCCATCTCCAATCTCATCACCTACCCGCTCTCCCTCGTAATCGCCCGCCTCCAAGTCCAAAAGCAGTTCGCGAACGAAGCAGACAACAAGGACGATGTCGAATACAAAGGCGTCCTTGACGCGGCGCAGAAGATCTACGAGCACGAGGGCGGCATACCGGCTTTTTACAGCGGGGTGTTGCAGGATACGGCGAAGAGCGTCGCAGACTCCTTCCTCTTCTTCCTGGCCTACAACTACCTCCGCGAGCGGCGGCAGCGCAAGAACGGCTCCAAGCTTCCCATGATCGACGAGCTCAGCGTCGGCATGCTCGCCGGCGCATTCGCTAAGCTTTTCACGACGCCCATCCAGAACATCGTCACGCGAAAGCAGACCGCAGCAATGGTAGCAGCACGCTCCCGCAATCCCTCCGTCCATCCGCAGCTGAGCACCAAAGACATCGCGCTGCAGATCCGCGACGAGAAGGGGCTGCAGGGTTTCTGGTCTGGGTACTCTGCCGCGCTGGTACTGACGCTGAACCCGAGCCTGACGTTCCTGCTGCATGAGATGTTTTTGCGCACGCTGGTCCCACGATCCAAACGCGATAATCCCGGCGCGAGACTCACGTTCCTCCTGGCGGCGACCAGCAAGGCCATCGCGTCGAGCGTTACGTATCCTTTCGCGCTCGCCAAGGCGCGCGCGCAGGTGTCGTCTCAGACGCCTATGACTTCTACAGGTATGACATCGGAGAAATTCACAGAGCCTGTGACGGCGAGGCCTGCGAGACGAGCGACAAGGAATACGATATTCCACACCATACTGCGCATTGCAAAGACGGAGGGAATTCAAGGATTGTATCAAGGCCTGGGCGGTGATGTGCTGAAGGGCGTCTTCCAGCACGGGCTGACGATGCTGATGAAAGAGCGCATTCACGTCGTGATCGTGCAGCTGTATTACCTCATCCTGAGAGCGATGAAGAAGTACCCCAGCCCCGAGGAGGTGGCAAAGGCGGTTAGTGAGCAAGCACAAGAAGCAAGAAACTCGGTGAGCGAGAAGACTGCACCAGTGGTGGCTAACGCGCAAGATGCGCTGCAGAGCGGGACCGAGAAGGCAAAGGAGTGGTATGTGTCGGGTTCGGCTGCGGCAACTGGGGGCTTAGAGAAGGGAAAAGAGATGCTTGGAGGTGGTTCGGAGAAGGCTCAACAGGTGTACGAGCAGGGAAAAGAAAAGGCGTCGGAAGTCTACCAGTCGGGAAAGGACAGGTCGTCGACTGTGTACGTCCAGGGGAAGGAGAAAGTGGCGGGTTTGTACCAGCAAGGAAAGGAACGGGCGTACGAGAGTGGGAAGCAAGGGACTCAGATCGCTGTTGACAAGATATCTGGTACGGGCGAGGATGCTATCAGAGATGTAGATGGTACCGACAAAAAGAAGGCTATGTGACGGACTGTTCGAGTATGACTAGCACGGCATTTGGTATTGGGAATTTATGGAAGATTTGTGGGACATTTGAACTAGTTGCTGCGCGACACCAAAGACAGACCAGGTCTGGTGCCTTTTTGGGGTCTTGACACATAAATCGTCCGGTAACACTAAGGCGTGCAAAACTACAATATGTCAAGTTGAGTGAGAGTTGATGAATCACATGCGCGGCGGGGAGATGGCGCGCCTGGCAACGCTGAACCCCTGTCCGTGTTGTTTCCAAGCGGCGCCTCAACCTCCACCGCCAACAGCAACCACAACCAACGCCGCCGACCACAACCACCGGGACCACGCCGATACCAGGCATGGAAGTCAGGAGGGAGGGCACATAATCAAGAGGAGGAACTCAAGAAGCCAAAAGAAAGAGCACCAGTGCCGCGCACACCGCCATCGAGACCCCGGAGGACCGCCGCGAAGACAGTAGAACCGCAACAAGAAGAAGAACTCGCAACACCAGGACTACGCAGCAACAACATATCGCTACCAAACAGGAACCCACGGATTGCTTACCAGGACTGGCGCATGCCAAAACCCACTACCCACACCAACAGCAGCCATGACATCAGCATATGAACCCCCGTCCTCGCCAGCAGTCCATGGATCAAGTCTGGAAGAAGAGCTAGCATACTACAAGGCACAGTATGAACAGCTGGAAGTCGAGCTGCAGGAATTTCAGGCC
This sequence comes from Coniosporium tulheliwenetii, assembly GCA_030247845.1. NCBI lineage: Eukaryota > Fungi > Ascomycota > Dothideomycetes > Coniosporium > Coniosporium tulheliwenetii. The sequence goes on from JAPDRP010000007.1 coordinate 98,734, forward strand.
TCGAGCCGGGAGTTGGAGGCGGAACTGGAGAAGGATGTGGAGGCGTCGGAGAAGCGGGAAAGACAGTTGAAGGAGAAGGTTGAGGGGTTGGGGTTTGAGGTCGAGGAGTGGAAGGTCAGCATGCCAGTCATTTCTCGCGGTCATTGTTACAAGTCGGTTTGGTAGGCTAGGTGCTAACGCTGGCCGCAGGCAAAGTACAAGCAGTCCAAAACCGAGGCCGCCTCCGCCCAGAACACACTGCAGAAGGAGATCACAATCCTGCGCGATGCGAACCGGACGCTCCAGCTCAAGCTCCGCGACATCGAAGTAGCGAACGATGACTTTGAGCGCCAGGCTCGCAACACGACCTCCTCGCTCGAGGATCTCGAATCCAAATACAACGTCGCGATAGAACGGGGCGTGATGCTGGAAGAAGAGATGAAGGCCAACGAGCAAGAGCGCGAGTCGCTGCGCATCGAAACCCAGCGTCTGCGCGACGAGCTCTCCGACCTCAAGATCGAAGCCGAGATCGTGCAAGGCAAGCTCCGCCATGCCGAAGCAACCGTAGCACGGCAGCGCGACAACAAGGTTCGGGCGATCAAGTCGCAAGGTGTCCTTCGTCCACACTCTCCCGTCTCTGAAGCCTCCACATCAGCAACGACGCTCTCCTCGCCCACCGCCTCGACCCCTCCACCGCTCAAATCCGACACCTCCTCCGCCGTAACCGCAACACCTCCCTCGCCGCCTCTCTCCGACGCCTCCTTAACCGCGAACGTGAACGCGGCAAATCTCTCCACGCCCCTCCCCACCATCAAGAAGCGTCCACCAACCGCCACAGCCCCAACCACAACCCCCGACTCACCTACCCCAACACCACCATCCGCGCCCCCCGCCACTCCCGCGGCCCCTCACTCCCCGTTCCTACTTCTACCAACTCCGCCGGCCGCACAGCCCCCTCGCTGCCCCGCCGCACAGCCCCAACCCCATCCGCAGCGCCCACACCCACCACCACACGCCAAACCCGCCCAACGCCCCAAAGCACCATCAGCAGCGTCCAACACGAACCCCCAACTCCGGTCCCGCCGACACCGCTCCCGCGCTCGGGGTCACTATACCAGATCCGCGGTCTAATAGGCAAGATGCAAAAGCTCGAGCAGCGCGTACATTCCGCCCGCTCCAAACTGCCCGCCCCATCCGCCACGCCCGAGCGCGCGAGTCCGAACCCCAGAGATGGACGGGGCAGCGCGCTGGGCCACCACGTCCCCAGCACCGTCACAGTGCGGAGCTCGCGGAAACGTGTCAGTGGCAGCACTGCTTTGAGCATGAGCACGACGCATACAGCCGCTACCGACGCCACTGCCAATACCAATGCCAACGCCGCGGCCGTAGGAGGGGATACCCTGGAACCCCGCAAACCGCGCCGCGCGGTGAGCAGGCTCTCCTTCGGGCACAGCGCCCGCGCCAGCATGAGCGGCGCGCCTGAGCGCTCGGCTAGCAGACTCGGGACCGAGGAGAGCAGACCCAGCAGCCGTGCCAGCGTGGCGAGCTTCGTGAGTAATACTTTCAGGCCGAGCAGTAGGAGTAGCATGTCCGGCGCGCGGACGCCGCTGTTGGGGCCTGAGGGGCCTTTTGCCAGCACCACCGGCACCACGACAGGGAGGCCGGGGAGCGGGATGGGCGGGGTATTCGGGCATGGACACGGCCATGGATACGGCCACGGTCATTCAGCGAGCATCAGCGTGATGGAAGAAAGCGACACTTTCGCGACGCCAACACTTCCGCGGCATTCGGCTGTCCGCGCGAGCAGGGACTCGATCGGCTCGGCGACCCCGACGCCGAGCGCGTTGCCGAGGCGGAAGAGCGGAGGCGTGGCGGTAGGTGGAGGGGGAGGAGGAGCAGCGTCGGCTTAGCAAGGCCCGGGTCGAGTCACAGGCCGGGGTCGAGCCATAGTGAGCGCGGAGGGGGTGGGGATATGCCGCCGCCGGCCATGACGGCGGGGCGGACGAGGAAGTTGAGTGGGGTTGGAGAGACTTATTGAGGGTCTTTTCGCGCTGCTGCAGGTGGTTGGGTGGGATCTGGGATCTAGGCTCTGGGGTTTGCTGGTGTCCCGGGTGTATGGAATTGTTGATAGGCGGATCTCTGTTTTTGCTGCCGCGCGTCGTTTCGCATGGATGCTGTTGCATGGTGGGGGCTGGATGCATGGCTTGGTGTTCATGTCGGGTAGGCAGAAGGGATGGCTTCAAGCTTCTCAAGCTTATGAGATTGACCCGGGCTATCTACTGCGACCTTTAGTAGAAATGAGAGATGCAATACCCTCTATCCCTGGCAATGGCGAGACGAGTTCCAATTTTTGTGACCGCTAAAGGACTGGAATCGCATGAGAAAGTCTGAATTGAATTTCTGCAAGCCAACAAGTGCTTCTCTTCGGACGTGAGACGTTTGCTTAACCATCGGCTATAAGGGTCCGCTGCTTTGCTATACATTCGCTGTAATGGTGAGAGCTAGGAGAATGACCAAAGGTGGGATGGACCAGGACGTACTCGTTAATGACCGGATATCCTGGCAAGCTACCCAAGTACTTGGGGTGGTACTCTCTATGTCCAGTGCAGTGGCTTCGGTCTTGGCCTCGAGAATTCCCGAAAAGCAACACGGTACATAGGTTTCCGTCTTACAGGTGTATAGTATTTTCGAATGAGGCTCTCGCAGTGTAAATTGTCCCAGTCCAGAATCTCTGCGCTGTTGCGGCAAAGCTTCACACTCATCAACTATGGTAGGGAGATGCCAAACTCTACTGCGATATCTCTAGGGTCCGGCCGATGCTCCTGCGCAGGCGTAGATATAGCAACCTAAGCAGAATTTATTCGTGTAACAAAAACCAGTTGACCTATATGCTGGAGCTCTGCGCATGTCTGAATAAGCGGATTGGCTGGGTCTAGTGTCCCCATAAGGCCTTCCTCTCGGACACCGACTCATCCGACTATTGAACAAATGCTTATTCGCCGAAATAGAAGATTTCAGGCTCGAGGATCATCGTGCGGTCATTCTTCTGCGCTGTTCAAACAGGCTCTGGGCAGTAGGGGAGTGTTTACGCTGCGTAATCGAGCATAAATTGCAGTTAAGTAAAGGCGAGGACAGGAAAGCTCATAGAATATTGCTCTTGAGATACGAAGTTCGGATAGCTGAACAGTCACAGGCGCCCCATTGATGCTCCGCTCTCGTGCTGGCCGTGTTGATCTGCCGGCGATGACGGACATTAAATAAGCTTGGATCAATACCCGGTGGCTCGGTGGACCCAGGCACCCGCCGATGGGCTTGGATCGGTGTTCTTTAGCCGCATGTGAGGACACAACCAATCACGGTACGTGGTGAACAATATGACGACCAAAAGGCAATGAATATTCCATTGAAGTACGATCCAACTGAAGAGACACGGTAGCGGGGAAGCGATGCGCGCATAGCTTTGGGTGCGCGTAGACCAAGCTGTAGACCATGCAATGAGCTCCGTCGGTCGCTGGAAATGAAAATTGAGAATTCTTGATTGCAACAACGGCTTCCACATCTGCGGCTAGCTCGTGGCACCCATGGACCGTTCCGTTGGTGGAGGTGCGCAACCCGGAACCATTTTGGACCACCCTCCAAGTCCGGACGTCATCTCTCCATTGATCGGGAAATCTTCTCACACGAGCAATGGGACTTCATCCAGGCTAAGATCGGGTATTACTCAGTAAGATTGTGTAGCACAGTCAACGCCGTTATGGGGCGGAGTCCGACGGCGGAGAGCCGAGAATCAATGAGATTACGGTAAAAGTGGCTGGTGAGAGTAATAAAGACCTCCGTTCGGCGACGGAATCGGCGACCGAGCTAGACGCCGGCGGCTGGCGAGCTGCTAATAATAAGCTAGAGTGAGAATGCACCGTAGATGCAAGGGCCGGAGGGTCCCAAGGTTCCTTCGGACGATGCCTTCCGCGGTGCATCGGAAGTCTTGGCGGAAGCGAGCAGGACGACAACCACCAGAAGATAGAGGAAGAGAAGAGCAGATATCTTTTGACTCTTTTGACAGCTACAACGTCGATCAACCCTTTGTGGCGCTCGGTTGTTATCCGGGTTGTAGCGTCCCCCAACGCTGTTGATGAGACGCTGGCCAAGGATCTTCTCCGCACAAACGTTGGCTGCTTGGGATGCTTGGGGGAGGAGAGCTCAACAAAGCCCAACAGCGACTGCGCAGTTTGTTTGACAGCCCCAGCAGCACGCCGTTGAACGTGTACCTGGGCGCCATCCCTAGAGATTCCGCAAGTGCTGCAGGGTCTGTGAGAGGTGTCAGAGATACGGATCAGAGCCAAAGCCACTTGCGCGGTGGTGGTTGCGGCACGGAGCTCGAGTCCATGCTCCAGCGCAAGAGTTGAGGTGCGCGACGGCGATAGCCCGCCTTACCCGATCAGGCGGGCCTGGCGAGTGCAGCTCGGCGGCCATCAGCTCAACAGCTCGGCCGGGCTTTTGGGGCGCGCCGTCATTCACATATACCGCCTCCCCTGATCCCGTACATAGGTAGCCCTCTCTTACCGCCGTGATCACCCTCTGTTGCTTCCTCCCAAGCTCCATTGTACTATCATTCACCCCCCATCTGTTTCTTGTAGTCGTACGCGCATTCGGAGAGCAGCATACCCGTCACTGCTGCTTCCTGATAGACTGCCTAATACCCGATCCAGCAAGAGCCTGCGGATTCGGTCCTCCAGCCACTCTCGACACACTCATTTCTAATCCACTACGCAGAGACTGTTTGGTTTCCTCCCAAGCCAAACATACCCTGCGGATATAGAATTGCTTCCCCCGCCTTGAGCATCATACCCAACACTTTGGAGAAACTTCCTTGCGGATACGCCTTCAAACGGCAGACATGGCGAACACGAACGGCGTAAACGGCGTCAATGGCTCTCCGAGCTCGAACGCGGCGAAATACAACCTGGCTCCACATTTCATCGGCGGAAACCACTTGGATGTGGCGCCGCCGGGGAAGGTGAAGGAGTTCGTGGCCGCGAACGGCGGTCATACAGTAATCACAAATGTAAGAGCTCAAAGTTGAGGCTGCTGAGCGTCGTGCGGGAGCTAACGGCAAGCTCACAGGTTCTCATCGCCAACAATGGTATCGCCGCGGTCAAGGAAATCAGATCGGTGCGAAAATGGGCATACGAGACGTTTGGAGACGAGCGGGCAATTCAGTTCACGGTCATGGCAACGCCGGAAGATTTACAAGCAAACGCAGACTACATCCGAATGGCGGACCAGTATGTTGAGGTGGGTTTCTCCCTCCGATTCTTTGGAGTTGCATCCCATGTGGATCGGAATTGACATGCGGGCAACACAGGTTCCAGGAGGCACGAACAACAACAACTATGCGAACGTCGAGCTGATCGTCGATGTTGCTGAGCGAATGGGTGTGCAAGCAGTATGGGCCGGATGGGGTCATGCTTCGGAAAACCCAAAGCTCCCGGAGTCCCTCGCCGCATCACCGCACAAAATCGTCTTCATTGGTCCTCCCGGTTCGGCCATGCGATCGCTCGGTGACAAGATCTCCTCCACGATTGTCGCGCAGCATGCAAAGGTACCCTGCATTCCCTGGTCTGGCGAGGGTGTCGATCAGGTTTTGGTCGGCGACGACGGCATTGTGACGGTGGAGGACCATGTGTACGACAAGGGCTGCACACATTCTCCAGAAGAAGGCTTGGAAATGGCGAGGAAGATTGGCTTCCCAGTCATGATCAAGGCTTCCGAGGGTGGTGGTGGCAAGGGTATCCGAAAGGCGGACACGGAGGAGGGCTTCCACGACCTCTACCGCGCTGCTGCCAGTGAGATTCCGGGCTCTCCGATCTTCATCATGAAGCTTGCTGGAAATGCAAGGCATTTGGAGGTCCAGCTTCTCGCTGACCAGTATGGAAACAACATTTCTCTCTTCGGCCGTGACTGCTCAGTCCAGCGACGACATCAAAAGATTATTGAAGAAGCGCCTGTAACAGTTGCAAACCCAAACACCTTCCACGCCATGGAGAAAGCTGCCGTCTCATTAGGAAAGTTGGTCGGCTACGTCTCTGCTGGTACCGTCGAATATCTATACTCCCACACGGACGATAAATTCTATTTCCTCGAACTCAACCCGCGTCTGCAGGTGGAGCACCCTACGACAGAGATGGTGAGCGGCGTCAACCTCCCCGCCGCTCAGCTCCAGATTGCAATGGGTCTTCCTCTCAGCCGAATCAGGGATATTCGCCTCCTCTACGGTGCTGATCCCCATAGCGCAACCGAGATTGATTTCGACTTTACGAAGGAGGGCAGCTTACAAAATCAGCGAAGACCGACACCCAAGGGCCACACCACTGCCTGCCGTATTACCTCAGAAGATCCCGGCGAGGGCTTCAAGCCATCCAGCGGTACCATGCACGAACTGAACTTCAGGAGTAGCTCCAACGTCTGGGGCTACTTCTCCGTCGGTACTGCAGGTGGTATCCATAACTTCTCCGACAGCCAGTTCGGTCATATCTTTGCTTACGGCGAGAACCGCGCCGCGTCGAGGAAACACATGGTAGTCGCGTTGAAGGAACTCAGCATTCGCGGTGACTTCAGAACGACCGTCGAGTATCTCATCAAGCTACTGGAGACCCCGGCTTTCGAAGACAACACCATCACCACCGGCTGGCTGGACGAGCTGATCTCTAAGAAGCTGACCGCTGAGCGCCCAGATCCCATGGTGGCTGTAATTTGTGGAGCCGTGACAAAGGCCCACATTGCCAGCGATATCGCCATGACCGAATACAGGACCAGCTTAGAAAAGGGTCAGGTGCCGTCAAAGGACGTCCTGAAGACCGTTTTCCCGGTCGATTTCATCTACGAAGGTCATCGGTACAAGTTCACGGCCACCAGGTCCAGCATCGACAGCTACACTCTCTTCATCAACGGCTCCAAGTGCGCTGTAGGCGTGAGGGCTCTGGCTGATGGTGGTCTCCTTGTGCTCCTTGGCGGCAAGTCTCACAACATCTACTGGCGAGAGGAGGTTGGCGCTACGCGTCTCAGTGTCGACAGCAAGACCTGCGTGCTCGAGCAGGAGAACGATCCTACTCAGCTCCGCACCCCTAGTCCCGGCAAGCTTGTCAAGTTCACGGTCGAGAACGGCGCGCACGTCAGGAAAGGCCAAGCTTTTGCCGAGGTCGAGGTCATGAAGATGTACATGCCACTGATTGCCCAGGAAGACGGTATCGTCAACCTCATCAAGCAGCCTGGAGCTACACTAGAGGCTGGCGATATCCTTGGTATACTTGCTCTGGACGACCCATCTAAGGTCAAGTCTGCCCAGCCGTTCCTTGGCCAGTTGCCGGACCTTGGTGCACCCCAGGTGATGGGCAACAAGCCCCCGCAGCGATTCACGTACCTCTATAACATTCTTCGGGATATCCTGCAGGGCTTTGACAACCAGGTCATTATGCAGAGCACGCTCAAAGAGCTCGTCGAGGTCCTACGGAATCCTGAACTTCCGTACGGCGAGTGGAACGCTCAGGCGTCTGCGCTGCACGCTCGTATGCCGCAAAAGCTCGACTCGACTCTCGGCCAAATCGTTGAGCGTGCTCACAGCAGGAACCTTGAGTTCCCCGCTAAGCAGCTTGCGAAGGCCTTCACCCGCTTCCTGGAGGAGAACGTTGAACCAAACGATGTGAATCTCCTGCGCTCGGCACTGGTCCCGCTCATTGAGGTGATTGACCGCTACAAGGACGGGCTCAAGGTGCACGAGTACGACGTCATGGTCAGCCTTCTTGAGCAGTACTACGAAGTCGAGTCGCTCTTCTCCTCCCGAACGAACAGAGACGAAGAGGTTATCCTCAAGCTGAGGGACGAGAACAAGGACAACATTGCCAAGGTTGTATTCACCGTGCTCTCCCATACTAGGGCAAGCTCGAAGAACCACTTGATCATCGCCATCCTTGACACCTACCGACCGAACAGACCGGGCGTCGGCAACGTCGCGAAGTACTTCAAGTCCGCTCTAAGGAAGCTTACCGAGCTAGAGTCGCGCGCAACCGCCAAGGTCTCTCTCAAGGCCCGCGAGGTCCTCATCCAATGTGCCATGCCGTCGCTGGAAGAGCGTACTTCCCAGATGGAACATATCCTGCGCTCTTCTGTCGTCGAGTCACGTTACGGCGAGAGCGGCTGGGATCATCGCGAGCCCAATTTTGATGTCATCAAAGAGGTCGTTGACTCTAGGTACACCGTCTTCGATGTGCTGCCACAGTTCTTCGCCCATCCTGATCCGTGGGTCGCATTGGCCGCACTGGAAGTCTACACTCGCCGCGCTTACCGCGCGTATCTGCTCAAGAAAATCGAATATCATGTGGAGAACGAGGCGCCATTTATACTCTCATGGGACTTCGCACTTCGCAAGGTTGGCGAGTCTGAGTTTGGCCTGCCGATCGAATCGTCTCACCCTTCGACGCCGTCTACACCCGCCGGCGAGTCACCGTTCAAGCGCGTCCATTCCATCAGCGACTTGTCCTATATCGGAAAGGCCGCCGAAGGCGAGACCACTCGCAAGGGTGCGGTGGTCCCCGTGCCTTTCATTGACGATGCTGAAGAGTACCTTACCCGCGCACTGGAGGTCTTCCCATCGGTCGGCTCATACCGAAAGAGGAATTCTAGCGCTAATAACGCTGGTCTCATGGCTGAATTGTCAAGGAACCGTCGGCCCGCGCCTCCGAAACTGGAGAACGAAGATGAGCTCACTGCCGTGTGCAACGTCGCTGTTCGAGATGCTGAAAGCTTCGATGACAAGGAGATCTTGGACCGCATCCTTCCCATCGTCAACGAATACAAGGAGGAGATGCTCGCCAGGCGTGTTCGTCGCCTGACTTTCATCTGTGGCCACAAAGATGGCACTTACCCCGGGTACTATACTTTCCGTGGGCCCGCCTATGAGGAAGACGCCAGCATTCGTCACATCGAGCCTGCCCTTGCTTTCCAACTGGAGCTTGGCCGCCTTTCCAAGTTCAACATCAAGCCAGTGTTCACGGAGAACCGCAACATTCACATCTATGAGGCGGTTGGAAAGGGCGCCGAGAACGACAAGCGCTACTTCACAAGGGCTGTTGTCCGTCCTGGCCGTCTCCGAGAGGACATTCCTACCGCAGAGTACATGATCTCTGAAGCTGACAGGCTCATGACTGACATTCTGGACGCCATGGAGATAATTGGCAACAACAACTCCGATATGAACCACATCTTCATCAACTTCTCCACCGTCTTTCCTCTACAACCGCGCGAGGTCGAGGAGGCGCTTGGTGGCTTCCTCGACAGGTTCGGTCGCCGTGCCTGGAGGCTGCGCGTCACTGGCGCTGAGATCCGCATCGTCTGCACCGACCCACAGACTGGTGCGCCGTACCCTCTCCGCGTAGTCATCACCAACACCTCTGGCTACATCATTCAGGTCGAGCTGTACGCAGAGCGCAAGTCCGACAAGGGCGGCCAGTGGCTCTTCCACAGCATTGGTGGCACTACCAAGATCGGTTCCATGCATCTGCGCCCTGTCAATACGCCCTATCCTACCAAGGGTGCGCTCCAGCCGAAGCGGTACAAGGCTCATATCATGGGAACTCAGTACGTTTACGATTTCCCGGAACTGTTCCGTCAAGCTGTCGAGAACAGTTGGCACCAGGTTGTCGCCAAGCATGCGCACCTCAAGGACAAGCAGCCCGTGCAGGGCGAGTGTATTGAGTATAACGAGCTCGTGCTTGATGAAGACGATAATCTGGCTGAGGTCAACCGTGACCCGGGCTCGAATACAATTGGAATGGTGGGCTGGATCGTCACTGCTAAAACACCTGAATACCCCCGTGGCAGGCGCTTCATCATCATCGCCAACGACATTACCTTCAAGATTGGTTCGTTTGGTCCTGCTGAAGACAAGTTCTTCCACAAGTGCTCTGAGCTTGCAAGGAAACTTGGCATTCCCCGTATCTATCTGTCCGCCAACTCTGGTGCACGGATAGGAATGGCTGAGGAGCTGATCCCTCACTTCTCCGTCGCCTGGAATGACCCAAGCAACCCGGCCAAGGGCTTCAAATACCTCTACCTCACCCCGGAAAAGAACAAGCGTTTCACGGAAGGCAACAAGCGCGATGTCATCACCGAGAAAATCGTCGAGGATGGTGAGACTAGGTACAAGATCACCACCATCATCGGTGCCGAGGATGGGCTTGGTGTTGAGTGCCTGAAGGGCTCTGGTCTCATCGCTGGTGAGACTTCAAGGGCTTACGAGGACATCTTCACCATCACTTTGGTCACTTGCCGTTCCGTCGGTATCGGTGCCTACCTCGTCCGTCTCGGCCAGCGCGCCATCCAGATTGAGGGCCAGCCGATCATCCTTACCGGTGCACCTGCCATTAACAAGCTCCTGGGCCGTGAAGTTTACACCTCCAACTTGCAGCTCGGTGGCACGCAGATCATGTACAACAACGGTGTCTCGCACATGACTGCCGAGGACGACTTCTCTGGCGTGTCTAAGATTGTCAAGTGGCTTGGATTCGTACCAGACAAGAAGGGCAACCCTGTCCCAATCTCTCCGACCATCGACAACTGGGACCGTGATATTACTTACTACCCGCCGCAGAAGCAGCCGTACGACGTCAGGTGGCTGATTGCGGGCAAGGAAGACGACGAGGGTTTCCTCTCTGGTCTTTTCGACCGCGGCTCCTTCGAGGAAACCCTAGGTGGTTGGGCCAAGACTGTCGTTGTTGGTCGCGCACGCCTCGGCGGCATCCCAATGGGTGTCATCGGCGTCGAGACGCGCTCAGTCACCAACGTCACCCCCGCCGACCCTGCCAATCCGGACTCCATCGAGCAGGTCACCTCGGAGGCTGGCGGTGTCTGGTATCCAAATTCGGCATTCAAGACTGCGCAGGCAATCAACGACTTCAATCACGGCGAGCAGCTGCCGCTCATGATTCTGGCCAACTGGCGAGGCTTCTCTGGCGGTCAGCGCGACATGTACAACGAGGTGCTCAAGTATGGCTCCATGATTGTGGACGCGCTCGTCAAGTACGAGCAGCCCATCTTCGTGTATATCCCGCCGTTTGGCGAGCTGCGCGGTGGTTCATGGGTAAGCATTATTTCCTTCATCTCCCTCCATATGTACAAGCGACTAACTAAACTCCCAGGTCGTCGTCGATCCCACCATCAATCCGCAAGCAATGGAAATGTACGCCGACGAAGACGCGCGCGGCGGTGTCCTCGAGCCCGAAGGCATTGTCGGCATCAAGTTCCGCAAAGACAGGCAGCTCGAAACGATGGCGCGGCTCGACGCGACCTACGGCGACTTGAAGCGTCGTCTTGCCGACCCCGCCACCCCACGTGAGGAGCTGGCCGACATCAAGGCCCGCATGACGCAACGCGAGCACGCGCTGCTGCCCGTGTACGCGCAGATCAGCCTGCAGTTCGCGGACCTGCACGATCGCGCCGGCCGCATGGAGGCCAAGGGCGTGATTCGCAAGCCGCTGCGCTGGAGGGAGGCGAGGCGCTTTTCTACTGGCGCCTGCGCCGCCGTCTCAACGAGGAGTATATCCTTAAGCGCATGGCGGCTGTCGCGTCGAAGGATGTGGGAAGCTTGTCGCCCACCGCGGCACGTGCTACGCACCTTGAGCTCCTGAAGACGTGGTCGGGTGTTCCGAACTTCGAGAAGGATGATATGAGCGTCGCGGTCTGGTATGAGGAGAACAGGAAGCAGGTGAGCGAGAAGGTGGAAGGCATGAAGAGGGCGGGCATCGCGGAGGATGTGGCGGGCTTGGTGAGGAGGGATAAGGAGGGGGCGCTTGAGGGGCTGAAGACAGCGCTGAGCATGCTGCCGACGGGGGAGAAGGAGGAGCTGCTGAGGAGGCTGAGTAGAGTGTAGATGGGAAAGAGGGGCGTGTGGTCTTCTTGTTCTGTATAGTGGCATGGGTTTGGGGAAAATTGCGGCGTTGTGTTTGTTCGTTTTTCACCGTTATGCTGAGATAGAGCTGTCATGATAGAGCTGTCATGTAGTCTTCACGCGGGGTACGGGATGTCCTTGGGAGGGGACGAACGGCCGTTGCTGATAGATGAATCACAGCTGTTTAGAACGTCCATGGTCTACTCTATGCCTTTCGCATCTCGTGTTGGTATGCTTACTTAGGTAGTCTTCGTTGCCTGAGCGTTGAAGTGAGCACCTCGGGTGTACTCGGCATCTTCCTAAATCCCAATAGATTGCCACGCGCGACACGTGCAGCAGAACACAACTCTATCTGGACACAGACCCTTTGCAGCGGCGTGCCCATTTCTGTGCAACTACCATGTCTTCAGCCTGATATGGCAATGCGACCCGAATTCCAACGCCCAACATCAGCGCAACGAACAACGTGATGTTGTTGTTGCTGGACGTAGCTGCCATTAGGACAGCTGTATGGAGCCTTGCGTCATCGTGACTGGGTCTCATGACTAGCTTCTTCGCTCTCAAAATCTGCTCTTAAGTTTAGGGTTGATGGCGTTGCCGTGAACCACGGTCGCGCTTCTGTTCGCTAGCATGCGCTTTATATACGCTTCGTATGGCTGGTAAATCGGCCTTGCTATATTGCTTACAGTGCTGTCGCGCTTTTACTTGAATCTCTTATCGTTTCTCGTAACAACTTCCACCGTTTATTCAGATCCCATCCTTTCACGCGCGCAGCTCCAATGTCTTCATCTATTCGCTATTTGTCGCTGGCACTCTGCCTCCTCACACTCCTCCCTTCTCCCACTACCGCCTTCGGCACGCCCAACCTCGCCTCCCAATTCCGCGAACACGAGTTCATCACCCGCGCCGCCCTAGCCTGCCACACCAGAGACCACCACCCCCCGACTGCTTCGAGCCGCTCTCGCTCGACCAGCTCGCCGGCCGCGACGGCACCTACGGCGCAGTCGGCTCGCCCGACATCCCGGACCCGCTCCCAGAGGGCGCCGAGGCGCACTGCGACGATGCGGACTTTTAGATGTACCTGGGTATCCGCAGTCCCGGGAGGGGGCGACGACGGTGCTGGGCGCGTGCGTGATGAATTTGAGGAAGAGGCAGAAGGAGGGTGTTAGGGATGCAGCGAGGCTGTTGGATCCGTGGGGCAGGATCGTCAAGAGTGAGGTTGATGTTCGGAACCAGGATTGTAATTTTATTGGGGATTTTTGCGGCAGGGGAAGTGTAATGTGCTCGAGGGGTTTGGGAAAGTGCTGCACGGTGTCCAGGATTTTTACAGCCATTCGAATTGGGGGGATCACCCTGGGGTGGGGCCGTTTGATATCTTTAACCCGCCAGGGTTGGACATGAGGGAGATGCCCGGGTTTCTGGATCTAAGGAAGAAGGGGGACCTAGGAGGAGGACGTCCCGTTCCATCTTAGCACGGGCTGCTTCTCCATCGCCATCTTCCCCTGCAACGGCCGCATCGACCACGCGGCGCTGAACAAAGACACCGGGGATATCGACCCTGTGACCGGCGCCGTCGGGACGCCGACCACGCCGCGCGGGCTTCTGAACCCGGATAACCCGGACAGTCTCAACATCAATGTCAACGATACAAACTTCGCGCGCGCCGTCCGGTTTGCGATTCAGGATACAGCAAGACAGTGGCGCCACTTCCGCGATGAGCTGGAGAAGACCTATGGAGCTGACCGCGCGAGAGTCATGATCTGTACGCTTACGATTGATGAGCCCTGGCGCGGGTGTCAGCATCCGGTTGTCGATCATCCACTGGGACATCAGTTGACGGACACGCGGAATAATTTGAAGGTGGCGGGCGCGATTGCTTTTAGTTATTTGCTGAGTGTGGAGCAGGAGTCGGATGGTGGGGTGTGACAGGGGTATTTGAGTGGTGAAGAGGAGGAAGTAACGAAGGGGTGGTGTTGAGAGTGCTGAGGTACGGCCGCGGGTCCTGTGGCCCGCTTGGCAGAGCGGACTGCTGGATTTCGGCCACGTTGGGGAGAGGAGGACCATGAGACGGGATGAAGGAGCGACTGGTTCCAGGCTACGTACACGCACAACCCTCAGCAATACACAACGCATTTGGTTTCAACCGTGATTGCGCGAGAGACCAGTCAACCCCACGGCAGAGTCACTGTACGAGCGCCTGCCGCCAGAGACTGGACGAGTATCAGGAAGCCTTACAGCAGCAGTTCGATGTTTGAGCGGCGTTGCCTACGAATCCTGTTGTCGTCTATACTTACCACAGTCTCTTGGGGAGCATTATCCTTGCCCCTTGTCTTTGGCGAGCACTAGGAATCTTTTCTGATCGTTCCCTGACAACCGCCATGGCAGTTTGGCAGGAAATACAACAAATGTCCGCCCTCACAGGATTTGCCTGTCGGCAACCTGCCGACAGCAACATCCGCACCGCGCCTGGAACTTATCAATGTCTCGTCATGTCGGAGTCACGGCTTCTCAGGGACAGCCTCCTTTCGAAGTTGTTGCATCTTTCAGCTCTGGTCATGGGGACGAGCAGCTGCGACTGAACGCCGCAGAAGCCGGCTCTTCCATAATTCTGCCGCACTCTTTGCGTTCGGAGATACATCACCTGACACGATCTGATGTGGACGGGCTTTTGTGAATCGGCATCGATAGGACCGATATTTGCCCACGCACACTGTATTCGAGGCTGTATTAGTACTTTTTTCACGCTAGATATGTTCTCTTAACCATTTTGTTTCCTTGTAAATTCATGGGTTGAATGTCGGATGCTCGTCAGTTTCTCGGGTGTATTGGTTCTTATTGCTTCGTTCGCCATGTCCATTATGTTAGACTGCTCGTTTTTATCGTCCTTACGGGGCTTGTTGCGGCATTTGAGAGCAGGGCTGCGTAGATGAATCTAGTACAAAGGAATGCAAGCTGTACGTTAAGAGCGGTTGAGGTCCGTTCCAGGTAGCCTCTTCATCCAATTGCACTTCTACGGATATGATACACCATGGTGGTACAGGATATGCTACACAGCCCCATCAACCATTCTAAAGACAGACCCGCAACCTTCCTTACCAGCACCCAAGAAGAACCTACCGCCTACGCCTCCACCCTCCGTGGAATCTTAACCTGCCCTCTCTTCCTATCTTCATGCGGAAACCCATACCTCCATCCCACGCCCTTCGCACTCCTCCCATCCTCGCCAACACTCTCAACACTAACCTCCTGAAACACAAAATCCCACCTCCGTCCTTGCACAACCTTATTCTTCGCCTCCCTCTTCTTCCTCTTCTCCTCCCTCAACCGCCTCTCCTCCTTCTCCTTCTCATCCAGCGCCTTCTGCGCCTCCAGCACCTCCGTCCGCGTCATGCCCGCCTGCGCCACCAGCTCGGGGTGCGGGATGCGCGCGTCGGCTGGGAGGAGTGGGAGGCGCGAGTCGAAAACTAGACCGGCGTCGACGCGGGTGAAGTGCCGGGATTCGGAGACGGGGTGGAAGAGCTGAGTTGTTGTCGCTTGGTGCACGGGGAGGTCGTTGATGGATTCGTGCGGGCGTGGCTTGATGCGCGTGTCGAGGGGCGTTTGGGGGAGCATGGCGAGGACGGCGCGGGCGTAGGGGAGGGCGAGGGGTTTGTTCTGTTGGGGTAAGCGACGGATTTGTCAGTCGATCTTGCGTTCGAAACAGCGTGAAGGATTATATGTGTTAAAGCGAGAGTTGAGATCAGGAAAACATGCGTTGTAACCATGTAGATGTCTTGAAGACTAATCGAATTTGTGTTTTTCTCATCATGCGAGTCGTAAAACAGTATGGTGCAAGGACAGAAATCGAACGATGTTGGAAAACTCACCTTCTTAACCCACCCTCTCCACCTCCTTCAGCCTAACCACCGCCGCAACCCTCTCCATCGCCACCCCAAGCGCGGCACTAACCCCTCTCACACTCCCCCTCTTAACAACCCTCTCCCAAATCGCCTCTCTCAGCTCCTCACTCAACACCGCCTGACTCCTAAACTCCCTATTCAGTGGAAATGGCCTCAAATCCTCCAGCGTCTCCGGAGGCAGCTCCCCCTCCCTCTTCTCCTTCGCCTCCCGCTCCAACCTCTCCTTCTCCTCCGTCAGCGCATCCACGCCCACGGCCTCGTCCTCCGCGCCGTCGCTTGCATGCTTGCCTTCTTCCCGCTGGCCCTGGGCACGCCGTTCGAGCCCGCGGCCCCGGATTAGCGCCCCGGACCGGTCGTAGGCCCCGAGGTAGTTTGTCGAGCCTGGGAGCGGCTCTTTGAAGGCGCGGCCGGGGCCTTGGAGCCAGGCGAACATGCGGCGGCGCAGACGGGAGGCGTGCGGGGTGGAGTTGGAGAAGGGTCGGGCTTGAGAGCTGGGATGATAGGGGCATTGGAAGCGGGTGGAGGGCGTGTAGGTGGTGTTCGGGGGTTGGAGGGCTGGCGCGCGTATTCGGGGTGGCATTGCGGATGTCTGGATGACCGAGGGGACTACATGCAGGTGAGTGATAGAGGAGCGGTAGATGAGAAGGTCGGTTGGTGTGCGTGTGGCCGTTAGATGGTTACTCGGATGGTGGTGATGGTTGCTCAGGAACATTTTCTGGTGTAGGTGCAAGACGCGCTAAGCCCTTTTTGTCTGGTCAAGCTTCCTCGAAACGAAGCACGCGAGAAGCACGATTGGAATAGCTACATGCGATCTATGTACCTACCATCCTTTCTAATTATCTAGAGGAGAAGATTCCCGTCTGGCAGTGCTCGATGTTGGTGCTGAACTTTGCTTACATACAACCACACTATCGGCATAATTGCAGAGTTGTGAACCAATACATATATACCCTACGTGCACCAAACGCTCGCTCACGAACGTTCATCAACAAAGTAGAATAGATCTCTTACGCCGCCAGATGCAATTCTCGTCTTCTTCTCTTCTCACAAGCCACCCCAGACGGACCGGCTACCCTGACCCCTTCCACAATCGTTTCAATCCCCTTAGAAGCAGAACACCTGATCCTGCAGCTTGCTGACGGGTCTCGGCTTCTCATACCCCAGCGACTCCGTAGCCTTCTTCATAGCGCTGACCATAGGGGCGGGCCGCAGATCAGGATCTTGATATCCTTTGCTGGGGGCGGTAGCTTAGCCTGCATCTTCTTGTCAGCACACTGCAATATCTCCTCAACGACCAATTCCTCTCGCTGCAATACCATACCTTGATAATATCCGGCGTGACGAACCCAACGCCACCATCCCACTTCTCCGGCGGGTTATTAAGCACATAATGCGCCCTAAACCCCTCATCCTCCCTCACCAGCGCATCCAGATCCTCCTTCAGCAGAATATCCTCCGGGTTCACATTCGCGAAAATCAGGTCCACCTCCGTCCGGTCCGTGCCTCCATTCCTCGGCCTTCCCCTAATAATTGCCTTGATGATCTGCAGCATCGGCGTGATGCCCGTCCCGCCGGCGATCATGCCGAGATGCCTGACCATGTTGGGGGTATACACCATGGCGCCTTTGGGGCCCTTGACTTTCATGGTTTGGCCGACCATCAGGGAGGCCATGTGCTTGCTGATGTTGCCGGTTGGGTAGGATTTGATGAGCAGGTCGAAGTAGCCGGGCGTCTCGTCGGAGGAAATGGGTGTGTAGCTGCGCACGACTTCTTTGGGCTGGCCCGCTATGGTGGCTGCGACGGAGATGTGCTGGCCGATTGGGAGGCCAAGGATGTCGATTGGGCGGGGGAGGCCGAAGCGGTAGCTGTATGGGGAGGCGCAAGTCAGTGATGTGGAGAAGTGGAGAGGTGGTGGGATTGGGGGCTTACATGGCGACATTGTGGGATATTATCGTCTTCTCCTTCAGCTCGAACTCCTGGAACTCGTTTGGCTTGAGGACCTTCCTTGCTTCTGCAGGACCACGCCGTCAGTGCTCCGCCTCGACCACCGAGGACATTGATGCCTAGGCTTACGGTTGTTATACACCTTCCACCCGCCTAATATAGCTGCCAGCAGCACGGCGAAGGGCAGCCATTCTTTCTTAACGATCGCGCAGCCGACAATTAGGAGCGCGGACGGTATGTACACGCCATTTATGTACTGCGGCGCGAGATACGACGTCGGTCTGACAGTGTGGGCCGTCATTGTGCTCTCTCCCCGTCAAGTCTGCTGTGGGAAGCTGGCGGTGGTGAGAAAAGCTCAGAACGCGGAAGAGGTCTGATAAAGCTGCTCAGATTGCTTTCGTAGGTGCCGATCTTGTTCTTGGAGCTCTCGGGTAGGTTCAATCGGGGGTCGCGATGCTCTTTATGTGGCGTTGAGATCCGTTGAATTGTGGTTCTGGAAATGTTGCATTTGCCGATAAAATTCCCTGGACGTGGGGAAACTCCAATCCCTGCCCCTCATCCAGAGCTTGTGAGGGCGGCCTGGCCCGATCTGGCGGCTCCGTTCCGCCCATCTCTGCCCTTGAACCGCGGTGCGGAAGGGACAGCGACGTCGTTTGGGGCAATTTGATCCGTTGGAAACCGATAAGATCATCACTGAACAAGGTGTATTCCATACGCGTCAACGCGTGCAGCGGACGCGCTCATTGTCTCTACCTCACGCTGACCGTCGAGTCTTCTCTTCCCACGCAATTCAGTTCAATCCGGCCTGTATAAGACATTCACAATTCAGTAGTGTTCGCAAATGACTATAGATCCGCAGCCATTGAAGAAGAAACGAAACCATCCGTCGCTACTTAATCCCGAAGAGCGTGTCCGTTACATTAAGAACCAGAATAGAGACCGCGCGTTGCGTTACCGCCAAAAGAAAGAGGCCGCCTACGAGCACCGAATGTCGCAACAGGCGGTGCTGAGACAAGCAGCCGCCAATTCGCCCACAGAGATGTTAGACAGTGGCGTTAATGTTGAGCATAGAGGGAAATCGACGGCAATATCACGGTAAACGACAGCGCTCAAAACAAACCCAATGCAACAAAAAATCCTATCGTGGACGGCCTCGCAACCCAAATGACGCCTCCAGACGAGACTCCCGTACAGCAACCCCAAAACCAACCCCCGGAAGCACCCGCCTTCCACCTCACCGCTCGCGACCGCCAGCAACTCGAGGCGGACGACAGCACCTTTACCCCTCACAGCTGGGCCTCCCTCGCTGCCATAATCCGCACTAACCGCCTCGAGGACCTCCTGCGCTACCCCAGTGACCTCCGCCGCTACCTCTCCTGGTCCGCCTCAACGCGCGCCGCCTACGGCAGCATCACGGCCTTTCTCCTGCAAGAACGCCTACACTGGACTCCCCTGCCCTCTCTTGACCCCGAAGCGGGGCCGCAATTCGAGTTTGTGAACGAGATTCCCTTTGCCGACGCCCGCGACTATAAGATCCTACGGAACGACTGGCCGTATGGGCTGGAGGATGGGATCGTGCATCTAGTCGTGTGGCTCAAGACGCCGATCCCAACAACGCCGGACACGGGGGATCTAACGCGGCGGAGTCGGGAGCTGGTGGAGGGGTTTATGGCGAGGGTGTTTAGGAGGGCGGCTGGAGAGGGGGAGGAAGAGAGGGGGAGTAAGGTGCTGTGGTTTAAGAATCCGACGGGGCTGCAGAGTGTTAGGGGATTGATCATGTGCATGTGCTTGTGAGGGGGTGGGGGAGGAGGTGGTGGATGGGTGGGTGAAGAAGAACGGGAGCTAGACAAGTGGAGAGGTATTTATTGATTTGGGTGAGTGTAGGACGTACTAGTAAGTAGCGGCTGGTATATGACCTGAACACTTGATGCCGAGAGCATGGAGGGACCGAGGACAGGTGGCGCAGCTGCGGCTGCAGGTTCGGGCAATCATCCTGGTGATGTTCGAGCCGTTTGAGGTTGTTTTGGCTGCCTTGGAGAGCTCCGCGAGCGGAGTTGATGATGCAATGGCGACAAAAGCTCCTCCATCATAAGCGGATTGGAGTTGGAGCCTTGTAGTCATGGAAATCTATGGTCTTCCGCCCCTTGTCAATAGAGATAGACGTAGATGTATAGCGCTGCTGCAAGTTGTTGTTCATAGATCCAGTAGAGCACTACTTAGTCCACGGAAGCCGAAGTCTGACGGCGCAGATGTTCACAATAGCGAATACCTCGATCTTTACCAGGAGACCCTACATGAACACGAACGACGATGACTCTGCACATTACTGGAGAGTGCCGTCCAAAAGGTCAAGTCCTGTGCTACTCAGTGCCAGCACTGAAGTAGTGCTGATGGATTAACTTGCCGCCAATTGTAGAGGCGATGACAGGAAAGCTGATGACACAACCACAAACTACAAAACGAACAGATACACAGCGATAATGGATGTAAAAGAAAATGAAGAGATAGGCGCACTGGAGGGAAATCCGGCGAGAGTATAAGGAGCACCTTACCTGACACAAGGTCTCGATTCGCAGGGTCGATGGGCGAATTATCGCAAACCTGAAAGAGAACCAACAGAAGTGCTCATCTTCATCAGTAGCCTGGACATCCTGCAATGACGTCGCGATAAGGTGTAAGGTTCACCGCAGTGGCCAAGACATATGTACATAAATCAATGTGAGAGTTTATGGCGGCCAGAGAGTGTTTGGGTATACTGAGTGAGCAATCTGACAAGTTCCTCTGTCGACTGGTTGTTTGGAGCAAAAGACCGGACCTTTGGAATTGGAACTGGATGGTAGTAGTGTTCAACAGCTTGTGCTGCCTCCAAGGTTGCCCCTAATTCATGCCGTGGATGGGGCACAGCATGTAAGCTCGGAGTGCAGGAGGTGAAGGTAAGCTGCAGCGCAGCACATGGACTCGGAATGAAACCACGACAACGAGGTCCACAGCGTGTTTGTCAACTACCAAGAAGCTGTAGAGTACGTGTATCGTAGCTTCGTGAAAGTTCCCAAGACCAACGACCGTGGAACGGCTACCATCAGACAGCGGGGTTCTCGTGTGACAAAGTCCTTCTGGCACGCGGAAGCACGAAGATGGAGCAGCTTCCCGTCCTTTCGCAGTTGCGATTCGAAACCCTTGCAGCATCGTGATCAAGTGACGGAAAACGGCCTCGCGGAAGTGGGAATGTCTGGATCCCATTGGTTGCTGTTACACGACATGCTCTAACCGCAAGAGGAGGTGGCTCTGGAGTTTGCACTAGCTGTGAAACTCGTGAGCGTTCGAAATCTGAGCCACCTGCAAATGAAGGAGGGAGGGGGAGAGAATTTAGGATCGCGGATCGATAACCGGGGAGGTTTCACAGGGGCATTACCCAGGTGCACCCGGCCTGTGGTTCCTCTTCGCTTGCTTCCCAGGTTGATTGCATGCTCGTGGCTGCCCCCTCCGGCGCCCGTATCTTGGATCGCTTGGCGGAAGAGAGCACGACAAGTGCTGGTTGTACGAGAAGTAGCTCGAGCAGAAGTTCCACCGGCGTTACGCGGCCGAGGTTACGATAGACATGCGCAGGAGCTCGTCCCATGGTGTTGTCAGCTTTAAGCAGCAATATGCTTGAATGTGCGCTGCGAGGTGGCTCGGATTGAACAATGAAACGCACGATTGGCGATGATGGACACAGGGATGAGGATTCCGGAGGAAGTCACGTGACAATATTCTACTGCACGAAGCGTGGAAATGCGGAGCACGGACTCTGAAGATCTTGAGGATATCTGAATGGTTTGAAGGAGAGTATGTTACCTACCTTGCTTGTTCTGAGGAAACATTTTGGCTATTCTGAGTAATCAAGCCTCATCCAAGCCAGTAGAGCCAAATCGGTCGATGTCTTGGACAACGGGGCGAAGACAGAGATATTGGCGCATTCGCAATTTCGGGCACAGCAGGCGGCATAGTCTTCGCGCTACAGACTGAGCCATCGCAGGCCCAAGTGCTACGAAGAGGTGGGATAGCGTTGTTTGTCAGGATGGCAGAACGTTAAGTGAGCCATAGCCAGTCGGATGGTGAAATCAGGATATGGGGCTGTCCACAGCGTTTCTCTCCATGCTCCTGCGTTCATGATCTGCGTCCCAGGCCTGAAGCGGCGTGAAGTCTAACCAGAGCTTATTCTCATGGCTGTCCCCGTGACCGTCATGAAGGCCTGTCAACGTCCCTACGCGAGCATCACACCCGCGGGCGACAACAGGCGGCACCAGGTATCACAGCCGACTCGCTGGCGGCCACCGACTCGCTGCAGGGCTCGAGAACAGCCAGTGGTCTGGGACTCCTAGCGCAGCACAGGCTGGCGAGTGACATTTTGAGGATGGGCCTTAGGCATTTCCAGTGAGTAAAAGGCAAGACCGGCCTTGAGGAACACGATAGCTTGGGAGAGACTAAGGCCGCTGGCGCTCCGGTTTGCGGGAGTTTGCACGCGGTGCAACTGGACTTGTTTTGAAAAATGCCGCTGCAGACATGCAGCCCTCTTGGGCGGCGGCCACCACCTTGTACGGGGCTACTTAGTACAGCAGCGTCGACACATGGCGGTACAAGGGCGTTGAAACGGATAGGTAGCATTCCACCTGTACCTCTGCTCCAACGGCGACTACTGTGCGAGTCAGCAGCTTGTTCGACTGGTGGTGAGCAGTGTCTCGCGGCTTGTGCAGCGATGCCGACGAGGATCCCCACGCCTCTCCCTCGAGCTCGGCCGTTGGCGCCTCACATCTTGGATAGAGCTGAGGCCAAGCCGACCAGTAGAAAGCCCGGTCTCTGGGGTCGCAAACACGGGCCACAGAAGATGGACGAGGGGAACGACGCCAAAACGAGCCATTCCTCTGACGCTTTGGATTCGACGATTTGCGGTTGCCGTCGATGCCCGACTGAGGTTGATAACGCTCTTCTGCCCCGGCAATGTAGCTTCACACCACCTCCCGAGGGTTGCAGCATTCGCAGCAGTCGCAGCAGTCGCAGCAGTCGCAGCACGCACCTTCCGCACCCTCCTTTGTCCCGCTGCCATTGGAATCAAGCTGTGCGCCGTGCAGTAATTGCAGCAGGGCAGTGCTGTGCCCTGACCGCATCGCGCAAGTGGCTGGGATTACCCGGTCTCCTCGAGTCTCTCCGCCGCAGTTCG
This sequence comes from Coniosporium tulheliwenetii, assembly GCA_030247845.1. Taxonomy (NCBI): domain Eukaryota; kingdom Fungi; phylum Ascomycota; class Dothideomycetes; genus Coniosporium; species Coniosporium tulheliwenetii. Next base: position 121,691 of record JAPDRP010000007.1, read on the forward strand.
CAGGCCGCTGCTCAAGCGCAGCCCTCTACGCCTGATACGTCTCCGGTGCCTGTCGAGCCCGCCCACTGCCTCCTCAACCTCCCACTTTCTCCTCCGCACGCCTGGCGCACATTGCTTTAGATGCGTGCCTCGCTTCAGTCTCAACGTATCACAAATACCCGTCATCCCCACGTCAGTCCACCGCGCCCCAGTCCGCTTATCACTGGTTGAGCCGCACCACTCCCGCTAGAATCCGTTGCGGTGCAGGTTGTCGCGCAACGCCTACCGAGTCTGCCAACTATCACCTCGAGTCCACCCACCATTTCTTCTGCCGCGATATCTCTCGAGGCCATTGGCTTCACTCCGTCTGCTCTACCGATCGCGCCAATCGTTTAGGTATTTCGACCGCCTACTCTAATCTCGACCAAGCCTGTCGACTGCTAGCGCCCGCCTACAATCGTGTCTTATCCGCTGTCCGATTTCTTGATCACCACTCGAGTACTCGGCCGATCCACCTCCCGGTCGCGGTTCAGCGCACTCTGAAGAGAAAGTTACGTTTCGCGACTTCGACACCAGTGTATCAAGGCCTCGGCGCGCCAAGGACTTGTATTGAGAGTCTGCCTCTTTGGGCCACTCAATACCGTCTACGCGGAGCGACGCGGTTCGGTGTCGCAACCTCAATCGACGAAACCCTTCCGATCGCTGTTCGCCAAAAGCGCTCTGGCCTGTCGAAATTCGCATAGTTTATAGATTTCGCAACTGGTAAATTCACAAAGCCAGTGTACTCTCTCTGAGGTGCCGCATATCGACTGTCCGACCCGACAGCGCGGCTTGTCTTTGTCTCAGACCTCAGCTCAGACATCCCACAAAGCGAGGCATGGCCAGCGGGCCGAGTCCCAACAGCACGAGTCCTTCCGCTTTGTCTGCCAGCCACGGATCCTTCAGTAGTTCCAGCTCGTCGTCTCCACCGATGCCCTATACCTCACAACAAGCCATGACTGCAGCAATATTCACCAGGGCGCCAAGCGATTTGTCGCACGGATACGGCCTTTCGCCGACTGCAGAGAGAAAGCCGCTGGAAAAGGGCACATCCTCGTTCATCTCAAGTTCGGTAAGCCACCTGCGCGGCGCCATGAATGTTCCGAAACTACCTGTCCGAATCACTTGGTCTGCGTCCTAATGAAATGTATTCTTTTAACAATGCGTTCCTTCGGCGCATCATATGCCAATCGCATAGGAACCTGAACCTACGAAACTAGAGCTGAGCTAACCCGTTGTAGAGGAGTGCAGAGTCAAGATACCTCGGCGAGCTGGAGACGTCATTCAGTAACCTCGATATGAAAGAAACACCGACAATCCTCGTTCGCAAACTACCTCGCAGTACTGGAAAGGAAGCCCTCCGGAGTTTACTCATATTTGCGAAAGACTTTCTCGACGCGGAGCTTGTGCCGTCGGACAACCCAGAAGATGCCGGCTTCCTGACCGCTGTCGCACGATTCAAGACCATGACTGGCGCGCACGAAGCGAAAGAAAGGCTTAACGGGAAGGTCAATTCGGCGAACGATGCGAATCTAATTGTTGAAGTAATCCAGAGTGCTGCAGCTGGGCCCATTGGGACAAGAAGGAACACGATTGACGGAGCGGCGAATCGCCATGGCTCAAACTCAACCACATCTTCAGGAACATCAGTCAACAATGGTTACAGCAACCGACAGTCATCGCGATATAACGGGACGTTTCAGTCAATGGAGAAGATGTCTCCACCCAACGGAACCCCAGGTCTTGGCAACGGCGTCTTTTCGGTCCCAGAATCGGGCTTGCACGTCCAGACCCTCTTTTCGCCCCAATCGCCGATCGGCACCTCCTTTGGAGAACGGCCTCGTGTGAGCGGCAAGTCAGTCATCAACGACGATGCTGGCGATGATGATGAGCTGCTCAAAGACCCAGTGGCTTACGCGAAAAGTGGCCAGTCCACTCTGCAGCGGCGCACAACAAATCCGCAGTTGCCTGTGAGTCGCTTTACTGGTCTCCCAACAGACACAAGTAGCAGCAATAGTCCTGGCATAGCATCCCCATCACTCTCAAGTTTCATCTCCCCCAGGACTGTCGCATCCGTTCAATCGCCGCCTGGCTCGGCCATGTCTCCCATGTCACCGCATGGAATGACATCGGCAATGGGTAACATGGGTCCCAACGCCAATTACCAATTGACGCCACAGCATTATCAGCGACACAATTATCCTCCTGTCAATCCGGCCGATCAAAACCCACCCTGCAACACGCTTTACGTCGGAAACCTGCCGATCGACACGTCAGAGGACGAGCTCAAGGCAATGTTCTCGAAACAGCGAGGTTACAAGCGCCTGTGTTTCAGAACTAAGCAGAATGGACCCATGTGCTTCGTGGAATTTGAAGACGTGTCTTTCGCAACGAAGGCACTGAACGAACTCTACGGACATCCACTTCACAACAGTGTTAAGGGTGGCATCAGGCTAAGCTTCTCAAAGAATCCCCTCGGAGTTCGGACCGGTCAGAGTGGCAGCATGCCGCCGACCCCAATGACTCCTCAGCAGTTTTCGCCTGGCATGGGCAGCGGCCTAGGCTCCCCACCAGGGTTCGCCACCGCGACTGGTCCGCCGCCGGGCTTAGCACCGCCTGGCCTTGCTTCACCTGCCAGTATGGGCGCAAACACGAGTTTCGGTACGTTCGCAAACGGGAGCTTTGGTATGCCTGGCGCTGGTATGCCGATGAGAGCGCAGGCCATGTCGAGTGGCTCTGCTACCAACTCTGCAGGCGGCGGCGGCTACAATGGAATGGGCGGCTATGCCGACTACATGATGGGAAGATGATGCAACAAAGTCCATCGTTCAGCCAAGCTCCTAGTGTCAGCACTCAGAGGCTAGTAACAATGGCCCGCCCAAAATCGGGTTTCACGCATCCAGTTCTCGTCTCGCTTCATCTACAATTATAACACTCTTTCGAGCGTCGAGTTCCCGATTTCTTGTTCAGAATCGCTAGAAGCATAATTCCTGCAGACTTTCCTAGCGTTGGAGCAGGGTCTCTAAGTCATGTCCCTTCACGTATCACGAAGCGGGAGTCCTGGGGTTTAGTTCTATCGAGCATTATAGTTGTTTCGTCTGATTTCTCTTGTTTTTCCCCAACTGCACTATACCTGTCACTCCCACACATGGCGCGGTGTCTTGATCTTTTCTTTTGTTATGGTATGGGGCATGGACCACGGCGCTATCATGTCAGTGGACCATATATTCCTGTACGATGGGGTGCATCATCTCGTGTTCTACACGCATACAGCGACGAATACCCCCTTGCGCGATCTCTTTTCGTCTTCGGAGAGGAGTTTGTCCCGTTTTCGTTTTCTTTTCCATCTGTTCTTCGCTTATTGGGCACCATCTGGGCGGGCATCCGCGGTTTGTGCTTTAGCGATAAGGCACGGGAAAAGCAGGAGCTGTGCAGGATCATCTCAGTCTCACATGTCACGAGTTATTGGATGGGAGGATACGTAGGCATGCTTGCAAGATTTCGTGGCTTCCTTATCGCGCTTGGTTGGCTGTTTGTCACATGGTGGTGTTCACCAGTGTCTTTCCTCTGTCCGCTTTAAACTGCGCTTCATGTCTGCTGATGCTGACACGGTGCATACGCTTATGCATGGAGCTCTCCTTTCTTGAGCTCATTATACTCGCTACATTTGCACGGCGCTACCAATGGGTTCTACACTTACGGCCGCAAGGATTCGCTGTCTTCATTACCTTTCTTATGCATGGCGCTATGTTGCTTCGCCATTCTGTGCTTTTCCAACATTGCGCAGCACTGAGCTCGTGATTTTTGAAATCATCAGTCTCTACTGGCATTCACGAGCATTAGGACAGAAGCATTCAACAATTCTCAATTCATCAAGTTTCTCAGTCCTGACGAATCTCCCAACGATGTACTGCTCAAACAGCCGAGTGTTGTTACGAAAGCCTTAACCATTGCAACCTCCCACGCTACAAACCCACTCATGATTACTCCGTTGCATGAGTCATCGACTATCTCTGTTGATTAATAAGGATGATTCACCCACATGAATGCTTGTAAGTCAATGAGTATGCGCCTATGCTGGAGGGACTCTTATGCTGTACTTTGATGCGAGGAAGACCAGATGGGGATCCTAGAAGATTTCACTTCTCCTTATCCAAAGAGTGTTCGCCGGTCAGCCCCTCATGAGTTGGGAACGCCACACGGTGACTACGGCAGCCAATCCAGCTTACAACGGTAGGATTTTCTTTCCCTCCCTCAGCTCACTCTGTGCTCCTTTGTCCGGAGGGCCAATCGCTTCCATTATTACACGAGGTCTACAGCCTCTTCGTGGAATATCTGACGCCTAGAGGTGTGTACAGGCTCCGTAGCCTCGCAACTGGTCAGCTCCCCGGCCTACCGTAGTAGACTCCGCTCTTTCGTCAACAACGTGTGTGACAACCGGCAAGGGTCTTGACAGCAAAATCCGTTTAACACATAATGACAGGCGGACCACAGGAACGGCTCATTATGTCGAATGGAAAGGCCCTAGCAGCACGCTCGCTGGAACAGACAACTGATACCACTCGACGATCCCTTCACATGCCCTGGCTTCAAGCCGAGATCCCCGGATCTTGTTGCAACACTCCTAGGGTTCTGAGCTGGCGCGAGTCACCGGCCCGAGCCCCAACGCAGGGAACTCGTACTCGGGGCTGGTTGAGCCGCATGCACGACAGGATATGCACACCACCGACTACAGTAACGAATGAATCGAGACGTCGGACTGGAAAGCCCCTCACCCCGTCATCGCTAGATTCGGCATTGTCTGGACTTGTCAGCCTAAATGGCTGAGCTGAACCCCGCTACAAGACCTTAGCCGCTTCCCAAACGGGCCAGCTGAGAAACAGGTAGCCTCACATGGAGGCCCCAATTACTACGCCGACGGAGCGGCTTTTACAGCTCCGCATTGGTCTCGGTCTGGAGTCTAGCTCTGGATTTATGATGCTAACGAGCTGAGCTATGAGATCGCTCTATCGACTACATAAACGGAAGATGGCTCCCCTCACTGCTATCCCAAGCCCCGATAGCAACCATCCAAGTATACGCCATACAGCATGGCAGCTGTAGAAAACCCAAGCCCAGAAAACGTATCATAATCTGCTGCGACGGCGCATGGCAGTCCTCCGCGCACGGCATCAACGCCGTCCCCTCCAACGTCGCCAAAATTTCCCGCTCGTTCGAGAAATGGTACAAAGACTCTGACGGGACCTGGGAGCTGCAGATGGTGTACTATGACGCTGGCGTCGGGACGGGGATGGGAAGCTGAGCCAACTGTATTACGGTAAATACTCACCACCCCCACCGTGTGCCCCATTTTTTTGGTTGTCAAGGTGGCTGATGAAGGCAAAGGGACATTTGGCTACGGCCTCGACGAGAACGTGTGCGAAGCGTACAACTTCCTCGTCAATAACTACTCGCCAGGCGACAGGCTCTTCTTCTTCGGCTTCTCGCGTGGGGCGTACACCGTACGTGCGACTGCGGAACTGGTCTGCCGCGTGGGGATCTGCCAGCCGACGACCATGAGCTACTTCGGGAAATGTGGACTATGTACCAGACGATCAGCGCCTCGGGCTCGCTGGAAGACACCGAATGGGGCAAGTACCCACCGCCGCCGGGCGAGGAGCAGTTTTTCGATAGCCCTAAGGACAGCGATGGAAAGCCGTTGCGGTTCCGCAAGGGCGGCGGACACGCGTGGCTGACATCTTGCAGCAAGGATGTCAAGACCAAGATCGAGGACGTTTGGGATACCGTGGGCAGCCTGGGGTATCCTGATAATGCGTGGAAGGATGTCTCGGGTGTCACCATCCAGAGCTATTCACTAGCAACCGCCGAGATCCTCGCCGATACCGACAAAACGAAGCTGAACGAGAAGCGCAAAGCCGGCTGGGGCACCGGTCCGTTTATTGACAGCTACGACGGAATCGAGGATACGGCTGCCGGCGAAGAGGACAGGAGGCCCGGCGCGTATACCAAGGTTCGTCTGACTAGGGAATGCATGCACTCGGCTGTAGAGCATCTCAGACAGCAGGGGAGAGGTGGCGGCAAATTCGAGCCGAACGTCCTTGCAGGCTTCTCTCGCGACGTGAATGGTAACGAGGGGGAAGGAAAGGGCCACACGTGGAGGAAGACGTACCACCCCGCAACTTCTGGTTCCACCAGCGTGTATGGAATTTTGTCAACCGCAAGGTCCTGTGCAATGGGAAGGAGGACCTTGCGGTCGAGATCCCGGAGTTTGTGATCCCACGGGTGGTCAGCAAGACTGGGAGCGAGGACGGTCCGAAGCTTTTTCAGGCTGAGAGGGAGCTGATCAAGTATTGCAGCGAGGGATGGAAGATCGGTCTGACGAAGGAACAGCAGGAGAAGGAAGAGAAGATCAAGCGGGATGATAGTGCGCTGAGGTTTCTGGAGCAGCTGGACGCCGGCAACAAGAATCACGCGAGATTCTAGGCTTGCGTGATCTGCTAATCCCTCAGATTTAGCGTGAATCTGTCTGTGTTGCTGCTGCCCGCTCGTTCCTGAAAGTGCGCGTTCTGTGTGGATGACGATCTGAGCCTTCGATATCGTTCCAGTCTCCGCCATGCCGACTGTGTGAGTTTTTTACGACCAGCGCGACCCGGCTGGAGGGCTGCGTAAGAACTAACGTCGGCATGTCGCCATCATTTGTTAGCCCTGTGATATAGTCTATCTACTTGTCTTGGCCGCTACCCCAATTTTTGGAGCCATGTTTCCAGCGTTCCGTACTCGCACGTACGTACGTGATACTTTCTGTGTTATGGTACCCTACCGCATGCGTCGTTACCTCCATACAGGCGCTCTGTTACACAGCTGTATGGACCGAGTTGCTCTCCCATGCACCACTCATCGGCATGCCATGGTTGCAATGGAAGGATGATTATGGCAAAGTTCCATATATATTGGTTAACCGTGGGGTTTTCAGCACGTGGGGCCTCATTGTAATAGGAGCACTCGTGTTTTATGCGTGGGTTTCTACCGCGATTCTACATTTGCTTTGCTTGGAAACGCAGCGAAATTAAGCCATTGTAGACTAGTGAAGTCGAACAGAAGGAGGCGAACGATAGAACACAGACCAGTGAAGAAAAGTTGGCAGTTCAATTGGGAGCAGTGCACGTTTCAGAGAAGATAGGGTGCTAAGGCTGCTCGTTTCTTGATGGTAGATACATTGGCCGGGCTACAGCCGAAAACTTATCCACATGCGCGCTCCACTTCGCATTGACCTCTATCCCTTGCCCCACCACGTCTTGTGGCCCTTGACTGGAAGTCAGTAATGGAGCATATAGGAATTTTGGAGTGCACGTCTCTTCAGTGATATAGGAACGGAAACCTACCAGGACAAGGCGGCCCATGGCGTACATCGAGGCTGCAAAAGAGCACCGGCGTTAGCATTGTGCCCACAATCGGATTCACAGACCATTCAAGGTTCAAGAAACGTGTCGACAGGATTGCAAGACATACCGCCAAAGCCCCCCCAGAGCATAACCAGGTACGGGTACATGATGAACTTGCTACGCGGGCTCTATCCGTGTGTTAGCCTCAACACACCCTTTATTCCAATGCCTCAGCCTGCGCGTTCGGAAGATGTCCGAGCGAATCACTGTATCTGAGTATTGGGGGTCGCAGCTCAAAGTCGGCACGGTATGCGGAGCTTGTGGGGTCGAATTGGGGCCTGACCTTCCACCAAAGCCTCTTGCCATCGTGCTTCTGATACAGGCGCTGATAATACGGGACGCGATTCTCGCGGTAGACGAAGCTGTGACGGAGGTTAGCTGGCTTGCCGGGTGAGGGACGCAGCGAGTAGGAGCTGGGATGGGGAGTCGCTGGGTGAGAGAGTCGGGACGGCGCCAATGTTCGGTGTAGGGGCAGAGGTCTCTCACCCAGGCATTGTGATGGGTGCGCTCCTAGAGGAGTCTTGATGCTGGCTGTGTCTGGGTGCCGAGGGCTGTTCTTGAGGTGATGTAGACGAGCTTGACGTTTGGATCGGACGAGGAGCTGCCCGGGTTCGGGCTTAGTCAGCAGATTTGAGCCGCAACTTCGATCAATTGCAGCTTGCGCCTGTGGCACACGCTCAGGAAGCAGCGAAAGAGGTGAGTAGCTTTTAGCTTCATCATTTCGTACACGGCATTGCCCAGAGTTTTCCTTTGAATTTGCGCCATCGTGGTCTCCTTGCACCAAGCTAACTTTTCTCAACTAGCCTTTTCTCCGGAGCCCATTCGAAACTGTAGCCAGCGACGCATAGAACGTCCCAGGAGAAAAGGCCTCCAGATGCCATGTCGGCAGATTACCGATTAAATCACTGTCATCCAGGTATATGCCACCGGCATTGGACAGGCTCCTCGCCAGGCCCTCGGCGCTGCGCCTCCTCCGCGCCCTAGTCGATTCAGATGCACAATCCTCCTGCGCGTTGTGCGATAACTTCCATAGCCGCACACGTCGGCGTGGTTGTGGTAGAAGGCACGTATCGGTCGCCGCTGCTGCACCGTTAAGAGAGGCCTCGGACGCTGCGACGCAAGAAGAAAATCCTCACCCCCATTAGTCCGCCGTCTGAACGTAGGTAAAGCCTCGACATGGGATGAGCTGCGCCTGCAATCAGACGTCAGGGTCCCGAAGCCGGGTAGCACGCTGCTTGTCGACCAGCCGAAACGCCGCGAAAACTTTGAGCTCTGGGTCGTGTTGCTGCAGTTCCGGCAGCGCATACATGGAGACGACGGGGTGCATGATATTTGGGATGGTCTCAGAGCACGCAAGATCGATGTGCCTACTGATGGGACCAATGCTGATGTCCTCTGGGGGCGTTCCTTAGCCACCCACGACTGAAGGTGCCAACGATCGAATATGCCGCCGACCTGCGTCGGCGCGAGGGTCGAGCGTACGGACCGCTCTACGCGACAATCGTTGGCCAAGCTTTGCGATCGAACCCTGAGAATGCTTTTGCATGGCATAAGCGGCTGGTCACTGCTGGCTTGGTCGATCCTGGGGCACTGCGGAGAGTAGCCGGCGCAGCCACGCACAGTAGAGCGTCTTTGAAAGCCTTTCGACTCATCTACCTCGAGAGCAAGGACCGGAACGTCTACGATTCCTTGATCACAGCCCTCTGCCAGCGGGAGCAGTACGATGCCGCTATAAGATGGCATCAGTTTCTAATTCGCAACAATGATCGTCCCAGCAAAGCACTGGAAACAGAGCACTCGCCCAGCCCGAACAGCGGCGGACATGATCCGATACAGGTCGGGCACAACACACAACCAGAATCGCATCCTGCGGCCAGCCTTGTCCTTCCGACAGACGACAAGGACGCTTCGACAGGTCGATTCTCGCGCGAGATGATGAACAGGCTCCTCGGAATAGCTCACGCTGTAGCGCCTAAACAGATCAATGATGTGCTTTGCGCCCGATTGTTCGCTACGTCAGCTTTCCCGGTCGAGGCAGTCATTAGTGGGTTAAGAATGTTCGGCGTTGAAGCGCTGGGGCCTCTCGCCTTGCGGGAACTAGCTGCGCGAGTCGACAATCCGTATGTCATCGTGCGGAAGATTGAGCACTTGAAGCAGGCTGGCATTTCGATTGGACAAACCGTCTTCTCCAGAGCCGTTTACAAGTTTGCACAAGAGGGCCGAGCAGATATGCTGAGCGATCTCCTCGCGACCGATCAACACCCGGATGTCCTGGAGGACCGAGCGAAGCAGAAGGAGCTACTCTCGGCGTACTTAGCTGCAGAAGATTGGCAGCAGGTCCACCGCACTTTAGCAATCCTTACGATTTTCCATGCGGATCCCCAAACCGAGTCCTGGAACATCCTACTGCGCAGCTACAGCCGGCTTCAAGAATTAGCGAAGCTCAACAGCATCCTCGAGGACATGCGCATAAACAGGATACAGATAACTGAACAATCGCTCAACAGCCTCCATCACCACACGCTCAGACTCCGCAGCCGGAGTAAACGTCCTATCACCAAATGGGTACACTCTTTCGACGATCTTCGCCTCATGACGAACATTTGGCGCAGTGTTCTCGAATCAGGCGGCCAACTCCCTCCTGGCGCTGGCGTGAAATCCTCCGCCGCTTTGGCATGACTGGGCGTCTTAGCGAACTACGGTCCCTGATGCTGTGGCTCGCTGCGTGGTACTCGCCCGCCACTGCCGCTGCGATGCGGTCCAAATACGCCCGCACCGCTGCCTTACCTCCTGCCGGAGCGGAGAAGCCAAGCAGCTCCGCCAGCGACTTTACCAGCCATCCCGTATTCCCCATCGACGCCTCCCTGCTTCCGACCAGCCACCCAAATCACCCCTTGCGCCAAATCTTCCGGCCCGTCCTGCAATCCGCAATCGTAGAATGGGGCTTCAAAACACTAGCCCTCCAGCCCCCGCCGGCACCAAGTCCGCAAAGTCCAGCACCCCGCACCAGCCCACCACTGGTACTTCGGCCTGCGCTCGCTCCAGCTCCTGCGCGAGCGCGGCGTCCACGTCGATCCGTCCACCGTCCGCAAAGCCGTCCAGTTGCGCTTGTGGATTCTGTACGGGCCGGGCCGATCGAACCGGCTGGCTAATCGGGTGGCGCGCCAGAGGAACCCGTATACGCTCGAGCAGTTTGTGGGCTTTGTGAATGAGTTTTGGGGCGGGGAGGAGAGGCTGCTGAATGTGCCCGAGGAGCTGTTGGAGGGGCCGGTGAGGGGCGAGAGGAGGTTGGAGTTGTTTGTGTGCTTGTTCGGGAGGAAGCCGTGGTGGGATAGGAGAAGGGGGATGAAGGTGGATTTGGGGGCTAGGCTGGAGCTGGTGAGGAGGGCGAGGTTGAGGAGAGAGGACAGGGTGGGACATGAACATAAGGGGGACGGTGATGAGACTCTGGCTGAAGGGGTCAATGTATAAAGCCATTGTATAGACCAGGTCAGGAGCAAACAGTTAAGCTCCTGTCATTTATTCATCCGCGCGATTCCGGCGCGGTTCTGCTTCCACGACTTCCAAGTCAATGCGAGAATCCACCGCTGAGCAACTAAGCAGACCATCCTACAGACCCAGGGGTATAACCTCGCAGCAAGGGGTATCTCAAAAACCACAACGCCCAACCAGCAAATCCCTGCGGCCAAGAGGCAAGCTCACACCTTCGCCCCATCCCCCTCAACCTCAAATATCGCCCCCGCCAACCCCCGCAACACCGGATCCCCAAACATCTTCAAAACCTCCCCTATCCTCTCCACCGTCTCCGTCTCCAACCCTCCGGGATCCCGCGAATACACATCCAGCCCCGCAGGCGTGAACAGCGTCTTCGCAAAGTACGTCACCGCCCACCGATTCCCGCCCTCCTCCTTCCCGTACCCAAGGATCTCCCATTGACTTGAGGCGATGGTGAGCCAACCTTTGCCGCGCCAGGTGTAGGTCCAGCCGCTGCGGTTGGAGGGTGTGGAGATGCCGTGGATAGACTTTGTTTTCGAGGAGTTGTGGGCTTGGTATTCGACGAGGTCGTCGAGGCGGGGGAGGGTCGTGGGGGATGAGGCGCTTGTGGTGGGTGCAGGAGAAGGGAGCGGCGTGTAGCTTATGCAGACGTTCTTCTTCGAGCGCCACATTGGGAGCGTGGAATGCGTGACGTGCCATTTGCCGTGGAGAAAGTCTGGTGGAGGGGGTGGTTTCGGTGGGGAGGTTATGGTGCTGGATGACACTTTGGCGGCTGTGGGCGCACGGAGGGAGATCTGTACGGGTCGGGGGCATTCAGAGGTTGCTAAGGCGCCGAGGCTGATTGTGGGGGTGGGCGGATCTGCCATGGTGGGTGCTGGAGGCTCTGGCGGCTCCGGCAGCTCTGACAGCTGTGGCAGCTGTGGCAGCTGTGGCAGCTCTGGCAGGGTTGATGAAACGGTGCCCGGTGCAGGACGCAGGGCACAGGGCTGACGGGAGAGGCGTTTCCAGAAATAGCAACCCGATCTTCTCCCGCCTTGCGCCGCTGAGCCTCCGCGTCTTCCCGACAGCAACCCAGCTTCAAAACAGGATTGCTTTGCTCCGTGGATGTCGCAACATTTAACCTGTGGGCACAAGACGCAGTTCCTTGTTACTACTGGCGGACTGATTGTTCACTTGAAACGGTTCAATGCGCTCCGAGACTCTACAGGTTTGTCAGTAGTTTCAGTAGTCTCTCGGCAGCCGCACTTGATGACGACGCCCAAGATGACCCACATTATGGAGGCAGTGCAGCTGAGTCTAAGTACGAGTAACACGTAAAATGTCTCCGTTGTATTTCTTTAACTGTCTCTCTTACCGCTGCTACATATTCTTACTCTCCCCTTCAACTGTTCTCGCAAAGTCTCTGTCGTTTCTCGCAATCATTTATTTGTAGGAGCCATTACCCAAGCTTCAAAGGTCGCCACTCATTCTTTGAACCGGTTCCTGCTCCTTCGTATCTCTTTCCAGGGCTTCATCAAACGGCCAGAACGGAGCTGTCTCAAACCTACCCACCACCATGCTCTCCTCCCTATCCATCGCCTCCCTAGCCCTCCTCAGCGCCCTCGCCTCCGCCCAAACCGCCTGCAACAACTCCCCCTCCCTCTGCTCGCGCGCCTACAGCAACCTGACCCACCTCGGCGCGCACAACTCCCCCTTCGTCCGCGACGCCTCAACATCCTTCTCCGTCTCCGGCAACCACTTCTACAACAGCACCGTCCAGCTCGACGCCGGGGTGCGGCTTCTCAGCGCGCAGGTGCACAACCGCAACGCCAATGGCGGAGGTACACCGACCTGGCATCTCTGCCACTCGTCATGCGACTTGCTCGATGCAGGACCGTTAAGCAGCTGGCTCGGGGAGGTAAAGACATGGATGGACGCCCACCCCAACGACGTGGTAACACTCCTCCTTGTCAACGCCGATGGCGCTACAGCAAGCGACCTGCACGCGCAGTTCACCGCCGCCGACATCGTGCGGTACGGCTACGTCCCCGCTGCTCCGGGCCCGACAACCCAATGGCCGACCCTCGAGTCCCTCATCGCAGCCAACACCCGCCTCATCACTTTCGTCGCCAGCCGCCTGCCCGCAGAAGCCGACACAGTGGCGCCGTACCTCCTGGACGAATTCACGTACGTCTTCGAGACGCCCTTCGACAACACGGCACCGAGCAACTTCACCTGCCTCCCCGACCGCCCCGCCGCTCTGGCGGGTGATCCCGCGACAGCAATCGCGTCGGGTCGGCTGCCGCTCATGAACCACTTCCTCTACGAGACGCAGGCGTTCTTTGACGTTCCGGCCGTCGATAACGTGACGACGACGAATGCGGTGGAGGGCGTGGGGAGTCTGGGGGAGCATGGGATGAGGTGTACGGGGGTGTGGGGACGCGTGCCGAGTTTTGTGCTGGTGGACTTCTTTAATGTGGGGCCGGCGATTGAGAGCGTGGATCGCTTGAACGGCGTTACGAGCCCTGTGGGGAGACGGAATGTTGGTGATGAGGTGGTGATGTCGGGTGGGCAGCAGGATGCACAAAGTGCGGCTGTTGGGAGGGCTGGGGTGTCATGGGCGGTTGTGGTGCTGGCCGCGGTTGTGAGTATGCTGGTGTGAGGGTAGACTTGAGTGAGGGCACGAATTGTACGAGTTTATGATACGCATTATATTCGGGCTGCGACTGCTGGCGCTAGGGAAGCGTACGGCGAATCTGAACGGCAACTGGGGTATTTTTTGCATAGCGGCGGTGTTTGGATATCGGAGTCTTGCTTGGAGCTGTACAGGCTTACTAGATTATTCATTACGTCGCTACCTGGGTTGTTCGTACCAGGAGCGGCATTGGCATAGCATTTGTGGGATCTTGTGTTCGTTGACAAGGAATCACAATTTCTGCTGCAGGTACTTTTCATCTATAGGGTTATGTACGATGCTTATAACGTCCTTGCAAACAGGTAATGAAACTCCAAACAGATTGTGCTCTCCAAGGAAGGCGATCGAGTAGAATGTTTTACAATTGTGCTCGAGTATACTGCCACAGAGATGCTAGCCACCAGCACTCCATTTCTTGGTGGCGCCTCTCCGATAAGGTTCTGACAGGCACACACTTGGCGATACGAACAACAAGCCTCAAAGCGTTTCAGTAACGAAGCTCAGAGATCAAGCGGTTGAAAACATCCTGAGACAAATTGATACGCTGGTTTTAGCCACATGCTGACCGCATGCAGCACCCCAAGTGAGATTGGCGGCCAAAACTTCATAGTGCACCTTCATGTACCTCCCAATTCGACCTTGAAAGCTTTCCAGATAGCCTTCATTGACATGCTGAACTGCTCAAATCATGACAACATACATGTGGTGGGTGGCGGAGACCCGATATGTACCCCGGACACCCGACAATCAACTGGACGGTACTTAAGAATTGCGCCCCCAGTCCTTTTCGGTAGATGCACTCGATTGCATCAAGCAAGAAACAGGTCATTATATAGGAGGAGAGAAGTCCCTCTCAGCTAGAGAAAGAAGTAAAGTTGACACTTGTTCACGCTCCACCACGCAGCCCTCAGGCAGGATCTCTGGATGCTCAGTATCTAAGGTCTCGACAAGCAGTCTAGGCTGCATATACATACACAGTACCCATAAAACAGAAAAAATATCAGACATGGGCTCCATATCTACAGACCCGTACCCCAAAACAGGCATCGACATCCTAATCGTCGGCACCGGTCTCGCTGGCCTGACCGCCGCCATCGAATGTACGCGCAAAGGGCATAGCGTGCGGCTTCTTGAGCGGAACGCCGATATTAACACCGCGGGTACCTCCCCTTCCCACTTATCCAACCTTATCATGTGCACCTCATCTCTCTGGATGCCTACTGACACCGCCCCCAGGAGACATGTACTTCATGGGCCTGCCCGCGACGCGTTTCTTCAAGCACTGGCCGGAGATGGCAGCTGAATACAGCACCATCTCCCTCCACAACGCCCATATCGCGACGTTCAAGCACAGCGGCGAGCAGATCATCCCGCCCCTGAAGGTGGCAGAGCGACTGCGGGCACAGGGCCTGGATCCGAATACGCCGCCCGGGGCGTTCCAGATACGGCCGCTTGTGTACAGGATGTTCGTGCGGCAGGTTGAGAGGCTGGGGATTAGCATTGAGTTCAACCGCAGAGTTGTGGACTATTTTGAGGATGAGGAGACGGGGAAAGGAGGCGTGGTTACAGAAGATGGGCAGAGATATGAGGCGGATGTCGTCATTGCTGCTGATGGGGTTGGCTCGAAGTCGCAGAAGCTTGTGGGGGGTGAGGTGAGAGCGAGGGGCTCGGGGAGGGCGATGTGGCGGGCGGCGTTTCCGATTGAGCATCTTGATAAGAACCCGGAGGTTAAGGAGTTCTTTAAGTTGGTTAATGGGACGGATCCGATTGTAAGGACGTGGCTGGGGTAAGTCTGATCCTGAGTGTGTGGGGAGGTGGGCTTTCGAGGAGGATATTGTGCTGATTTTCCCAAGGCCTATGACCTACGCTATGACTCTGACACGGGAGGACGTGATGGTTTGGCTTCTCAACCACGAGGTGAGTTGCTGAGACTTTTGCCGCGTGGCCCCTCTTTTCCTTCTCTTTCCTTCTCCGAACGGAGGCCAGATTGAGACTTTCGCTGACCCGAATGCAGGTAACAGGCACCGAAGCCGAATCCTGGCACAACACCATCTCCTCCTCCGAAGTCCTCGCCGACATGGACAAAGTGCGCGGTCCCGCGAAATGGGCCCCCGTCTTCAAAGAGCTGGTCAAATGCACGCCGCCAAACACTATCGTTAACTTTGCGTTGCTCTGGCGAGATCCGCAGCCGAGCTGGGCGTCTCCGGGCGGCCGCGTCATCCAGATTGGCGATGCTGCGCATTCGTATCTGCCTTCGTCGGGGAATGGCGCGACGCAGGCGATCGAGGATGCGGTGTCGCTTGCGTCTTGTCTGCAGATTGGGGGAGGGAGGATGTTGCGCAGTCGGTGAGGGCGCATATTAGGATGCGGTACGTGGCTATCCGCATGAGAAGCGGTCCACCTCATAGAATGGCAGGTATTGACGTGGCTCGTCTGATGGCAGATTCGTCCGCAACGCTTGCGCGCAAAAACTCGGCTTCGCCAACGCGGCGCGGCTGCAGGATACAAACTGGGAGAAGGTGAAGCTCGATCCGCGAGTGGCGGCGCCGGCCCATCCAAAATGGGTTTGGAGCCATGACCCGGAGGCATATGCATACGAGAACTACGACAAGGTCGTTGAGTCGATGAGAAAAGGTGTTCCGTTTGAGGAGGACGACAGCATTCCGCCCAATTACCCCAAAGGCTACAAGTATGAGCCCTGGAGCATGGACAAGATCGTGGACGACATGAACAATGGCAGACCGGTGGATTTGGGCCTGGGAGACTGGGCGTAAACTTCTTGAGAGGCGCAGGGGGCATCAGAGGCCGCACTGGCCTTGGGTTGGATGGTGTAGCAAGGTCGTAGGAGTTGCTGTTGCCAGCCGTGACGTACGTTTTGAGCACGGCTGCTATCGACTCTTCCCTGGAGTGTTGGTTGTCGGAAGGCATCCATTTGGGCTTCTTTTGTAGCGATAACGCCTTGTCTGCTGCGAGACGTGCTATACTGGACACGCCTCATGAATGGGATGTCTCGCTGTTGACGGGACGAGGATAATGGAGAGTAGGTCTGATAGTCGCCCTCGGGCTGGCAATGGCCGGAGAACCGTTTGCCCAGTTCAATCTACTCCATGGATAGAACGAGGAAGGAGTATCATTGATAGTCTCGTGCTACCTTTCGTTCCAGGGTATTGTAATGTGTCTAACTTGGAGTGTAAACGGCGCGGTGTTGCCAACTTGTGACTGCAAGCGCACCGGCCTTAGTGTACCTCTATTTCGAACTGCTAGAGCAAGAGCGTTAGCAATCTAGACAGTATGTCGGCGAGGTGTAGTGCTCTAGTACCTGCTAGCTTGAACTTTATAGGTTACTGTTGATACTACTGTCACCAGTAACTGTAAACCGGGTTGCTACTTCAAAGCGGAGAGTTATTATACTTACACCAATCTGTGCAAACAATACAAGCCATGGATCCAGGTTGCGTCCTAACGATAACGCCCTTTCTACGTGTCTTTCAGCTTATGTCTAAGCCCCAAAGGCCATACACTTCGATCTCCAAACCCCTATTCCACCTCCACTCATACCCACCACTCCACCTCATTAAGCACGCACACATCCTCCCCGCCTGTCCCCTCCCCATCCTCCTCCCGACACGTATACCAACCTCCTATACGCAAGCTTCTCTCCTTCAACCGCCACTCCTCCCATTTTGCCTTACTACTCTTGAGGTCAAGGTCGGCCAAGCGCGCCTCGACGGGCTCCGCAGCACTCAGCGGGATCTTCATCAACAATGAACAGTCCCTCAGCGTCATTGCAAGCTGGAATCTCTTCATGTCGATCAAGGTGATATGTTCGGGATGGGGGCCTATGCCAGTGGCGAGGATACCATAGGGGTCCATGCGCTGCTGGAGGAATTGAAGGCGGCGCAAGAGCCGCAAGCCGTCGCCCTGCCCGGTGAAGAAATCCACGAAGCGCGCGGTAAAGAAGTTCAGGTGCTGGTCCTGCAGGTCTACGGCTGCGTAATCTGTTGTTGCGAAGAGAGAGCGCGCAATCATGGCGAGCGTAGCGCGGTCGTCAGAGAGGAGGGCTAGGGGGCAGAACGTCGCCTTGGCTGCTCCTGCTTCCGCTGCTCCTGGTCCATTTGACTGTCCTTTCGACTGTTTCTCGGAGCCTCGCTTCTCGAACTCCCGCTGCGCGCGGAGAGCGCATGTGCGGCACCGGCGCGAGAACGGAGGCGCGTTGGGCGACTGGGACAGCCACTTGGGCTTGAACTCAATGGCATAGGCACCCCCTCCCCCTTTGCCCAAGGTTCCGTCAGATGTCATATCCGTGAGCAGCAGACCCCAGGCGTCAGGCTTGACGCGGGCACCAACATGCTTAGTCGAGCGCCAGCCGCTGAGCTCAAGCTGGTGCAGGTCGAGGTTGAGGGAGTCGATGAAGTCCTCGGTGAGGTGGACCAGTTTAAGCTCGACGAGGAACTTGGGTTCGAGAACCTTGCTGATGAGTCCGTTAAAGCAGTTCGCAATTTGCTTCGTCGTGGTGTCGTCAACGGATTTGCGAACGCGCAGGACGCAGTTGCGCAGGGGGGCGTATTTCTCATCCTCACTGTTGAGGGAGTCGAGCTTGTAGACAATATTTGCGCCGCCCTAGTAAATGTCAGATTTCCTTGTGACCCTGGCGGAGTGGATGGCGCTGTGACAAACCTCGGCGAGCATGCGGTAGCTGGCTAGAACGGTGTCGACGGTGTCGCCGGTGTCGCCGGTGATGCAGTCGTTGCTGTCGAGCTTGGGTAAAAGGTCGCTGGCGATGCTCACGACGGCGTCAACGGCCATGGTTGGTCACGAGTGGTGGAGGTCATGGCAACGAAGCTTGCCAGCGGTCAAATACTCAAGCTCTCGGTTCTCATCGCGCCTGCCATGCTTTCCGTGAGGTGAGGTCTACGCCCGAGTGTGTCGCGGTTGCTGGTGAGGCCGCCCCGGTTCAACTTGTTGAGCTTGCCCTGAACTTTCACGCCTAATTATATAAATCTCACGGCAATCCGGCTACGGAGTTTCTCTGCGCAATCAACGGATTTACTCGTCTTCACACAACACGATGTCGGCTTCCGATCCCACTTCCCTAGCAACGCCGCCATCATGTGTAGCGGATTTCTGCCTCATCCCGCTAGGCACACCCACGGCATCCGTATCGAAGGAAGTGGCTGAGGTCCAGCGACTTCTGAAGAAGTCCGGGCTACATTATTCCATGCACTCGGCAGGCACGACCGTTGGTAAGCTGCATGCTTGATCGATCATGTTATGTGCCAGAGCATTGCACGCAGACGAGCTACATTCTAACACGAAGGTACTACAGAAGGATCATGGGATGAGGTCATGAAGGTCATTGGACAGGCACATGCAATGCTGCACGCGAATGGGGTGGTGAGGATCCAGAGTGATATTCGTGTAGGCACGAGGGTGGACAAGAAGCAGTCGTTCACAGACAAGGTCGCTGCAGTCGAGGCCATCTTGGGACGGGATGAGAAAGAAGCAAGCTCGGCATCGTGAAGGAGCAAGTCCGTGATGTTTCATACGAAGTTTCATGGCCCGGCTGTCGATGATCAATGATCAATGATTGGTATCGTGCTTTCCATGGAGTGCTACCGCGGCGAAGTTTCATAGTTACACAAGTGCCACAGCAACGGGAAGGGTCCATGTCACTCGCGGTTTTCTTGCTGCGACAACCGTTCTGGCGGAGGAGAGGGGGTTCGGAATGTTCAATGAGCAACGCAAGTGTGGTTGACATGGTGATTTCCCGTGTTTGGCCTCGGATGAGCCTGCGGGATGACGGCTGGTCTCGGGCTGGCGGCGAAGCAAAATCAACCAGACGAGCCCTTCTCTCCGCAATCTTCCTCCTGACAGCCCAACCACCACACACCCTCCGCATCATCCCTCATCCTCTCCCACCAAACCGCATAGGACGGAGAACTTCACGACACTTGTGCACGCCGGAGCAGTCTCAAAGTCGGGATAATTGACCGCTGCCGGCGCATGGCAGCTTCTCCCTCTATTCACCCGGCGACGATCCGGCACGCGACACCAGCTGCATCAGCGTCGAGATAGATATCACAACATAGACTTGCCATCCAACATTGGTGCTCCTCATCATCCTAAATCATGGCCTTCAACTTCAACTGGTCACCGCTCATAGCGGACACCTCTCGCGCGCGGGACATGCTCACCACCGCCCTCAATAAATCGCCAAAGCCGCCCATCATCGTCGACGACATCCTCGTCACCGAGCTGAACCTCGGCAGCGTACCGCCGGAGTTGGAGATACTCGAGATTGGCGATCTGGCAGAGGACCGGTTCCGAGGAATATTCAAGATGTCGTACACAGGAGACGCCTTCCTGACCCTGAAAACAAGGGTCCAGGCGAATCCGCTGAACACTTACCTGTCGACCAAGCCGTCATTCGCATCACCGCAGCCGCTTGCTGCTTCTTCGGGCTTGACTATACCATTGCAGATCACCCTGTCCGACATTCGGTTGTCAGGATTCGTTATCCTCGTTTTCTCGCGGCAGAAGGGCCTCACGCTCGTCTTCCGAAATGACCCTCTGGAATCGCTCAAGGTCTCGTCGACATTCGACTCCATACCGTTCGTGCGAGACTATCTCCAGAAGGAGATCGAGGGACAGCTGCGTGTGCTCTTCATGGAAGATCTACCCGCTATCCTGCATCAGCTTTCTCTCCGGTTATGGTCGCCCGACTACCGAGAGCTCGACAACTCCAACGGGCTGCAAGAGGGCAACAAAGACGGGACAATACCAATCGATCCGCTCTCATCTCCACCACAAAACCCGGTAGATGGCTTCGGGAACCCCATCACCGACTCCGAAACCTCTCCCTTTTTCCTCGACGATTCCACACAAACACACGCTTCCTTCTCGCAGAAGAACCTCCTCCGTCTCGGCGCGCTCGCACAATCACATCGCACTCTATCCCTTTTCACACCCGGCATTCGGGAAGCGGTTTTCCGCGCCTGGGCCGGCACCACGGAAAGCAAGGAGCACTCCGGCGCAGCCACACCCGCCCTCACACTCTCCAGCTTCTCTAGAGCACATTCCAGCATGGGACTTAGCACACTCTCTTCGGCCTACAGTGCCTCCGACGGCGTCGAAAGCGGCCCATCTTCGTCCTCTCGTCCGACGCTATCGAGCTTCAACTCCGCCATAGGCCACGGCCTGACGCTAGGCGCCAACCGCTCCCGCGCACACGCCCAGCGAAAGCGCAAGCGGCGCGTCGTGAACCTGCGGAAAGACAAGAACGACGACAACGCCAGCGATACGGCGAGCATCACCACGGGCGCCAGCACGCCCGCCCCCAGCGTCATCGTGTCCGAACCCCTCCCCGAGCGCGAAGAAGACCTCGTAACGCCGCCGCGCTCACCAGCCAAGAACGTCCGGTTCAGCGCGCGGAGGCAGAGCGGCGAGTATGCTGCCGACTCGCCGGCAAGATCGCCGCGGGCACGGCCTTCGACTGCGGAATACCCGGCGCAGGAGAACATCAAGCTCTCCTTACCGCCGCAGAAACACCTTTCGCCTGACGCGAAGCCCGTCCACGAGTCCACCACCTCTTCCGCCGCGAGGTCCCGACCGCCCCTCCGGCTGCACCATCCCACGCCTTCGACCTCGGCGATTCCGCTTCTGCGCACGCTTTCGGCAGAGAAACTGCCGTTCACGACCACCGCGCAACCGGTGGATCCGTTTTCGCCGTCATCGTCGTCGGGTGGGATTCTGGAACAGGCGTGGATGATGAAGATGGCGAACGAAATCGCGCGAAAAGTCCAGGACGAGAAACGGCGGCAGAGCCAGGCCTCGAATGAGAGCGCGGGGTTCTGGGAGATGCCGCCGCCGGCGTATTCGTCTGTGTAGTGTAGTTTAGGTGCTGTGTATGATTCACGGATTGGTTTCGCAAGCATTGTGTTTCTGGGTGGAAGTGTTTTATTATTACGAGTTATGGAGATGGGAGGGGCGTTTGGGTAAAAGCTGTACATATATGGGGTGTACCACCAATGGATGAAAGTCTTGTACGCATCTGTCTTGAACGTCTGCCATGCACGCATGAACCGGTGTGAAGAACAGAAACGCTTCCTTATATTAGATCAATCGAATGGCTTGCGATAACTCGGCCAAATTCCAACACACCAACTCTGCCCTTTCATATACAATTCATGTGCCACCTACCACCTCAGATGTCCTCGACCGACACAGACTACATGGTCTCTCTGCCCCCTCTATTCCCAGGAAGATATCCCTACAGAGCAGCTTCCCGTCATTCTCGTACACTCGAAATTCTCACTTCAAAAATCAACATCGAAAGCTGCCTCGACTGCACCGCTACACCCTAAGATCCTCGACCACATCAATCTCTGCCTCAGCTTCAGTGGCCGTGAGCAACCGGTGCGAGAAGCTGTTGTCATTCGCCGGTAATGCGACAGGCAATGGTATATGTCGTCGGTTCAGGACAAACCACCGAAGCCTCCCTTAAAAGATGGAACAACTCCTAGGAACTTCCTGCCCTATCGTCGGATGCATCCATGACAATCTCGAGAAAATAACTTCGGCTGTGGGCCTTGGTCGGCACTGATATTTTCACGTGAACGGTGTAGCTCAGATCTCGAACCGGACGGTGCCACTGCGTTGCTTTGGGGCATCCGCGAAAGGATATCTCCACGATATCATCAGGTCACGCTCACGGCCTGTAGCCGATATGCTGGATGCTCGGATATGTCCAGATCGCAACGATCCACGAGGACGGCCAATGGCCAGCGCCAACGGCAGCAGCCTACCAGGACCACACCACGGCTGGAGAAGGAGTCTTCCGGTTTGCTTGGACACCAGGTTTACCGGGTGGTAGAGTCGCCGCCCTGTGGTCGGTCCTCGGGTCGCCGCCCGTTGTCCAGGCTTAATGGGGTGTGGTGAATGACCGTCCACCATCGTCCGCAGAGGCTCGTTCTCGGGGCCCAGTGTTGAAGCCGGCAGGTGTCGGCTTGTTTCGAACACAATTTCGGATTCTACTGTTTCGTGAGGAAACAGAAAGCCCCTTGACTGAGGCTAAAATTTCGCCCGTTACCGGGCGGCCGTTCGCCTTAACATGCCGCTAATTGAACGGGCCTGGGAAGTTCTGGAGAAGCACTGCCTTGGTGGTCCGATCAATTGGCCTGCCGAGACAAAGGACGCTACTAAATAAAGACGCGTGAGCTGTATGAGCGTGGGCCGAGGACGAACGTCGTGTCTGCGAATCGTAATTGCCTCCCATTTTGGATCCCTGGCAGTATGTGATATCCGTCAGCAGCTTCATGGTGGATGCTTCGAGTCTTCAATAAGTCTCTAGAGGTGTTCGAAGTGATGTTGCTCGGATACCGCAAGAAACGTCTTCGATGTTTTTCATCGTTTACACTCAAACGGATGCTCCGACTTGATGAACAGCGGGATTGGCTTAGTTTCGCACCAATCATCAACGCGTAGCTCCCAATGTGGCGGGCTGTCTTTACTGATGGTCCTCACGACCAATCCCGCGTATTGATGTAGCTTTTTGGAAACGCCGCCCTCCCAAGTGACGACCAGCCGGGTACTCCGGAAAGGCTCGACGACTCTTAGGCGTCCGTGAGGGAGCTGGAATTTCTCATTGCGGCGCACGTTCCGGATGCTGTAACGAGGCAGGTCATGCTGTGTGAAATATTAGCCAAGCTTCTTCAGTGGACCAGTAGAACCGTAACTTACCTTCTCAAGTCTACTACGCCGCAGCTCCAGCTCTTTCGGGATCTTCGCATCCGGATTGATTTCTAAAGCCGTCTCCAAAATCGTGTGCAGAGAATGGCGAACATCCGCATACCTAGCTTGGCAAGTCGAGCCATCTCGGTAATCGGTGTGCAAGCACCCATCATACATGACAGCCATCGTGCTGGAGGATTCAGTATCAGCGAGGAAGCCTGTCCAACTGTGAACACTCTGGGGTAATTTGACCCGGATGCGCCGATACGGCTCCGGGATCCAGAGAGCACGGAGAGTACCGTCCTTATCTACGCTGGAGTGGCGCAGGCCATCCAAACACCAGGACACTAATATGCCTAGGTCCTTGCGCCAGTGCCTGTTCTTCTCGTACAGCTCACGGAAGGCATACTTGTTGGGGCTCCGGAGCGCCTCATCGAAAGCCTTCTCGCAGGCGAAAGGCTCGCTGTTGATCTTGCAAGCCTCAAGCCAATTGCGTATCGTTGTTGAATCCAAGATCGACTTGAGACGGCGTCTCCGGGCGTTGCGGCTGCAGAAGGAGACTTCCACTCCCAGCCACTCCTCTAGCACGGCAGGATTGCGGTTCATGCCTTCGTTCCGCCAGGCCTCGCAAATGGCATCTTTTAAGTATACGCCAGAACGCCGCTTGTAGACCTTCTCGCCTCCTAGTGACATACCATATGCACCGACCGAAGCACCGTAGATCTCTTCAGTCAGATCGAGTGATTCCGGACTCGTGCCTAGCTCCTCCAGCTGATTTGCCGAACGAAGCTGCTGCATGACTTTCTGCGGCTTGTTGTTGCACGCGAGATTCTCTTTCATCTGCGAAGTCTTCTGCTCGGTGACGGTGGATGACTGAGCTCCTATCAACAGCTTGCCGTTTCCGTGCAAGATACGGTCGCTCCGCTTTGCGGGGTCGTCGAGACCGACCCAGTGGCAAAACTCTTCGTCCGACGCCAGCGGCGTGGTCGTGTCAGCTGGCCAGGGCACGATCGAGCCAGGTCCAGCGTTGTATCTCAGAATGTCGGTGCTGTTTCCTTTCTTCTTGACCCCCACACCGGTCCCCAAACGTCGGCAAAGTCCGCGATTCCCGTAGATAGGTAAAGCTCAGTATCGTCCTTCCACAAAGCCTGACTCTGTAAAACCCAGACTTTCTGGCCGCCTAGGAAAGCGTCTAAGCACCGCAATGTTCTACGGCGAAGCATGACGCCCTCACTGCCATCGCTGATATATGTCAAAGCGGCAGAAATCTTTGCATAGTCAAGGTCTTCACCGAGGTAGCGCTCATCGAACCGCTCGATATGAGCGCCGCAGTATGACACGATAGCCAAGTCGAGGGCAAAGATGGTCTTACGCCATTCTCCTACCTCGTCCGGGCTCTTTGGGAGACCAAGCCTCTCCATGAGCTGGCCGCACGTCCGTGAAATACGTTGTGTAAAGTCCTCAAGCTGCACCGTCCATCTAGGCTGTGGTCGCTCTAACTCAGCTGTCAAAGCCGCGAGCGCGTCCATAAAAGCCGAATGCAGGAGTTCGATGTCTCTGACATCGAGACGGACTAGTGTAGCTACATCTCGCCTTGTGTGAGAGACGGTCAGTACGTTGAACGCTTGATTGCAGTAGTGTGCATTACGCATCCGTCTAACATTCAATATAACACCGTGGACGAGGTTCCGACACTCAAGCATGTGGAAAGCCCAATATGCCAGGTCGGCCTGTTGCATCTTAGTGGATCTTGATACTCTTCCAGAGGCTCTGTTCGATGTCTTGTGGAATGCTGCACAGAACTCGACAATGGTGTCCTCTTGCTTGCGGAGGAGGGCGGCATCGTCCATTTCGCCGAAGTGGATGTAACTGATTTTGAGCCTGAACCCGGTTGCTTCAGGATAGGCTGTTCGATATATTTTCCGCATCAGGAACACACTCGAGTTGCCTGCGACGGTGGCTTCTAGGCTCTCGAGCTCCTGGAAATATCGCCGTGGATTTATGAGTCTGTCATCAGGATTCATGTCTGATCGGAGGCTCTCGATGCTGACTGAGGTAGACGACCCATCAGTAGCGGAGTCAGGGTACTGGTCGACAACACTCCATCCGGCGTCAGACTCGGACG
Organism: Coniosporium tulheliwenetii; assembly: GCA_030247845.1. Lineage (NCBI taxonomy): Eukaryota > Fungi > Ascomycota > Dothideomycetes > Coniosporium > Coniosporium tulheliwenetii. The sequence goes on from JAPDRP010000007.1 coordinate 147,174, forward strand.
AAGTACAATCAGACTCATCATCAATACGTTCTGCCTTTTCGAGTGCCGGCTCCAATGGGCGGGATATGGATGACTTCGCCTGTGCGCTTGGTTTTTGCGTTATACCGTCATGAGTTGGAGACCGATTCTTTTCACGGCGAGTCACAGGTAGAGTCTTTGCTGCTTCCAGGCGCTGGACAGCCCAGGCTGGAGTGGTTTCTATGGCGGTTCTGGGCGCAAGGAGTCTGCTGCTGGTAAGGGCGTCTGCATAGGTAAAGGGGCTCCGACTGCCGCATTCGCTGCTCAAGGTGATTGCAGGCACGGACTTCGTCCTCGGCGCTCTCTTAGGCGCGCCGTCACGAGACATTGCTCTATCTTGCTTGATTGAAGTCGCGGACTTGATCCTAGCCTGTAGTGCTGGGCCTTCGGGGTGGCGGACTGTGGCTTGGGAAGCTCGTCTCTTCGCTGTCTTCTGATTCTTTCCGACAACCTTCCAGCCGTCCTGGGCTTCGGCATCTGCGGGAACAGTTAGTAGGATTACGATGCACAAACAATCGATGCGGTAAGTCGATACCAAGCTCCGGCCTCGGGCTTCTTGATCCAGCCGGTGTGGAGGTACCAGCGCCAATGATGAACTTGCTGCCAATCGCGGGAGACACTCTCGTGGGAGCAGGTTCGCTGACCCGGCGCGAGGAATCTCTTTGGCCAGACTTTGGCGTCAGGTCTCTTGCTCTAACGTTGTCTCCTTTTTTGCCCCGTGGTGGAGTTATCCACGCAGGAGTGTGGTCGCCGTCTCGGCCACGGCTGCCTGAACGCCGGGCATCAGCTTGCCCCGCTACAGCCTGTAGAGACTTGTTTCGCGGGGATAGGTCTGTAGAAGACATGTTTCAACGTGCGGTTAGTATCGATTGCTATCCATTCAGCTCGTGTGGAAGTCTGCGTTGCATATTTAGGGCGATTACGTCTGGTAGAAGACGAATTGAGGGTTTCCCATGGCGATGGCTGTGCTTCGGCTGTGCGAGCAAGGCGTTGGCGGCATCCCCGAACCCCTTGCAGCCTTGTTCCAAGGGTCAGTCAAAAAGGTGTTGCCGCATGGAAAGCTCCTCGTGAACATGTTGGTGGATCACCAAAACGCACAGTTCCTAGATCAAAAACGTCTCAAATGATCGAAGCGTGAGAGTATTACACTGCTGAAGAACTCGCAATCTCTATCGCAAAGAGCTGGTCTGGTTCTTTCACCCTCAAAAGGATTTCAAGTCCAGCTCCGTCGTGACTCGGTCTTGGGAACGCTAGCAGCTACAATACGGCAACGGCCTTTTTGAACGGCCCTTGTTCGTAAAGGGCACAGCCTCTGACACAAATCAAGCCTAGCTAACGATCCAGGCGGGCCGCCCACAGGCCAATTGCTGTATGTTATGTAAGACGAGAAGTCGGTGAGAGGTGGCAGCAAAAAGACGCATGACCACGGGTTGGAAAAAGTAGAGAGTGCGAGTCAACGGCGAGAGGGTGTAGGTATTGTAACCTGAAGATACCTAGCGATGCGGTACCTGGTGTCCTCCTTATCATGCAAATGCTACTCAAGCAGAAAGGTGATCTGAGAAAGAAAACGGTACATAGTTGTGGTCGATGGCCTTACAGTTCAATACCTGAGCTTAGCTCGGGGACGCTACCCCAGTTTCCTTTCAGATCCACGGATAGCGCATGGGCCCAACGGGAGCCATCCGCGGACCCAAACGGTGATCCGTGAGTGCTTGTCGCTGTTGCTGTGGTGGAATGCTTCAGGACGTATTAAATTCGCACGCAGTCTGCTCCTGGTCTCGGGAAACCGCTCTGGATGTGCATAGCGCGCTTTCCAGTTGTACCTGCCCGAACAAATTGAACAATTGTCCGCTTTAGATTTAGAAGCCACTGAGCCACTGGCGTACTAGCGTCATCGGCGCCGCCCCACCGCTAGAGCTGTTTGTTCCCAACTGCTTAAATTTCTTCCACAATCACCGAATTGCCAACTTTGCTCCTCCACATCAAGTACTCGCCGAAAACCCCGAGCTTTTGAAACCTTCCTGCACATCAAGCCTCCCACACCGTCAAGATGCCCCAAGTAAGTGTCAATGCCAGAGAATGCCTTGTCCCACAATCTGACGATTACCCTCAACTTCCTTCTTCTGTCTTGCGTTCACCCAGTCGTCGTACCGCACTAACCTCCTCCACAGCTAGAATGGATCCTTCTCGACTGCGATAACACGCTCGTCCTCTCCGAAGCCCTCGCCTTCGAAGCCTGCGCCGAGCTCGCCAACGAGATCCTTGAGAAGAAGGGCATATCTGACCGCTACACCGGCCCACAACTCCTCAAAGAATTCGTCGGGCAGAACTTCCGCGGCATGATGGTGTCTCTGACCAAGAAATACAACTTCACGCTCACCGACGAGGAGTTCGACACCTACGTCGACCGCGAGCTGGGCAAGGTCGTCGAGACGCTCGAGAAGAAGGCCGTGCCGTGCGAGGGCGTCATGGACGAGCTCGAGAAGATCTTCGCCGAGAAAAAGTATAAGATGGCCGTCGTGTCCTCCTCCGCTCTCTCGCGTGTCCAGGCCTCGATCCGCAAGGTCAAAATGGACAAGTTCTTCGACCCTAGCCATGTCTACAGCGCCGCATCTTCGCTCCCCAAGCCGACCTCCAAGCCCGACCCGGCCATCTACCTGCACGCCTGCAAGGAGCTGGGCACCAAGCCCGAGAACTGCGTTGCCGTTGAGGACAGCAAGAGTGGCGCGACGGCGGCGAAGAACGCCAAGATCGCGTTGATTGGGTACGTTGGGCCGTATGATGAGGACGAGAAGGAGCACATGCGGAAGGTGCTCAAGGATGACTGCGGCGCTATTGTTGTCATGGAGCACTGGAAGGACTTCCCGGAGGCCCTCAAGACGGTCGAGGAGAAGATGACGAGTGGGAAGCTCTGAGCGAGACATGCTCCGGCGTTGCCGAACTCTTGCTGACGTATCATGATGTATGCCCCGACGTGTTGCTACACGATGATAGAATACAAATTAGATCTTGGGCTGGTTGCTTGCCGTATGCCTCATGACTTTCGCCTTTAAGAATGTGTAGATTTGTAACTGTGGCATCGATCGCAATAGTCGCGATCTATGCCGATGACGCCAAATACAAGGCAGGTTTTCCATGTGCGTTGACGTGATGCCATATTCATCCTCCAGATACCGGCTGGTCCTATACTTTCCGTTCTTGTCAATGAAAAGGGCCGAACTCGGACGCTTAGTAATTTAACACAGCAGCCGTCTGTTGCATGGCGACGAGTAAAGAATTGTGAACAAGGTATATATGTGCAAAATCGACACGAGTCTGTACCTAGGCAACTTCCAGACTGCATTAGCGATTTGTACGTTGTATATACATCAATATCACAAGTAAGTTGAGTAATGGACGTAACCGCTTGAGAACACTTCCACAACGCCAAAGATTACAGATAGATCCGCGATGACCGACCACGAGGATTTGCGGACGTTGCTCCGGAGCAAGAACTTATCGATAAGAAATTACGCCTAAGCCGCAATAGGAAGGATGTCAACGCCATGAAATCACCAGTGTCGCCTTTTCTCTGTACATTTGCAGCAAAGTCGGATGCTCCACACCTTCGCTCGTTCTCGCAGATCCCGCAAGATCAGCAAACATGCCTCGCAACAAGCTCGTATACGGAAAACGGCCGAAGAATTCCTCGACTTTCGCTTCCTCAGCTTCCTTCGCATGGTCCAGTCCACAGAAGCCCGCTACCACGATACATCCGGACAAGGCGGTCGAGGTTGGAGTTACCGAAGTGACTGAAGCGTTAGAGGCTCTCCAGGTCAGGGATAATCACAAGACCGCGTCCAAGAATGGGTCCAAAGATGGCACAGGAGACGTAAAGCAGAAAACCGAGGCCTTGCAGACAAAGGACGTCAACGCTATATTGAAGCCCGTCTTACGGCACAAAGATGGAAAAGACAGGAGAGCCTCCAGAGGAATGCCTCCAGCAGACACAGCAAGAGACTCGAAGGAGTCTGATTGTCACCCTACGAGCGGAGATGCTAGTAAAGAAAGCCAGGAGGCAAGAACGACTCCATCAGCGAAGGAGAAGGAAACGACGAAGCGCAAGGGACATCGTTCCGAGAGCACACGCGCACATAAGTCTGAGCCTAAGCCTCCAACACCAAATCAGATGCCAGACTGTCTCCCTATTCGCATTCGAGCACCTCCTCCCCGGTAGAGCCACTTATAGCAGCTCCTGAACAAGGCTCGTCCATCTCTCCTTCTGCGTCGCCAGTTCTAGTATCCTCAGATCCTCTCCTATCGTATACACAGCCTCTGTTGCACCTATGCAGCGATCCAGCGGCCTGCACAGCGCCGGTGTCTTTCTCAACCTGGTCCGACTCCTGCAGCAGCATTTCAACGTCGTCAAGATAGCCGAAGCCTCCTACGGCGAAGTCTACCGCCTCTCCCTCAAGGCCCCTACCCCCGGCCTCACCAGATCAGACGAGTCTGTCCTTAAGATCATCGCCCTAAAGCCTCCACCATGCTCTCCCACTTCCCAATCCAGCGCCCCAAAAACCGCGCAAGCCCGCGCCGTCGAGAAAAGGCCGCGCTGATGAGCACCATCACGCAAGTCGCCTCCGAAGTCCAGCTCCTACAACGCATGACCAGCATCCCCGGCTTCACCAACTTCCGCGACATCCGCGTGCTGCAGGGCCGGCCGGCGCCAGCCTTCTGCGCCGCCTGGAAGAGCTTCAACAAGAGCCGCAGGAAGAGCCAGAAGAGCATCTTTCCGGACCCGAGCAGGAAGAGCAGCTATGACGAGGAGCAGCTGTGGGCTGTCATCGAGATGCAGGATGCCGGGACCGACCTCGAACGGCTGATTGAGGAGGGGATGGAGGCCATAGGCGGGATATGGGGTGTCTGGGACGTGTTTTGGGGGTTGTGCTGGCGCTGGGGAAGGGGGAGGAGGGGTGTAGATTCGAAGTGCGTATAAGCATCTATTGGAGCCGCAGAAGTGTACTAAACAAAACATCAGCACCGCGACCTCCACCTCGGCAACGTCTGCGTCCGCCCCACGCACACTGCCTCAGACTCCATCCTCTCAGCGCCCAAGGTCCGCCACGTGGACCGCAACCTCGGCTTCACAGGCCTCGAAACAACGATAATCGACTACACGCTCTCCCGCGCAGACATGGACACCACCTCCACCTTCTCAGACGGCATCGCCACACACCAGATCGCCTATCTCGACCTCGAAGCCGACCAGGCGCTCTTCGAAGGCGATGGCGAGCTCGAGTACCAGTACGACATGTACCGCTTCATGCGCGCGGTCATGTACCTCGACGAGCCGCTCGCGGATCTCGACGCGCGATGGGATGAGGTGACCAAGAGCGGGCGGACCTGGGAGGGGTATCATCCCCAGACGAACCTGGTCTGGTTGCATTTTATCTTGTATCAGATGCTGGAGAGAGTGGTTTGGCCTAGTTCTGGGGAGGCTGGCGTGCTGGGTGGACTTGATGAGAAGGTGGATGAGGTGGCTGCAGCGGGAAAGGCGAGGAGGATTGAGGAGGTTTTGGTGCGGTTGCAGGATTTGCTGGATCCGGGACGGCTTCCGAGTAGTGGGTTGAGGAGTGCGAAGGATTTGGTGGGGATGGCGTTGAGGGAGGGGTGGCTGGATGAGGGAGATGTTATTGGGAGTGTAGGAGATGTCTCTACGGTAGCTGTGAAACCAAGATCAAGGAGAAAGACGGTGAAGAAGGCGAAGGGTGCGCAGCAAAGGAGTACGGGTGCGCTTTGATGGCCGGAGCAAGTGCATTGCCAGCGGGAGCATGAGGACGGCGTTGAGAATGCATTGTGCGGCGTTATGACTTTTAGACCTTAAAAGGATACCCCACAATCATTATTGCATCGTTCGGTGGTAGATAGTCATGATGAGCATCACGTTCCACCGGCTACAGTGGCAACCGATAGCCTCGAACGCTTCCTAACAATGCAGTGGGAGCTCTCCCGGTCTACACTTCCGATGTTCGGGGCCAGAGCTGACCACCAGATAGTCTTTATGTTCGTATGTTTAGCGGACACCAGCCGTCAGCCTCTTGTGTGATGCGTTACCAGTTCTCCCAAACCGCATCTGGCAGCACCGTCCTCATGATTTTCCAGTGATTCCGCGCACTATCCGCATGGTATCTCTCCAGCTCATGCGTGTTGCCTTTCCTGAGCAGGTCCTTCTTCTCCTCTGGATCAAAGGCAAAATCGATCTCCAAATCCGGTTTCGGCACTAAGTGCTGTTTCTTGGCCAAGCTCTTTCCAAAGTCTTCCTCGGTTGGCTTTCTGAACTGGACGGCCTTCTTTCCATTGCCTCCGTCGTTCTTGACGCAGTAGAGGACCATGTTGATGAAATCGGTTGGCATCGCTGGATTTGATGGACTGTCTCTAAATAGCCGACAACTGGGAAAGACTGTATTGATGGTGTTGAGAACGAGCTGTGTTGAGGGCAGTGCCAGATCTCCTGCATAGTTGATAGCTATAGCGCCTTTCTCGCTCAAGAGTGTCTTCAGCCCTTCGAGGAACTCGATAGTGAACAATCCGGGCGGCTCCGCACCTCCCGTGAAGACATCGTGGATGATCATATCATATGCGCCTGGAGTCTTGGCAGATGTGCGCTCGACGAAGGGGACAGCGTCTTCGATCGCGGCCGTGTGGTTCGCTGATAATCCAAAATAGCTCATCGCGTACTGATGCACCACTGGATCCAGCTCGACCACAGTAGTGTTAATCCCGCGCTCAACCAGTGCTTTCGGTGCTGTCCCGACGCCAAGCCCAATGACTAGCGCAGACTTTTCGGAGTCAGGCTTATCATCCCTGGTCTCAAGAAGCCTCACGCCTTCGAGCATTGTGAAGACTTGGTATATGGACTCAGGTACCCTCTGGCCCTGCTTCTGGCGCTGAGGCGTGACCAGCCATTCACCGCCAAGGAGAGAGTGGTCACACCGCAAAACCCGGAAGTGAGAGGAGGTGGATTCGAGGACAGAGACATAGCCAGTCAGGCTTTCGTGGCGGGCTAGGAGGGTGAAGTTGTGGGGTTGCAGTGCGCTGTTCAGGGTTGGTATTGTCCTGTCCGGGAACTGGTGCGGATTGAACGCAATGGTGTGATACAAAGCTGGCACAGCCAACAGGAGCAACAGCGATGGACTTAGAGCGGCGAAGCCAGCAGCTATGAGGAAGTTGAGCCCGGATCGCGTGAGTAGATCGGTGCTACCCATCCACTGCGAGATGGACGACGAAACTGTTTTCTCAACAATGGAGAACACGAAGTAAGATCCGACAGGAGGAAGCATATCTGCTATGACTGGATTGAGCTCGGTCAGGTCTAGTGAGTCGAGCATGGAGCTCACAGTATAGAAGACAAGGCCTAGTAATGGAAGGAATGTGAGGACCTCGGTCAAAACGGGTCCGTATGTTGGACCCAGCTGGCCGCTGAACTTGAAGAGGACATATTGTATGTTCGGTATCCAGAATGCTAGAACAGGGATATACGTCTCCACATTCTTGGGAAGATACCTGTTGAGCGTAGACCTGCCCATGAAAGCTATGAAGGCTGTCGCTGTGATTGCCTTCTGATGATAGAGGTACGAGGGTATCGCTCCGTAAACGGGTGAGAGGTTGAGTTGGGATACCGGAGAAGACAGTGCAGCCAGCGCTAGCATTGCGAGAACCTTGGGAAGAAGCTTGAGGGGATCGGAGTGTCCATTGACCTTTTCGGTGCGTGATCTTGCCGCGTTGGCTGTCTTCGGCTTTTTGGGCGGCATTCTGGTATATGATGGCAAGACTGATAGACTTGGATATGACGATAGATGATTCCGTTCAGCGGTGACGAGCTGAGAAAGTGTCCAGAACTATGATGAACCAGATCTAGCAACCAGCTGAAAGGAATGACTTGACGAGAGAAGAAGTTTCAGCACGTCCAGGTGAACGAGCAAGGACAGGGTCAACAACAGACCGCAATGCGAATCACTATGCACGGGGAGCTTATGGTAACGGAGTTTCCCTCAGTTGCGGCTATAGCAAGCACACAACCCCATAGACTGGTGGGCAAGATAGATCAAATACACATTGGAGGTTGAAAAGGTGCCTTCGCTTCACCTGCCACTCCGCCCTCGGCGAACCTTCCAAGCGCGGAAGGCAGCTCTCGGGCAATTGAACCCCCGAAGAGCTTCTCCAGACGCCCCCTCTTCCCCCACTCCGTGCAACACATGCAGAAAACACAGGTATCCGGCCATGTAGCTCTGCATATACAGGGAGGCTCCCTCCTGGGGCAGTCTCTTCTTGTCCTGTTTGATTGCTACAGCCTCACATCGACTTCAGCTGTAAAGGCCAGCATTGCTAGCAACATCACCATGGCAGCCCCGCCAACGACATTCAGTGTCTCTGGCAAGACAGCCATTGTCACAGGGGCCGGCTCTGGTACGTCCACATTCAGCGTTCTTTACCCTCAGCAATTGCACAACGAGAGCTTACACACTAAACCAGGCATCAACCTCTGCTTCGCCTCCCTCCTACTCTCCCGCAACTGCAATGTCCTCATCGCAGACCTCAGCCTGCGTCCTGAAGCCCAGAAATTGGTGGACGAACACTCCGCCAAAGATGCTGATAAGCCCCGCGCCGTCTTCGTCAAAACAGACGTAACCAAATGGCCCGACCTCCAGAACATGTTCGACGCGGCCTACGCCGAATTTAGCGGCTTTGACATCGTCTGCCCCGGCGCCGGTGTCTACGAGCCGCCCTGGTCCAACTTCTGGCACCCTCCTGGCAGCTCCCTCTCCCGCGATCCTCCCGCCGGCGAGGAAGGCGCTGGCGGGCTGGGCCACTACGCACTGCTCGACATCAACGTTACGCACCCAATCCGTGTGACGCAGCTCGCGATCGCCGAGTTTCTCTCGCCGCGCGAGGGCAGCAAGATGGGCGGGCCGGTCAGCGTGACGAACCCGAAGAGAATAGTGCTTATCAGTAGCATTGCCGGCCAAGTTGCTGGTTTGGTGGCGCCGCTTTACCATGCGTCCAAATGGGCTATCAGCGGCTTCATCCGCTCGCTTGACTCGCTGGACGCCGCGCTTGGGATCAGGGTTAATGGCGTTGCGCCGGGGCTTATCAAGACGCCGCTCTGGACTGAGGCGCCTGAGAAACTAAAGTATGTAGATGAGAGTAGGGATGCGTGGGCGACGCCGGAGGAGGTGGCGGATGCCATGCTGGCTTGTGTCGAGGATGAGCGGTATAAAGGGGGGACGGTGCTGGAGGTTGGACACAACCAGACGAGGGTGGTGGGGATGCTGAATGATCCGGGGCCGAGTGGGGAGGGGCATATGGTCAGTCATATGCAGAAGGGGATTGATGAAGTTTTTGAGTGGCTGAAGGAGGATGGATGGGGAAAGGGTGGGAAGTAGGGGGTTAAGCGCTCTAGTCGGGCAAAAGCCATGTAACAGGCGGTTCATCCTATACGTCCAGACTGCTTAGGTCGACGGAATTGGCTTCCTAATATCCTTATTGAACTCTCGAAAGGGAACTCTTGAATGTGCCGAGCCGGACATGTTGAACAAGGGATACGACAATGCTGGAGCAATAGGCTTCTTCCTTGAATATGATGTACAACCAGAATCGGGAGCTCTAAGATTTAGGGCAAGAGTGAGCTTGAGTTAGAGCTGGTGTAGTTGCAAATATTTGTAAACCAACTTTAGCAGTGACATTGGAAAGCAGCAATTCCACGGACGTCGACACTTGTTCCTGTGGCATCTAGATGCTAACGACCGCTGATTCGGCTTTACGAAAGTAAGTGAATTTATCCTGCTTGCTGGTCGTTGCCGCATGCCTTTTAGCTTAGCAACCATCCAACATTTTGATGATGAGGAATAACAGCCGTCGGAGGATTCTATCAACTCACAGTTCAAGCCGCTGTCCTCTGATAAACGCACAAGGGCCCTATCTAAGCGTTACGATGGAGGCTACAAAAGCGTACAGCTTACTGTAACCTATAATAGAGCTTCAACTGTGACTAACGCCGTGATAAGACCGACTAAGCAATATCGGTGCTCCAGACCCCTGCTGATATAATCTCCAAGATGGCCCTGACAGTGGATGTGTCGGCGCTTTCTCAGCGGAGAGCATTCTTTGTCAGGAGCACCAAGTCTTCCTCCTCGATTGATTAGGGAGCGGGTTACTCGATGAAGCTATCCGAAAATGCGCTGGGCGAACTAATCCGGAAGAGGGGCCGCGGGGGCAGCTCCGAGGAGCCTCTGCCGGAATTCCCTACCGCTTTCACCGTGTGAAAGAACGTCGGCTCAACGATCTGGTGATAGCGCGAGCCACGGCTGTCAATTGAAGCTGTTAACCATGGATGGCTCTGCGCGGGAAAATATCCGGTGGATACGGTAGGAATTCGCGCAGGAGCGGTTGAAGCGAAAGGCCGAGTCCAGCGCCGATGATGTGGGCCTTGCTTTTCGCCGCCCGCGTCTGACGTGTTTTGGTTGAACATGCTGCCCCGCGCTTGTCAGAATATTATCAACGCCCTACAAAGCACCTCCCAGCTCCCGACAGCCCAATTTTCCTAACCATATTGACCCGACGACTCTAAAGCTTCATCAACTTCTACTTCCAAACGCAACTCAAAATGTCGAACTCTCTTGACCAGCTGAAGGCGACCGGGACCGTGAGTTTACCCTACAAGTTACCCCACCAGATCGGACGACCCGCAGATGGGCGCTTGCGCGCTCATACAAAACTCTTCTCAACCGGCGGAACAAAGCTGATTATCTCTCTTATCCTCAGGTCGTCGTATGCGATTCCGGCGACTTTGCGACCATCGACAAATACAAGCCGCAAGATGCCACCACCAACCCGTCCCTGATCCTCGCCGCATCGAAGAAGGCCGACTACGCGAAGCTCATCGATGCCGCTGTTGAATACGGCAAGAGCCATGGCGATTCGATGGACGAAAAGGTCGATGCCACACTAGACAGCCTGCTCGTGCAGTTTGGCAAGGAGATCCTCAAGATCGTCCCCGGCAAGGTCTCGACGGAGGTTGACGCGAGGTTCTCTTCGACACCAAAGAATCCGTCAACAAAGCTCTCCACATCATCGACGTACGCTGATACTCTTGGTGAAACATCGTCTACTCAGATTGACTGACCTCCGTGAAGCTTTACAAGGAGCAGGGGATCGAGAAGGACCGCGTGCTCATCAAGATCGCTTCGACATGGGAGGGCATCAAGGCCGCCCACATCCTGCAGAGCGAGCATGGCATCAACTGCAACCTCACTCTCATGTTTTCACTCCCACAAGCAATTGCTGCCGCCGAAGCTGGTGCCTTCCTCATCTCGCCTTTCGTTGGCCGTATCCTCGACTGGTACAAGGCGGCGACTAAGAAGGACTATGCGCCGCACGAGGATCCTGGTGTCAAGAGCGTGCAGAACATCTTCAACTACTACAAGAAGTATGGCTACAAGACGATCGTCATGGGTGCTTCGTTCAGAAATGTCGGTGAGATCCTAGAGCTGGCTGGTTGTGATTACTTGACCATTGCAGTAAGTATCCTACGAAACAATACTGAACGATGTTCTGATCGTGAGCAGCCCAATCTCCTCGAGGCTCTCTACAACTCCAAGGACGAGGTGCCGAAGAAGCTCGATGCCCAGGATGCCACGAACTTGGACATCGAAAAGAAGAGCTACCTCAACGACGAGCCGACCTTCCGTTTCGATTTCAATGAGGAACAGATGGCCGTCGAGAAGCTTCGGGAGGGCATCTCGAAATTCGCTGCTGATGCAATGACCCTGAAGGACATCCTCAGGGAGAAGATTGAGAAGGCGTAAGTAATTTGATCTATGCGCCAGCGAAGGATGGCCAGATTGTTGGATGTCGGACGAGCTGTGCTGGAACTTACGGCGTTGTATCTACCAAAATGATAACCTCACGTTCTTGCTTCAGAAGACATTCGATCAGTGCAGTGACTCGAGGGAAAACGATGCTGAGGCTGTTCGAATGTCCCGAAGTCGCTCCTCGGATTGCCTAAATCTCCGAATGGGCGCGCACTTGTGATTGGCTAGTGATTCGAATACCTATGACGAAAGGCATTTGTGCCCCGCTCTACTCGTAGGTACATATCCCACTTGAAGAACTGCCGGCATTGCCGTCTTTACGAACTTTTCTACAGCTCTGCTTTGCTTCACACCTTACAGAATCCGGCTTTATATACCTATACTCAGCCTTCTATCAAAACTGTCAAAATGGTCAAGGCCGGTAAGCTTATTCCTGTACCGTGTGCTCCGGCCAATTGAGGGAGGGGTACAAGATCCCGAGAACGATTGAGCATATTCTTTCCGGCAAGCATCACCTTGACAGGTGTCGGGGAGTCTCAATTAGGCGTAGATTTCCCTCCTCGGGTACTCAGCAGGACCTTACTAGGGATATATCAAGCCAAAGACGCTTCACAGCCACCCGTTATCCACAGCAGTGGCACAATGGTGTCTTCTCTGAACACTTCCGCTGACCAATTTTGTAACCAACAGTCGCAGTCCTCCGTGGTGACTCCAACGTTAAGGGCACCGTAACCTTCGAGCAGGAGTCCGAGTCCAGCCCCACGAAGATCTCATGGAACATTACGGGCCACGATGCTAGCGCTGAGCGCGGCATGCACATTCATGCCTTCGGCGACAACACCAACGGCTGCACTTCTGCTGGCCCTCATTGTGAGTCCTCGCGCGGCCTCGCTGTTCAGGGAGTTGTAGCAGAAGTGGATGTACTGACGAAGCCCGCTTCATACAGACAACCCACACGGCAAAACCCACGGCGCTCCGTCAGACGACGAGCGCCATGTCGGTGACCTGGGCAACTTCAAGACGGACGAGCAGGGCAATTCACAGGGCACGCACGAAGACAAGCTCATCAAGTTGATCGGGCAGGAGAGCGTTATTGGCGTAAGCATCCACAAAATTCGATTGGCAAAACCACTATATTGACATGAATAGCGCACGATCGTCGTCCATGCCGGCACCGATGATCTTGGGAGGGGTGACACAGAGGAGTCGAAGAAGACTGGTAATGCTGGTGCCCGTCCGGCTTGCGGTAAGCATACAATGAGCTGTAGGGAGAGGCCAGGAGCAAAGGCTAATTTGCGGTGCGCAGGTGTTATCGGTATCTCCTCATAAGCCTGATCAAGAAGATGAAAGCTCGTTAATAAGGATCAAGGCTGGGTGAAATGATGTTCGAGGGGTACATTGTTAAACAATATTACTGTTCGGCTACTCTATACCATTCCTATCGCGTGAGGTCCTCGACCGTTTTGGCACGATAATTTCCCCTGCTCTTTACGATGCAATTGCCGGTTATGCGAACTGCCAGATTAATGTCCTTGTAAAAAGAGTGAGACGAACTTGGAAGGCGACGTGTGCGTAAGGAAGTCTTGGTACCGAGCCTAGAGCTTCCTCAGGGTTTCGCTTGGAAGAGGCCACCCACGTCTTTCAACCCCACAGAACCACACGATCACCGAGTCCCTGACCGTCGTGCTATTACATATATAATTCCACTGCCCGACTCTTAGCAAGCAGCTCCATTCCACTGAAGCACACTCAAAACATCCCTCGAATTTGTGAAATACCGCCACCAGTTCACAATTCCCACATCCACCGCTAAATCACAAGACCCCTCTTCGAGTACGCTGCCCTCGACCAGAACCATACCACCATAACTCCAATTGGATACACTCAGAAGTGCTAATCCGACCTTACTCTGTAGAAAATCCCATTTCTACTTCCACCATGGCTCTCTCCGAGGCGAACGTGAAAAGCGTCCTGTCAGGCGACACCATCGTCCTCCACAACGTCAATAACCCGAAGCTGGAAAGGACACTCAGTCTCGCCTTTGTGTCCGCGCCGAGAATCAAGAGGGATGGTGATGAGGTGGGTCACAGTCTCATACCTCGCGCTGGTGGGCTATGGGGTCAGCGCTTCGACAATTGGCGCCGAACGGCCATGCTGGGCTTTTCAAGCAATATTTAATTCGAGTGTTGACTGGATTACGGGATGCTAACATAATGGCGATCATTACAGCCCTTCGCATTCGAATCTCGCGAATTCCTCCGCAGACTTGTCGGACGCCGCGTGTACTTCAAAGTACTGTACAAGATCCCCACGGGCGTGAATCGCGAATATGGCATCGTCATGCTACCCGACGGACCACAATTGCCCGATCTTGTCGTCTCCGAAGGCTGGGCAAAGCTCCGCGACGACGCAGGCCGCAAGGACGACTCGGAGGAATCACAAGCAATACTGGACAAGCTACAAGTGCTCGAAGCGCGGGCAAAGGCAGACTCGAAGGGTCTGTGGGCTGGGAGCGGAGGCAGAGTCCAAACAACATACGAGCTGCCAGATGCAAAGGCCTTCGCGGAGGCATGGAAGGGCAAACAGCTGGATGGTATGTGCACATGGCTGGGGACTTACGGACGTGGACACGAGCTGACTGCAGGAAGCAATCGTCGAGAAGGTCCTGAGCGGAGACCGCCTGATTGTGCGACTTATGGAGTCACCGACGAAGCACACTCAGACGATGCTCTTGATCGCTGGCGTCCGCGCACCGTCTACCAAGCGAACCAACCCCTCGGACGGCAAAGAGCAACCCGCGGAACCATTCGGCGAAGAGGCACGCGACTTCATCGAAAGCAAATTACTCCAGCGCACCGTATTCGTCAACATACTGGGTGTCAGCCCTCAAGGGCAGCTTGTGGGGTCAGTGAAGCACCCAAAGAACGGCAGCATCGCTCCCTTCCTGCTCAAGGCCGGACTGGCGCGTTGCACGGATCACCACTCGACGATGCTGGGCCCTGAGATGGGTGAACTACGTCAAGCCGAGAAATTCGCCAAGGACAACCGGGTCGGCCTGTTCCAGGGACTAGCAGCACCACGAGCTACGGGCCGGGAGGATGAGGCTGTCGTCACTCGCGTACAGAGCGCAGACACACTGTATCTACGCACAAAAGCCGGCGGAGAGAAGCGCGTAAATCTCAGCAGCGTCCGACAGCCGAAGCCGACCGACCCGAAGCAGTCACCATGGGGCGCGGAGGCCAAGGAGTTCCTCCGCAAGCGTCTCATCGGCAAGCATGTCAAGGTCACGATAGACGGCAAGCGCCCAGCTACGGAGGGCTTTGACGAGAGGGAAATGGCCACTGTGACTTTCAATGGCAAGAACGTCGCCCTACTGCTTGTCGAGAACGGTTTCGCGTCTGTGATACGGCATCGTGCAGATGACACTGACAGGA
This sequence comes from Coniosporium tulheliwenetii, assembly GCA_030247845.1. NCBI lineage: Eukaryota > Fungi > Ascomycota > Dothideomycetes > Coniosporium > Coniosporium tulheliwenetii. The sequence goes on from JAPDRP010000007.1 coordinate 162,475, forward strand.
GTAACATCTATGATGAGCTTCTGCTAGCGGAAGAGGAGGCCCAAAAGGAAGGTCGGGGCATGTTCGGTGCCAAACCGCCAGCCGCGAAACAATACGTAGACTATTCGGAGAGCTTGGAAAAGGCGAAGCGGCAGATGTCAATGCTGTCGCGGCAGCGGAAGATACCTGCCGTTGTCGACTTTGTCAAGTCAGGCTCGCGATTCACAGTGTTGATACCCCGGAAAACGCTAAAATTACTCTCGTCCTCTCCGGTGTCCGCGCCCCGAGATCGGCGAGAAATCCAACCGAACAAGGCGAGCCGTTTGGTCAAGAGGCACACGACTTCGCGAACCGGCGGTGCCTACAACGGGACGTAGAAATCGATGTCGAGGACGTGGACAAAGTGGGCGGCTTCATCGGCACCATCTACGTCAACCGGGAGAACTTCACCAAGCTGCTCGTTGAAGAAGGTCTCGCCTCCGTACACGCCTACTCGGCTGAGAAATCCGGCAACGCCACCGAGCTCTTCGCAGCGGAGCAAAAGGCGAAAGAGGGCCGCAAGGGGCTGTGGAAAGACTGGGACCCTAGCCAGGAGACCGACGGCGGTGAAGACTCCGCCGCAGCAACAAACGGCAACGGTGCCGATGGCGCATCGACTCCCGAAAAACCACGCATCGACTTCCGCGACACAGTCATTACGCACGTCGACGAGACCGGCCGCCTAAAGGTGCAGGAGATCGGATCAGGAACCACGCGTCTGACAGACCTGATGTCCTCCTTCCGCAACTTCCACATCAACAAGGCGAATGATACGCCCCTCCCTAACCCACCCAAAGCGGGCGACTTCGTCGCAGCCAAGTTCACAGAGGACGGCGAGTGGTACCGCGCGCGCATCCGACGCAACGACCGCGAAGCGAAGAAAGTAGAGGTCGTGTACATCGACTACGGCAACAGCGAGACCATCCCGTACAGTCGCCTGCGGCCGCTGGCCGCGCAGTTCTCGACGCAGACGCTCAAGCCGCAGGCGCAGGACGCGGTGCTCTCGTTCTGTCAGTTCCCGACACAGCCGGATTATCTGGCTGATGCGGTGGACTTCGTCGGTAACGCCATCGCTGGCCGCGAGTTTGCGACGAATGTCGACTTTGTGGGCCCGGATGGGACGCTGTTTGTGACGCTGTATGAGAAGGGCAAGCAGCCCCCGGTGGAGAATAGTGTTAATGCTGAGGTGGTTGCGGGCGGGTTCGCGATGGTGCCGAGGAAGTTGAAGGGATGGGAGAAGGCGCATGCGGAGGGGTTGAAGAAGCTGCAGGCGCTGGAGGAGGCGGCGAAGGGCGAGCGGAAGGGGATGTGGGAGTATGGCGATTTGACGGAGGATTAGATTACAAGTACTGAGCCTTGACGATGGGTGGGATTCTGGATATGATGATGCATTGGCTGCATAGCGAGCGGTTAGGGTGCATAGCGAGTAGTGGATTACCTTCAATACAGCAAAGCTTTTTTCACAAAGCTCTAGATCCAACCTGTGGTCTCCTAACTTGAAGTGTTCGATGTTCCATACACTCGTGTCCAGAGCCATACAAGGTGTGATCAGAGAGCATAGCGGTTAGCCCGTGGTCTTCAGGATAACATAACTCTTCCCTAGCCCCAAAATACTCTTTCTTGATATCAAATGTCTTACAAGCCCGCGCTAGAGTCACACATAATGTTTCTTGTTCATAGTCCTCAAGCCGACCAATGTCGAGCATGTAGATTTCGCTGAGGTCTGCATACAAGTGTTTTCCTTACAAAAAGGGACCTCCTTAGCCGCACTCGCCGTACTTCCATAAGTTAGAGTGCTTCGTCAGATAATGCGTTCCTTGAGAAAAGAACGCGAAGAGACTTAAGGAAGCCAAGGCTTTGATAGGCACAGACATATAGAGGGGAGATCGAGCTATACTCCGAACAGATTTGCGTACAGCCCTGAACCCCTTCCTGCGGCTCGTGTCTTTTGCCGTGACTTGGATTCCGTGTCAAATATACGACTAATGAGTGGCCCGTTACTCGGCGCCTTACGTCTCTGCGTTGACTCTCCTATCTCCAAGAAGCCTTGAAGCATAACATCAAGGAGCTTTAGAGCAGCCCCTGAACGAGTAAGAGGTTTCCAGGCAAAGCCGCGTGGAGTTGCAGAGGACGGCGTCGTTACCCGCCAGCATGACAGAGGTATGAGATGTGAGGAGAACGGGGTTGTCTCGGAGTTTCGTGGGGTTCTGCGCACAATTTCCAACCCCGCAGCGTTTTGGGCCTCAAAACCCACAAAATTTGTAAAAACTCAACCACAAACGACACCACGGATCCAAAAATGCATTAAATGAGCAGCAAAAGAGCAAAACGACGCCGGCAGGACTCGAACCTGCGCTCCCGAAGGAAATAGATTTCTAGTCTATCGCTATAACCACTCAGCCACAGCGCCGTCGTATACGGTAGCTGGAGAACTTAGATAGGCCGAAAAATTTATAAAGTGAAAAACATCAATAGCAACGACGACGACGGAGATACGGACAGTAGGACGTTAAGAGAAGACACAATCTGTTACCTCAGATGAGGGATCTCATGTAGAAGGGGCATGGATTGGTGGTTGGTGCCTCACATTTTATGGGGCTTTCCGCACATAACCGGCATGGAGTACAGTACGTTGATGATATATTTGTGTAGATATATAGATGTATATAGCGTTACATGCTCTTCTCCGGACGATTATGCCAGCACTGAAGTGCCGTAGCCTAGGAAATTCGAGAATACCCCTTGTTTCCCACTGCAGTCTTCCTGTCTCTGGCGAAATCCCCTACAGGTTTAATGCCCCTCGACTATCCTAAGCTATGCATCATCACGAATAATGCGGATCCGTGCGCGCAGCCAGTCCTCTATGCGTCTATGATGCGGCTTCGTAACATCTCAGCCGGGCTGCGACAACGTTGTCGCGACCCACAGTGGGTTGCATACTGCATGCCGTAATGGGCTAGGAGCCGTGACGCCTCCACTGTGCAACGCCATTGATGCACACGGTTGTGGTCGAAGATGCTAGTATCTCGCGACTTTTCCAGAGCTCGACCTGAATTAGCGATCGGGTGCCGCGACATTGCTCTGCAGCCTCATCTGGGCCCAGTTGTTGTTGTCTCTAGGCTTCATCAAGCGCTTCCTCCTTGGGCTAGAAATCCTGCACCCCCGTCTCCCCTGTAACCTTCCTCCCATCCTCCAGCATCCACCCCGGCTCCTCCTCCCCGAAATACTCCTCCTCCTTCTCCCTCTCCTCCTCGCGCTTGTCATCCCACTCCTCACTCTCATCCACAGCCCTATACTCAAAGTCCTCATCCCTGCCCCCCAAGAACCTCTGCTCCATCTCCCACTTCCACCTCTCCCACCCCTCCTCCTTCGTCAGCGGCACATCCTCCTTCTCTTCCGCAAGGATCTCCCCATTGGGGCCCCGCCTGTAACTCGTCATGGCATCGGGATCCGGCCGCGCCAAGGCCTCGATCTTCGCCTCCGAGCGCAGCAGGTCCGCTTCTAGCACGCCGCTGTAGCCCTTTTTGCGCCCCCGGCTTCGCGCTCGGCGGGGTTTGGAAGCGCCGCACTAGCCGGTCGTAGAGGAGGGGGTCGGCGAGCTCGAGCGCGGGGGAGAAGTAGGATGGGTGCGTGTCGAGGTAGCGTTTGCGCCGGTTCTTGATCCGGATGCGGTGCGCGCGGGCGGCGTCGGCGGTTTGTAAGTCGGGGGTGCTGCCGGAGGGTGAGGATGTTGGGTCGGCGGTAGGCGTTGTTTGGACGGGGAAGTAAGGCATGGTGGGTGGCCGGTCAGATCTGTATAGCTGTGGTGGTGTGGTAGGAAAGGCGAAGGCGACGCTGATGGGAATGTCGCGATGGATGATGTCACGCGAGTTGTAATTATTACGATATCACGTGCTCCTTCTATCAGTACGACCGACTCGGGCATTCCTTGCGTTATCCGCTGAAAGCGTGTTGCAAATCCACCCACCGGCCACCACTCTGGATACCATAAGCCTGTAATAGCTAGCCACCTGATGTTTTAGTTCCGGCATGCGGGCTTGCAGAGCTGGTTTTGCTGACCGCATATCCTTGTGCACAGCCTCGCAAGTAAGACCTAAACGGGCGTATCCGAGGCGTGAAAGGATTACGGCCTCGAGCTTGTGAGGTAATCATTTTGAACTGGAGCGGAATACTTATATGTCTGTGTTGTCCTCTCGTTCACCAGTATTCTGCTTTCTAGCTTCTCGCTATTGTCTCAGCATGGCTTCGAGTGTCCCTGCTCCTTTACTCGTGGTGCTCCTTGCGGCGGCACAGACTGTCCTCGCACTTGTAGTCTTTCCGCAACTTCTACCTGAAAATCCATTCGCGTGGACATTTGTCCGCTTTCTCAGTTTGAACTTCGGTCTCTGGGCCATATGGCGGGTCTTCATCTACCCATTTTATCTCAGCCCTCTCCGACATCTTCCAATGCCAAAGGTAAGCTGAGTCGTCTGACCATCCATTCCCACGTATCTAAGAGACCCAGGGCGGCTACCCCATCGTTGCCCATGGATTCGAGATCTTCGACCAGCCACCCGGCCGCAGCATCCAAGAAGCCGTGGCTGAGGTTCCAAACGACGGTTTAATCAATTGCCGCGGGTGGTTCTACAATGACCAACTCCTCGTCACGGATCCGAAGACCATCGCTGAGGTCCTAGTCCACAAATGCTATGACTTTGAGAAGCCAGCCAAGGCACGGAACTTCCTTGCTCGAGTTCTCGGCGAGGGCCTTGTCCTCGTTGAAGGCGACGAGCACAGATTCCAGCGGAAGCACATCATGCCGGCGTTCAGCTTCCGCCATATCAAGGATCTCTATCCGTTGTTCTGGTCTAAAGCCTTAGAGTTCAACGAAGTCGTTGCGGCGGCAATGCACGAAGATGCTGAAAAAGCCGGTGGCGAACAGGCACCCGGAAGCTCGGGGATTATAGAGATGAAGCATTACGCCAACAAGGTCACGATGGACATCATCGGTGTTGCAGGGCTAGGCCGCAACATCAACTCGCTGCACAATCCCGACGATGAGCTTATGAAAAATTTCGAGGAGATTACCGAGCCAACGTTCGAGCAGGTCATCTACTTCGCAGCATATATTACTTTTCCAACATGGCTAGTAGAGAACCTCCCATTGAGAATCGCAAGGCGGCAGAAAATCACAGCCGCCAACGTCCGGAACATCGGTCGGGATTTCGTCAAAGAAAAGAAGGGGCTCATCAAGTCCCAAAGCGACAATCATAAGGACATCCTGTCTGTACTAATTAAGTCGAACGATTTCTCAGATGACCAACTTGTAGATCAGGCTCTCACATTCCTTGCAGCCGGGTAGGTCACTTTCCCTCTCCATCAAGCCCCTCCTACTCACGTATCTCCAGCCACGAAACCACCTCCTCCGCCTTGACCTGGACATCCTACCTCCTCGCCACACACCCCTCAATCCAAAGCGGCCTCCGCGCCGAACTCCGCGCCGCCATCCCTTCACTCACATCCCCGCCCGCCGACCTCGCCGCAACTCTCGAATCCCTCCCCCTTCTCAACGCCGTCTGCAACGAAGTACTCCGCCTCTACCCCACCGTCCCAGTCACCATGCGCAACACTGTGCGCACGACCTTGCTTGGCGGCGTCACTGTCCCGGCTGGGACCCGTATCGCGATCGCACCCTGGGCGATCAACCGGTCGCCGCACCTGTGGGGGCCTGATGCGTGTGTCTTCAGGCCTGATCGGTGGATTGATAAGGCGACGGGCCAGGCTAATAACCATGGTGGCGCGGCTAGGTAAGTCGTTCTTGAGACCCGCTTACTTACTTGCTGGTGGATCGTCTTTGTGGAATGGTGAGATCTGGGCTGATGATGCGGTGTAGTAATTACAGCAACATGACGTTCCTGCACGGCCCACGCAGCTGCATCGGGCAGAGTTTCGCAAAGGCGGAGCTGAGGGCGCTGGTTGCGGCGTTTGTCAGCGCCTTTGAGATCGAGATGGAGGATCCGAGTTACGTTCCTATGCCTGCGGGTGTCGTGACAGTTAAGCCGAGGGATGGGTTGAGGTTGCGGCTGACGGGGCTTGATGGGTGGTGAGTGGTGGTGGGTGATAATGAACTGGAACTGTATTGGCGTGAGATAACGGGGATATACCAGTCGATATATATAGGAAGGAGTTGCCGTTCACGGTTCGATCATGTCCTGATGCATAGGGGGAGGATTCTTCAATCGCCACAATAAGCAGCGGACGAATAAGGTATCGCATGATTCAAATTGCTTTTTACTACGCCGAAAATACAGTATGTAGTACTATCTAAGCCCATAGTCACAGCAAATGCCGATGAGGAGTTTCCTTCCTCTTCGAGCATCGGTGCTATATTAAGCCCTCTAGCCAATCGCTAAATGTTCCGAAGAATCTTACTGCCACTTTGCCTTGCGGCTAAACGCCGTGACCCATGCTGAGGGTATCTTGCAATCGCCATGAACTATTTCAACCCTGGCTCCTATCTCAACCCCAACCCCAACTCCTGCTCGGCAGTGTCCATTCGGTCCATGTCCGGGGCAAGATTGCCCATATGTAGCAAGAGGCTCTTGGCCTATTCCGAAGAAGATAAAGAAACAAGAAGAACCGCGGAGAGACGCGTACATCCTCAGTTTGGTGATTCGAAGTGCGCTTAGCACGGTTAGGGAAAAGAAGGAGACAAGAGCGCAAAGAGACATGCATGTCCTCGGCGAAGATGGTCTACATTCAGCAGCATTGGTCTTCTACCCCTCAGATCTCGATCGGATCACAGAGGCGGTGTGCGGTCGCGAAGCGAAAAGTGGCCGTAATATAGTCTTCGGCGAATTTACTTCGAGGTTGGCGTGGCTCACAAAACGAGCACCCTCGAAGGATCCTTTAGGAATTGACGGCGGTAGTTCGCAATAGCAGTGGCGACGACATCCGGGTCACGCGTATTCAACTGCCTCAGGTCTTTGAGCACAAGCTTCAAGCCTTCGGTCCACTGGTGCTTCTCTTCGGGCGTGCGGCCCGGGTTCGTAGTGCCGAGCTGTACAAGAATTTTGTCATCTGTGGGTTAGAAAGTGCCTAGTCAGCCTGCGCACAGAAGGGTAGTAAGGGTAGAAACGGTAAGTCAGAGAAGAAACTGTAAATGAAAGAGAACGAGTAAGAGAGGACAAGGCATGTATAAGAGAAAAAGAAGAAGAAGCTCTGCTCAACCAGGCTATCGCTTTCAACGCACCACTAAGCTGCATGCTTCGGAAGTGCTGGTCTTGGCACTGTTGGTCGTTGCAGACGCCCCCAGCCGCTTCGTACTTGCATAGCGGCTTCTCGGCATTGATTTGATGGCTGTAAGTTAAAGAGCGGAAGCCGCCAGACACGTCTTGGGAGTAGTGTGGATGGTAGCGGTAGGCTTTGAAGGATTTCAATGCGCTTTCATATGGTGCAAAATAGGCCTGCTTGGTCAGATGAGGCTTGGGAGGGTCCTGTAGGGTTCAGCATAGGTTCTTCGTAGGAACCGGCGGAGGACGTACAGATTCGGCCACAGGCTTATGAACTTCCAGCTCGGGTTGTAATTCAGAAGCTAGATCGTCAGCAAATGCAATATTCGGAGTGTTAGAATCTGAGACAGGCGGTTGAGCCGAAATGGTAGAAACCACAGTGTGCGCTGGAGTGGGATTGGTGGCAGGGGGCATTGCTGGAGGGGTGTCCGCGGGTTCGTAAAAGTCGTCGTCAGAGCTGATGAGTGACGAGTAGTCATTCGGCTCCGCGATAACAGCGTCTGGAGGTTCGTACTCCTCAGGCTCCTCTAAGGTATCGCTCTCTGTGTCCATCTCACCCTCCTCTTGCGAGACAGAGCCTGACCGCTGCATGCTTGGTGGAGCAGCGATTGAAGGCTCGCCAGTCGTTTGCTGCTGCGCCGCCGTATCTTCCTCGGATTCTGAAGTGAGCGGAACAGGACCATCTTCATCCGCCATCTCCTCATCTACAGACTCGAACTGGGCAACGGAGATGGCTCGGTCGTCCGGACTGTAGCTTCCTTCTGCAGGTGAGAATTCAGATACGGGTTGGGTGGCCTGCGGCGGCGAATCCATGCTGACGCTACCTTCGCCTCCATCAGCTTCACCCGATAAGTCCATAGCATCGTCGAAAGTCTCCGAATTGACGATTTGACCTTCGCCGACTGATTCGTCCTCAGCGTTCTGTGCTATTGCTGAAACTTCGATAGCGTGGGTCTTAGTTTCCCCAGGGGACCGATCAGGAGGCGCGCCACTGATAACAGCGGCTTCCTCTGCCGAGTCATCCGCAGCAACTGACGGAACACCGGAAGTGGACAGCCGAGTCTCTTGAGAATCGATCACTGGGGATGGGTCAGCTTGGTTCTTGCGGGATCATGCAATCCAACGTTCTAGCAGGTGTTGACGACTACAGACGAGGATAATGACAACTTACAACTAGCAGTGGCAGCGTCCTCCTTCCGCTGCTGAACTATCTCGTCCTTCTTAGCCTGAAGTTCCTGGTGCGACAGGCCATTCGTGTCGACGTCGAGTGCTCGGAGCTCCTCCAATAGCTTGGCTTTGTCTTGTTCCTCCCGCTGCGTGTCGGCTTCGAGCTGCTCCATTTCCCGTTTCATTTGCTCGTAGCGCTCCATTTCGCGCTTCAGCTGCTCAAATCTTGCTTTCTTGCTAGCGATATCAGCATCCAGGGCGGCTTGTCCTGACTCTATCTCTGCTCGCCGCCGGTTCCGCCAGTCGGGCGTTCCCGTTGCCGGAGATTTCAGATCAATAGAGACGGCCCTTTCCTGTATTGCAGTCGCTGCAGGAGTGACCCGGCGATCCTGGCGCGCGGGTACCGGCTCCGGGGGCCATTGGCCACAGTTGCAGTGGTGGATTGAACAACTACTGCTGATATGTTGACTGCTTGGCCCTCAAGCTGTGCAGGTGGCTTGTGCGGCGTTAAAGCTGTGGCCGCTGCCGGTACTGGCGTCCCTGGCGTCCCAGGCGTCTGACCTCGGCTAGCACCAAGTGCCTTGGCTTTCCGACGTTGTTCAAGCTCCGCAATTTTCTTCTTCATAGCAGCTATTTCTTCCTCTTTTCGCCTAACATGCTCGGGATCTGCAGAAGGCGTATTGACAGCCGAGTTGGACACGGTGGACCCCGGCCGGATGATTGGCGTTTGAGGTGGAGGGAGGTTACTCAGCGGGCCTGAGCTCCGAAGGGTCCTCTCTTTCGTTGTGGCCTTAGCAACCGGAATGGTGGTGGACGTAGGATTGGTAGTCGTTGCAACACCAGACTCCTCTTCCTCTTCGTTCATACCCATAGCGCTCTCAACGGTCTCATCATCGCTGGCTTCGATGATCAATGCTTCATTGCTCTGATGAAATCGCTCCTGCCCAAAGGGACGCTTAGATGCGGCCAGCGACGAAGCTGAACCGGAATCATCGAAGTCTGATGCGACAGGGCGTTTCCTGCTTTTGTTCAGCACGACGGGACCAGTGACCGAAACATTAGTGGCACCGCTCGTCTGCTGAATGGCCACTACGGGTAGTGGAGCACTGTTCGCCATGAACAAACCAGGTATCATCGGAAACGAAGGTTTACCGAACTGTGGCGGAGCGCGTTCGATGGGAACCGGATTTAAGATCTGAGGCGACCGAGGCGGCGAATGTATTGCAGTGGGTGGCTCTGTCGTCGCATCCGTAACAGACGGTGTGGGCGGGTTATATAGTTCTTCAGTCACCGGCACTGCGTCTGCCGCAACAGCCGCAGAAGGGGTCAACAGCGAGGCAGCGGTATCTGCAGGAAGATTCGTGCTTGCCGGTGGCATGGAATTAGCGGTTGCAGTCAAGTTTACAGTAGACTTCTTTTTCGCAGCCAGTTCCTCCATCCTCCGACGCGCCAGTTCCGTCTGGGCCTTCTTTTTCTGTATGGCTAACGCATCCATGTGTGGCAATGGTGGTGCCGCCGATGGTAGTGGCTCAGCGAGACTGCTTTGCGATGCAACAGGGTCGTTCGAGGACATCTTACTTTCATGCTCAGGCAGAGCAGAAGCTTGCTGAGCCAGGGGCGCGGCCTGAGGCCTGAGCTCTGGTCTCGGCAGGGTTGAAGCATCCGGCTGAACTAGGGTTTTCGTCCCTAGTGTAGACTTACCGCTTTTCGCTGCTAAGAGACGCGCAAGATATTCTTGGCGGTCCATGGCCGGTTTGGTGCCTGCGGTTGCAGGTTTCATGGAAGCAACTGGAGCCCTTGCAGCCGGCTGTACAGAGACGGTAGGTTTGGGGGCAGCAGTATCCACCAATGCTGTTACAGATGCAGGAGGCGGTGCAGTAATCTGCGGTGCCTTTGTTGAAGCGTCATGAGAAGGCGGCACTGTCGGAGTCTCTCTAAGAGCGACCTCTGTCGGACCAGGAAAAGTTTGATTCGGTTGCGCATCCGTCGGCTGGGATGGAACCTTCCCATCAGATCCTTTTGTAGCATCGGGGATTTGAACCAGTGATGGCAGTTTTGCCTCATCGTATAGCTGGCGCAGCAGTTGTAGCTGCGCATCGGAGAGGCTGAGATCAGTCTCTTGAGCTAGATTCGAATATCCGATGTCGCTCTGATGCAACGCCGTAATGAAGCTCTTGACCTGTTTGCGAACCTCTTCCTCTGATTGGCGTACTTGAGCTTTGTCGATTGCAAGAGTCCCTGAGTTTGAGAGTAGAAGTTGAAGCCTGCCAAGGGTTTTTGAAATAGCAGACTCATCTGGTAATCGAACTTTGTCCGCGCTGCTTGATGCTGAGACATCAGCTCGCAAGCTTGAAGATGACACTGGAGTGGTGGACGAGTTATTGCCGAGCCCGTCTCCACTGCTTCGTCTGCGCTTGCTCTGAGGTGCGATCGCTCGAACCGGCTCGTACATTTCCGCACTTTCGTTTTGGTGGTGAGCGCCGTGATTCTCTGATCGGCTGGTCGGAGGAATAGTGGGGTTATCGCGAAGCGAGCTGTTTCGCCGGGGGAGAGGCCTGGCCCCTCGATCTGGCCGCGTCTGTTCGTAACGTTGATCGGGTATATAGTGATCATAGCCTAACAAGACGTCAGTCGGATGCAGCGTAACGACTGTGGAGTTTAGTAAATCGAACCTCGGCCGGTCAAAGAGAGCTCCCGTCTATCAGAATCACGTCGATGGATCTTCCCTCGACTGGCCATATGTTGATGGCCAGGATGATCTGGGACCCTAGAGCCCGCCATATTAGACGTCCTACCTTGCTGCGAAGCTGGCGATCGAGAGATTTCGCCGTCGCTCACTTCGCCTTCCTCCCTATCTGCTTCCATGATCTCCGCAACCCTGTTATTCGCAGGCAAGGCCGCTCGGGGCGGAAGAACATGCGAGTTCTGAGGCCGCGATTGTGTTTGAGCATGATGGGCCGACGGAGATGAGACCGTCTGCACATTGTGAGGTGGCGCGGCGGCTGGCAAGATCGGAGGAGGCGGCGGAAGGACGGGTAATCCATTCGAGCTGAGAAAGGACGGCGCAAACGGCGGAGGAGGCACGATGCTACTCTGCGCCTGGGCTTGGATGTGACTAAGCATAGCTAAAAGTTGCGCCTCGCTGAAGCCAAATGCTCGCGGGTCTATGGGCGGGAGGATAGCGTTTTGCTGTACCGCAGTCGCGGGCTGTTGCTGCTGCGCCAGTCCAGTGTCATGACGTGAACCCGTCTGAGCCGTCTGATAACCCCGAGCGTTGCTGTTTTGCGATGGCACGGTCGATCTCTGACCATCATGCGCTGAAGCTGAAGAATAATCCATCTTGACACAGCTCTTTCAGTGAAGTGATGGGAGATGGCCCTAAAGTCAGGGAAGTTCTTCACACAGGCATTCAGTTAAAAAGAAAAATGAGTGTCAATGACAGCGACACATCGACGAGCACGTCGACGTTTATGTATGCAGCGCGCGACGGATAGCCACTGTCTCGGACGCCTCTGGTTTTGCGGAAGGAACGACGGGGGACCCGTCGGAGTGATGTCGAGACTGGACTCTATCAAGAGAGCAGTGTAAGCGGTTTGTACTGTGAAAGAGGATGAAGTACTAAAGTGCAGCTGGGCCGTCACGAGCGAGGGCGTTGAAGATATCAAAACACTTTGGGAGAGTCGGAAAGGTGATTGAGATGGGCGCTCCCGTGACATGAGCTAAGCCGTGCCTAGTTAGCGCGCTATACTTTACGCGCGCCGTGTCGTTGCTGCCAAGAGTTCTGGTAAATAACCCAACACCAGCGATTTCTCTATCACCGTCCAATCCACCATTCGCCTGTTGTGGAAGCCCGTTGCGGCGCCTGTAGGTACTGTCTTGCAACTCTCGCTTTCTTGTTCCCTGGTCTACCTTTCTGTTACACCAGTAATGCGCCGCTCACCCATCGCCTCACCTCGCCGGTCGTAAACAACATAGCAGCGGCGACCTTTCGACTTCTTCAAGATGACCGCTCCAGCGCAAAACGGCCCCAAATGGCGCAATAATCCTTTCAATAAGACTTCTGTATCCACACCACCGGGACCGCTTCCCGTCCGAAGCAGACCGCAGTCAATGGTCCTCTCCTCCCCGCTATCTCCTTCCCACACTATCAGCCATGCTCGCAATCAGTCGTTCTCTCCGTTGGGCATTGTGGGACTGCCCGCACGAAACAACTCGGTCCGCACTCGATCAAACTCTCAGCGGGCCAGCACCCCGCGACTGGCACTTTCGAGCCAAAGTTCATCAAATCAGAAGAAATGCAGAATGGGCCTGAGCGTGTGAGAGGTATAGAAGGAGAGAATGACTTCTCAGGCAAGAGATATGTATGGCTGAAGGATGCGGATGTAGCCTTTGTTCGCGGCTGGGTGCTTGAAGAACTGGAGGACGGGAGACTGCTCGTGCAGTGCGACGACGGCAGCCAACGACAAGTGGATGCTGAGAGCGTGGATAAGGTCAATCCGGCAAAGTTTGACAAGGCGAACGATATGGCCGAACTGACGCACCTCAACGAAGCGTCTGTTGTGCACAATCTTCATATGAGGTATCAGGCCGATCTGATCTATACCTACTCGGGATTGTTCCTAGTGACGGTCAACCCATACTGCCCGCTCCCGATTTACAGCCGAGATTATGTCAATATGTACAGAGGTCGGAGTCGAGAGGACACAAAACCGCATATTTTCGCTATGGCAGATGAGGCTTTCCGGAATCTTGTGGAAGAAGGGCAAAACCAGAGTATTCTAGTCACGTGAGTTTCTGAGTCTTTCTACAAAAAGTTTTTCGTTTGCTGATGCGGTCCTTGCAGTGGAGAATCCGGTGCTGGAAAGACAGAGAACACGAAGAAGGTCATCCAGTATCTGGCGGCCGTTGCGACCTCTGACACACCAAGAGCAAAATCGGGTGGGAGACAGTTTTCCAACCTTTCAGAGCAAATCCTACGAGCAAATCCCATTTTAGAAGCCTTTGGAAATGCGCAGACAGTGCGCAACAACAATTCTTCCCGCTTTGGAAAGTTCATCCGCATCGAGTTCACCCGATCAGGTCAGATCGCTGGAGCCTACATCGACTGGTATCTGCTGGAGAAGTCGAGGGTCGTTAGACTCAACTCTAGCGAACGGAATTACCATGTTTTCTATCAACTGTTGCGCGGAGCAGACCAGAGATTGAAGCAAGACTTCCTCCTTACGGGTCTCGACATCGATGATTTTAACTACACCAGACATGGCAATGACACCATTGCTGGCGTTTCCGATCGAGAAGAATGGAACTCCTTGATCGAGGCGTTCCATGTTATGAACTTCTCTGAAAAGGAACAAACCTCGATATTCCGGACGATAGCCGCTGTACTCCACCTCGGGAATATCAACGTGTCAAAAGAAAGCTTACGAGGCGACCAAGCTGCACTTGACGCTGAAGCGGTGGAACATGCCGAAAAGGTCTGCCACCTCCTGGGTATATCCGTAGACCCATTTATCAAAGCTTTGCTGCATCCGCGCGTGAAAGCAGGAAGGGAATGGGTGGAGAAAGTACAGACGCCAGAGCAGGTTCGTCTCTCAATTGATGCCTTAGCCAAAGGTATCTACGAAAGAGGCTTCGGAGACCTTGTGACGCGTATCAACTGTCAACTCGACCAATCCGGCACAGGTTCTGATGACTCTCACTTCATCGGCGTCCTCGATATTGCTGGCTTCGAGATCTTCGAAGAGAACAGTTTCGAGCAACTATGCATCAACTACACAAACGAAAAGCTGCAGCAGTTCTTCAACCACCACATGTTCGTTCTCGAGCAAGAAGAATATGCCAGGGAGCAGATCGAATGGAAGTTTATCGACTTCGGACGGGATCTACAGCCAACCATTGACCTCATTGAGTTACCAAATCCTATCGGTATCTTCTCTTGCTTGGATGAAGATTCCGTCATGCCCAAGGCGACCGACAGGACCTTTACCGAAAAGCTCCACTCGCTTTGGGACCGCAAATCTCCAAAGTATCGCCGGTCATTGCTCAGTCAGGGCTTCATGCTGACCCACTACGCCGCTGAGGTTGAGTATTCGACTGAGGGGTGGCTAGAGAAAAACAAGGACCCGTTAAATGACAACATTACCCGTCTCCTCGCAGTCTCATCAGACAAGCACATCACGAACCTTTTCGCCGATTGCGCAGACCTAGAAGATGAAGCTGCTACGAACCGTAGCCGCGTAAAGAAAGGCCTCTTCCGTACTGTTGCTCAGCGACACAAGGAACAGCTCTCAACACTTATGGCCCAACTCCACTCCACGCACCCTCACTTCGTCCGATGCATTCTTCCCAACCATAGGAAGCGACCTAAGCAATTCAGTGCACCGCTAGTCCTCGACCAACTCAGATGTAATGGTGTCCTCGAAGGCATCCGCATTGCCCGCACTGGCTTTCCGAACAGACTTCCTTTCTCCGAGTTCCGCTCGCGTTACGAGGTCTTATGTCATGACATGCCCAAAGGCTACCTCGAGGGCCAGGTTGCCGCCAAGATCATCCTCGAGAAGCTCAATATGGATCGCGCTTTCTACCGTGTCGGCCTCACAAAAGTCTTCTTCCGCGCCGGCGTCCTCGCAGAATTGGAAGAACAACGCGATCAGCTCATTCGGGATATCATGTGCCGATTCCAGTCCGTGGCTCGCGGCGCTATCCAGAGACGCATAGCGCATAAGCGTCTGTATCGCGCTGAAGCAACCAGAATTATCCAGCGCAACTTTCAAGTCTACCTCGATCTGCAAGCCAATCCTTGGTGGAGGCTGTTTGTGCGGATGAAGCCTTTGCTTGGGGCCACCAGGCAGGCTGCTGAGGTGAAGAAGCGGGATGACATGATTCAGCAGCTGAACGAAAAGATGCAGCTTGAAGCCGAGGACCGTCAAAAGCTGGATGAGGAACGTCGGCGCGCAGAACTGGAAATCCAGCGCGTTCAACAAACGCTGGAGAGCGAACGTGCCCTGGCGTTAGACAAGGAGGAAATTTTCAAGCGACTCCAGGATCGTGAGGCTGAGCTTACGGAGAAGCTCCAGGAGGCTATAGACGACCAGGAAAAGCTCGAAGACCAACTCGATACGCTGATTGTTGCAAAGAAGAAGATGGAAGAGCAGTCAGAGACATGGCGTATTGAGCTTGAGCAAGCGGGTCAGATCATTAGCAAGCTGGAAGTCGAGAAGCAAGACCTCGTGGAAAAGATAGATCAGCTTGATGCTCAGCTTAGCGATTTGGAAGACGCGCAGTCTCAGCGTAGCAAGGCTGAAGAGGGCCTACAACAAGAAGTCAGGATGTTGAAAAGCCAGATGGGACTCAAGGAGCGGAAACTGCAAGAGCTGGAGCAAAGGGTCCTCAAGACCGATCAGGACCTCGATATCAAGCTTGCAGCATCGACGAAAGACCTCAACGCCAGCAAGAAGCAGGTTAAGGAACTGCTGGACGAGAATCGTCAAATCCGACAGCAAATGTCCGACCTCTCTTCCACTTCGACAAGTTACGAGGACCTTATCAGGCGGAAAGAGAGCGAGCTGGCTATCCTCAAGACGGACATCAAGCGGTTAGAGACCGATCGACAGACCTTCGACAGCGAAAAGCGGGCCTTGACCTCCAAGCAGGAAAGCCTCCAAACTCGACTACGGGAAGCCAAGGCGGAATTGGATGCAATGAAGTCTCAGCACATCCAGCTCGAGCGCGAAGCTGCTGACACCAAAAGGCTTCTAGAAGCTAAAATCTCCGAGGAAGCAATGCAGGGACGCAAGATGCTCGAGAGTCAGATCGCTGATCTCAAAGCTCGTTTGTTCGAGGTTCAGACAGATTTGAGCCGGGAACGGCAATCGCGAGATGATGTTGAGATGCTCGGCGAACATAAGTACGAGTCTCTCAAGCATGAGTTCGAATCGCTCAAGGAGTCCAAGATCACGATCGAGAAGGAGATGTATGTGCAGGAGGATGTGCTGCGCCGGGCCACTGAGGCACGAGCCATCGCTGAGAAGGAGCGCAAGGACTACCAGAATGAGCTGCGTAGTCTGCGTGAGAAGTTCCTCGAGTTGCAGGAGGCCAAGCTAGAGGCTGAGTCGACAGCTGAGCACAACCTTGCGAAGTTAGCCAACGAGCGGCAAGCGGTGCTTCGGAAAGAGATCGCTGCTAAAGACCAGCAGCTCGAGCAGGTAGAGGCCGAGCGGGCTAGGCTCGATGATCAAGTCCAAGGACTCACGCGGATGATTGCGGACTCGGACACCTTCAGATTGAAGGACGACCAGCACAAGGAACGCCTTGAACGTGAGCTTGTTACTGTCAAAGGGCGCCTGACGGCATCGGAGAACGACAACCGCGCTTTGCTCAACAAGATCCAGCAGAAGAATCTCGATATCGCTCGGTCAAACTCTCGAGCTGGAGATACTCAGCGCTCACGCATTGCTCAACTTACAACGGAGAAGAGCAAAGCGGAGGAGGAAAACAAGAGGCTCTTCCGCCAGCTAGAGGATGCGCAACTCACCATCGGCTCTCTTGAGAAGCAGAAGGAGAAGCTTGCACTGAGCCTGGAAGACTTGAATCATGAGGTTACTCGCGAGCACAAGACAACCCGTAATGCAGAGATGGCGCAGTCAAGTATCAGTCTACAGCTCGCCGAGGCGAACCGCAAGCTCGAAACCGAACGGCAATTACGGACACAAGCCCAAGGGAATACTCGCACTGTGCAGAGTGCCCTTGACACAGCCAACAGCGAGCTCGCGGAGTGCCGTAATCAGCTCATGTTTCTCCGGAAAGTATTCGATCCAGAGGCTACAGACACAGCAGTGACCTACGAAGCAGCCAAGCCGGACATCTTCAAAGCGGTGGACCTCGCCCAGAAGCTCGATGCTGCCCAGCAGGCTCTCCGTATCGCCACCGAGCGGCAGACCAGAGCAGAGGCTCAGGTAGAGGAACTACGGAATCGGTACGAAGACGACCTCACAGAACTAGACGCCCGTCACACAAACTCCAAGCGCGCTCTTCTTGAAGAAATGAACCAGAGCCAGATCAACGCAGCGAGCTTCAGACCGTCTCCGATGCACTTCCGCAAAGACTCTGAGAACCGCAGACCCTTTTCGCCCGCAGGCACTCCGATCAACCAGCGCCACATCAGCGATGTATCGCATGACTCGGCTCGTTCGGACCGTACCGTTGACACGGTGGCATTCAGCAACCACCTTGATCTACAGGCCGAGCTTGAGTTGGTGCAGAACCAGCTCCAGATGTCCGAGATGCGCAACCGGCACCTTCAGACGCAGCTCGACCGCTCGCCGACCAAGCGAGACTGGCAGGACGAGAGCCCTTCCGTGCGACGGATGCAGAAGCTCGAGCGGGAGAACTTCCGCTTGCACGACAAGCTCGACGACTCGGCGAAGAAGGTTTCCGCGCTGGAGAGCAGCCTGCGAAGTGGGCAGCTCACGACCAAGGAGTTGATGACCAAGTCACACGAGGAGATCTACGACCTGCTGAACTCACAAGAGCAGGCGCGGAAGTCTTTGGTGAACTCCTACAACACAGCTATCAATGACCTCGCAGACGCTAAGACCGCCCTCGACGACGTCAAGCAGAGTAAAACGGAGCTCGAAGTCGAAGTCCGTGACGCCAGATCAGAACTTGCCGAGCTGAGCTCCGAGCGAGAGCAAGAGACAGCTAACCACAGCCAGCTGCTCCAAGAGTTCGCAGACCTGCAGATCCGACTTGATAGCGAACAGTCTAAGCTCCTGGATGTAACTTCTAGCCTCAACCTCTACAAGAGCCGCGCAGATGAATACTTCAGCAAGCTCGAGCAAGCCGAGATCGCGGTTCTAAAAGCGTCTCGCGCTGAACAGTTTGCCAAAACGCAGGCCCGCGAAGCAGAGGACACGTGTGCGGCCATCATGGCAGAGCGCAAGACGATGGACGGCATGGTCGAAGATCTGCAGCGCCAAACACAACAATACGAGGAGCGCATCGAGGACCTCTCCGCCGACCTGGACGGCGCCCTTCAAGCGAAGAAGCGGCTCCAGAACGAGCTGGAAGACTGGCGGAGCCAGCGCGCTATTGACATCGAGGACAAGGAGTCGAGCATGGAGCAGACGAGAAAGAAGTACCAGTCGGAACTCTCGAGCTTGACGCAAGAGCTCGACATGGAGCGCGAGAACGTCATCTACGTCCGCGAGGAGAACGGCCGGCTGAGAGAGGAAATCGAAGAGCTCCGCTCCAAGTGGGACGACGAGGTTCTAAACGCCACCACCTGGTCGAAGGAGAAGGGCAGATTAGAAATGACACTCCAGGACCTCTCTAACTCCCGCGACGAAGCAGTAAACGCCCACAATGAGGCCCAGAGCAAGATCGTCTCCCTCCTATCGCAAGTCCGCAGCTTGCGCACCTCAGTCGATGACATAGCAGCCGAGCGCGACATGCTGCACAAAGAGAAAAAGGCCTCGAAGCGCGCCTCGTCGAAGCTGCCGAGCGTCTCGAAGACCTGGCGCGCGGCGAGAGCCCGGCAATGCGTAATGCGGCGACCATGGACCGTGAGATGCTCGAGCTGAAGGCCGGGTTAGCCCAACAGGAGGACATTGCTGCTGCCGCAGTGGGCAAGATGCGGCGCGCTGAGGCACTCACACAGGAAATCCAGAAGGACATCGTCGCCGAGCGTGAGACGAATGTGCAGCTGCACAAGGAGAAGGCAGAGCTGGAGAAGAAGGTCAAGGACTTGCAGCTCAGACTCGTGGATCTAGAGACAAAGGGATACTCGAACGGAAGTCAAGATGTCCGATTCCTCCACGGCCGGATACAGGAGGTAAGTCAGGCCACTTCTCCAACCTAGCCTTTCATACTAACATCCCCCAGCTCGAAAAGACCCTCGAATCCCTCGAATCCACCAAGTCCAGCGCCGCCCGCTCAACCCGCCACATCGACCGCACGCTCAAAGACCTCCAGTCCCAAATCGAGCGCCGCGACAAGCAGAACGCCACCATCTCAGAAGACCTCACCAAAGCCCGCGACAAGATCTCCGCCCTCCTCGCCACAATCGACGAGCTCCAGTCCTCCGACTCCGCGAACCAACTGGCCGCTAAGCGCGCCGAGCGGGAACTGCGACAGGAGCGCGAAAAGCGGCTCAACACCGAGCGCGAGCTCGAGGGGTGGAAGGGGCTGAGGATGGAACGGAGGAGCGCGCTGGGAGTGCCGGGGCCGGGGAGCGAAGTTGGAGGCGGGAGTCGGAGGGCGAGCTCGATTGGGCTGCTGGCTGGGAGGGAGGAGAAATGCCTGCAGCTGCTGCGGGCACTCCGAGAGGGGGACTAAGGAAGGTTAGCGCTACGAAGGGTTTTTGTAGAAGGGTCCGCTCTTGGCTGGGGGAGGGAGAGGGCCAGGGGCGGGGAGAAGGTGGGCATTGGCGTGTTGATACGGTCGCAGGCGTTTTTGTGAATGGGTGAGGGATGCCTGGTATGGAACGGCACCCGACAGCATATTTCTGGCGTTAAACGCGGCGCGAATGATGCGTTGTCAGGCGGTGTTGGGACCGGTGTGCAGTTGCAGCGAGGCATAGCTGCGAGTCCTGTCTATTGAATATCTTGTATGCAGACATACCAGCTAGGTGGACATAGATACAGTATAATGGAGCGGAGATGTCTCATGTTGAGCGCACATACACCATGGTTAGCATTTCATCATGTTCTCAGTACAGGGCCATAGACCTCAACGTTCTTACTGAAGTCCAAGAATATCTGCTCCGCAGTTGCAGCGAATTCTTGATTCTTTCGGCCATGGCCTGCTTAAACTCCGTGAAATCTGAGGTCTGTAAATGCCGCAAGGTGTGTACAAGTTCCTCTAGGAACTGCAGACAGTCCTGATATTGAGCCGAAGCGCTGCTGCTGTCCTTTAGAATGTGAGTCATCCTGGTAAGCATTCTGATGCCCATAATAATCTCACCTGCGCTCAAACTGATTGGAACGACCATTCATACAAGTGATGGGATGGAGCCACTTTCAGGCTTTAGCGTAGTTGGAAAGTTTTGTAGCAGTACGGGCATGCACGAGGTTGAAAGAGAGGCATACACTCTGGATATGGGGCTGTGAAAAGACATTCTTCCCAGAAGGCAAACAATGTTATAGATATAAATGTGATAAAGCTCGTGGCAGCCACACCAACCATGCAGGTCCTGTCAGCCTCTTGGAAGGTGCCACGCTGCAGCCAAGCGGAACGGCACAGATGACAGCATAGTGAAGTGAGGACTCGACCTTGGGCTGAAGTGTGCACCCAAGAAGAGGGGTACAACTGGCAAAGATTTAGTCCAACTGGGAAACGAACTGAACTAATGAAAGAAGGTCAAAGGCAGGTTTCGTGTAATTTAGCTACGCAGCTCAATAGTTCCCATTTTCCCTCTTTCTCGTTGGAGACCGCGCCTCAGATCTTGTACAAGGACGAGAGACTGAACGTGCCTTTCGCGTCCTGCGGAAGGCTCTGCGGGATGGACTTTTGAGGCTCAGCACCACTGCGATTACCACAATAAGCAACAGAACGGATATTCGATCGTTCCTCAATGCGTCTACGCCAGCCGACCTACAGTTTCGCCTGGTAATCTAGCACAGCTTGTAACTTTACACCTCCTGGCTTCAACTTAGTGAAGTCCGTCTCGACAGGGCTTTCGGACACGTGAGGGTAAGGCCCCATTGGAGTGATCGCCTTAGGGTTGATGTCGTAGTGACTTTTGGTATACTGCGGTCGCCATCAGCGCATCTTCCTCCTTGGGCACAAATCTGTGCAGCTTGAAGCTTTTTATACGCAACCCTTGGGACCTCAAAAATGAATCGGCACTTACATTCTCCTTTATATGCAAGAAATCCGTAGTCTCCTTGAACCCTTTGACATTCCAGTACAAATTCTTGAGCCACTCGTTTAGCACCGGATAGTCCCACCTCACCATTCCCAAGTTGCATTTGAAGTGTTGGACGTAAACGACCTGATGTCTCTCCCTCAGTACGCATTCCTCTTTTGGCCACTCTGTTCTGATGGAAGTTCGTGACACTCACATCAAACCTCACAACCGTGCTATACAGCCGCAGATCCAGCTCCGTCAGTTCCTTGCCCAGCACATACGGCCCGCCGTTGCTGTGTAAGATCTCTTCGATCTTGTTCAGCGCGCCGAACACCGGGATGACGTTCTTGTCGTAAGTTTCTTGATCGGGAGCGAAGCCCGCTTTGTAAACGCCCGTGTTGAGATCGCGCTGAATTATGATTAGCTAGAGCAGGTTATATATCCAGAGACCGCACCTGCAACCACTCTGAGATGCTGTCGATTTCCGCGCGGAGGTGTTCGGGGTAAAGGTCGATGCTGGCGAGCTCGGGAGGGAGGAGGGAGTTGAACGCTGTGGGTAGCCAGCGAAGAAGTTCGGCGCTCTCCTGGTGCGAAGAGTCTGCTCAGCTTGCTCTCGAACCTCATGCCTTGAAGTTGATGCGGAACGTGCTTAAGGACTGGGTGCGTCAGAGGCTCCTCACATTGTTCACAATAGTCGATGTCTTCTTGTCCCACAGCACTGGCACTGAGTACCGGCCCTTGTAGTCCTTATCCGCTTTGAAGTATATCTCATGCAGATACTGACTGCCGAAGAGCTTGTCCACTGTCGCCCGTGGATACTCGTTCTCATCCTTCGGGAACCTCCACCCTGGCCATCCTTTCTCGTCGCCCTTCGGGTATGGCCGGACGACGGAGACGTCGATGAAGTCTGTTAGGCCCTTGATATGCCTGACAAGATTGGCTCTGTGGGCAAAGGGGCAGAAGAGGCCTGATGGATATTAATATAGATTGTGGCATTTGCATAAGCGTTTTGATCACACCAATGTAGAGATGATACCGTCCTTTCTCCGGTGGAAAATCTGTGCCCGGTTTTATCACACCGTGCCAGCCATCGTCAGTGCCTGGTTTATGTATTTCTTCTCCGGTCATCGTGGAAGCACCGACGAAGTTTCGAACAGATACAGCTGCTGGGAGTTTGAAGAGATACAGCTGAGAACTGCTTGTCCTGCTCAAGGAGCGCGCTACGAACATACAGCGCGAGAGACTCTCAATTAGTGCCTCTATAACTTCGTTCTCGAGCCTGTGGTCTACTACACGATCTGCTTTCATCCAATGTGACGCAGCTTACTCTTTTGAAGTCAACGTCTCGAGTCATTTGAAAGTGGTAACGGTGTCCAGCTTACTCGTAACGCCTTGGAACCACACTCCACGACCCGGCCCGCTAGCCGCAGGATCACAACTGAGCACCTACCGGAGTGAACTTGCAAAAGGTATCTTAACTTGAAGCAATCAACGATACTTTGATAACTTGCCGAGCTGTGAGTACCGAAACTCCGACCCCAGTATATACACTTAAAGGGGTGAAGTGAATGCGCCCTAGCTTCACCCTGTTACCAAGTAAGCTCTAGCCGGCTGGTCTCAGCCGCAAGCCTCTTCAGCCAGCATTGTTAGATAAGGCTAGGCAGTCTCCCATGTCCACGTCTGGTGCTCTTAATCGCCTTTAACTAGTCCCTCTTTTTCACCGCTCTCCTCAGAATTCCTTCTCCTCCTGTCGCAAATCCTCTGTATACCGAAGATCCATAGCCTCAATCCGCGCACCTCGCTCTCACCATCTCTCCGTCTTGAAACTTCTCCCCCATTCATACTTTACCCTAATGAACTCATCTTTCCACGCGCACATGTCCTCCAATCTCCAACGCTGGACCTCTGGCGTCCCAATCTCCTACAACACCTCTTTCACCCCCACGCAATACGAGCGCATCAAACGGGGCCATGTCCCGATGGAGATGGAGGACAAGTGGTATATCTACTACGAAGAGCCGCATCTGTGGTTTGTTAGGAGCTGGACCGGGCTTCGCGTATTCAGGGTTACGCTTAGAGAGTGTGGGAATGGGAGGGGAGGGGCTGA
Organism: Coniosporium tulheliwenetii; assembly: GCA_030247845.1. Taxonomy (NCBI): domain Eukaryota; kingdom Fungi; phylum Ascomycota; class Dothideomycetes; genus Coniosporium; species Coniosporium tulheliwenetii. The sequence continues at coordinate 185,885 of JAPDRP010000007.1, forward strand.
GGAGGCGCAGCGGACGGGAGGAGCAAAGAGGGCGGAGGAGTTGGGGGTTACGAGGGGGACTGCGGGAACGGATGGAGGACACGGAGGTGGCCATGGACGAGGGCGCGGCCAGGGACAGGGACATGGGGGTGGGGATGGAGCTGGACGTGGTCGCGGACAAGGACACAATGATCGAGGCCATGACTGGGGCCACGAACGCGCATACAGATATACCCCTGGATCAGGACGAGAAGACGGTGCAGCGGTAGTTAAAGTAGCAGAGGCGCTATGGGCGAGGGAACTAGCGAAGGACAAAGCCATGATAGGATTTCAGGTTGAGGGGCTAAAGTCGCTAGTGGAGAACCTGTTGCTTCACCAGTCCGAAGAGAACGAGAGGGAGGCATTCCCAGCTGACGGCGAGGAGGCCGCCGATGGAGATATGGCGGGGACGACGCAAGAAGAGAAGAAGAAATCGAGATGGCGGTTCTGGAAGGGTTAAGGCGGCAAAGTGGGCGGAGGCTGATCTTCAAGTGTCATCATTGGCGTACATCAAGCGCATAAGCTGAATCCCAGCTTCGCAGTAACATCCTCAAGCAGCGCAGCCTCAACTAGTTCTTCTTGTGTTCCATATTCCCGCCAAGCTCGCTCTCCCATCCCCCCTCAGCGCCACCGATTCCCTTAACCGCCAACAACGCCTCATAAACCGGCAAAAACAGCCCACACCTCGCATCAATCTCACTCTGCCTAACGACCTTCACCCCCGCCGTCCCCTCCGCGCCCAAAACCCCCACATGCAAGTCATCCGCCTCCCTCTCGAGCACCGCCTCGCCGAAGCCCTTCCATCCTTCCTGGGCGCGCACGAAACTACCGCCAGTCCCCACGGCATTCCATCCGGGACCCTCAGCGGGGTTCTTCGCAAAGCGCGCCCAGGCCTGCCGCATGAAGTTCGAGAGGGCGTATTGCTGCGCTGTGACGTTGTAGGGAAAATAGGTGGAGAAGACGAGGGGGAGCTCGGAACCGTGGTAGATGCCTAGGTTGAAACCGGGGAGGTGGAGGTTCGGGAAAGTTGCGTTGAACTGGGGTTGGGGGAAGCTATTAGCTGGTTTCCATTGTTTCTCTTATTCTTTTCTTTTTTGATGGAACAGGAAAGAACAGGGGCTTGTTCGAGGGAGAAAGAACCAAATGAGAGGGAAGAGAGGAAAGTAAAGCGGTAGGGAAAGGGGGAAGGGCAATGACTAACCCAATACCGCCACGTAGGTATTCCGGCATCCGAAGTCGCATTGGCGTGCAGAGACTGCGGGCAGAGAAAGAACAACTCTCCGAAGATCTCGGCAATAACCTCATTTTCTGTCCTGCCCTGTAAGGGATAAGCCTGCCGGACGGCTTCCATCACCTTAGGCGGGAACGCGCCAAACCACTGATTCAAGAACTCGGTGAGGTTGTTCTGACCAGCTGCGAACAGAGTGCCTTCTTGTGCATTCGTTCCTTCAAGAACTGGCACACGGGCCAGGTTTCCGTCCGCGCGCAGCAGCCGGATGGGATAGAAGCGTGACATTGTCCGAAGTCGGGTAGAAGATGAGATTGTTAGCCTCGGTGATCTCAGTGAGGTTCTCCGCAGACACGCTCCTAACGCATGTCAGATTGCTGACCGGATCACTGCAGCCAAGGATCGCTGTCAGGGTCAGCCAGGTCGGCGTGCTGTCCACCAGGCCGGGAGTTAGGAAGCTGTACTGGCCGCTTTGGAGGATAGCAGCGCGGAACGGCGGATTTTGGGGCATGGTTGTGATGAGTGTATCGACGGAGAAGGCGCCGGCTGACTCGCCCATAATTGTCACCTTTGCTGGATCGCCGCCGAATGCATGGATGTTGCGTGCTACCCAGTCCAAGGCAGCCCTTTGATCTAAAAAGCCGAGATTTCGTTCAGCTAGGGGCAATTCGGGGGCGGAGGCGAAGCCGAAGACTGTGTGCAAGCCAAACATCAGTAGATGGACGTGGGGCTGGTGAGGCAGAGAAGTACGTACTGTTAGTCCGATAGTTGATAGTAACAAGGATGACATCCTCATATGCCGCGAATGGAGCGCCGTCGAAGATGGGCTGTTGGGCGCTACCAAATTGCAGGTTACCTCCATAGATCGAGAACATCACGGCGCGACCACTATCAGGCACAGGCCCTGCAGGAGCGTAGACATTGAGGTAAAGGCAATCTTCGCTTTCTTCGGTTGCGAAGCCGTTGAATACGGTCTCAAGGATGTCAGACAGCTCTGCGGAGACACGAGGGAATTGTTGGATGCAAGTTGACTTCCATGCAGTCGCGTTGAGCGGTGCATCCCATGGCTCCGGCTTTACTGGTACGGTGAAGCGTACTGGTGGCGCTGCAAACGGTATACCGAGGTATTTGTTTACAGCAGCACTTGCTGAGGGCAGATGCGTAGTTGTACCGATGACTACACCAGCATCAATGGTGACAGAGGGGACGGTAGGTGAGAGATTGGTTGAACAGACTTGATGCAGAAGAAGTGGAAGCGTAAACAGGAGGATAGACTGAGGCCGCATTGTTGCAATCCAATGAATAAGAAGACGAATTGAAGCTGTAGACTTAGGGAAAGTTGCTGCCATTCTCCTGACCTTTTTATAAACAACTTCATCAGGCATACACGGTTCGAGATACGGAACGAACGGCCCGCATCACCTGCGTGTGGAGCAAAGTAATACGAGACTGCGCCTTTACGCCATGTCGAGATGCAGGAGTAGCGTGATTTCTTCCTACCTCTGAATTGCAACAACGTCACTGGATTCATATGAAAAGATGCCTTGAGCTTGGTGGCCGAACAGCCTGACCTTGGCGGATTCCCATCAGACGGTCGCTTTAGGGTGGGGGATAAGCCACATTCCCGGGGAAACGTCAAGTAAGAATTCACAATACGAGATACGAGCTATACGGCCGGGATCGCGGATGCATGAGCAGGCGAGGTTGGGCCACTGTATGTACGTGCGAAGAGCCTTGCTACCGGTGTATGCAATGGATCGAGATTTTCATGCGGCTTGACCTTCAGTGTTGTCGACCCGAGTACTATTGTAACTATCGCCGCTACCCGTATTGTGGTTTTGGTGGTTGAGGCTCGCTCAGATGTCCGGCCAGGTCGTGATGCATGAAACAGTAGTGTGCACGTGACATCCACTGTGCAGAGAAGCGGCAAGGTACGAGGGCCATCCAAAAAGACCGTTGCCGTATTTTTGCTCCAGATTGTCTGATACCAAACTCGCGATCAAACTGGACCCATGATATTTCTAATCGTAGAGCAGCTAGAAAATTCCATATGACAGAAAGCAAAAGCAATTCAGTAGTTTAGCTCTTCAATACATCAATCACTTAAGGTGTCTTTGATCTACGAGCTGTGTGCTTGGGCTATCCACGTCCAGGCCCACGAGTAGCATTTCCATGCGGCAACGGACTTTTCGGATGGCCCTTGGTAACTGCCCTCACAAGAATCATGATATGGAATCAAAATTTGCATGGAGAGACGCAATATCGCTGGACTTCTAACCCAAGAATCTATCAGAATTGTCCTGCGAAACTACTGCGTCTTCTTGACTCCAGCCTTCCGATCCATCGGCTCACAGTACAGCCAAACACCGACAAAAGCAAGCCATCCAAGAACCGTAACCCAAACGCCCCCAATCCATACCCACGCGCCGCTGATTTCCCAACTCCTCGGCCACTCATCGTGGGCAATATGTCTAACAGTAACCTGCCTCTTCTCGTCTACATTCGTCATGAACGGACGCTTGTAATTGACGCGGAAGTTGAAGATGCCGTGTTGGTCTGGTAGTGTGAAGGACGTTGCGAAGACGGTGGCGTTCTCAGTTGTGCTGATCGGTTTGAGAGCAAGGCGGTGGAAAGGCGACAGCATGGTGAATTCGAGCTGTAGGTCATCGTCTGCGGGCGGAAGGAAAGGCTGAAGATGGTCCTCGACGTATTCTGAGAGCTCGATTGTGAAGGCCTATAAATACGTATCAGCATCGGTCCAAGGCACCTCTGGTTGTGGGCGAGTAGCACTTACGACATCGTTCTTGATGCGGTAGATCCTAGGATTCTGCTCCGGCACGGAAAGAGAGCTAGTATTAAACTTCTTCCCGTCTTCCGTAAGGTAATGTTGTAGCTTTCCAACCTTGAGCACACCCAGTTCCTTGAATGTCCAGCTGGAAAGCTGCTTCGCAAATTCCCGATTCGCAGTCGTGGTCTCCTTGCCGGCTGTTTCGACTTTTGCGTTGAACCACTGATCCTGCAGCATCTCTACGGATCCCAGCACTGTGAAGCGGGCGGAGTTGCGAGCTTGCAGGGCGGAGACGAGCGACAACTGCTGGCCAACGGCAAAGGGCTCCTCCACAGCTTCCGCCTCATCCTTCGGGTTGTAGCTGTATGCGGTGGCAGGCGCACGGAGGATGGGCACCAACAGAGGGCTTTCATTGCCGAGGACCTGGCCAACGGCTCGCGGCACAGCGATGGAGCCTCCGACAGAGCAGAAGTTCTTAACGCCTGGTCGGAGGTCCTGAGGGGGTGGCAGGACGAGCACATCATGCTTCTCTGCAGCGGAATTGGAGTCGAAATTGAAGTGGTCGACCACTAGAGCATTGCGGTCTGGAGGGAGGTGAATGTCAAGCTCCAGAAGAAGGGAGCTTATGGCGGCGGGAGTAGGTGAGTTGCCAGAGAGGGTGAGGAGGATGTTGCCGTCTCTGTTTATGAAGTCGAGGAGGATCTGGGGCGTGAGATTCGGCCCTAGGCCTTTTGATTTTGGCGGGAAGAGGATGAGGTGGTCGTATGCTCGTTCGCCGTGTTTGAACAGAGATAGCTTGTCATTCTTCGGCGATTCGAAGGAAAGTGAGAATCCTCGAGCTATGACATCTCGCTGTCAGCATCCCATAGCTCGCATTGCTTCGTGGCTACGCGCAATTGATTGCTACATACATTTCAGGTCCCCCCAGAACTGCGAGTATTTCTCCTTCTCTTCTAGCTCCTCGATTACAACCAGTAGGCGGCTTCCACTGGAGCTCAGCGCTTGGACGGCGCCCAGCAGCGCGAGCAAAAGAAAAGAAAGTAGCCACCTCATGCTGTCGTAAAGGAGCGATTGTCACTTCAACACCAGATGTTGCGGCTCTTGGAGCTTCAGAAACGTATTCGATGCCAAGACTTTCCCCGTCGGAACATCTCCACCACCGACAGCCTCGACCTCGACATCGCGGAGCAAGCTACATCAGCGACAGCTCCCCGGAGCTTCAAGGCAGTCAGCGAACAACATCTCGACCGCTCACACACCGTCTAAGCCAAGCGTCCGACTGGCACGCCGCCAATTGAGCCGATTCTCCTGCGAAAGCCGGCGCAACAAGCCGCAACGCCTCCACCATGTCGACACCCCGATTCTGGCGCCAGCCGCTCTCCTACCTCCGCTGGGCATCGCATGAGAAGCCGGCGATCTTCTACTCCTTTGTCGTCGGCGGTATGGGACCCGTCATGATGGTCGTTGTGCCTCCAATAAGGGCGAGATTGGGGGATGGGCCGAAACCGCCAATTCCGTTGACTTATCCGAGTACGTCACACTGCTCCTCACTGGGATGGACGTGACGGTGCCGGGGATGGTCTTGAGTAGGGTCATGAACACGGGAGCTAATATGCGTCTGCAACAGTACCGAAGGGACCTAGGAAGATGCCCGAGGGCTATGACGACTGAGACGGGTGGGAGGAAGGGAGGAGGAGCATGGATACATTAAGCAAGTCTTCGTTCGGCGGAGGTGCGCTCTCCTATATGGCGGGAGTTTTCTACTAAGTTGCGGCTGTACATATCTGAGCTCAAAGGGGCGTTTAACGTGCGCCAACGGTCGAACGGCCTCGCAAAATGGAGATGCGTGAAGTTGTCGGTACAATCGGAATTACAGTCCGCTCAAGCTCATCGTGAACTTATTGCAGGTTCAATGTAAGACAAAAGCTGCGACGTAGCACTTGCAGCTATGCGTAAAGCTTGCGCTGCGCCGTCCCGGAACGAAGCGCACATCATACATGAATTTCTGAATTATTGATCATGCAGCTTCAAGAACAGATTGCTTGACGAAGTCACTTCCATGTGTCCACGAACAGATGCACAGAGTGGACTGGAGCGTTGTCGCAATTCTAGATCGCTTTTGGAAGGCTGTCAGAGACCGAGCCTCCATCAGTAAGTTCATAGCTCGACGGCTGATAGTTTCCGCACCAGCAATCACTTTAGAAAGGCCCCCCAGCCGTTGATAAGTTGCCTAGAAAAGCAGAAAGAGTGACATGACGCGCCTGAACGCCGTCCACGATCCCTTCCAAGTGGAATATTTTGACAGGAGAGAGACCGACAGCCACTTGTTCCTCCACCAGCCAGCAAAGCAGAGACTCGGAGTCGGACACAGCGTCATCATGTGGTCATCGTTTAACCCTTCAACCATGGAAACTCCCCTTAGCCACCTTCACATCCGTCAAGTAGTCCACCCCATACTTCCCCACATCGAGCGCCAAATTTGAATTCAGCAGCTTGCTCCCCTCCACCATCCGCCTAACCAACTCCTTAATCTCCAGCACGCAGTTCTCAACACAAGCCTTCGCCTTAACGCTCATCGGAAACATGCCAAAGAACGGCCCCAGATCCGTGCGGTCAATATACGCCATGCCGCCCTGCGCCAGCTTGCAGTACAGCGCATACCCGCCATCCGGCGCATGGTGGCCGCGGTCCATGGCGATCTGGTCGCCCAGCCAGTGCCGCAGGACGCACAGCGCGATCCAGGCGTAGATGTCGGAGGAGTAGGCCGCGCGGCCGACTTCCTGCAGCGTGGCGTCGCGGCGCATGCTGCGGGGGTAGAGACGGAAGACCTTGCCTCGAGGTCCTGGGAGCGCGCGAGGAGCTCGAGATGTTTCTTGTCGATGAGTGTCATAACATCGTTGGATAGCTCGGACTTCTGGTCTGCGGTGAGGCTGTTGTAGCTCCCGACAAGGTGGATCAGGGCTTCTTGGAAGAGGATCTCGGATTTGAGCTGGTGGGCTAGTTTGATCCATGCCGTGGGGTTGGTCTGGATGGAGCGGTAGAGCGTTTGGCCTTGGTTGAGGAGCGCGAGGTCGATGGATTTGGAGACGACGGAGATGGAGCCTAGGTAGCTAGCTACTTCGAGGAGCATGAGCGCGTCGTGCAGGAGAGGGGTGATGCTGCTGTGGTCCAGGATAATCTCGCGGTTGTAGTAGGCGCCGATCACGTTGGCGTAGTGCTTGTAGATTGGGTGAGGGATCTTGCCGTTCTCGAGATCGGGCAGAGCGTGCCGGCGTGGTTTGCCTTCGATGTCGTCGATCACACGACCATTATCATCGAGCTCCTAAGTTGGCCTGTAAGCAACTTCCTCCGCAAAGATTTGGCTTGGTCAAGTGCCTGAGGATCTTTACGTACTACACGGATCAATTTGCCGGCTCCAACCTGGCCCATCGGTGGGCGCTCGACAAGCTCCAGCCTGTAGCGAATACGGACGCCTTTGTTCTTTGCCTGTGGTGTCAAGATGGCCGAGCACTCCTCCGCGACCAATTCGCTCAGGAGCTTGCTGTTGCGGCGAAGGACTGCGGCATGGAGTTGCATGGTGACGCTGGAAGAGAGCTTCAGAAGAACGTCGCCGTCTTCGAATGTCACCAGCGTTCTGTCGGTGTCCATGGTGTACGGAGTAGTAGGATTTGTGCCTCAGCGTGCTGCGGAGGAGGAGGAGCAATCTTACGAGAAGGTTCGAAAGGTCTGAAAGGTGATGTTGAACGCTTTAGTGAGTTGACGTTGGGAGATTGTTTGTTGTTTGAAGAGCCGGTGAAGGGGTAGACTTCACACCTGTGAAGCAAAGGACAAATGACGCAGCACGGTTTCTTGTTTTGCATTGAGATTGCAATCGAAGCACGAAACGTCAGCGCTCAGGGCAGGTCAGCTGCACCCGCAAGCTACCAATACCATCCAGCCATCTTCCGGTCGTCACTGAGCGAAAGAAAGACGGCTGTCCGTCCGGGGGGCAAATTTTGTCTGACGAAGATATACCTACAGTCCTGAATCGCATAGCATACAAGATCCTACACTGGGTTGTGCCAATTCCACACGCTGCCAACAGCATCTCGCCACAACTCCTTATAACAAAAAGATGTGATCTGTCTAACGCGGCAGGGCAGAGGTCGCTGCCGAACGGTGATAACGGTATAGACCGTTATAGGTCAGTATTGACTGGGTCCCAAGCTGAGAACGGACAATCCCCAGACCCCCAGAAGAGTTAGTCAGGCGATAGCCCGGAAGCGCTGAAAACATACTGCGTAACGCCGAGCGGTAGACAGATGTAATTGATGATGCGGTCTGGAGGATGGTGAATGGAAGCGGATTGGCACCATTTCCGGCGAGAGATGATGCTAAAGTAGCCTAGACATGAACAGTAGACCTATGGAAAGCAATACTGTGCTCGTTCTGCCAGAAATTCCCCTTCTTAGCACGTCAATAGCGCTGGTTTCATAGAACGTCGCACACACAAATCGGCCATCAAGAGCGGCTGCAACAGTAGCGGCGGACAGCAGAAACGATAGAGCCATCATGAAGATTGTAAAGGTCTTTACAGCGGCAGCGCATATGGTAAGTGATTCCACAAAGCGGTAAGGTCTTCAGGGTAACAACAGAGGTGAGAAAAGAGAGCAGCGAAAACCGCAGGGGCCTCCAGCACATTGGAGCAGGACGGAAAATCAGAATAACCCCCACCAAGGCAGAGTAGTCCTCGATAGCCCCTCTGCGCAAAGTGGACGGCTTTCATCTTGAGCGTCGTTCCACAGTTCATGCTCGATGTCCAGAAGCGGTAATAGCAGTGCTTACGTAAAACGCCTTTGCCCACCTAACGCGCGAATCGTTGTTATGAAGCGGTTATGTTGCTTACAGCGAGGACAACGGCTGCACAGCGAGAACCATGACATGCGTCGAAGCCCGAACGGAGTTCAGCAGGATAGTGTATAGCGAACGCCGACATTTTGTGATGCGGGCGGGAACATAAACGCGAGGCAGCTTCTCGGTTACCAAGATGCATGACGTTTGAAGGTGAACCAGTCGTCCGTAGCAAGCCTCGTTAGGGCTGATGCGAAGCGCTCCAGGTGACTTATTTGCACAACTTGTGGTGGGATGAACCTGCGGAACTTTATTAGATTTGACTGCCTATGAGTATGAGGCACTTAAACTGAAATCTGATCATTCCTATGTGGCCGAAGGTCTTCGCGTCCATGTCGTTGCCTTTGAAAGGGGGAAGTAGCGCAGGCCCTGATATGGAAGATGCAAGCGGCAGACCGGGTGGAGTTTGTTGCTGTGCTTGCTGTGGTTCTACTGAAGACAACGACATATGAAGCAGACAAGGAGGGTTGGAAGAGGGGACTAACTACATGGAAACGCAGTGGTAAAGTATGAACTAAGAATTTGAAGCGGGATCGTGCCATTAATTCAGCCTTAGATCTGACATGGCAAAAACGATCAGGACCACTGTATCTGAGCCAAAGAAGCTCAACGGCATGTACAGAAGTTATGGCCGCCCGTTGGGGATCCCGTGAGAACTTCGTAAGAACTGCCGCCCTGCGTTTAGTAATGCCGCCCTATGATCTTTCGGACTGCTTCCAAATCCCCGGGACATGTAGTTTAGGTGTATGTATTGTCAAAGCACGCCTGCTAACTCAAACGAAGCTTCCCAGTGCCACAACGGGTCCAATGGTACGGTTGAGTGTAGGTAGGTGCTAGATGTAACGATTTGCGAATAAAAGAGGAGAGGGTAACCAGGGGATAAACTGCCCATGATTCGAGGACGTGTGAGGGTACTTTTATCCGCATCGAAGGGTAGATAGGAATATTGAGTCCATTTCATAAAAATGAGGAGATGAGACAAGGCAGACGGGATTTCTAAGGCTGGAGATCCCAGATCTCGCTTTTTGGATGCCGTGGGTGGTTTGAATTCTTTTTGCGCGCTTTGCCTTTTTCTCCGTGTAAAATAAGCAGCCCCGTCCGTGATATTTGATGGAACGAGATGTCACGGAACGAAGAATCGCCGAGGCGTGAGACGGCTAATCGACGCTTGTATTCGTTCGGAGCTTCTCCAGTCTGGCATAGAGCAACAACATCTGGCACTATGCAGACACTGCGGAGCAGTTCGGCGCCGCCACAGGACTCGCACCGTGCAGACCAGGAGCCAAGGACAAGACATTGCACGATATGGGCGTGGCACGTCGCATGAGGCCTCGAGGGCCGATGACGGGTCGGGTAGCGCATCACGTGATAGAGTGGACTTGCCTCTATCTAAGAGGATACCTAGGATGCAGATCACAGCTGGCACTTAGTAAGTTGATCAGGGTCATTTAGGACTAAGGATCACAAACGATAAGACGTTCAAGTTTGTAGATGATTGCAAGCGCCGATCTTATATGGGTATCTGAGAAGAGCTACCGTGATAACCCACGCTAACCCACCAATTAAGCAGAAGCAAGCGTGCAACCTTGTTGCCGCCAAAGCAAATATGTGCTAAGCAAAGTCGCTAAAGCATGCATCGAATCCAGAAGCCATCCAATTCACTGACAACCCCACCTCGCCTTCTTAAAGAAACCGTCTAGACATGGTCCTCACTCTTCTCGGAAACATGGGCCTCGACAGTCTCCTTCTCCGCAACGGCCTCGGTAATCTTGCCCATGTCGTGCCTGGTGGCGTCATCGGCAAAGGTACCATGCGGCACCCACTTGGAGGAGGTGCGTGGGGTGGTCTCCTCGAGCATCTGGTCGACCTGCTCGAGCGACAGACCCTTTGTCTCCGGGACGAAAAACCAGGCGAAGAGGACGCAGGCGGTGCAGGTGGCGCCCCAAACGAAAAAGACCTTGGACTTGAGGTTGCCCTGTTCGGCATCTACCATGTAGGGGGTGATGTAGCCGAGGATCTATAAGATCAGTCAGCGATGTTCCAGAGATGAGCGTAGGATGATAGTACTTACGAAGTTCCACAGCCAGTTGGAGGCGGTCGAGAGAGCGACACCCTTGGCGCGGATGGGCAGCGGGAAGATCTCGCCGATGAGCACCCAGGCGCCGGGACCCCAAGTCGAGGCGAAGAAAAAGATGTAGAAGCAAACGAACACGATGAGGCAGAGGCCGGCGGCCCTTGAGCCTTCCCCAGTAGCAGTGCCGATGATTGCAACGAGGAACTCACACACGGCCATGCCGATGGCGCCATAAATGAGGAGGGTGCGGCGACCGAGCTTCTCAATGGTCCAGAAGGAGATGGGGGTGGAGAGCACGTTGACGATCGTGGTGATCATACCGATGAGGAAGCTGTTCGTAATGCCGACTTGCTGGAAGAAGGTGGTGCCGTAATAGACTTCAGACTGTTAGTTCGACCTTCACTTTAGTTGACGAAGCTACTCACAAATGAAGTTGACACCAGTGAGCTGCTGCATCATCTGCAGGGCCATACCGAGAAGCACACGACGGAGATTGCCGGATGGCTTGAAACCGCCGCGGAAGCAGTCGGCCCATGTCGCGCGCATGTTGGAGATCTCGTAATGGTAGTTGGCGACAAGCTCAGCCAGCTCATCCTTGATGTATTCGGAGTCTGCAGGCTGTCCACGTAGCCGAGAGAGGCTTTCGTAGCATCTTCAAGGCGGTCCTTCTTCACGTACCAACGGGGCGACTCTGGGAGCATGAACAGACCCACGCCGAGGATCAACGCCCATAGGAACTGGATAGCGATCGGGATGCGGTACGAGCCAGTGTCCATGCGCCCCTTCGTTTCGTTATTGACTACCGCAGCGAGGAGGAGGCCGATGGTGATAGCGAACTGGTAGCCGGAAACTATGGCGCCGCGGACAGCCTTCGGTGCGATCTCAGACATGTAGAGGATGATGACAGCAGAGACAAAACCGACACCGATGCCAGCGATGAGGCGACCGACGACGAGCAGGGGGACTGACGTAGAGGCGACCTGGAGGATGACACCGAGAGAAAAGACTGCGCAGCCAAGAATGACGGTTATCCGACGTCCAAGCCAGTCGGCAAGAGAGCCTGCGAAGAGAGCACCGAAGAAGGTACCGGCTGACAAGATCGATGTGATGAGGGACTTCTCCCATGTCTTGTAAAGGTAGCCGTTGTAGGCAGTTGAGTCAGAAGAGCCTGGCGAGCCGAACTCTTGCTTGAAGAAGTTCATCCCGAGAACGCCGCTGATGTAGCCAGAGTCATATCCGAAGAGGATACCACCGAAGGAGGCGAAAGCGCAGAGTAGGTAGGCCTTGGCCGTGACGGGAGCTTCGACGCGGCTGAGGTCGCCGGTCTGGCGGTTGGATTTGGGAGCGAAATGCATCGTGATGTGTTGATTGAAGGTTATCACGGAGCAAGAAAGTTAAAGACGCGGAAGAAAGTGGAGGACGCGCTGAAGAAGCAGGAGAGAGGATTGGCCGGGTGCAGGTCATATATGAAGAAAGAACCCATCACGCGCCTGACCAAGTTTGGCTAAAAGCGGCCAGGTGAATCTCACGATGCTTCTGCTTCACCGAAGGTCTTGGCACTCCGCAAACGAGGGATGCCCAACGTTCATGTCCCCATGCGGGCGACCCAGCTCAGGAATGTGCCTTCACCATTCGTGGTCGCGCAGGTAAATTGGTGATTCTAGACTAGCACACGCACCAATCAATTGCGGCTCTTCAATCTTCATATGGTAGTACGACCGGCAGGATATCTTTAGGTGACTCCCAAGAACCACAAAATGCACCAAGTTCCACGATAGGTATCCAGTGCTCTGGCATGTCGTCGGCGGTGTGCACCTATCCGAGCCTGGCGACCTGATCTTCAGGTGCCCCGTCTTCCAGGGTTTTGCAGGACCATGCGACGGAATCTCGCAGCTAGGCTGGGATGCCTTACCCGTGCTGTTTACTTTGGGGCTCAACGGCGCGGTTGGGTATGCCAATTAGACGAGGGAGGTTCATCGTGCGCCTCCTAGCATGTTCAGATGAGCCACGAAGGTTGGAGGCGCTCACGAGATGGTGGTCCTTCATTCGTGTCGCAACAGCTCTGAACTGACCACCTTCCCCATAAGATAGATTAAAGCGCCTCAGGTCTCCAGGATGCCGGAACCTGCTTGTAGCAGAGGCAAGTCCTAGAAACCATGCACATGGTCACCAAATTGCCTGACTTAGTGTTCCACTGGCCATCAGCAATTCTCATTTCGGTGACCTTCAGGCGCTTGGGTAACGTGCCGTCAGTGCACCGCAAACGGGCGACTTCGCGGGCACGGGTCTCCGAAACGTAATTCTGCCCCAGCAATGCAAGTTTTGGTGCTCCGAAGTCGCAGTGAAGATGAAAAGCACATGTGAAGTCGTAGTAAGCTATCGACGGCTACAGCCGCTGCAGGGTCTCTAGGGCAATTATTGTTGTCACGACACCCCAGTATTCCCAAAGTGCTACCACAGTCACATTCCAATGTCGCACCCCAGGCCAGCCACTTGTTAACGCTCCACTAATGGGGCGAAGGCATCTGTCCGTCTCCGCCATCGAGCTCTTGGGAAGAACCCATGGTGGTGAACCGGCGCCCTTGTTTCCAGCCCTAGACACGCTGTCGACCTGCCAAGGCGCTGACATCCAAGCAGGCTTGAAGAGGTCACCAGGGCATCGAGCGGCTAATCTGACGCTTTGGGAAGGTCAGATGCAGAGAAGGGGCGTGGAAGATGCGTGGAAGCGGCATCGAAGTTCTAGTGCGAAGCTGTTGCAATCTTCCAGATTGGTTCCTTACGCATCCCTGTGTATTGATCATGTTAATGTCTAACCTCGCTTCCTCTGACCTCCAGCTTCTCCAGTTCTCCAGACTTGCCAGGTCCTGCGCATGGCCGTGTCGCACTGCGAGCAGCGAACAGGACTCGAGCTTCGAGTGTGTCTCAAGGCGCTCAAGCCAGCGGCCGGCGCGTCAGGGGCTCCTCGCCATCTTCCACAGGCCGCTGCCGTCCAGCCTTGTCCGATGGGACAACGCATAGCCCTAGAACTTTGACGCGTTGTCAAGTGTCAGATGCTGATTTGGACTAGTTGATTTACCAGAGAGACTTCCAGTTGTTCTAGCGCAGTTTCTAGATCAGAACCCGCTCAAGCCGAGCCGTGGTTGACGCCGTTACATGGAGAAATGACATGCAAATCGTCTCAACCTAAGAAACTTCAAGTGTTGTTGCTTACGATCCGCCATCTCTGCTGTCTTTAGACGATGAAAACTCTGAATCCCTCAGTTGGGCCATGCGTAAATCGGAGATACGATTGCTTAGCGCTCATACCGTCCCCGCGCCCTACGATCAACTCCATTTCCGAGGTGAAATTTATCTCAAGTTCGGTATCAAGTGGCTCTGCATTGTCAGCGAGGAGCTCACCGCGTCCTGGGGCGAGACACGGAGACCAAGCTTTTCCAGTTGAACAGCAGAGCCTGGACCTGCCGTTCCCCGAGAGCGTACTAAACGAAATGAACGCGGCGCGAAAGGCCTAGAGATAGGGCATGAACCGCTTCTTGGTATGGCCGCCAGACGGTCAATCGAGGGAAGAATGCCTCGACAGCACGATGAACGTTCGTCGAGCAGCGCTCTGTTTATGAGCAACCTACAGGTACTCCGATCGCCGTCGGCGAGACTAGTTTGTCACATGCGAGTCACCTCTCACGCACTTCTCAGAAAAATACTTCAATCGTCAGTGTTCTAGCAAGCTTTTTAGTAGATTTTCGGGCAGCAAAAGTACTATTACAAGATACACAGAGTCCTCTCCGGCCAACTTCAGCGCTTCCAACACTCCTCAAGCTGCTGGGTGAGCTATTTGCAACCAGAATCGCTCCCCTCCATCTCAGCTTCCTCTTCTGTCGCATCCAGGTCCAGTGGTTCGAACGTCTCCTCCAGCAAGGCGCCTTCGGCGGCCGGGCCGCTATCCATGACCTCGTGGATGCGCTCAGTATTGGAGTTATATGCTTGGCCAGGCCTCTCTTCCCCCGACTGTGGATGCGCCCTCAGTATGCGGCGCGAGCGATATGTACTTGCGACAGCGAACACCGAGCGCCACCTGTAACGTTCCACCATGTGGCTCACCAGCTTGTCCTTGTACAACGACTTCGCGCGCCTCATCGCTCCGAAGTTCTTCACCTGTTCCGCACGGATGTATTCGATGTTGGTCGGAACCACGACTCTCTCGATTCCGTCCAACGGCTCGCCGGGCGTAGGAAGTGGTTTTGCGGCATATCGTCTAGCCGCTGCCATAACTTTGCGGCTGTCCTTTTGGAAATGGGAAAGCAAGCTGCCCCCGAAGCGGTCTATGCGATCGCGATCCTCCTGGGAGGTCAGATATTCGGCGTTTACCAGGGTCCGGAGGTTGAGCTTATATTCTGCACGGTGTATAACCAAGAATCTCGCCGCGTTCTTCTTTGCAACATACTTGTTCCAGCCGGCCTCTGCTCTCGTCATGGAGAAGCTGTAGACGCTCTGTGTTGTGAGCAGCGTCATGCGGGGAACGACATCAACCTCTCCTCCGTAGGGCCGAGAGTGCTTATTGTCAGTGTCCAATGGCCGCGACAATCCATCTTGTGTTTCGTCCACGTCTTCCTCAAGCTCGCCGTCTGTATCTGAGTCGCTATCGATGGTTAATTGTTCTGGCTGTTCCGTTCCGCTGAGCTCGAGGATCCATTCTTCGCCAAACAGTTGCATCCACTGGTTCACGGAAGGATCGTGATTTTTATACCGCCTCATGAGCTCCATCTTTCTTGTCATCGTGATACTTGATCGGCTTTCTTTACGGTCGTGTGCTGGATATGTTGAATAATTTTGGGTTGAGTATTAGAAGCGCGTAAAGATTGCAACGATTGTTGGCAACATGAACGCGGTGGTGTAGCTCGGAAGTGAGTGCAGCAAGGTGAGGTGAAGGTTGGTGTGTTTGAGTTGGAGGAGGAAATCGCTCGCGACCTCACTTCGTCATCTCTGCCACTTGCGGTCGGCGCAAAGTTTCGCTTATTGCGCGCTAGTAACGAATATCTCCTCCTTCCATGGTGCGAACCAGACAATGCGACTCCTCCGATCTATCAGGATACTGGTTTTCAAATGGACTTGTGGCCGCGTTCGGCATTAGTATCGATGTTATGCCAATCTCCGCGGAGCTAGAGAACCCTGGGAAGCCATAACCGGAGGGAATTGCTGCAGAGCGGAGCGCATATGTCGAGGGACATTGGAAGCAGTGCTGTCTTACGGTCCAATTCAGTTATGAGATCGCATCACAAGTCTTTGAGCGCCGGAAGACTGCTGAGTTGGATAGAGCAAGGGCGTCTGTGTGCCATCGGAGCTATGGTCACGGACTGCAGGCATGAAGTGCTCTATCTGACTGACGAAGCAGTAGGGGCAGTTCATGTCGTTAAGCGGCAGTCCTTCATAGTGAAGCGGTTACGCCCACATTTTGCCTGGTTAATTGCTCAGGATCATCCTGTGACTAGGATCTGATCCATACAAGATTCTCCGCTTAGGTAGCATTCATTAGTTTATGCGAACCAGAGCGAGGCCGAACATGTCGCACATTGAAGCCGCCTAAGATATATCATTGATATTCGTGAGGACGAGTGATTTTGGCCTTGAGAGCGAGAACCGTTGGTCTGTGCGACCCCATCCAGATGCGATTCGGCAGATGCCGCCTAACGCGCTTCGCGGTCAACGCGTCTCTCTATTAACCACGCTGTCAATCAAGAACACCCCGCTTTGAAGCTGTATACAAAAGGTCGACGCTCTGAAGTAAAGCTAAGCGCGCGATTGAAACGGCCATAGCACCCTTCCTGCACCTTGATGCGCTGTACGTTCTAGTTGCGGCTCTCCATCGAAGTAGGCCACTGCGCCGGAAGCTCTCAAGATGTATATCAAGCAGATCATCATCCAAGGCTTCAAAAGGTACGCGCGCGTGGCCTCGGTATAATGTATACTGCTGATGTATCTTTGAACAGCTACAGGGACCAAACAGTCATCGAGCCCTTCTCACCCAAACTGAACGTTATCGTAGGCCGGAATGGCTCAGGCAAAAGCAACTTCTTTGCAGCCATCCGCTTCGTCCTCAGTGATGCGTATACACAGCTCGGTCGCGAGGAGCGACAAGCACTGCTTCACGTACGTGGTTTCTGGCTCGCCCGTGGGCGGAGAACATATGGTAACACGCGCACAGGAAGGCTCAGGCTCAGCGGTCATGTCTGCGTACGTGGAGATCATCTTCGACAACAGCGACGAGCGTTTTCCTACCGGCAAGCCCGAGCTCGTTCTTCGAAGAACCATTGGCCTCAAGAAGGATGAATACTCGCTAGACCGCAAGAACGCCACAAAAGCCGATGTTATGAACCTCCTCGAATCCGCTGGCTTCTCGCGCTCGAATCCATACTACATCGTCCCCCAGGGCCGTGTCACGATGTTGACCAACATGAAGGATCCTGAGCGGTTGAACCTGCTGAAAGAAGTTGCCGGAACACAAGTGTATGAATCGCGGAGGCAGGATAGTCTTAAGATCATGAGCGAGACGGACAACAAGCGCGCCAAGATTGACGATCTGTTGACCTACATCAGGGAGCGTCTTGATGAGCTTGAGGAAGAGAAGGAAGAGCTGAAAGCGTATCAAGAGAAGGACCGAGAGAGGCGGTGCTTGGAGTACACTATCTACCACCGCGAGCAAATCGAAATTCAGCGGGCACTTGAGAGCATTGATGAGCTGCGCCAGACCGGTGTGGACGAGACCGACGACAACCGCGAGCGCTACAGTGCGGGAGAGCAGGAGCTGGCTCAAATCGATGCTGAGATCAGCGATGTCAAGCAACGGATCGAGTTCTTGAAGGTCGACAAAGCCCAACTGGAGGACGAGCGGCGGGAGGTAGCGCGAGACAAGGCAAAGATTGAGCTCGAGGTCAATAGACTCACGGAAGGACAATCCGCAGCCAGGCAAGCCAGGACACAGCACGAGGATGATTTGCGGGAAGTTCAAGAGCAGATCCGCCAGCGCGAACAAGAACTCGCGCAAATCATGCCCGAGTACAACAACCGGAAAGAGCAGGAGGCTGCGATCAAAGCCCAGCTGGATGAGGCAGAAGGGACCCGGCAGCGCCTATATGCTAAACAGGGTCGAACAGCACAATTCAGGAACAAGCGAGATAGAGATGCCTGGCTACAAGGGGAGATCGACGCAGTCAATGTCGCCCTGGCCACACGAAAAGCAGTCGCTATGCAGACGACAGAAGAGATCACAGACCTGGAGACGGAAATTGGGCGTCTAGAAGAGGAGATCACTGGGCTTCGCGCGCGCATAGATAACAGAGGCGACAACATGCAGACGATCTCGGAGAACATTCAGAGGGCAAAAGAGGAGCGAGACAGGCTGATGGACCAACGGAAGGAGCTGTGGCGTGAGGAAGCTAAGCTTGACTCCGTAGTCAGCAATGCGCAACGTGAGCTTGAGAAGGCCGAGAAGTTTCTATCTCATATGATGGATCAGAATACCAGCAGAGGCATTGCTGCTGTCCGGCGCATCAAACGCCAACACAACCTCGATGGCGTGTATGGCACTCTCGCTGAGCTTTTCGAGGTTCCGGATAGATACAAGACGGCAGTCGAAGTCACCGCAGGAACAAGCCTTTTCCACTACGTGGTCGACAACGATGAGACAGCCACGAGAGTCCTCGAAATCCTGCAGCGGGAGAAAGCAGGCCGTGTGACGTTCATGCCACTCAACCGCCTACGGCCAAAGCCAGTCAACATACCGAAAGCCAGTGACGCTCTGCACATGATCACAAAGCTGACGTACGATCCAATATACGAGAAAGCCTACCAGCAGGTCTTCGGCAAGACCATCATCTGCCCCAACCTCCAGATTGCGGCTCAGTACGCACGTAGCCACGCTGTCAGCGCCATCACACCAGAAGGCGACCGTGCAGACAGGAAGGGTGCTCTCACTGGTGGTTTCCACGACCCTCGTCAGTCCCGTATCGACGCCATCAAGAACGTGACAAAATGGAGGACAGAGTACGAGAACCAGAAGAACCGTGTCGAGGAGGTCCGACGTGCCCTTGAGCAGAAGGACCAGGAGATCACGCGTGCTGTAGGCGAGCTACAGAAGCTTGAACAGCAGCGGCAGCAACTGGAAAATAGCTACGGGCCTCTGCGCCAGGAGCTAAGAAGCAAGTCTGCCGATCTGCAGAACGAGCGGGATGCCCTTGATGCCAAGCATCGGACCAGAGAGAACATCGAAGCTGCCATACGCGAACTGGGCGAACAGCAGAGTGCTTATGAGGCGGAGATGGCTGCGCCCTTTGCGAAGGCCTTGTCACGTGAGGAAGAACAGCAGCTGGAGACGCTGAGCACTTCGGTACAGGATCTGAGAAGGCAGTACGCGGAGCTACGCCCTGGTCTTTCTGAGCTTGAGTCTCGAAAGACTGTCATCGAAGTCGAGCTTCGGGAGAACCTGCGGCCAAGGCTTGAGCAGCTGCAGGCGCAGGAGGCAGACAATGGCGGCACTGGCGCCGGCGGCGGTGGCAATGGGAGGCTGAAGGAGCGGCAACGCGAGCTGAAACGCATCAACAAGGCTTTTGAGGCCGTCGAGGGCAAGTTGCGAGAGACCGAGGAGGCAATCGAGCAGGCAAGCACCCAGCTCGCTGAGCTAGAAGGGAACAAAGCCGAAAAACAGAGACAGCAGGAGGAGATTGCGCATGCCATCTCGCGGCATCAGAAGAGGATGGAGAAGAGCATTGCAAAGAAGGCTTTGTTGACTGAGAAGCTTGCCGAGTGCAGCCGCAACATTCGGGACCTAGGTGTCTTGCCTGAGGAGGCTTTCGACAAGTACCAGAGAATGGAGTCGGACAAGGTGAGTCGAACTGTACTATGAAAGAAGATCAAGTACTGACATCCGTACCTCAGGCCATCAAGCGTCTCCACAAGATCAACGACGCCCTCAAGAAATACTCCCACGTCAACAAGAAGGCCTTCGAGCAGTACGCCAAGTTCCAGCAGCAGCGCGACACCCTCACCAAGCGGCGCGCAGAACTCGACAGCTCGCAGAAGTCGATCGAGGAGCTTATCGAAGTGCTCGACCAGCGAAAAGACGAGGCCATCGAACGGACATTCAAACAGGTATCCCGAGAATTCGCCAATGTCTTCGAGAAGCTCGTGCCAGCGGGCAAAGGCCGGCTCATCATCCAACGCAAGTCGGACAGGCAGGCTCGGCAGGAACAGGAAGAGGAAAGCGGCCAGGAGGAGAGGGAAAGCGTGGAGAATTACACGGGTGTGGGCATCAGTGTGAGCTTCAATAGCAAGCAAGATGAGCAGCAGCGAATCCAGCAGCTGAGTGGTGGGCAGAAGAGTAAGTCTAGAGCCAGGGACAGTGCCATTCATGCCGACTGCGAATACTAACACCAGCAGGTCTCTGCGCCCTTGCCCTCGTCTTCGCTATCCAGCAGTGCGATCCCGCGCCCTTTTATCTCTTCGACGAAATCGACGCCAATCTGGACGCACAGTACCGGACAGCTGTCGCCAGCATGCTGAAGACGCTGTCCGAGAACACGGATGGCGGTGGCCAGTTTATCTGCACGACGTTTAGGCCAGAGATGGTCATGGTGGCGGAGAAATGCTACGGTGTGAGCTACTCGAACAAGACGAGCAGCATCGATGTCGTGAACCGCGAAGACGCTTTGAACTTCGTCGAGGGACAGAGGCTTTGATTAATCATATCTGCGGTGTTGTTGGCTTATGGGGATGGGTCGTGGGGTGCGTGTTATGGATACCAAGAGGCGTTGTAGGATT
This sequence comes from Coniosporium tulheliwenetii, assembly GCA_030247845.1. NCBI lineage: Eukaryota > Fungi > Ascomycota > Dothideomycetes > Coniosporium > Coniosporium tulheliwenetii. Next base: position 206,693 of record JAPDRP010000007.1, read on the forward strand.
GATCTTGCTTCCTTTTCTGCAGTGGCAATACAATGATGCTTTCCTTGCATGACATAACATGCACGGTACCTCAATGGGTGTACCTTATATTTCTTTGTAAGAACCGAACGCTACGTGACATCCTCATCGCCCTCCAGCGGAAAACCATGTCTTGGATCGCTACGCATCTCCGAAAGCCGCTCCAGCGCCTCCTCAGGATCTCCAGTCAAGACATGGTAGCCCTCACCCCCATCAGCCACCCAGCGAACCCCCAGTGCCTTCTCTATAGCTTTCAAGTCCTCCAGATACTTCTGCTTCATGGCCTCGCGAAGCTCATCATTCCAAATAGTCGCGTCCTCGACATGCTCGAGCAGTTTGCTCCGCGCGGACCGTTCGAGGTCTCCCCATGGCAGGCCGCTCTCCTTGAGCATTTTCCACGCACCTCTCGCGTTGCCGGCGTGCATAAGTTGTTCGACGAACAGCCGGTCACCTCTTGTCTGGGTCGTCCGGTTCGAAAACCGCCACTTGCCAGGGTTGTCGGGGTTGGGGTTTAATGGCGCATACCCGCGTTGCGACGAGCTTTCGGAATCGGACTCCGAACCGGCGTGCGATAAGCCCTCGAGATCGGCCTCCGACCCTGGGTCGATCTCTTCGCCTCCCTGCTTCTCGTCATGCGATATCAGAAACGCGTTGAAGTCATCCTCTTTCTGTGCTTCTTCGATTTCAGTCTTAGACAACTGTCTCGGCGACGTCCTCAACGGATGCTCCAGCCACAGCCTCCACTCCTCCTCCAACAAATCATGCAGCCTACACCTCGCCAATATCGTGATCCACCCATGAATAAACGACCACTCATCCCTTCGCACGAAGCTTCCAAGATGGCACGCCTCCTCCGGCGGCGTATCCGGAAACCCCGTCAGCACCTGCACCAGCTCCTTCTTCTTCCACTTCCCGTTCCGTATCTCGCCCAGCCCACGGCTGCCGATGCTGCACTTGGCGATGACGCTGCGGAACAGGTTCTTCGTCATGATGCCCCGGTCCTTCGTCTCCTTGAGATACCGCTTCATGGCCGGCAGCGACCGCGTGCGTGCTGCGAACTTCAGGCCCAGCACGATGAGCTCGTCGGCGACGGGGATGTTGCCGAGGCGGAAGCGCGCGATGATGGCGTTTAGGGTCGCTAGGATGGCGGTGTCTGGGGCGCGGTTTCGCGCGTTGAAGAGCGCGATGGTTAGGGCGTGGTAGAGGTGTCGGAGCTGCAGGGTTGTCTCCGGTCGTTGTAACGCGACGGCGACGACGCGCAGGATGTCGCGGGGGTTTTGGCAGGCTTGGAGCTGCTTGCGGATTACGCGGCGAATTGCCTTGCGGCCGAGGGCTTCGCGGAATTCGTCCATGGTTAGGGTCGGCCATAGCTTCAGTTGTTTAGGGGTAGGGTTATTGGCCGCCTGTTCGACTGCTTCTACTGGAGTTATTAATGGTGGGTTTCGTGGAAGTTGTAGAAGCCCTGGCGCAAGTGGTGTTTTTGTATGCTCTTGAGGGCCCCTTGCGGTTTCTTCAGCGGCGATAGTGCTTCCTTCAGCATGTCCACAGGACTGAACAGGCTGATCTGGTGCTGCAATGTGCGTTCGAGTTGCACATGTGGTGATTGTGGAGGACCTGGCGGTAGGCCATTATCGGTCGACTGAACGGTGGAGAGCTGTCGTATTGAAGCTGTAAGCCGAGCTGTATTACGGGAGCTTGAGACGGCATTTTGGCAGAATATGCAGACGTTGCGGGTCGCTCTTGAGGACATGAGCGCTGGGCGAAAGTCTGCAATTTGCCAATGGGTGAGTTGAGTATAAGAAGCCCCTCTGAAGTGGAGGAAGATACAGTTCAGCACAGCATTGAGGTTTCTCGGCAAATCCCGTCTCCGCGCCATTGAAACATCCGCGAGGCGCTCATTCCAATCTCCATCATCCACCACCACACTACAACTACAACTGCAAATACGACTACACGCAACCTGCGCAAAAACATGCCTTCAGCACATAAACGCAAGACCTCTACAGACGGGGAAGAAGTCGTCGGCGAGCCAGCAAAGCGTCGATTCATCGAAGCGACAGAACCACAGCTCGAACCGCAACCGGAGGAGTCTACAGCGTCGCCCGCTGCTGAAGAAGCGCCAGAAGTTCCAACCGCATCTGCAGACACAACACAGCCCACCGCCGCAGACGATGTAGAATCAGATGCGGCAGCAAAAGCAAGAGAAAGGCAGGAGCGCTTCAAAGCCCTACAAGCCCGGCAGGCGCAGTCGCGGAAACAGAACATGAAGGAGTCGACAGCAGAGTCGCAACGTCTAGCTACCGACCCGAATCTTCTCTCCTCGCTCCATCGGAAGCACGCAATCGCATCACACAAGCTCCTCAAGGCGGATACAGCGGCCGCCGGTGAAGATTTCGAGCGGAAGCGCGCATGGGATTGGACCGTCGAGGAGTCCGAAAAGTGGGACAGGCGTATGGAAAAGAAGAACAAGCACAGGGAAGATGTTGCGTTCCAGGATTACCGGCAGGATGCGCGCAAAGTCTACAAGCGGCAGCTGCGCGAGCTCAAGCCGGACATGGAGACATACGAGCGGGAGAAGCTGGAGGCTGTGCAGCGGTCGGCGCAGAATGGCGGGCTTGAGATTGTCGAGACGGAGGACGGAGAGCTCATCGCGGTTGACAAAGATGGCACATTCTACTCCACGGCTGACAGCACCGATTTCGCGAGCAACAAGCCTAGCAAGGAGGCGATAGACCGGCTAGTTGGCGAGATCAAGAAAGCGGAGGAGGTCAGGCTTAAGAAGAGGAGGGATCGAGGCAGAGGGGATGATGACGGCGACGTCACGTATATTAACGACAAGAACAAGCAGTTCAACGAGAAGTTGGCGCGGTTCTACAACAAATACACTGCGGACATTCGGGAGAGCTTTGAGCGCGGGACGGCCATATGATACGGTTTGCAGTCACACGGCCAAAGATTGAAGCTGCCCGTTTCCCCGAGATGCTGGTGACGGGAGTTGCAGGCCTGTAGCACAGGTACGGACAGTGTTTGACGTCTCTCAGGGTAGATAGAACAACTGAACTGCCTCCAGATGTAAACGCACTGCCTTAGTGTGACTGCTATGGAGTCTCTGCTGTTCCATTGACCCACGTGACGCTCAGCGTCTGGAGTGACTTTAGGATACTCTCCGCGTTCTTCGAGGGGTTGCACAATGCGGCTTGTCGATTTGGACATCTTGTCGAAACGGTTGTTTGGATTGCACTCTGTTAAGTACAGCTGCCCTCGAATTGAAGAGTCGAAACGGCAGGCCTGACCTGTTGCTCTCGGTGTTACACACATAATCTATGCTGTGATCCGTACTCGTAGCATGGCCTGTCGACGCTGATACGACGTTCGGAACTGTCCGCTGTTTTGATTGGTCGCCATGGTCTACCTCTCAGTCTTTCATATGTGTAGCACAGCGACTGGAGCCTGTGCTGTCTTCAGATGTAGCAAACATGCTATGACCCTCGGATGAGCGAGTCAGCCTTGCCCCTTCCGTTGCTTTGCGGCTGCCAGTATATCAGTCGCGCTTATTCATCTCAATCAACACTCATTTCCTTCTCGTAGTCGTCTGATTTTGATCGAGACACTTATCGGTTATCTGAAATCCTAGCATAGCTGCCTTCGGTCTAGATCAAGTCAAGCCCATCTTTTGTATTGTTGTCTTTCGAAGCCCGCAGTAAAATTCGCCCAAATATGATGGCGTCTACCAATACGTCAATAAGCGTCCAAGCAGCCGCAACAGTTAGCATTGAACATACCCACGATTTTCCTGAGGATGAGTTCTCAAACAACCTGTTGAGCGACCTAGCACCACTTTTGACCCTCTTCGGCGAGCACTTTACGAAACAGTTCCTGAGCATGTCTTTGGGGTGGGCCGACAACATCCTACTGGATACGGGTCCTTTAGGTGTCATAACGGTCGTGGTCAGTGCAATACGCGTAGGTGGTGTGAAGAAGCTCAAGGCTATCATCGGGAGGTGATCTGGTTTCTCATATCTATGTGGCATCTTTCACGCACCAATCGATAGTGCGTCAATGACCGGTCTTGTCATCTGTCGAAAACCGCGTTGCTGATACTTTATGGGATGACAGAGCAAGAGAGAGCAAATTCACCGCCGAAGCCGAGCTCCTTTCTTCAACTTCAGCCGACGTCTGTGAGCTATGGAACGGCCACGAGATTGTTCGGACGCTAGGACAATCTGAAGCAGTAGAGCTTGTTGTTACCGAAGATATGGCAGGGTATCTCCACTGCATGACACTGCATACTGCCGTCGAAAGCGGTCATCTTCGGGATTCGACTGAGGAGGTCTCGTCTGCTGAAAGGCTCCAAGAGATTTCCCATCTAGCGAGGCAGTCACCGAACATTGCGCTCAATGTTCAAGGGTCGATGACTTCGGGGAACAAGCTGTGGTGCTGGGCCGCCTTCGGAACGTTATTACAGCTCACTGCCGTTGTGATACCCGCATTTACGACCTATCACTTGGGATGATTCAGAAGCGGGAAGTCTACAGCCGTTTATGCTTATCCTTGCTTCGCCGTTGGCACCACTGCGGTCGCCCTAGGGGTCGCGCTCTGCGGCTACGTGGTGGAGGCCAGCAGCACCGAACGAGATTTTGACTCTCGCGGGTCTGATCAGCCTGGGCGGGTAAAGCTCACACTTCGCGTGCAAAAGACTTGCAAAGTTGGCGAGCAGCACTTTGGATCATATATGATCTTCAACAGTCGACCTCAAGAATTTGTCCTCCGAACTTCGAGACTAAATGTACGGGCCAACAGGTATGTCTCACATCTACCTCCACACAATTCACAGAGGCATTGATTAAAGTATCACAGCCAGAACCGACACTCCATACCTAGCGTCGTCGCCGCAACGGCAACATTACTTACCGTTGCTGGATTCATCGGTCAGTTCATCGGCCTTCGCGGGTTACATTGGTCCGCAATCATTGTTCAGCTAGGCGTTGCCCTGGTCATGACGGCGGTCAGAGCTTGGGTCCGGCGAGGAATGGCAGCTGAACCGCATTTCTGCGAAATACCGGAAGGCCACGAGCTTTCCTGGCTAGCGCTTTACCTGGACCGCGAAGTGCAGCGCAAAACGGCTCCCGTTTCGTTACGATGTGGAAAGCCATACACTTATGGAGACGCGTTAAGGGAAGGCTTGGAGACCGATCCTGAGGACATCGTGCCTTGGCACCCCTTTACCGGTGAATACATAGACCCAGTGGATCCATACATCGATCGCCCCATGAGTCGGCTTGCAAGTCTATTCGGCCGCAACGCACATTCCGCATCATTCTTCACTACCAGTGTCGATCTCGATAATCATAGCGAGGCTGTTGACAAATTAAGGCCAACCTCCGTTGGGGGAACCAGCGTCAGAATTCGGGCAGACTTGCAGAAGATAATGCCTGATTTGAATAGTGAAATAGCCGACCTAGCGCCGCGGCTTGCACGTGTATTAGGGATAAGTATGTTCTATTTGACAAATAGGCTTAACTTTGACTGGGTCGAGAGACCGCGGTACAGTCTGTCATGATCACTTACTGTCGTTCATCGGCCTTTTTACGACGCTGCGCGGAGTGCTCGATCTGCGCATCTAGATCTACGAAATTGGATGTTTAATATAAACGTCCGTGTGCCAGGCGTGACTGGGCGCTTCGACATTTGGGAGATTGACGAGCAGGAAATCTATGAGCTCCTCTCTCTATGGACCTTTGCGTTCAAAGCGCGCGAAGAGTCGTCCATCTGTGAATCGACTCAAATTCCACGGACTGGATATCTACGGATTGTTGGATCGCGTACGAACCGCGAGGAGTTTGAAACGTTGAAGCGAACATACGATGGATTGATGAACCAGCGGGTAATCCCTTGTCCCAGGCCTGACAGAGAATCTAGCATCCCTGCCGAATCGCAAGGATCATGGGAAACACGAATCTGTGGGCTGTTTTCGGTCTGGCTTTATCCTCCTTCGTGAAGTAAAGTTTGTTCGGCGCACACATTTAATCCCTGCTAAGACTGTACAGAACACAGACATCGAGCAATGAGCAAGGAGAAGACGAATACAAACAGTCGCCTCGCAATGGGAAGACATCGACCACCGAGCTTGCTGTGCACCTACCTAAGATGTCATTATCGAAGCAGTGTGCGCTAGAAATTTTCGTCTCTTCCCTCACTGCCGTGGTCTCCAAGCTTAAGACGACTGAACTTGCTATGAAAGAGCTCGAAGTCGCACCGCAAGGACCAGCGTGCGGCTACTACCTACACTCTGGCTCCAAGTGGATGAAATACCCGTCCGGTATAATGGATCTAGCGGGTATGCTGCACGCTTCTGAGCTTGTCGACGACTATTGGCAAGCCTACGCAGTGGTCTTACCACCTTTCGTGAACGGAGGACTCTTGACACTGCAGAGCTTACATTCCACTGGTCCGATAACACCTTCGCCGTCCGATCCGGTCCGCGATACTTGAGCAACAAACGAGTTCGGTGCTACCGCCGGCGCAAATGACAGCAGGAGTGACCTTGGTGACGACAAACACTATTCCTCAGGTGCACATGTCGGCGAGCCGGGCGCCGTTCCTCCTTAAGCGTAAGCTCCTCCAGTCTATGTCATAAGGTCGTGGTCCGCCTGGGAAGCGCTTCATCACATCCGCAATAAAATGGTTCATTTCTAGTTCTTACTGCATCCGACCCGACACAGAAGTAGCACTCTTGAGCTGCAAATCCGCTCCTAGCCACGTGGAGCATTACTAGGTTACTTCTACCGCACCTTGGGCACCACAGCTACGAGATGCTGTCCGCGGATCTACGTCCCTTTCCCTTCCAGCGTTGTCGAGGTTCACACTCCTAGCTGTACTTAAGCGACCACCCATGTATGCCTGTCTTGGCTATGTTTCCTTCAATCCTTGTATTTCCTTGTTGGCGCATCTTGTTCTTGCTTTGCTTGTCACCTTTTTGTAATTTAGGGAACACTTGGCTTATTCAACGATACATTCGTATTGGCAGGTTGCATCGGCTGGCGACAGAAAGCGCCCAGCGGACAAGTATCCGTCTCTCCTTCACCGCACGCGACTTCGGTATGGTCCTTCCATGTCGTGGCAGCTTCTGCGGCTCATCGGAGTCACGTGTTAGCATTACTGCAACCCGTCAATCTGCAAGATTTGTCTACCAGCCTCATCAGAGAATGGCGCGTTAGTGCTCCCAATAAAATTGGATCTGCACCACGCCATGTGGTTCTGATTCTGGCATAGTATCCTACAGCCTCCTACTTCTGTAATTTTATGATTAAAAGATTGGCAATCATTGGTGCGTCAAAAAGGATTCATGCTGAACTCGGGCTCGTGCCAGACCTTGTGTGAGCCAGATCCGCGAACCCTTATAGGCTTGACTCCTTGAAGGTTGTGAATGCGCAAGTTTTCGTTATGACAAGTCACTCTTTGTGTAGCCAACAAGGCGGGCGCTGCCTCAGAGAGAAGCCAGGTCATGGCGTCGTATATTTGTCGGACAGGGAATTGCAAAGATTCAAGTGAAGGGGGTATCCATTCTGACGTAACCTTATGTACAAGGCATTCCAGAAAACGCAACAACGTATGTCGTAATGAATCCAAGTGCAAACAGCCTCCCAGAACCCCTACCCAAGCCTCTCACAGCCAAAGCAAACAATCCTAATCTCCAAGCAATCACTCCCAATCCATCTTCCCCAACGAGTCCCCATACATCCCCTTCGCCCTCCTACGCCACCCCGCCTGGGACAGAGCAGCCGGAGCCTTCGTATCATCTGGATCTGGAGTTTCCCCCAAGCGTAGCTACTCGCAGCACGCAACCATCAACCTCTCATAATCGCCCCTCGTCTCACCCTTGATCCTATCAATAAGCTCCTTCCTGTAGACACGCTTATACTCCGCCTTGACCTGCTGCATATGTCCCCGATTCCAATGCGCGCGGACGACTCTGTTGACAAGCAGCTCGTCCTTAGTCCCCATGCCCTTCATTGCGTCTTCCAGCTGCACCGCGTCAGACCTCGCGCGATTGACGGCCCGCGCCAGCTGCAGCAGTAGCGCCTCCTCCATGTGGCCACTGAACTCGGACGCGATGACCTTCTCGAGGGGTTTCCCGTATTTAGTCCCGTACGCCTGGTTGATAGCGCGCAGCTGCGCGTCGCTGCGCGTGCTGAACATCGAGCAGACCGTCGCGGAGTCCTTGCCCATGCGGCCCGCGGTCGCGCCGTGCAGCTCCGTGACCCATGCGTCGATCTGCTGCGGGATTACGGGCGCGGAGTCCTCGTCGCGGCGGGCGGCGGTGACCATCATGAAGAGCTGCTCTGTCTTCATGGAGAGGTCGCCGCGGAGGTCGGCCTCGAGACTGCGCCTGTAGGTTTCCTGGTAGGCTTGCTTGATGGCGCGCATGTCTGCGTTGGAGCGGCCGAGCAGGACGTCGTTGAGGAAGGTTTCCTTCGTGCCCATGCCCTTGATGCCTTCGTTCAGCACGAAGACGTCTTGCATCAGTGGTCCGCGGACTAGAGCTTGTAGCCCGTATTGGAAGTAGCCGGAGGTCTCTTTTTCGATCTCGTTTAGTAGGTTCTTCATGAAGCGCCGCTCGAAGGTCATGCGGAGCGTTTCCATTTCGATTGGGTTGGGTTTTGACAGGATGGCGATAAGGGCTTTTTCGTCGGTGCCGAGGCCTTTCATCGCTTTGCGTAGACCCTCGGCTTGCGGCGTCATGTCAATCGGAGCGGTCTGGCCGCGAACATACCCAGGGGATGGGGGCGTGGGTTGGCCGCTTGGGGGTGCGCCATAGCCGCCGTATTGCTGGGGAGGTGGGCCGGGTGGTGCGCCATATTGGCCCTGTGGTTGATGGTGTCAGCAGTCGCCTTTGAGTAAGAAGCATACATTGGTAGTTTACGCCCTGACTGGATACACCCAGACCGGCGAACACCGCGCAATGGAGGCTCAACTCACCGGCGGTGGCGCGCCGTACCCTTGTTGCGGCGGGTAACTCTGTGGGGGAGCGCCATACTGTTGGTGCTGCGGAGGAGGACCGGGAGGGGCGCCGTATTGCTGGTGTTGTGGGGGAGGGCCCGGAGGCGCATTCCACTGTTGCTGTGGAGGATAACCCTGCCCCTGCGGTGGAGGATAGCCCTGCGGCGGCGCGCCGTATTGGCCTGGTGGAGGACCGTAGCCTTGCTGCGGGGGCGGGTAGCCCTGCGGAGGATAGCCTTGGGGAGGATAGCCGCCTTGCGGTGGATACCCTTGTTGGTACGACATGTTTTGAGGAGGCGGTGGATAGCCTTGCTGTTGCGGCGGGTAAGGAGATTGACCTTGAGGAGGACCACCATAACCTCCAGGCGGAGGCGCGTCTTATGTAGAGGAGTGCGCGTCAGCTGCCAGTTGCCAAGGGCTTGGAGTATATACCTCGATGGATGTACTTACTACCGGGATAATACGACATGCTGCCGCCTAGACTTCCAAATATGGATTCAAGCTGAGAAAGGAGCTGAGAAAGGAGCTGAGAAAGGATGCACGAAAGCTACAGCTAATGCAAGGAGAACGTGGAATTGACACTCGAAGAAACACGACAAGAACTATTGCTATGGTACCCCATTACCTACCGTGTGAATCCGTCGACTTCATCTTCTCGGAGGGGTATCACGGCGGGGCTGAGTTGCTCAGCCTTGCTCAGCCTTGGCTGCCCTTACCTTGAGCAGTAATGAGCAGCAGCCACGAGGAGATGGAAGCCACAAGATCAATAAGCAACCGTGGCTTCCGTTCTGGGCGCTTAGATTGGGATTAGGTTGCGTGGTTGTGGCAGTGCTCAGCCAGGAAAGGGTGGCCAAGGCAGCCGTTTAATAATCACGTGACGGTGTTGGTTCTGCTCTCTTTCACAATCAGTTTCAACAACTGACCGTGAGTTTAGATACACTCTCCGGGCATACCATCATCAACCCTAATCCGGTCTTTAGATCCATCCGTAACGCTCACCGCTGCAGCGGGATGGACGTCCTTACCCGAGTCCGTTCGGTGAGCGCTGATCAGATACAGAAGCGTTTCTTTCCGCCGTCCCCGGTACGCAATGTGCGGCCTGGAGAGCAGCTCGTGCAGCGATTCATCGCAGCGATCAAGCCGTGAGCCAATCACTCGCTTAAGCATCTGTACGGAATGAAGTCCGGCGAGCTGGAGGCGCCATCGTGGTGATTGCGTTCCACGGCTGTCACGTGCGCAGGCCATCAGGGCTCGTCAGATGGACCAATCGAGCGAGGCTGCGAAGGCGGCGGAACGTCCCACTGCTCGTGTAAGGCAGATCTCTCGCCGGGCACACCCTTTCTCTTTCAGCGCCCTTCCCTGCAGAAAGGCGATTATCACCCGCAGTTTCTGCTCTTCACCGGAAGCGGCGGATGATAATCGCCCAGGGCGAACAGATGGTCACGATCGGAATGGCGTCAGTGGAATGCTAGGCTGCCGCTCAACTGCTCTTGGCCCATGTGCGGGCTACACTAATGTCTCTCCTCATGTCCTGATTGGCAGTACGAACCACAACCTCTTACGGTGAGCAACCTTGATGCTCAGGGCGAAGCCGGGTGAGGGTAATTCTGGTCAGGAGATCAGGCTGTCTTGGTTTCTTGTCCTTACGTTTCCTTTGCCTATCATGTTCAGGCTGTGCTGTTCAAGCTGTTGTCAATGCTTATATAAAGCAGCCTTGGAATTCATTTCTTGAGTCCCCTAGTGTCCGAGTCCTACCAAAGTCCCTATCACGTAAGACGTCCCACTGCTGGACCCTAACATCCAAACCATTTTATATCCACTCATCAGCCGAAGGGCCCCGCGCTAGAGAAGGAGCAAACACCATTTGAGGGCACAGGGATCCCTATATCGGGCAACCCCCTCAATCCGTCACAACATCATCTTTCCCTCAGCGATCTACTTTTCGGACAGGGTCGCACGGCATAATTATCGTTCTGTGGATCAGTGCGGTGTTTTTCTGAAGCCCTAGGAAGGCAGCGGGCCCTTCATCGAGCGTTACACCGCTCGCTCAACCGTGCTACTCGCAATCCGCACGTCGATCAGACGTCAAGCCTGCCCTACCAACACACGGGAGGCTACCTGCATAAAAGAGCCCGAGCAGGAGAAAACCCCCAGCCGATTCTGTCCGTACAGAATTCATCTCGTTGAAACAACCGTACTCTATCACAATATCTCGAATCACCTCGATCAAGACTGTTCTCAAGATCAAGTATCAATATCAATCAGATCGCCATGACAACCCTCTACACCAGCCAGCCGCCGCCTCCTCAAGCCACCTATCCAGACCCCTATGCCCAACCGGCCGCTTTCGCTCACCCACAGAACTACCGACCCAATCAACAATATTTCCAACCCCCTACAATCCACAGCAGCAGCAACCTCCCTACGTCCAACAGCAACAGCAACAACAGCAACAACCGCCCCCACTCCAACCCACCGTCCCCCCAGCAACGACCCCTACGCACCCCAACCCCTACCAGCAAGCTCACCACCCCTCCCTCGCGCCCCCGACCCCTTCGCCGCCAACCACGGCGCCCCCCGGCGCTCCTCCGACTTCACCGCCGCGGCCTTCGACCCCTCCCGACGGCGCTCCTCCTCCCCAGCGCGCAACCGGCACGCGCGGCACTCGCTCGACTTCACACGGCTGGAGGGCGACAACGACGGCGAGGTCGGCGGCGGTCGTCGACACTCTCAGCCCTCTCACCACGCGCCGCGGAGATCGCATCACTCGGAACGGCGGCACGACCATAGGCACGGTAGAGAGTATGGGGATGGGGTGATGGGGGATGCTAGCGAATCGGCGGAGAGGCGGCCTACGCTGGGGGATACGATGTTTGCGATTTGGGACCGGGTGACTGGGAGGGGAGGAGCGTGTAGCGGTCAGTGGGGATGGGTCGAGAGGGTGGGAGGTTATATGTCGTGAGGAGTTTTTGCGCCTAGGGGCTTAGAATTTGCAATATCGGGTAGAGGAGCGGGTTGGATTAGTGTTGCAGGTGAAGGAACATCTATTGGGTAGAGCGGAACGTGTTTGGACTACTATGCTCTCTGGGTATGTGGGATGTTGCTACGAGCAAGGCTGTTGGACAGTTGGCCTGAGTGTTGGATGGGCAGGCGGAAAGAAGTTGGAGTTTTTGTATTGCGCTGGTACGATCAATACAAAGCTACTTCAATCGTATTCACCAGATATTCCTTATCACGTGATGGTGTTAATCAGTGCGACCAAGAAGTGTTCGCCATCATGGTGCTTGCAATCCGACCCGGCGATCGACCATGTTGCATAAGTAACTCATGCCCTTTTCAGCTCCGTACTACTTGCTCGTCAGCCCGAGCTTTGCCAAATGCATACATGTCGATGAACGGATCCGGTGTGTTCAAGGCAAAGATGGACCGAAGCCTCATCCACGACTGCCGGCTTGAAGTGCTCTGGACTACCCAATTTCCTATCGCGCTTAAATTCGGATGCGGCTTGTCCAGAGTGGTGGAGATGACAGTCAGAGGCGCAAGGATAGAGGGGACAAGCGCAGCTAATGCGGGACAGGAGTGGATGGGGATACCATAACCCATTAGACGTAAACTAGCTGGACGCTGTAGCGGGTGTGTAAGTGGAGTGGAGGAACAAATGCTGAAGGGTAAGCTGCATGTTCAATTTGTATGTGTCTTGGCATTTTGAATACAGAGCACTTCCCTCTTTGCCTCTACAGACGCTATGAGGGTGCTGTGGACAAGACGGGAATATCCTGGAGAGCAACGCTTTGAAGGAGGTACGGAAACGGACAGAAAAAGAAAATCAACTTCCCCAACGTTCAGCGCTTGAACCGAAGGAGAAGAACTCGCATGTGTACCAATAACCCGCCCATCGCATCTGCCAATCGATGCAAGCGGATGGTGTGAAAAAGAAACAACAGAGAAACAGGAGAGGCCGCGGTATCGCAAAACTCCTCCAGAGATACAAAGCTGCGACAGCGCCGAAAGTCTGTTCAAAATCAAGACACGTTATCCACAGTGTCTGCATGCGCCGGTGGTTCCTTCTATAATATGCTTTTTTGTTCCGTCCCGCCAAGTCGCAAAAGATGTATCCCGGAAAATGCCGCTCAAACAAGACTCAGCAGGCGATGCCTGTGCTTTTTCGGTAAGATGGCCGTGTCAATCATGTCTCGCAAATTGATCAATCGTTCTCGCCGATGTGTCGCAAGTGTTCGGGCTTCCAGGTGCCTGCGTGATGCAACAGTTAGTCAAGCGATCCAAAGATTTTGCCGTAGCACGAGGAGCGGAAGTAACGTTGTAGAGTCACATACCCTCGAACCTATGTTTCACAAACGCCATCGGATCGTCGTCTTCGCCGGCGCCCATCTGGCGGACGCCAGGGCTGAAGCTCGTGATGGGGAGCACAATCACATCGCCAACCTTCTTCGGAGCCGTCATGCCCGTAAAGTGCTCCCAAGTGATGTTGGCCTTGTTCGTGCTCAGGTCGAAGTAGTCTGGGTCATTGAAGAACTTGAAGACAAGGTCCGTCCACAGGGCTGGCCCAGTAAACTCGACGATGTTCTTGTGATCCTTGGACAGTCTGCCCTCCGCTTTCCGCTTCAGCGTCTCCTCGGTGATGTTGGCGACGATGTCGCGCAGGACAGGATGCCCCGGCTTGGACTGAATCGTCCACTGACAGAACTGGATCCGCCGAGAATACCACTGCGCCCAGTCCTGGCGGTCGGGGTCGGCCTCGATGCCGATGACCATCCCGTACGACGAGCGCGGCACATCGGCCGGCACCCACTCGGTCGCGGACTTGAGGGCCTGTGTGTCAATGTCTGTGTATATCCCTCCTCTCGCCAGCAAGATGAGGTATCTGAAGAAGTCGGCCTTCATCACCGGCAGCGGGAGCGCATTGTACGCGTCCAGCACCTCCGGCACCGAGGCATAGAGGTGGCGTAGCAGGTGGACGGCGACCGAGTCGGTGACAACTTCGTGCACGAATGTGGGATGTAGGATTGACCAGCTGGCCTCTGGCTCGCGGAACTTGTCGCCGAACTCGCCGGACGCGGGCGTGTATTTCCACGTCTGCCAGATGTAGGCTGGGAATTTGCCCTCGACGTCGTAAGGGAATTGGTATTCGAGCTGCTGCCGCAGTGGCTTCGCTTTAAGGTCTTCTAGTGATATTTGCGGCCGCGGCTTCTTTGCGGCGAGCTGGACTTGGAGCTCTTCTGATCGCCGTGGCGCGGATTCTTTGACGGGTGCGACATCTGTCTTCGCGTCTGCCGGTGCGGCCTTTGTGAGTGTCGACTTGAACGGCTCGGGATGCGGTAGCTGGCTCGCGTTCGTCAATCGCGGTGGTGAGTGATGTGAGCGTAGCAAGAAAAAGAATGTGAGGACCGCGGCGGCGATGACGAGGGCTCGTCGAAAGGTCAGCATGTTGGGCCAAGGAGCGGCCGGAGGAGCAAAGGACGAAGCGATGTTGGTCGTGAACAGCACAATTGGTCGGCCTCTGGTCAAGTACTGAGAGCAAAAAAGATGACTTGGCCTACGGCGGAGAGCCGGCGTACAATATGTAAAATGTCGTGTTCTGTACACGCTGCTGGAGGTCCCGGTACATTTAGCGTCCCGAGAAGACGAGAGGCTGGCTCCGAGAAGTCGCTAACTTATCGCCCGGTAAGCCAGTCAAGATAAGGTTAGACCTAGATGGGAGGGTCTTCAGGATCGACTGCAAGGTGTTGTGAGGTATGCGCGGTGGGTTTTGATAAAGCATGATATTGTGGGATGGAGTTCTCACGGTTCCGCGGTGCGGACTGCTGTGGTTGAAGAACCTTGGGAGACGAACGCCGAGTCACAAATCGCTCCCTTTCGTGTTCAGCCCCAGTCTTCAGCGGGCGTCGCAGCTCCCAAAGATGGAAGCGCAATCGTCTCCACCTGGGGCTCAGGGACAACAAGCTACTTTAGTACTGCCCCACTGGAAAAGCGGCGAAGTCTACGAATAGGCAGGCGACAGCTCGATGACAGGCAGCCAGCCAGCCCCGAGGCCTCGTAAAGGGGAGTCTGCCTGCAGCGAACAGAGCACAAAGCCCTTGAGGGCTGGGAGCTGACGTTGGATCTGCTGCACCCTGCCTTTGCTGCTGCGGCCGCCGCAATTGGGACGAACAAGAAGCAGCCAAAGACTGGTCCAAAAGGAAGCCAATGCGTTTGCGCGATTGCGTTCGACGCCACAGTTCGTGATCTGCAAGAACATGTTTCTCATGTTGCATGTGTTCGACGTCTTCAATTACATAATCTAGGCATTCAGCGCATGGTCATATCAGGCCTCGCCGGAGTAGAATTGACGCTGACAATTGTTAAATATCAGCATGATATCCTTCCAACTGTTCCCATCTCAAAGCCATCAAGACCGCACCCCAGCTCCTCCCATCAAGCTCAACAGGGAAGGCGAAGAAGGTTTCGAAACAGGTTGCGCAAGCAAGCTGAAACCGCCGGGAAAAGTCCCGCCGTGCGACCTGCCGAATCTGCAATCGGCAAGGGCGAAATCTGCCCAGGTGCAACACGCCAATTTTAGCTCCCGACGCGGCTGTGTTGAGTCTGCAGTCTGCAAGGGCTGTCTCGGTGCACGGTTGGTCAGTTGCTGTCTTAAATCACATGTACCTAGGTACTCTTGTACGGAGTAACCACGTGTACTCTACAGTAACTACTCCTACCCAAGGGACAGCTTCCTCAACGGCAGGATCACGGTTCCATCCCCGCTAAAGGACGAGGGGACCGCGGATGACGTGCAGCTTCAGCCGTCTTGAAACTCTTGAGAAGCGGCTCGGAGAAGGTTTCATCTGAGGACATCACCTGACACGGTGTCCATAGCGTGACCACGCGAAACGCGTGCTTCTACTGCCAAGATAGCTGCCACTTGAACCCTAGATTCTGATGTTTGCTTGCTTCTTGTCAGCAAGACGATTTCGTGGTTGCAAAGCGTGGATCCGGTGCTAATGGGCAAGTCCTCCAGCAAGTGTAAGCCCATGATGAACATCTACATACTACGCCGTACCACCTCATGCATTCACAACACCGTGACTCCTTCAACGCCCCATCCGTTACCATCCCATCCACCCATCACAAACCCCTTCTACCTCTTCCTCGCCCCCTCCCTGTCCCTCTCACCTCCGCCAACCTCGCCTCCAGCTCGACCCTCCTCTTGTTTTCCGCCTCCAACAGCCTCCCCACCTCCTCCTCCGCAAGCCTCAACATCGCAATCTCCTGATCCTCCATCTGGCGACTATACGGATTCCCCGGCGTCGGTC
This sequence comes from Coniosporium tulheliwenetii, assembly GCA_030247845.1. NCBI lineage: Eukaryota > Fungi > Ascomycota > Dothideomycetes > Coniosporium > Coniosporium tulheliwenetii. The sequence continues at coordinate 223,021 of JAPDRP010000007.1, forward strand.
TCTCCGGCAATTCCGCACTCCCCACCTCCTCCACCCCGCCTCCCACACTCTTCCTGCCCTTCCCCCCACCACCCCTCCCGTTGCCCTGCCGCAGGTAGTCAAACTGGCTCTCACTCGTCAAAACCTCAAACAGCGCCTCCGTCGGCTCATTAAACTCAACAACATCACACTGCTCCGCCCTCACGAGCCCCGCCGCCTTCTGTGCCGCCTTCTCCTCGTCCGTGCCATACGGCTCCAACTGCAAATAGTGGCTCCGCCACTGCGGCTTCTCGTTCGCAACGGGGTTGAAATGGAGCCGCACTTCCACCTGGAAGCCGCCCCAGCCTGTCTCGCGCACTTCGAAGGGGCCGGGCTCTTCGACAGTGCGCAGAGAGTTCGCGTAGGTGTGGAATAGCTTGAAGGAGACTTTTTCAGCCAAGCGGTTATGTCGGGGCCACCGTCGACAGACTTGACGTACACGCGCCAGCCAGTTGTGTGGTCGGCGGGTATGCCTTCGGGACGGTTGGTGGGGTCGAGGGGCCAGGCTTCGGAGCCGATTACTGTGGGAAGTGGGTGTTAGGGTGGGTGTGTTTGAAGGGTTGTGGGGCAAGGGCTGGGATGAGGAGGACGGCTTACTGAAGTTGCGGGTGAATCTGGCGCCCTGTGATGAGGTTGTTAGTTGACACGAAGGGTGACAATGGGGCGATGGAGGTGAGATACCTTTATGCGCTTTGTACCTGCGGCCGCGGGCATGTCAGCGCGCGAGGTTCTGCCCTTTGAAGGAGATGTGAATAGTTGCTGGCGTTCGGCTTCAGCAGGTAGTCCTACGTGTTTTGAGAGGAGCCTGGGGCTCTGGCTCTGGCTCTAATTCTGCCGCCTTTGGCTCTGTATTTCGCTTCGGCGTGCGCTTCTTCGACGCGACGGTGGGAGCGGTCCGCAACTGGGTAACACTGGGCAAAGAATGCGCGGAAGTGTGGGCTTCTGGTAATGGGGCTGTTGAAAGCGCTGGCGCTGACGCGAGTGTTTGATGCTGCGGAGTTGTATGCGCCGGATTGCACGTATCTTCAATGCTGCTGCTGCTGGTGTTGATGCCTCTAGTCCGCAGGCCGTAGTCAGACTTGACAGGCAGCCCGTCGTTCTGGTTCTCGCGCTCGGCCATCGCCCCGCGCTGCAGCCCTACGGCGGAGATCGACAGGGTCGGACCGTTTTCGCGTTTGCGTGATGTCAACACTTCGAGAGCTCAGGACGAGAAATGTAGAGCAGGCAAGCTGTTCCAGCAAGCACACAAATGGCGTCTGCAGCGAAGAAGAAGATTGTCGTGTGCGGAGGCAATGGCTTTCTAGGTGAGTCTGTTCATAGAAAAGATCTGGCTATCGGCCACGTGCATGGCAGAGACTGATGTCTCATTTACCCAGGAAGCCGCATCTGCAAAGCCGCCTGCGCTCGAGGCTGGGATGTGACTTCCATAAGGCAAGCCTCCTCTCCATCCCTCCTCCTTCCTTCCCACCAGCTCCCTACTAACCCTCACGCCCCCAGCCGTTCCGGCGAACCCACCTGGTCCTCCGTAACCTCCTCCCCCGACCCCCCACCATGGTCCACGTCGGTGCACTGGGCGAAAGGCAACATCCTCGATCCATCCTCCTACACCACCCACCTCAACGGCGCGGACGCCGTCGTCCACAGCATGGGCATCCTGCTAGAAGCAGACTACAAGCGCGTGCTCCAGGGCCGGGAGTCCCCCTCTCAGGCCTCCGCCGCGCCTTCAGCGCCTCCAAAGCTGGGACCCAGAACCCGCTTGAGCGCCACGAGGGCCAGGAGGGAGGGAGACTAAGCCCGCAGGAGCCGGACGGGCAGTTGACTTACGAGGTCATGAACCGCGACTCCGCGATCAGCCTCGCGTCCGAATCCTCCCACGCGGGGGTGAAAGATTTCATCTACATCTCCGCCGCTGGCGGGGCGCCCGTCCTGCCCGCGCGTTACATCACGACGAAGCGCGAAGCCGAGTCGGTCATCGCCTCAGAGTTCCCGCAGATGCGAAGCGTCTTCTTCAGGCCGGGCATGCTGTGGGATTCGTCGCGGTTGTTTACCGTGCCGCTTGCGGCGGCGACGGCGGTGGGCGCGATCGCGAATTCGTTGACGGGGAATCGGTTGACGGGGCTTATGGGCGCGGGGGCGTGAAGCCGCTCAAGGCGGATTTGGTGGGAGAGGCGGTGGTCGAGGCGATTGGGGATGAGAGTGTTAGGGGGCCGGTTGAGACGGGGGAGATTGAGGCGTTGGCGACGAGGGCGTGGAGGAGGGGGATGCTGTAATGTGAGGGTTGAGCGGGTCGGTGCCTGAGAATGAGATCGAAGGGTGAGATGCGAGACTTGGGGTTGAGTGAGGTGAGACTGTACTTCGGATAAGTTTGGGGTTGCTTGTTGTGCGTACATAGCTCCCTTCTCATCATGTGCATCAGTGTACAGACATGTATTACAGCTCACTGACAGAAATATCTAGCTCTACTAGCAACTTAGCGAATCAAAAGCAGTTTGCTTGAATATCAGAATCTGTGTGCAAAGTTCGTTATATCCATGGAGGAGTACCACCCCTGTGAACGAAGCTCTAAGACTGTCCGCTCGTGAAGAAACAACGGCACCCAGTGTTCTCGTACCTTTCGCACATCCAACCCAAAGCCAAGGTCGAACTCAATCGTCATCGACAGGATGCCATGCCGCACAACCAACGTGACTTCACCAACCACCTCACCACAAGGTCCATCAGACTCTCGACGGAAGGAAACGCGCCGCGCCAACGCCTAAGTGCAATGCTGCTCCAACATCGCCTCGCTCTCCTCTTCCCTCTTCGTCCGCTTGATAGCCTGGTCCGATCCCTCTCCATCACTACTCCTACCACCCGATCCAGTAGACGGCGCAGTCTTAGCAGCACCACGACCTGAAATCGCCCCGCGTCTATGACGGAAGCCCTGAGCCTCAGTCCGTGCCGCCCATCCAGCAGCGCTACCAGTGTGCTCGGCAGTCGCATCCTGGCTCGTAGCCGTTGGTTCGTCATCGCGACTCCGCTTGCCGAGCAGCAGCCTCTTCGCCAACTCGGTATGCAGACCCTGATCGTCCTGATCAGGCGAAATCAGGTCGGGGATCTCAAGCTCGAGCTCGGCTGAGTCGGCGCGCGTGGCGCGGATGGAGGCGGTGTCAGTGTCGTCGTTGTCTTCTGCGTCGGCGTCCTCGCCGGACTGCTCTTCGAGGAGGCGGAAGTTTTTGAAGGATGATTTGGCGCTGGATGGGTCGTGCTCGGTGGACCCGCTGTTGGAGGAGAGAGGAGATGGGATGCGTGGGGCTGAGGAGGGGAAGGCACTTGACGCGGAGATAGGGCTGTGGAAGTCAAAGTTTGGTGCAAAGAAGGCTGATTCGGGTGGCACGAGGTGTCGGAAGGTATTTGACGTAGGATCGTCGCGGTGGATAGTCTTCTTTTTCAGTTCCAAGGCGCGTGACCGAATGAGCGGAGCAGGTTGCGCGTTGATGGGACCCTTCAAAGCTGAGATCGAGGACGGGCTCAGAAGGACGGTGGACGTAGAAGACCCGGACATATTGTCTTCTCCTTCGGAGGGGTCCGATCCGTCGTTGTCGAGTTGTAAGCGAAAGTCGGACTGCTTTGGTGCGAAGGTACAATCAGTTGCGTTGAATTCCGCCTTTCGACGATTCTCGTCAGCTCCCTTGTTGTTGTCTGCGCCACCATCGCCAGCGTCATCAGAGCCGGCCTCGGATTGGCGCTTTGTGGGTGAGCCAAATGTCTTGATGTGTTTCTCGTCATCTGTTGACTGCAAAGTCTTCTTCCGGCCCTTGACTGCACTGTCTGCCGGACGAGGAGGAAGCGGATGGCTTATGCTGAGCGGAGTGAAGAAATTGAGCTGGCCGTTCATCTTCCGGCGACTACGGGTGTTTCGAGATGAGGGCGTTGCAGGCTTGGGAAAACCTTCGAAGTTAAACTTGCAGAGGACGTCTGCCATGTCGCCTATTAGCCTACAGTATCTCTAAATTGGGAAAGGGCGAAGACGCCACCTACCTTCGCTACGATAAAAGAACTTGAAGACTGCGTAAGGTTCCTCATCTTCTTGATAGTAGTCATAGTGCACGACACGGACCGGCTTCGACGGGATGGCTTCCCCATGCTCGAGCCTGCAATATTCTCATGTTAGATGAGTCCCTGACGAACGGTTCACATGGTAACATACTTTACCGCATGAGAAATGTCTCTGGCGCCATCCATGTCTACATCCTCCTGATCGGCCCTTCTGGCTTTGTAGGCCGGGTCGGCAAAGGTCTCGCTCAGCGTGACGCGTTCAAGCACGACTTTGATCTGGCCCAGCTTCGGCTCCTCTTTGCTGCCGGCAAGTTGGGTTTTGTTCATGGCCGACAAGAGCTCATCTTCCACAATGATGCTAGGATTTGCTGGTAGGTCGTTGGTGAGAGCCATCTTGTCGAACAGAGTTTCGATGCCGACATCCGTGAAGAACCAGCGATGAGAATAGGTTTTGCCATCCCGGCCCCGCAGCCAGGTTGAACGAAGGGAGAACTCCCCATCTTGAATCATATGTTCGGGATGGTCCGGGTCAAGGTAAACAACGCATCTGCGTTCTGATGTCTTTCTACCGTCGATATAGACAGAGGCGAGGAGATCGAAGGGCGGGTAGGGTTGCTCCTCGAATTCGCGATCCATTGCCTCATCGTTATCAAGCCCATCGAGAAGATGACCCCATAAACCTATGGTTTCATACCGTTAGCGTCGGTCTAAAGCTGACTGCAGAACATGCGAATTGGAGAAAGCTACCGTTTGATCGAGCCCACGCTTGCGGATTGCGTTGCTCGTTTCCAAGCACTTGTGAGTCTTCCCCAAAGGGAAACGGGATTTTTGGGCGAATGGAGATTTGGAAGGCCAAGCCCGTCTCTGATTGAATATAGCAGGAAGACGTCTTCGATCGAGACAGCTGGTGTACACCCCATTCCTTTAGCGGAGTACTGTCGTTCACCGAATATCTCCTCACTTCGACCGTCAAGCCGCGAAACTCAGGCATGGTTCGCGGCGGAGTCAGTGATGGATAACTGTCTCGGCAGCGAGCGGTAGGTGTTGAGCTATCTTCAGAAAACGGTACTGCTTCCCGAGCTCGGCGAGGCCGTCTTATAAGGTGCAGCGATGACTGATAGAGTAGTAGGTCCAACAGGCTCAAGATTTGGCCAGGTAAAGCCAAGTGTGAAGAGGAATTCAGCTGGTGTCAGTACGCGTTCCAAACGCGTAGCGGAAGGTTTTTGGTTTGATAGAGCCGCACAGGGTGGTTCTCGAAGCGCGCAGTCTGCAGTAGAGTAGTCAACGACGGATAATTGATCCAAAGGACTGCGCGGGAGGGAGTGCGAAAGGGACCTGCGTAGTGAAGCGGGGGGCGCGAGGTCAAAAGAAATGGAGATTGATTTTGGAAGAGCATCAAGCAACGTCAAAGGAAATTTTCGCTAGTTGTAAGCTAGGCAGCAATGGGTTTGACAGATTATGAAGGTGATGGTGGAAGTTGTCTGAGCGGATTCCAAGCGGTGAATGTCACGAGACTTGAATGTTCACATTAGAGTTCGTAATGCTACCGCTGACGGAGGGCGCGATCGTAAAGTGTCCCACATCCGCAGTCGGGACAAAACCTCACGAACTTAGAGCTAAGAAACATTCGCTTGCGGCTAAGGCGACCAGAAACCTTCCAGTTCTAGAGAAGGAAACAGATCCGCTGATAAGATATTGAAGTCATGTTGCCAATACCAGACCGATTTCAGCCGTAGTGGCAGGCCATACCTCCAAACGCCTTCCAAATCATGGGTATATCGCCTTTTGTCACCTTTCAATGCCTATCTCATACCCAAGCAGAACCTCAGTCGAAGCGCCTTCCCAACCCCGGTTACCTCCGGTTGAGATCATAAAGGTACAGCTTGGATCAATGTACAGCTGCGAAATCACTCCAGTGCGGTGGCCCGGCACAATAAGATATGGCACCGCTGAACGTGTGGTGCTCTGCTCTTTGAGGTCATAAAGGCGAAGAATGTCATACGAAGCGCTGCTACAGGTTAGCATTGACCGCGCAAAGCGCAAGAAGATAAGCTTACCAGACGAGATGTCTGCCATTAGGCATTGCCCTCACCGCGGTCACCGGACCACTAACACTAGGGAATCTCAATGTTCTAGTAGGCTCTCGAAGCCCTCTGTGTAGGCTGTACTCATCGACGGCGCCATTGCGACGGCCGGCGTAAATGAAGTTGCCGTCCGGAGACCAGCAAGCTCCCATGCACCATGGAGGGATAGACTTGGAAGGAAAGATTCGCGCAACAGGATTGGGCTGTCGTCGATCCCAGACCCGGAGTGTACCATCGATGGAAGCGTCAAGGAAGGTTGTGTCTGAAGTCAACGGTGTATCGGCTCCATCTGGGCCAGCTGCACTATGGGACGTACCTGCAGCTGTCGTACTCTGAGCAGAATGCGTTAAGCCATTGGTAGTAGGCGCAGGTTGACCTTGAGCATCTGCAACCCCGTTCATGAGCGATTCAAGCTGTGCTGATTCGGTAGGCGCAGTGATTGTGGAATCTTGTTCAGGAACTGGTGCTGGCGCTTGAACTGGGCCTCCAATGTCGGTCATTTCAGCGTCAGCTTCGGTATCTGCTTCCTGCTGTTGCTGTATGCTGTCTGCTATGGCTCTTGAAAACTCGTTATCTTCGTCACCCCCAAGTTGAGGGATAGCGGAGTCGCCGCCAGCTCCGCCCTCTTCGTCTCCAAAGAGTGAGCCGTGCGAATCGTTGTCTTCGAAAAGGGAATTGTGTGGCGAACCTGCAGCGTCTTCGATGCCGTTCGCAGTCGCTCCGGAGCCGCCAGCTGTGTTCCGAACGCCGTTCATAACGATGCCGTTTGGCAAAGGCTTAGCGTCGTTGTTAGAAGAGAAAGTCCTGTTGGAGAGCGGCACGAAAGCCGAATCGTCCGGAACAGGTAGACTAGAGTAAGGCCTTGGCTCAATCGCCGATATTTGCCCTCCGGTGCCGCTTTCGAAGACGCGCTTGATGTCGCCCGTATTGAGGTCCCAGTCAATAATGGCTTTATCCCAGCTGCCGGATAAAACCGAAGTCTCGTCTCGCGCCAGATTAAGGACCGAAACTGCTGATGTGTGTTTACGGAGACAGGTGATTCGCTTCCCTTCGTCGTGGCGAACAGACTGCAAGTTGATGGTGCCTGACTCGGTGCCAGATAGAAGCCACAGACTCTGATGGTGAACCGCCAGTGAGTATACCGGTGATAAGGATGTGGGCTCGTCCCCGAAGCCAGTAGGACTTTGCTCTGTGCCACCGTCGTTAGTAGATGCTATGGTTACTCCGTCATAATACCGCATATACCTGGAGCATTCTCATTCTCCCAGTAGCTGACAAGGCTGCCCGCTTTCGTAACGCTATCCACAAAAGGGTGCTTCTGCGCTACGGTGAGCATAAGCTTCCCGTTAACAGTGTCCACCCAGTTGAACTTCCTGATGTAGCCGTCGGAGCCGCCAGTGAACACCCATCGCATATCAGGCGTTGCTGCGACAGCATTGATCGAGGTACTATGCGGCGCCGCGATAGTCGGCGCAATGTCATATGTGGAAGCAACAAGTGCCTCAGGCCGTACCCTCGGTCGAAATGGCAGGCTAGCTCTTTGCGATACGGAGGAAGCCCGAGGAGATGCGGAAGCAAAGCGGACACTAGGATCTGCGCGAAACCCATCTACACCGTCCACCGAACCCTGCCGAAGACTTGATACTCCATTCGCTACCGGTGTACGTACTGACGTTGGAGGTCTGTTTGGGCGCTGCGTGCGTGACGGTGATTCTGGCGTATCGTCCTGCTCCTCATCGTCCTCATTATCGCCCTCGTCTTCGTCGTTATCTCCCTCGGCATCCATGTCCCCATCCGCGTCCGCATCCGCGTCTCCGTCTGCATCGGCGTCGTCAACGTCCTCCATGGCTTCATCGGGGTCATTTTCCGAGCTGTCCGGAGAACCTAAGAGCAACTTGTTAGTCCTGTCGTATATAGTTTGCTCTACCACACTCACCCGCTCCATTCTCGTCTTCATCCTCAAAGCTCACCATAATTGGTCTAAAATCATGCGTAATATACTAAGGTAAGTGAGGATTCAAGGGTTGATACTGCGGGGTCTGCTGGGTGTAGCTATGTTGCGGCGACAGGTGAAGATCTAAGTGCGCAGACGTGCGTAGTATCATGATCGAAGTTCGAGCAAATGTGCCTAGATATAAAAGATGTCTGAGCGAGCATTCGGTCGTCGCGGTGCGCTATTGAGCAGTACCACGGCTCTCCGAGACTCTGCCGAACGTTCAAAAAGGGCGTTGCCGCATTGTAGCCGCGATCGCTGTCAAGACCAGTCACGATTGAGCTGGATTTGGGATCATGTTGAAAGTGAAAGAACCCCACCGATTCTATACGATAGAAACTTCGAGTTACCCAGCAATGTTGTCCTTTAGTGTGTCGATCACCGGAAACGTCTTCGAGCTAGGAACTGCACTTAGATCATCCACCTCAATGTCTACGACTAGCTCTCTATACGGCAACCGCTTTTTTGGCTGACCCTTGAGCGCTGCTGCCCGTAAGTTACGGTAGAAGCCAGCTGTAGAAGAACACACAGTAAACTGCGACGCCCTGAAGCACACCTGAAGGCTCGATAATTCCATTGGCCGCATTCGGGGCAAGTCTATGAAAGACTCTCACCCCTTTACTACTATGTATTGTAAATCATCGATGAGCGGCTGCCGACCCTTCTCTCGGTGAAAATCCGGTCTCTCGAAGCTTGGCGAGGAGGACAGAAAACGACTCTCCCCAACTTCATTTCTGATGCTGCAGACCATCAACAGATTACACAGGCAGAAACCCTTATCTAAGGAGTGATTCTGAACCAAGTAAAATGTCGGTTCAATGTCTCTGCGTTTGAGTCTATGGTGAAATCTGGGTCACGAACTCGCAAATATGTCCCGCCGAAGCGCGTTTGATGACATGCCAGAAGCCGCGTTGGATCTAGGAGGTACAGCTCTACCTGGGGAAGTTAAGATGGCATGAGCTTGCCTTATAATGGCCCCCATAGATTTTGCAGCCATCGGAACTTAATCGTGATGCCGTGCTGGTTGGCTCAATCCTCGAATTCCAACTTCAACCTTCAATTCCCTCAGTTCAATCTTCCACCGTGGCCGCGAGTCCCATCGATATCACAGTCTTTCGATAATTAGCCCGCAGTATTCAGCCTCTTGAGGAGTGGCGCCGGTCGTTTGCGTTGTTAAGGCGTTTGCTCTCCACAATCGTCACCGCTCCCCATGCCAGCTCACAAAACTCTTAACCTACGGTCAGAGCCCTTCCTTGTACCGATCTTCCGATGCACGCAAGCTCGCAGCTCTTAAACCTTTTCAACAGCGCCAAATTGATGAGACACTGGGGCCTGCGGAAGCTCAGCAGGCGTCATTCCCACAGAGGCCATCTCACGTGACTCGCGCGTTTGTCGGCCACGTCGTGAGCTCTACTCTGCCGGCAGTGCTACAGCACAACACTTATCTTACAAGCTCTCCTGTTCTTAAGGCCTACAGCGGGTCAGTTACACAAGGTAGCGCTCAATCAAAAAACTTCTCCTCTTCTAACTTGCAGGTTCGTCAACTTCTCTAACTCGGCAAACTTCATCTCGATGCTTCCAGGCAATCGACCACGCTAGCGAGGGTCCCTCATCTGTTTCTTCTAAAACACTCTCATTGCAAGTCCGCTAATATTTGGTAATCGCTCAGGGAGTCGTTATCTGTACTAGTGGAGTTGCGTTGTCATCCTGTTTCCGCGGCTGCTGGCCTGAGCTGTAGCGCCTGATAACGTCCGGCTTGTTGCCCTCCTTCAACTACGTCTACCCGTGCAGGTATCAAGCCTATCTGTGAAGGCGCTGCCTGTTCATCGCAAACAGCTACGCCAAACCCCGTGCGGCTTCCGTCCCCATCATTGAGAAGGTCTTATCCCCTTTCCCACCGACCCGTTGTCCACCACTAGGACGCCCTTGCACCACTGTTGTACGCGGTCGACCGAAGCACCATCTCTACATTATGAGTGATCTGAGAGATCCGAAACTCCACGGAACAGGGCAAAGCCGCTCTGCCTCTAGAGTATGGGACCCTTGGCGCGATGGCTCCACACCAGGTATGTCGTTCAAGATCTATCCTCTAGGTCGTAGTGACTGACTTGCTGCGGGTTCATTCGCAGCTCCGACAGCTTTCGAAAATCAGCATGCGACTCAAGGTAAGTAAGCAGCAAGATCTCGTGCCCGGAATACCACAATACATCATTTACTGAATTCAACCGGCCAGCTGCCTGTTTACTGGCAGTCTGCAATCCGGAAGTTTCTACCTCTTGCGTTGAGATTCTTTCACAGCTATGCCGTCGATCGTATGCTTGATTTCTGCGCCATTTCCGTTCCCTTGAATTTTGTTGAATAGCTGCACGAGCGTACTGCGAGAAGCGGTGAATCTTTCTTTAAGCGGACTCACTTGCTGACCTGATATGTGGATTAACAGTGATGAATACCGATCTTCCGGAGCGCTTTCAAACTAATCGATCGTACACATTCCGTCAACAAACTGCCCCGCAGGACGACTACTCGCAGGCGGTACGGTGCGGAACTGAGATCCGCCAATACCTCGAAGAATCCAACCAGCCAGTCAGCTCTGATTCGTGGCTGGCGCGCCCAGAGCTGCCAACATCCGCCGAAATTCTTGATATTCCGGAGCCGGATGACGACAGTGCCGCAGGTGATGTTGTGTTGGAGATCAATAAGACGTCCGGTCGATGGAGGACAAAAGCGGCATACCTAAGTGCTCACTATGATCTGCTCAGGGAGGATGCCGTCAAACCTTTGAGGGATGCGGTGGGCCGCATGAGGGTCAAGCCTTTCGCGAAGGAGGAGGAATACGGAAGCTCAATCGGAATATATGAGAATGTACGATATCGGAAAAGTATGCCCAAGGCTACTGGTCACTGACTGCCTGTAGGTTCACATTACCGCTTTGACATTCTCCACTCGAGGCATTGCTGTTCGTGTGGTGTTCTCACTCGCTCGATCAGGCAAACGTGTACACTGGGAGCAATCGAAGCGGTTGATTACCGGATCACTGGTAGTCCTCACGCCTGCGGATGATCTGTTCGAGACTAAATGCATCGTCGCGGTGGTCGCCGCCAGGCCCCTAGTCGGCTTAGAGCAGAATCCACCCGAGATCGATCTCTTCTTTGCACGAGCTGAGGACCTCGAAATTGATCCTGCGAAGGAATGGATCATGGTAGAAGACCGGACAGCCTACTATGAAGCTCATCGTCATACCTTATTGGCATTGCAGAAGCTAATGAGGGAACCGTACGTTCTGTGCTTATACGTTTCCAAGTTGTTTGCTAATTCACTACAGCTTTCCTCTCAAGGAGCATCTTGTCGACGCGCAATCTGCTGTCGAACCTCCTGCATACGTACAGATGAAGCCTAAGACTGATCTCAGCTGCATCTTCGACCCAACGTCGACCGAAACATTCGAGAATATTGACATCCTCAATGCGTGGCCGGAGAAGCCGGAGTCTTCGGAACTCGATAACACTCAGCTGTCAGCGTTACAACGCATCATGACCAAGCGACTCGCAGTTGTGCAGGGCCCGCCAGGTACGGGCAAGACATATGTCTCTATCGTGGCTCTCAAAGCATCTCTCCACAATATGGCTCCGGGAGACCCCCCAATCATTATCACTTCCCAGACAAATCATGCCTTGGACCAGCTTCTACGCCAAGTTGCAGAATTCGAGCCTGATTTCATTCGGCTGGGAGGTCGTTCCAAGGATCAGGATGTTGTTAAGAAGCGGACACTGTTTGAAGTCCGGCAGATGAGTCAAAAGCTCCGCGTCTTCGGCGGACTACGTGAGCCGGCCAGGAAGCAGATGCAGATGCTAGAAAAGGTTATGAGAATACTGCTCACACCGCTTGAACTTGGAAACAGCGCGCTCGACCATGTTCTTCTGAGAAAGCTTAAGTTGCTCACCGAGGAGCAATGCAAGTCACTGGAAAGAAGTAGGGAGGACTGGGTTCAGCATGGCCAGGACACTGCTGGTTTCAGTCCGATGGAGGTATGGATGGGACAGGCTCTTGTTCCGGTCCAACGGTATGTGCAGCCGGAGGACTTTGGTTTCGAATACGAAGAGCTTGACCTCGAATTTGAGCAGTTGAAGGAGATGGAAGCGGAAAACTTTGCTAAAGACGACGAGGACTTCGAAACGTTAAGGGGCACGGTGGTCAATATTGCCGACAACTATACTGGCAAGAAGACGGCCGGTCTAGACGAGCAGCAGGTGAAGAAGCTGCTGGAAAACCAAGACCTCCGAAAGATCCCTCCGCGTTCTAGGGGCGCCGTCTACTACTACCTTCAAGAGCAGGCAAAGAAAGCTCTTCTGACAGTCTTCCGTGTGGAAGCGAAGAAGTTTAACGATGCGACGGTGAAACACAAAGCGGGGGTTGGGAGCGAGACCAGCTTATCCTTAGGCAACAGAAGGTTATCGGAATGACGACGACGGGCTTCAGCAAATATCGTGCACTGGTTGCTAGTTTACGCCCCAAAATCGTGCTCATCGAAGAAGCCGCCGAAACACTCGAGGCGCCCGTCATCGCCACCTGCGTCCCAACGCTCGAGCATCTCATCCTCGTCGGAGATCATCAGCAACTGAGGCCGCATTGTCACGTGAGAGATCTTGAAGGCCCGCCGTACAACCTGAACATGTCCCTTTTCGAGCGCATGATCAACAATAAAATCGAATTCAACACCCTTCGACGGCAGCGCAGGATGATTCCTGAGATTCGTCGGATCCTGAAACCCATCTACGGAGACCTGATCACGGACCACCCGGCAATGAAAGACCCACGTGTGCGGCCGCCCATTCCAGGTATGGGTAGCATAAGCTCGTACTTCTACACCCACGAATGGCCGGAGACTCGCGATCAGTACATGTCCTCCTGCAATCCAGGGGAGGCGGAGATGATTGTCAACTTCTTCGACTATCTGGTGTTGAACGGCGTTTCGTACGATCAAATTACCGTGTTGACGTTCTACAACGGCCAGCGCAAAGCCATTCTCAAAGGCTTGCGTGATCATCCCAACCTCAAAGGCCATATCTTCAAAGTCGTTACAGTGGACTCTTACCAGGGAGAAGAGAACGACATCGTACTTCTGTCACTCGTGCGGAGCAATGACGCTGGCAAAGTCGGCTTCTTGAACGTCGACAACAGGGTCTGCGTTGCCTTGTCTCGAGCCAAGCGGGGATTCTATATCTTTGGAAACGGCGAGCTGCTAGTCAACGCGAGCCAGACTTGGGTGAGCGTCATTGAGATCATGGCGGGCAAGAAAAAACCGTTCCCTACCCTGGGGCCCAAACGTCGACTGGGCTTTCATCTGCCTCTAGAATGCACTCAACATGGCCGCAAGACATTCATCAAAGGTATGTACTAATCACCGCTGCTTTACTCAGCTACTGACAGCTGTGACGCAGAACCAAATGACTGGGCCAACATCGATGGCGGATGTGAGATGAAGTGCAAGACGACATTGAAATGCGGCCACCCTTGCCCCCTCAATTGCCATCCGTAAGTGGCTCCTTGCTCAAAAACGTACAATTCTAACGGCCAGGTTCAGCTTTAATCACAACACCTTCAGTTGCAAAGAGAGATGCATCGTGAAATTACCTTGCGGCCATCCATGTATTGACATTTGCAGCGAGCCGTGCCGCTGCAAGACCTGCATCAGACCCAGAGGCAGACCTGTCGATACTGATTGGGTTGACCACACATCGACACGACCCAGATCACAGCAAGGTACTCTCACGCAGGATTCCAACTCCGGTTCAGATCTCAAAGCCTGGGATCGCTATGCCAGTGGAGGTGTCGCCGAAGACGATGCTGCTCTTGAGCGCAGAGCTGCGACACGCCAAGCGCAGCAGATAGCACTGGAAAGGGCTCGTCGAGTATCAAATCATCAGTTGCTCCCAAAAACGCTCATTTTGGATGAGTCTCTATCTCCCACAAAGGTCGCAACTTTCTCCGCGTCTTCGAACTTTGCTACCTCCATGCTCACGGACCTTCCTCCTGTTGCTCAAGGGGGCAATTTTGGGCCAACTTTGCCAGTGAACAATACCGCCACCACAAAGGGCACCACTGCTTCCGGTTCGGCAGCCACTACAGCCGTGCTCGTCGATGTTCCAGTCAACACTCAGCATCATCTCGAAAGTCCTCTGCAACCCGCTAAGGCCGCAACCACGACCTACACAGCCCTTGCTGAAACTCCGGCTGCAGCCTCTTCAGCACCTCAGGCAGTTGCTTCCTCCATGCTCATCGACATCCCATTTGAGGACCACGGTATCACTGTCCAGTCGCAAACCACTGCCGCTAATGCCGTAGTGGCCACCAACACTCAAGCTCTGGATCCTCAAGTCAGCTTGCTCGACTGAGTCAAGTATCTGGCCGAAATGTGTCCAATTGCTGAGGCTGTCCAAGATGGAGGTTTCTAGTGGCTCTTGTACTAACATCTGATGAGACGGTTACACCGTGCTCCATCGAAGGCATTACGCTGACATACCGTGCGGTGCCTTCACGGCAGTTTGGAGGAAAGAAAATTCAATCTCGGAGTAAGGTACCGGCGGAGACATCATGACTTGCTTGTTTTGCGTTGTTTTTGACTGGCGATGCTGAAGGGTTTGGAGTTCGGCTACACTCACTGAAACGGCCAAGACGTAGAGTTAAAAACGAGATACAAAAATCTGCTTTTTCATTTCTGTGTCTTCACAAATGATTGACACTCAACCCATAGCCACCCTATCCGCCAAACAGCTTCCTCACACCCCATCCAACCCCTCAAACAGCTTAACACCCCACCCCTTCCCCGGATTGTTAAACCGATGCAAATACTTCCTCCCGACCCTCTCAATCGCCTCGACATCATTCTCCACCAACGCACAGCTCTTCGCGCCATAATTCTCCCTAATCCACACCTCATGGCTGCTCTTCGGGATCACAGACGTGCCCCGCCCCATGCCCCACGCCAGCGCGACCTGCGGAATCGTGCAGTTCCGCTCTGTCGCGATTTCCTTGAGGACGAGGTCGTCGAGGAGTAGGGGGGCGTCTTGGGCTTTTCCTTCTTTTTGAGGTGGTGGGGGAAGAGGTGGAGGAGGTGCTGCTGTCTCTGTAGGTGGGGTTGAGGTTGCCGAGAGGGGAGTAGGCGGTTACGTGGATGTCGTGCTGCTGGTGGAATTGGACCCACCAGGCTTGCTGTAGGTAGGGGTGGAGTTCCATTTGGTGGACAGCGGGCTTGGTGGTTGAGCTGGCGATTAGGCGTTTTAGTTGCGAGGGAGAGAAGTTGGAGACCCCGATGTGTTTGACTTTCTTGGTGGAGAGGAGGCGTTCCATGGCGTGCCATGTCTGCGGCCAGGGGTATTAGCAGGGACATTCATTGAAGGGATGCGTGTGAGTTGGAGCGGGGGACATACGGGGATGTAGTCGAACTCGAGTTCGCCGTCCTTGCCTGTGTTGCCTACAGGCCAGTGCATAAGATATAGGTCCAGGTAGTCCAGGCCCAGATCTCTCAGCGTGTCGTCGAGGCCGTCCTCTACTTTGTCCGGTGCATGGCTGGGATGGAGATTGGCTATTACTCTCCGGTTATCTCAGCCCACCAAAAAACTCACTGGTCATTCCACAGCTTCGACGTAACCCATATATCCTTCCTCTCAAGACCCACCGCCGCCAGACCTTGTGCAATGCCCTTCCCTACAGCTGGCTGGTTGCCATAGGCTGCTGCACAGTCGATGTGCCTGTATCCTACTTCAATTGCTAGCGCTACAGCTGCGGTCGTGTTCGAGGGATCGACTTTAAGGTTCCATGTTCCGAAGCCGAGGAGAGGGATCGGGAGAGCGGTTGTGGGTGAAAAGGGGATCTGGGGCTCAATCGCCGCGGCAGAGCTGGCGATAGCTGGTAGGAATACCGAACCGAGTACTAAGATCAACCTCATGTTTGGTAGCTGCCAAAGAAGGTTGAATGAGAGCTCAATTGATGCTCATAGTAAATATTCGAGCTCTTGCAGGAGCTTCGACGTCATGATCTACGCTCCCCGCAAACACGGCGGCGCGCATGTTAAACTTCCAGATCCGATCTTTCGACATTAACTTGTTGGACTTCAGGCAGAGACCACCCTAAGCATGCTTGCAGTCGCTACGATATCCATGCAAACTCATACCGACCTTCACCTTGGAGAACCGTCGATGTTGTCTGGAAGTTGAAGTTGTTAATTCCGAGTATCTCCGAGCTCAGGGGAACGGACTTGGCACCTTCGTATTCTAGCCCAAACTTCAACATGAGTGATGAAGATATATTATTAGCAGTCGTTCCTTTCCAAAAAGTTCGCCAGTAGCATGTTTGTTTTTCATGTTCTCACGTTCGCTTTCTTCGTCGGTGTATTAGCTGCGCAAGAACATGCAGATCATCCATCAGATAGCGACAGTGCCTACAATCCTAGCGTAGGACACGACCCTCAGGCTTCACCACGGGCTGAGGCGGTCACCACCGTCCAAGAAGGATCCAATGTTATAGTGAAACTGGACTGTATTGGCTGCCCATTCCGCCTGCGTACAGAAGGCGAGGAAGTATGGGAGGAGCCGCCGAGAGCCAATGCATTGGTAGATCACCTCGTCAATTGATCTATCATTGGGATGTACGGCTGACGAGACATTTCTGCAGATGCTCAACTTCTCTCGGAGCCACTCTCAGGACACTCTCCTTCTCAATGACTGCCAAATCCTGCCCTTACGCGGCCCGCCTCCCTTCATTGATGCGTACCAAACACCAGCGAATGTCACTGTAGACGAGACGAGTTTCATGATAACCGTTCACCAGCTGAACTACCGCTTGGGAAAAGCCGAGGGAGCATGGGCAAGTTACGGCCTCTCCTACGACCATTCCATTCGCCCCGCCGCCAATCCTAACAATGTAATCCTCGATTTCGACGTCATTGGATGGAGCCAAGCGGCGGTTGATGATCCAGCACAGCAGATGGTGTCAATTGAGATTGGCTCCAACGCTACGGTAATGATTATCGGCGAGGTCAACCTTGTTCCGCGACCTCCGCCTTACAGGGGCGAGCCGACAAATGAATACCCGTTCTGGTGTCCGGATTTCCTCGAACCGACTGTAGACTACTTGCTATCGAGGCCGAG
The DNA here is from genome assembly GCA_030247845.1 of Coniosporium tulheliwenetii. NCBI lineage: Eukaryota > Fungi > Ascomycota > Dothideomycetes > Coniosporium > Coniosporium tulheliwenetii. The sequence goes on from JAPDRP010000007.1 coordinate 240,300, forward strand.
ACATCCGGATCCGCCTGGACACACGATCTTTAGAAGATATGAGTGGGATGGCTTTGGAAGGAAGGGCACATTAAGCCATGGTTGGGCTGCTCTTTGTGGCTGGTTCGGGTGGGCGGTCATGCTGACCGTAGTTGCGGTTGTTGTCCCGTGCTTGACATTGTGCTATGGCTTGTACCGGCTGGTACTACACATCCGGAAATCAGGTGACAAAGAGTATGGATCAGAGGAGCGTGAGCAACTGATGGGTGATGAGGAAGATGCGGATGAGACTTTCGACGAGAAGAAGGTCATTGATGAAGAGGCATCGCTGCCCTCGCTACCCACTGGCAAGTACTGAGTAATTCACCGAGTTCCAGGCGTGTATTTCTGCCGATATTCTATCTATGGTGATCTAAAGTCTTACGTTTGCTGTATCATCTCGAGTACTCACAATCAAAACGTGCTTCGAAATGCTTCGCTCGAAAGAAGCGCACGGCCGAAAGGCTAAACTCTTCAAGACACACAAATCATCCGCCAGGCACACTGACAGGCCTCTGTCAAAGCTCTGGGATGGGCCCGAGGTGGGGCCTCGCCACAAGCGTTCCCAGCATGGATACTCTTACACCCGAGTCGTTCTTAGTGGCATGATCTGACATTCAAGTGAACGTCCAACTGTCACTCACGTCACTGGGTACCGGTACGAGAAACAAAGAGACTGTGGTGAGACCCGATGAGACGCACTTACGGCGACGAGTCTCGCGGCAGAATCCCATCTGTCTAACAAAGAGATCTCCTGTGGCTGAGAAGGTCTTGTCGCAACGCGCTCATTTCATTGTCTCCGTAACGAGGTGGAAATTGTCCTCACAGCCCGTCGAGGATGAAGACAAAGAGAGTAATACCATCCACGGTAAACGCCTCATCTGCCGGTCTTGATCATTTCTTGTCATACATATTCGGTAGACTTTTCAGCCATTTCCTACATCCAGCGTTCACACTTCACAATTCACCCAAGTCACTCATTCGTGTTCAACACCAACCAGCGAAAATGAAGTTCATCTCCATCCTCTTCTCCAACGCCTTCGCGCTCGGCGTCGCTGCCGCACCAGCCGAAACCACTAATGCCCAGACCTTCGCCTTCGAAGCCGCCAGGGCCGAGTATGACGCCTCCAACCCCGTCTCCGAGGCCGACACGGATCTCAGCAAGCGCGGCGCCTGGGGTGGTGTCTTCTACTGCCGCGACGACAAGTGGAGGGGTGGCTGCCACTACCAGTGGGTCGAAGACGGAGCATGCCACAATGTGCCGTGGGACTGGAACGACAAGATCTCGTCCTTCGGCCCGGATTCTAGAGTGGATTGGAAAAATTGGGGCTGCGACATGTTTGCTGATGGAAACTGCCAGGGGCAGAGGCATCTGATTTTCTATCCGGGAAGTGAAATGCTGAGTTCCTGGAATTTCAATGATAAGATCAGCAGCATAAGGTGCAGTAGGAGGATGACTGCCCAGGGTGCATGAGGCCGTGTTTGAGGCGAAGTCTAAGGCACTTGTCATCATGAGGAGAGGATATTTATTAGATTGCGTGCGCGCTTGACGGCACCGGGTGTATGCTCAAGGATCTCTTATTCTTAGAATTCTTGGCTTTTACAGTTGTGGACAACCGGACTGGTTCTGGTAATATCAAAAGGTGACAAACAATAGCTGTCGTACAATTACAGACATCCCTCAATGTATCGGCGATTCCGGCCGCACTTGCCAATGTAGATGGAAGCGTCGAGACAGCAACCTTATGCTCGTTGTCTACTGGTTTGCTATTGAAAAGTGTTGAAGTGCCTCCCATGGATTGAATTGGTGAAGGCCTAAGGATGTGGACGCTGCGCCCAAAGGGAAGGCCAAGAAGGTTGCCGCAACTCCTCAGCCGAATCACCTGTTGGAGTGCGGCAACATTCATGTCGGCCTTCCCTTGGCCCTCGACGAAACTGTACACGACCTCGGGAGGCAAACGGCTGCAGCACGCGTGCAAGAATCTGCGCAGCAGGCGTGGCTCCCAAAACTCTCTTCATCCTATGATTTCGTCCACTAAGCGCTGACCTCAAAACCTGCAATGGGCGCATGTGGCTGCGCGGCCTGCGCCCCAGCGCTTGTTGCGTCGAGACAAACTTACCCGGTTGATCTAACTTACAGTTGGCGGAAATGCATTAGACAATGGTAGTATCACACAGTCACCGGCGTCTAGCCAAACCCAAGCCTTGCGAACATGCGATATACCAAACTCCTCGCAGCTGGTTATGAACACAGGCTAGTATTAATAGTACCAACCTCCTGCAGGCTACAAGTAGCACATGCTCCTCTTTCAGCACCTTAAAGCCCACTCAGATCGCGGGCCGCTCTTGCGTCTCCTACCATGTATACTAGTAGATCTTGCCAATTTCGCTGATCCACGCTTTCGAATATACTCACGACCCTTGCACCACGATGGAACCTACAGAGGCTACAGAAAAGCGGCAGGCAGCTGAGGGGGTCGCCTTCCTTGATCAGTCTCCCATTTCTCTAGTGTATGAACTCAAAGAAGGTGCTTTCAAGCCGAGCTCGATTGGCGAGCTAACGGCAGATCATGTGCTATCTTCAACATGGGATGTCTTGGCTGCGCTTCTTCCTTTGTCGTTCTTATGTAACTCTCCCCATCCCTCGAGAAGATCGGATAACCTAATAACCTGGGTGTATAGTGCTGGCAATCTTCGCAGGGTACCTTGATGGGAAACATGTGTCTCCGTTCGGGGAGAAGGTGGAGCGGGCTATCCAAATATCGCCCACCGTCTTTCCTGTCGTGTTTGCGGCCTTGATGGGTCGGTTCTTCAGAGCCGTGGGCCTTTACAAGGCTGAGCGCGGAAGCACCCTAAGCGTACGGCCAGGCCTCTTACCGACGGATCCACGCCCGTGGCTGACATATGACTGACTTTGGAACGACTCGTCGGCTGTCAGTCTTTCTTTGCGAGCGTCGAAAGACAGTTTAGCCTTCGCACTCTTGACTTGTTGGGGATTTGCATAGTGACTGTATGGTTGCTGTCACCTCTAGGTGGCCAAGCTGCCTTACGGCTCCTAGCGAAATCGCCGCGGGTCCAGTACTCCGAAGCAAGAATTCATTATCTCAACTCGGATTCTTCGGTCATGGAATCTATCCTCGCTGGCTACGGAGTCATTCTTAACCGGCAAGATTTCGAACATCTATACCTCGTGAGCCTTATTAGTCCAAGCGCACAGCAAGCCTCACCACTGGACGTATGGGGCAACATCAAAGTCCCCAAGCTGCCAAGCGTATTACGGGACCACGAAACCGTAGATCCCCTTCAGTGGAGACCAGTCGACGGATCCAACAATGCGTCTTACTCCTCACTCATTGGCATTCCGGTCACAGGTCTTATGAATACAGCTGAATTGAACTTTACGATGCTATCTATGTACTGGAAGGTGGACTGTCCTGCTATCACTCTTTCTTACGCGAATAACTCAGGGGCTATATGCAGATATCAAGACACTAGATCTACTTCTATGAAGGACTGCTTACCCCTCGCCATGCGACTGGATGAATCGGCACGCCGAGATGACGATGCTGGAAGAAACCAAAGCAACGTGCACTTCTCCCTCTACTCCTGGACCGAGGACACCCTGCCGGAGTTCCAGTCCCAACCAGGAGGGTCAGTTGCAATGGCCAACTGCACGCTTGGCTACAGAGAAGTCGAGTCGATGGTAAAGTGCAAGAGTGGGTCTTGTCACGTGGACGCTATGCGCGATGTCACCAACACTTCTGACCCGCGTGGCGTCTACAAATATGCCGGCTCTCCCGGTCCTCTTTCCTGGATGTTTGGGAATCTGCCCTCGATGGGCCGATCATGTGGAGATAGTGACTACTGTGACTTCCGAATGCAGGGAAGTACCAAGCTAGAAAAATGGATGAATGATACCAGCTTGGTGTTTGGACGATACAACGACGACTTCATGAGCCTCCACCGTTTGGGCCCTAGAGTCGTCTCCGAGAAGCTCACTACTGCCCTCAACACCCTCTGGCAAGCCACCTACGCGACCTTGTACCTTGGCGGCGGGCTGCCGTCGGCACAGTCGGAACATGATAGCCTGGCTGCCCTGAAATATCCGCTCAACATATCGAATATTCTTCCTGCGACTGCGTATGTTACTGACCTGGACGGAGACGTCTATGTCACAAACTGGGGGTGGATCGTGCTCCTTCTTGTGGCCTCCAGTGTCTTGCAAATTGCCGCTACAACTGCTCTTATCTTAAGATACCTCACACTGGCTCCTGACCTACTGGGCTACGTATCTTCGCAGACCCGTGACAACCTTTACATCCCCTTGGTTCCGGGCGGGTCGAGTATGGATGGACTTGAACGGACTAGAATGCTGAGGCATCTTCCTGTGAGGATCGGGGATGTAAGGGGTCAAGAGGATGTTGGGCATATTGCTCTCGCAGCGATAAGCAGTGATGGTCCGGAAAAGGTGAAGAAGGGAAGGCTGTATGACTAGATCAGATGTTTCTTTACAGACATGAGCGAGACCCTGGAAAATCTCCTCGGTCAATTCCTTTGCCAGCGCGTGTCGCGCTAGGTTGCCGGCGATAACTCAGGAAGTCCTGCAGCCATTCAACCGAAGCCTCCCCTTGGAAAAACGAGAGAAGCCGATGTGATTCCCTCGCTTGAGTGCGCGAATGGGAATCTCTCCAGATCTGCGACTCCCTAGGCCCCGTCAACCGTTCATGCAGGCCGATGCCACAGCAACGACAGCGCATTAAAATTTGCTAGGAAAAGACCCGTCCCATCCCTGATATAGACCCGGCATATGATGAAGAATCGCTCATGGGGACCCGTAGGAAGCTCGCCTTGATTCGCAGAGATAACGGGATCGAAGGTTCGGCAGCTCAGGGACGGGAAGCGCTGTCAACCAACCATATCACCGTTTCCGCATGATCTAGGCCGCCGAAAGGTGATGAAGTCTACTCTGTCCAAGAGTAGTGAACTCCAGGTCAGATTCGACGCTCGGGCACGCAGTTCCGCCAGGAAGGCTTTGATCTATGGAAGTATATGGTTTTCTTCTCACCGCGGCAGTACGGAGTGTAGCGGAGCTGCGTCAGCCTCCACACGCTTGAATCTCTACTATGTCTACATTATCTTCGGCCTGCGTATCACAAGAATTATCCTTTTAGATCAGAAATTGTGTGTCTCGATGACTCATTCAATATTCTATATTTCCATAGTCAACATCATCTTCGCTCGCGACCTCGTTTCAGACGGAGTCGTTGTGCCAGCTAGATACACTTTCTTTGTCTTTTGCATTGGGCTCTACTGATTCACAATGCCTTTGTTTCACTCGACACATTGCATTATGAAGACGTTCCGGAAACCGGTGGCTGCATTAAATATTGAAGACATTCCTGGTTCTTCCAGTCCCACAGATAAACTATCTCGTCGAAATTATAGTCAGCTCAACACGAAAAGGGTCGTCTCTCTCGATATCAGTCAACAAAGAGCAGGTCTTCTTTACGAAAATCACACCATCATGTGCAAGTTCACTCTCCAGTCTTGGTCTTGCGGCCACTATCATCTGTCCAGACGCACCGCGTGCATTTCTCCACTCGACGATCCAGCAATGTCATTTGCGAGATGAATCCTACACCAGTCCGCGAGAACGCCGACATAGAGACGACGATTGATTTCGAATCACCATGCGCATCATGCGCTACCAGGCTACAGGTACCGATGACGGTTGAAGTAGCTCGTATCTTCACGAGGATCTATACCGCTGGCCAGCGCGTCGAGGAGCTCCAGGCCAGGTACGAGGATCTCAGTAACCGCTACCATGATCTACCACCGAACACTCGGGTTGCTGTAGCTCCAGAGGCTCAGCAATGCACATACGAGGTCTTCGTTGAGAAAGTCCTCGAGCCCGACGAAGATCTCTTCGATCGGGACCATACTGGTCAGCAGGTGCAACGGCTTTGCGACGCGGCAAAACGTGCACTGAGGGGAGATGGCGCCCGCAACATCAACAACATCGAGGATGGAGACCGTTACATGATGACGCTCCACGTGTTCCTCCAAAGGCGTCAAGTCGCGCTTGATGAGCTTGAGTATCTTGTTTCGAGAATGGAGGAGGCTGCCTCGCGGAATGACGAACCAGCGCAATGGCGATATCTCCTGGGGATTCTACCAGACAAGGTGAGCGATCTCTCCAGACGCGTCGAGGAGCTCCGGGGTACTTTCAGGCCACCTCCCGGCCAGGCTGATCTTCCGCTCACCCTAAGGATAGGGTGTGTAGACGAAGAATTCATCTCGCCCAACCTTCGGACCCGAGAATGGGACGCGGAGGAAGACGAATGAGGTAAGTTGAGTATCCGCTTTTCGACTCGATCGGTTTCTTTGTTCAGTCTCGGTGTTTGGCTTGGGATTTGCGGCACGGCCTCGGGGCTCGTTGTCTTGGTTAGCTCACGGATAAAGAATAGGCGAGAAAAATATTGAAAATCTGGGATGAACAGCTTATTGAGTGGTTCTAGCGGCTACTCATAGTAGTAAAACTGTTTACCAGCCATTTCTGCTGTAGTAAATGCTGACGTGTTTCCCTGTTGTAATTGCCCGTGACCAAATCAAATTCCCGTCTTTGCTTTCTCAGCCTTCCTTCAACCTTATCCCTCGAGAGCAGATGTCATTACAAATATCCAAAGGAGCGTATGATGACCCGCTTCCAGCACCGATGCCTTCCCTCTCTCACTCAATCTCATTGATCGAAACACAGAGTCCGCAAGTGGTTTAGGCCTTCTCCTACTCCTTTCCCTCCTCATCCTCGTCCACGATCACGAAAACCCTGGACGAGCGCGGAGTCAAGATGTAAAGATTCTTGAACTGGTTGAGCAGCAAGCGCTTGAAGAAGACCTTCGGAGGCAACGTTCCGCCCGCCAGCGACGACTTCATGTTGGGGAGTCCTGGATGTTCGGCGCGTTCCTCCTTGGTGAGCGTGTCTTCGAACGCGATGTGGATGCTGAGGCTGCCGCGCGGGAGGTCTTTGGGGATGACGGTGAGGTCGGGGTCTGGATAGCTTGTTAGCGAGACGGTTTGGAGAAAGAGTGGGTGGGGAGGACTTACGCTCGGCGAGGTACTTGCGGAGGTTGGCTTCAGTCATGACTTCCATGCCTTTGTGCTGGATGTAGACTAGGAAGTCGTGTCCACTGTCCTTGCTGAGAATCTCCATGATGCGGATGTGATGTTCTCTTATTGCCGGTAGGTGTTTTGGTGTTCTTATGAGGTCGAATAAGCGTTGGCGGTTTCTTTGATCCGTTTTGGGTGTTGCTTTGTTCTTGACGCTGGACTTGGGAGTTGACAGGTCGAAAGGTGTTTGAGGAAGAGAAGACGAACATCTATAAATGCGGCTGGGTGGCTTGGATGACATTCACTGTTGATGATTCAATGCTAAATCACGCAGTGCCCGCGTGAATGCATGGCACTGACGAGAGTGTGTGCACACGAGACAAGCCGTATCATCACTACCCGATCAACACGCTGGGATAGTCCCGCGAAAGCGATGAGGCTCACCGGGACTCATGAAGCCGAGCCATACTCAACGCGCCAAAGGACTGGTATGCACATACCGCACGAGTGAAGCCTTCAACGAAGCTGGAACAGCGAGCAGCAAGAACCGCATTCACGTTACCTATAGGATTCCAGAAGCGGTGCTAGAGTGTCACAGCAGTAACAGAGCTGTACTCTCCAGGCTGTATATACTTCTGCAGTGCTCGGCAACTGCCTGGCAATTTGAAAACCGTATGTCTTCAATGCTCAGGACAAGATCTTCTAGCATTCTGATTCGCTCGAGTCCATTCATACCCGACAAGTCGGCCGCGCCAGAGATTTCAAGGGTATTGCGAGCCTGTGAAACACACAAGCGAGCCTGCAGTGTGCGGAACCGAGGTGAGGTATTTGGAGCTGAATATTGACAACAGGAGCGGATATAACAACAGCGGGAGCTACGGAGAAGAGAACAACTCAATGCTAGATCCGCTGCTCGCACAGATATGGAACAGATCAAATCAGACGAAAAGCAAAAGGATCTCGAAAGGAGCAGGAAAGAAACGAGTCGTCCTTAATAGAGTATCACGTGGAGGACCTAACCTGTACAAATCATCAAAAGCCCAGCCATGAGAAGATGGCATAACGCAGAGACTCTGTCCGCGACGCGGGAGCTCAATACCTCCTCCCAAAAAGCTCCATGAGGCATACTAGTACCAGTATATGGCGAAGTGGCCTTCCATTTGTATCGTGCATAGTCACGTGAGCTGATCACGTCAGCCTCTTCTGCCCTACCCAGGTGGGTTTCCAGATTCTATCTGCAGCCTCACGATGGCAAGCTCCCCAGCTTCTACTCTACGACTCGAGTGATGTTTCCATATCATCATGTGCTTGTCGTCCCTAAAAGTGCCGTGTTCGCTCTGTATATCAAAGCATAGACTCGTCTCAGATGAATTGGTGTTGTAAGGGCTCCGATGTTACGCTTTCAACATGCTCACGGCGCATCCGCCGGTACAAAACAATTATCAAGCGATAGGCTTGAAATGATGCGAAACAGCAATGCCATTATTGCAAGGGCTCCTCCAACTAGGAGTCGTGAGCGTGTGAGTGCTTGCAGATTGATGTTCCACATCTGTCAGCCAAAATACTATGTCTGTTTCCTCCCCCAAAACACGTATCGCTTCCATTCCGCGAGAATACATTGAGCTTACTTTCGTGACACTCTCTTCTCCATAGCATCCTGTGCATGGCATACAGATATCGAACAATCACACATGATCGCCACCCCGCTCCACAGCGTTCTTCTAATTATGTGAAGTCTTTCGGAGCCTGGATCATATCTGATATCAATCCTGAGCGAGCCCTAAGCAACGAACCGCTGACCATTGAGGCTTCCCTCGACTGCAATTATTCGATCCTGTTAGATTAACATGTATGGCAAGATGGTTACCTTCAGACTGGAGCCAGATTCTGAGAGATGAAGTCTGTGGCCGAGCGCGGCTCCTGACGCTACCATTTCTCGTAGATAGGGGCAGTTAACAACTCAGGGCTTCATTGCACGTCCTCTCCTTTTTGGTGTTACGGTAAACAATCTCTGCATACGGCACCACGTGGTCACAAACGCAGGTGACCTTCGCTTGAGCTTTCGTACCGTATGCCCTTTCACTTTGACCGCCTGACATCTTCCTCAAGGCAGCTTGCACACCTCCGACTTCAACCAAGGTCTGAAACACGCTGCCTTCGAGAGTCCCAAAGCCACTACAGAAATTTTGTCCTCGAATTCGATCATTCCTCAAGAGCAACCTACAAAAGCGCGCTTCAAAAACCGGCAATTGTCGTTCGAGAGAGCTCTCGACTAATTCCTGCCGTCCACGGCGCGCTTTGCCAGGAACTTGGACAAGCCTGCTCGACTTTTCAGTCTCCATCTTTCTACCTCCAACATGAGCGTCTTAGGTGCAATGATCGCGATCAAAGTGTCCGCTTTCCTTGCTTGATCCATACGCTCGTTCGGGCACACTGACTGTTCGAGTAGGATCCTCCTCGTTCTCACCTTGACTTCGTATCTCCCTCAGTACCACTGAATTGTTACCAGAGGCGATTACCACGGCATCTCGATCACGTCGATCCTCCTCAACAGCCTCGTTGCTACTGAACAACTTACAGTTTCCTTGGCCTTCGTTGCGGACCATGTCGAGCTGGACGGCTCTGTTGTGAACTCACCGCCGACAGTCGGGGATTGGCTCAACGTTGCTCAACTCGCTCTTCAGTGGACGTGTACTTCAGCATTGTGAGTAGCCGCTTCCACCATACCTGAACGCTTGCAGCGTCGCTGATCCGGTGAAGACTTCTGCTGTGCATGTTCTACCGGCCCCGTCGGCTATTGCTCAAAATGGTTATAATGCCTATTTGGATCTCTTTCGCCCTAGCCGGTCTGGTTTCTGCGGCTGCCATGTTCACCAAGGAGTTACAGGACGACGACTGGACACGTGCGCTATTCGAGGGCTACCACTGTTATTACATCAGCCCTATCTTTACATGCGTCGCGTTGTTGGCCTTCTTCCCTCAGGCTTACGTAACGCTGCGGCTTCGATCGCCGCAAGCGCTGAGCCCACACACTCTTCTGCTCCAGGCTATGGTCTTCGCTTGTGTGGCTATGAGCTGGGTTTGGAGGTATCCAATCCCGGACTTCTTCGGGAAGCCACGTGAGTTGAGTGATTATATCATGTGGTATCTGGAAGTTGGTTGGGCGGCGGTGGACAACGCGATATTTGCACTTACTCAGGCCGTCCTGTTCGTCATCTGCCTGCGTGTCGAACATCAAGAGCACAAGGGATATATGATAACTGACGAAGCCACACCACTGCTTCGTTGAGGACAGTAAGAGACGTGTGGCAGTCGGAAAGCTTTTGCGATCGGAGGGCTTTTGCACAACTGTCGGAGAGCTTTTGCGAAGCTCTGCTGTCTCGGCTTCAACTAGCGAGGAGACCGCAGTATAACACCTGATACTCTACTGCTAAACAAATTGCCTCTAGCGTTTCGTCCGTTGGAGGTATCAACGCTATTTTGCGTCTCGTTCGATCCAGTGATGCATCCTCAGTCCGCGATCTGGCTCATCCTAGGAAAGCCGTTGTGCCCTAAAGCCCACGTTTCAAACATGAATATCCATGGGTCAGCCCTCCATCCACCCTAAACATCTCGGCATACGAAGAGAATGGTGTCAATCTGCTCAAGGCTAAATGATGTACGAATAAAGTTCAGGGTATCTACCTACTGCACGTGACAGGAGCTGCAGCAAGGGTCTCGTGCAGAGTGACGTACGGTTCGAGTACCAGCAACTCAAGCATGTAAACCTGCACTGAGCTCAGGTAACCCGGAAGCTTTAACAAGATATATATCCTCTTCGAACAGCCGCGCGCAATCGCAAAGAGCCCAGAAACATCATTCGAAGCGCAAGTCTACTTGAGCACTGCAACCGACCCTCCAGCGCCGACAACTCCAACAGACAACAACCATGCCATTCCCAATCCTCTTCGCAATCGACGGCTCACACCGCCATGAAATCATGCTCGTCGAGTCCACCGACTCGCTCAAGACCCTCAATGCTAAGATCTCGTCGCTTGCCGCCGACTCTCCAAACTGCCAGGAGTTCATGTCTAAGTACAGGAAGAAGGGCGGGCCGCAGCACATAACGGAGATGAAGGTGCGCTGGTCGACTGCTGGGCGGGAAGCAAAGACATGGCCGGCGACGACGACGGTGACACCAGACAATCTTGAAGCTGTTTTGAAGATGGTTGAGATTAGCGGTATTGGGAGGGATGTGCTCGAAGTGAAGCTGGAGGCTGGTGAAGAGGGAGGGGAGCAGTAAGTAAGTCAGTTCTGTGTGAGATGGCATACTGCAGCTTGCATCAAGACTTGCGGCTCGCTGACTCGGAGCACTGACGCAGGCTCCCTGATCGAACGAAATAAAGGGGACGGGCTCCTCCGTATGGGCGACTTTGGTTACCGGCGCATCTTATGACCTCTCGTATACCCAATTATCGTTATGGAAATATACTTACCATTATATCGTTCTCGTCATCTTAGTTTCTGACACCTGTATTGTGCATGTACCGTTCTGTCAGCTGACACTAGTCGACCACACACCACTTGCGCGCTTTTGCTTCGAATCAGTTCTTTACCACACTATAGTATATCTGTTCGTTTCGCTATTTACTGCCCATCTTCTGGCTTCAACCTCAGACTAAACTCAACGAACTTCAAGTTTTATTCAGCCGTACAGTGGCTTGCGGTGGACTAAGCGCGCCCGATCACCTCTTCAGCATCATACGAGCAAACCTCCCACCATCGTCTGCAAGTATAATGCACTTCAGCTATAGCTATTCGAAGCATGCTGTAAAGGTACCATGCGCTTCAGGCGCCGCATTATCTGTCGCAACCAACAACGAGATCCAGCGTCCGGAGTGATTGTCACTCTGAATAAGGCCTTTCTCGGGGCCCAGTGCTTTGTGTGGAGAAAAGGGGATGTCGGACAATGGCCGTCAAAGAGGTTAATGGTCTTCGACATCCTAGTCCTCCACCGTCCACCAGCGCACTCTGCGGGCACAAAGCCGGTCAGCTTTATGGCCCTTTGTATACTCAATAACAACGACATTGTCAGATCTACTGAGCGTTGGCGGCGAAGCACGAGTCTGTATAAGAACCGGCCCTCTTCCCATCCACTTTGCTCCTCAGGTCAACCTCATCTACTTACTCAGGTAGATACAAACTTACTCAGTTCCAAACCGCACCAAATTTTCCTCGAACAGCTGCGCTGTTGTAGAGTCTGTACGTTACCACACTCATTCCGATACCGTACTTCGACCTCGGCTCTACGAAAACTCGGTACACCTTGGAACTTCAGGTAAGTTCACCGATTCCCTTACCCCTCACATTAACCACCATTCCGGAGACTCTCAGGCAGAGCTTTAGCAACCATATCATTATGATGAGCACATACATCAACACTCCGCTCGCCAAGCGGTCCCTGCGAATTGATACTCTGAACAGGTTGCTGTGTACGGCGTTGGAGACTGGTTCTCGTACGCCTATCTCACAGACTGTTCTACATCAGGCTAAAGCCCGATTAAACACGGATTACTTCAACGATGACGACAGTGCAGACGACGTTTCACCTAGTCCTTCCCACGGATCCCTCGGTCTGAAAACCCCTCCGATTCCGCGCTCAGTTTCTTGTGCTGTCGAGAACGACGAGGACGTGCAAGGTCTGGCTGAGGTTTGGGACGATGGGGAGGAGACCCTGTGCGGCGACGCGCCGACGGATAGCTTCAGCCTGGCCTCCGACAGCGATGACGAGGAAGAGGCTCCGTTCCCGACCTCCTTTCTGAACCTTCGATGGATAGACGAGCTCGAGTACTATGCCCTCCACGAAGCCGAGAGCATCTCCCGCTCTCATTGCCAGAGCCGGGTTTTTCCTGGGTATCTGACCCAGAGGATGAACCGGCGGAATATTTCAGGTCGCCAGTTCTGCTCTCTCAATCCGGAACTCCCATCGTCGACTGGGCAAGTATATTGTCCAAGGAAGAAGCCGAGCGCATCTTCCTGGACGGTTGCTCGGATTTCTGGCCCTCGGGTCCAGAGGATGAACCAGCGGAGTACTTCCGCTCGCCAGTCCTGCCGACTTCTCCGTCCTTTAGTGGCCGTTCCTTCGGACCCAGCCCTCCATCCTTCAATAGCAGGGCGTTCCAGCCTACCTCTCCGTTCTTTGGTGGTAGTCCCTTCGGGCCTACGCCTCTGAACTTTGCCGAGACGGCCGACAATGTCCTGAAAACGCTGCGTGAAGAATTGGATCGTTTCGAGTACATCGGATCGCTCGCCCAGGATCTCCTGGATGAGCAGCATGCTCGCCGCGACTCTGGTTGCGAGTGCTCGTACGAGCCTTCGCCGCCACCTCGGGCCAACTACCTCAATCTTGCGGCTTCAGAGTTCACGTTCCACGCGGCGATTCAAAAGGACTTCGGGCCCGATGCCACGGAGTTAGATTGGATTATGCTGGATTGTTTAGAGAATCTCAACTTTCCTCACAAGCCACTCCTGGTGTTTCAGATTGTGGCCAACGCGGAGTTCACGTTCCGCGCGCCGCTTCAGGAGTACTTCGGGCCACGGTGGGACCCTATGGTTGAGTGGCTACTCAACCTGCCGGGCATGCTTCAGCCGGGCTGGACTCATGAGTCGCAGTGTTCACTTTGGTGTTGTTGCTCTCTACCCTCTTGTTTATGCTTTTGTCTTTGGGTGGTATTGTCTGTATTGTTTTACTTGCGCAGTAAGGAGTTTGGGAATTGTTTTGGGGATAGATGGAGATTTGCTCTTTGGGTACTCTGTTGAGACTTCTGTATGACGGATTAGAGCTGGTCTCCGTGTTGTCCTCCTTTTTGGATTTTTCTTTTTCTGGGACGGGAATCTGCTGTTTTGATAAAATAAAACGCAAAAGGGTTTCTAACTCCCAAGTTGGTGTCCCACACTTTGACTGAGTGGATGTACAAATCACCACTGCGAACCACTCCACCGATACCATTACTGCCTATTGCACGTGATGACAGAATGCCAAGCCGTGAACCCAGTTCTAACACAGGTCGAGTTGCTGTCTCAGCCTTGCAGTGGAGCCCCCTTCCTGGACCAACCGCGAACGCTGTGCGCCAGCTTGCAACACAATGAAACCAGAGCCACGATACTGCTTACGAGTTGACATGCGAGTGGCAAGCAGGATCTCCAATCAACAGCCATCAACAAGGTTTGTTAGGCGCCGCTACCACGTGAAGCAAAATGGAGGTAAACTTTATCGACCCCGACGTGTTTTTCTGCTTCTCTGCTTTTGCGAACCAATTTCAAGCTTAGTTGACAATGGCTGCTATATCTCTCTTAAGTGCGGCTGTTAGCAATCACCTTACTTGTAACTTGGTCCTCGTCGCGGAGTATGTCGTTTATTTCCGGCAACAGCAGCGCTACGAACGACACCATCACGTGGCAGCCCGAGCCTACAGTGCGTGGGACGTGGGGTATACTCCTTACGTGCTTGAGGAAGACGGGATGGCTAGTTGTAGGGCTTGTTGCACCCGAGTTGGTTGCCTTCACTGCTTTGTATCAGTTCGTCCGTGCCAAGCAGACGGCGAGGGCGGTATCAAAAGAGTTGGAAAACAGGCCCAGGCGCAAGACGCCTAAGGAACGACCTACCGAGGCCCAACTGTGTAGCGATGAGATGTCAACATCGAATTCCGTGCGGGATGTAGAGTGCGGGGCGTTGGAGAAGCAGCTCAAGCACGATCAGGTGAGAAGCTCCGGTATATACTGGCGTATAGTTCCCTGCTGATTATTTTATTAGTGGTCCACAGTTCAAGGCTTCTACGTCATCATGGGAGGCATTGCAATTGATGCTCGGGACTCGCCAAAGCAATTCCTACCTTCCAAACACCATATGGTACTTGCGCCCTGATGGAGTTGAAACCGTCGCCCGTCTACATCCTGAGCTACTCGATGGCATCACCGATTCTCAGATTATGGACAAGAGCAAGTCAAGCGGGGCCTCTAAAGCGCTCGTCTGCTTGCAGGCGACGTGGTTCATCGCTCAATGCATTTCAAGGCTCGCTCAGGCCTTACCGATTAGTCTTCTAGAAGTAAGTGCAATACATCCGCTGTTGAAGACGACAGGTTGATGTGCTTAGCTCAACACCTTTGGCCATTGTCTCTGCGCTCTGTTGATCTACGTGCTGTGGTGGCATAAACCCTTGGACGTCCTTGAGCCTACATTTCTCCGGGGTGAAGCTGCGCGGCGGCTACTGGCCTGGATGTGGATCGGAACTTACGAGTACAGTTTTGAGGGCCCTTTATTCGAAGCAGTTGACAAGTCGGCCCAGCATGGACTGTCCCCAGTCCCGAAATATCCCTTGACTGCGCTGTTATCCACTCAGCGAGAGGATAGGGTGCTGGCATGCAGCGGCGAGTCAAGAAGAACGTCGCTAGATGAAGTTACTCTTCATCACGGCAAGCAGCTCCTAGACACTGGTTTGTATCACAGGAGTACTATAACACTAGGCCCGTCCTACAACAATGGTTATACGGAAAGACCGACTCCAGCTTGCCTGCAACTCTCCGCAATTGACACCGAACGCTGGAGACTCGCAGCTCCACTCCTCAATGACCGAAATTTAAGTGAGCGGATTGCTGGGTGGCCCATCGAGACAGAGCACCCGTCGAACTGGCCAGACGTTAATTCCGACAACTACGTCGTCTTCCGAGCAATCTTTGTACTTGCGGGCGCCCTATACGAGGGTTGCATGCATTGGCCTGGAATGCGCCATTTCGCACCGGGATAGAGCAACTCCTTTGGCGAATCTCTGCGTCTGTCATCATGGGGTACGGAGCACTAGTTCTACTCGCCTTACACGTTCTCAGTGTTGTTACCAGGACGCATAAATACTCAGTAGAAAACGTGTTCAGACGCACGTATTCAGGGATGGACTTAGGAAAGGCTTTGCGCAGTCTTTTTCCTCTTTGCTGGATTCAGTTGTGGTCGGGTTAGTGGAATTGCTGGTTGCTGTTGTCCACTACATCATTAACCCCCAAGAATGGCTGGCCGGACTGCGCTGCCTTTTCGTTGTCTTCCCATATTACCTTTGCTCTGACGGCGTGGTTTGGATTTTAGTATTTCCTTTCACTCTTACATTCGTCTTGGCGAGAGCGTATCTGGTAGTGGAGTGTTTCGTAAGCCTGTTCCATTCACCCCCAGGTATTTTCATTCAGCCGGTTTGAGCAACTTATGTTCCACATACTGGGTAGATAGCGCAATTTATCGAGCTTCTTGATATCAAAGTTCTGTCTTGTATGGGAAGCAGCGGTGTAGTAGCAAGGGACCTGTGCTTACTGGTGACCGCTATGATGATCCAAGACCTCGTAAATAGTTGGCATGACTTGCTGCGGCAACACTTTCGATTTCCTCTGTCGGTCCTATTCTTCGCTGACGGGAGTCTATGTGAACTTAACAGCAATGTAGAATCATTCTGAACAACAATCTTTCAACCTGGTAGGTATAGTACGCCTATATCACGAGCGTCACAGCCCAGAAACTTGAGACGAGATTGAGATGACAAAACAGCTAATTCGAAGGAAGATACCCTCCACATACGCCCCAACCTTCCCATATCAAACTGAGCCCTCCCTCGTCCCGCTAACTCCCTACTCGATCATATCGATATCATCATCCACATTAACCGCGCTCGTCGCGCCCCTAATCTCCGGCGCCCCATTCGTAACACCACTCCCCCAACCATGCCACTGCCCGCAGCAGCACCATTCGCATTCCCTCCAGCAGCCGCAGTCCGCCCACCCTCCGCACTCCCCCAATAATCCGCCATCTCCGCGTCCAGCTCTTCAGCCGTCTTCCTCGGTCGGCCCTGAACCATAGGTCTCCCATCTTCATCCCTGTTCATCCTGCCGCTCTGCTCCCTCCGCCCTCCAGGCCTCCGTCCCCCATCCCGCCCGCCACCGCGTGGAGGTAGCGGGGAGCGGCGCCGCGAGCCGGAGCGGGAGTCCCGTTGGCCGGGGACGTAGCGGTCGATGTGTTCCGGAGCCGGCCTGCTCACATCCGAGTGTCTGACACCGTCATCGCGTCTGCCGCCACGGCGTCTACCGCCAGTCTCACGCTCGCGCTCGCTGCCAGGGCTCGCGCTCCTGTCCCGCTCGATGCGGTCGAAGAGGCTGCGGCCGGGGAGGGTGACGCTGTCGAAGGGGTTGCGGCGCGGCTCGGGGGCTTTGGCGGGCGCTTGCGGGATCAGGGTTAGCCGGATGGGCTGGCCGTTGGCGTTGGCGCCGTCAAATTCGCGGATCGCCGTGCGGGCGTCGCGCAGGTCGGTGTAGACGACGTAGGCGATGCCTTTGCTGCGGTCGCTGCGGTCGTAGAGGAGCTCGACGGATTGGACGCGGCCGATGCGGGCGAAGAGTTCCTGTGGTTAGGTTGCTGCGTTAGCGTATGTGGATTACGTCGCAGATGCGTGTGGGGAGATGAAGGGGTGGCTTACCCTCAGGTCGGACTCGGTAAGGTCGTAATGTATATTGTCCACGCGGAGCTTCGCGCCGGACTGCGAGCTTCTGATTATTAGCGAGAGTCGACTTGAAATATGAAGGGCGAAGGGTGATGACCTACGAGTCGGTGTCAGGCGTATACCGCTCAAGTCTCTGCGAGCGAAAGTTGCGAGACGGTCGTCGAGCTGCGGCCAATGAGCGAGGCCCACCAACTTGCAGCCACCCGTCACGTACAGTCGTTGTCATCTTCGAATCGGTCGTGGACCCAGTCTCTGTACTCATCTTAGCCTTAGAATACTATGGCTTACATCATCAGTGCGTACCGGTCAAGATTGCGAGGTTCGTCTCTTTGAATCGGCTGTTGTTGGAGAGGACAGGCCTAGGTCAGCGAAGGTCTTGCCATGTTTACCACAAGCGTGAAGAAGTGTCGTCCTCGGAGCAGCGGCGTCGCAGATCGAAAAGAGGCAAGGCGATGCGAATGCAGACTGCCGTTGCGGACCGTGTGTCATGCGTTAGGAGAGGAGGAATGAGGGACAACGAGGAGGAGGATGAACCTATTGTGGGTGACATTGTTAGCACCAGATAAAATCGGCCATGATTAGCTATGAGTGGAGAGCAAGGCGCCTACCTTTCTTACGCCGTCTCGCGGCCCACTCTCCTGCCGGCGGCCTCTTGGTCCACGAAAGCCACCGCGCTATGAGGTAAGGAAGCCGTCAGCTTCGAGCTCCGCAAGCTGTCGGTAGAGGGCCAACCGCAGGAGGACATACCTGGCGCTCATTTATGACATCGTCGAGGGCTCGATCCATTGTGCAGGAAACTCGCTGATTGCAAGGCGAATGTGAGGGGAGAGGTGGATGCAGATAGGAGTAGCTGTTCGGCGCGTACCCGTTCGGCTGCGTGGAGGCTTTGGCTGGATGCACGGAGCGCGCAGGTCGCGAGGTGGTGAGCTTTCCAGCCGGAGACGGAGCAGCGCACGGACCAAGAGGGACGCAGTTTCGACGCCAAGCATACTCAATCCGAGAATGCTCAGAGATACAGGCACGATTCGTGCTTCGACGGCAAGCAATTCACTGAATTCATGTGAATCAAGCTTGGCATTGGAGCGTGTACGTAATTCTACAAAGAACTGTTAGAGGTGAGGCTGTTCGACCAACAGGGTACGTGCAAGCATGCCGCCTATCTTGACCAGCATTCTACCCATTACCAGGTCATCCCATGCTCAGAGGTGTTGGCAATAAACTAGACATTATTGCTTAAGAGAACTCTACATGACCTATTCATGGCAATCCATGTAGCTCTGCGATTCAAGCTCCTTTCGTGAGAGCGTTGAGAAATGAATCGACAGAATCATGACGCTCCGGTGCTACTGTCCCTAGATCCACATTAGCTCTAGATGAGTCTCTTGACATGGTTACGATGGCATGCGCCTGTGACCTTCCTCCCGAAGGCCTATGGCTTACTTCTGAGCCTCTACTTCACGATGCGTCCCACTTGGGGCTACCTGCATCGACCTGGGGTTGTATCCGCTGCACAAGATGATGCACGAGACCCGTCAGTTGCCTTGGACGCATCATGGAGGCTTTTTGCTGGTAGCCGAAGGCGACTAGTGTATTGTTGCTGGTCTCCAACAACATACGCCAGAGTCGATCTCAGCCGCTGTCAGACCGCTTTCCGCAGCTGAAGCTTTCGGCTGCCAGGGTATGAGACCCCTCATCGGCTTGCGAATCTTGGTTCAAAGAAATAAGGCCCCTGCAAGTCCAGCCGTCATGCCGGCGTCGACCTGGTGATGGTCTTAGCTTGGATAGCGAAGCGCGCAAGCTTGTGTCGCTTTACCGATGGCGTCGACTGCGCAAGCGAGAGGAGCGGGACGATGCTTGCGATGGACGCCGCTCGGCTGGTGACTGCAGGGGGACCGCTGTCAGATCCTGCATTCTGTCCTCCTGTCAGCTGTGCAAGGATAACAATGACAAAAGAAAACGCGGCCAGCAGAATCGATTCACGGAAAGCGGAGCTCGACTGCGAAGGGAGCAGTTGGCGGCTTTTAGTGACCGGAAACCCTGCGAATCAAAGCACCACCAGGGTTTCTCATGAAGCATCCTGCATCGGTCGTGGATCTTGACAGGCGACGGAGGGCCGACGAGACGGGACGATGGCGGTGTTGGAGCGCCGCTGGGGGCCAGGGGGTCTTTTGAACCCATCCCTCGACTGGATCGATTTTGCATGATCTGGTAGCTTGCTCAGGATGCACGACATGGGGCAGGGATTCTTCCGCCGGTACTCGATGCCCGGATCTGACATTGATTGACGGACAAGCTCGGTAGCAGCCATAAGTTTCCGCATCAGAACACAGTCGCGTCTCACGAGATCTAAGCGGCCAGCTGGACCGAGATCGCGAGCGGTATTGCAACCAAAACAGCGGTGGGAGGTTCCAAGCAGGGTGAGGTGCAAAGGTGTGCCGCACGCCAAGAGATGGTCCCGGATCTGCTCTCCCGCGGACAGACCGCGCTGACAGGGTCCAGGGGCACCCATGGCTTGGGGCCCAACCTAAACTCTGCGATCCAGTGCAGCCTGCAGCCGACAGATCCCTTGCCGCAGCAGTTTACCAAGACGAGCATCCACGACAATGGCTCGTACGCTGTGTCAGGGCCGGTTGTTGGCCTGTGCAATGGTGGCGCTACCACCAGCGAAGAAAAGTAGAAACTCTCCGCCCCGACGGGTTCTGATAGATGCAGTGGCTTGATTCCGCGTAATCGCTTACTTCGGCTCCAGTCGTCACCAAAGTGTCATCATCAACTGCCTGGGCTCCGCGCCGATGGGCAATCTTTTTGGAACTTATCCCAGTGACAAGCCAGCACTTCTATGGCTGCTGCAGCTGTGTGTTGTAGCTGTCCGCTTGGCGCAACTATGTAGTGTGGTTGGCGTCGGGCCTGACCTCTTTTCGAACGAACTACAGCTCTCCAGTCAAAATCGAGCATGGAGGGGTCATATTGTGATAGAGAATCAGATGCCTAGCATACCCATCTACCAGGTTCGGCAAGCCATGAATAAACTGTGGCCCTATCTTCCCTGCGATGATTGATAGCCCTGATGCGAATGTCCTGGACCTGTGCCAGTATAAAGAAGGAGAGCCTTCCAAGAGTTGGAGTCCTGAGCTGCGGACGATGTTCGATCGGAGATTAAACTCACCCACCTTGATTTTTAAGATCCTGCAAGTAGGCTCAGCCAAGCTTGTTCGTTTCCTGTAGCCTCTCTTCGCGCATGCAAGTTGGTCGAAGCTCCGAAGCCGCCATTGGGTCCTCAACAATCATCTCCGAAGGTTAGTCCCGCCCATCCACTAGCTACCCGCTCCTCCGTGATGAGCGATGGCGCCAAATTATGGTTTGACGGCGGAATCCCTGTGTAGTAGTGGGTAACAATGTCAAGATGAGGGCAGTGCCACACCTATATATCACCGTACCGCTCCAGGGCTGATCTGCCAGAATCTAGACAGCAAGAGACCTTTCGAAAAGCGGCATCGGTATGGTGTGTTGGAAGCTCGTCCAGTGAGCCTGTAACACACCACGAAATTTAGGGGTGTTGGGTTCGCATTGTGGCTACAACGCCCGCATCGCGCACGCACCTTGCGGAGGAGATCAGTGCGCGAAGGCTGTATGGTTAGCCCGCCGTTTCGTTGACAGCCGGAAAACCGGAGAGATCTGCGATTAGGTCGGCCTGGTCAAGGAGCCTATCAACGCACGACCGCCTGCAGTACAAAGTGAGTGGAGCTACCGTCGTTTTCCTTCAGAGTTCTTGTCGCTCAAGCTGCCATCAAATGGTTGTGGCAGCCCAGAAGACTCGCAGGCTACATCTCCGGAGTCTGCAAAACGGTTAAATCGTAATGATGATGTTCTTAATCGGTCGTCAATTATTCTATCTCTTGTTTCGCGGCTTTCGAGCAGAGACCTCACACAGCTCCGAATCCCAGAGGAGAGACATGTGTATGCTGTATTGAACACCCCGCACAGTTGAATTTAATTTCCGCTTAGATGTTTTCTTCTTGAGGCTCAATGGTCTGCTTTGCTCGTCTTGACCACGGCGAGCGTCCCGCCAACAGCTCGAACGCTCGTCACGGATGGACCTCCTTTTCTTTGATCTTCAAAACGCCGTTCCATCGAGCGAATCAAGGTCACGGCTAAGTCGTCCTCAGGTCCGGGCCGCTGATACATGCCAAGGGGAAGAGTCCTGAGAAAAACATTAAGCCGAAGCAACAGCGCAAGACACGCAAGCACTTCAACTTCACGACAGCGGACTCCGCGGACGAGACCTGCTATCGGACCTGTGAGGCGCTCATCGCGCATCGCAGCACAGTCGACAGCACAGCCTCCTCAGCCAGAGGATACCGAGATCATGGCGGACGTGGCTCGTCGGAATCTAACAGTAGACCGTATGGGACCGAGAACTGCAGAAGCTGACTACACCCGTCAGGTCGATCGACAGCGGTCAAGACGAGTGAGGGCAGTGGAAGAGGAGGATTCAGGTCGCCACAGAGAGCGATTTGGGACTGCTGAACGTAGACCGCGCGGATCGTTGGGTCGACAGCAACCTTCGGTGAAATTCGAAAGCGGCGTCGAGGAAGACACACCGTCGTACACCATGGAAGTGATTACCCAGCCTCCAGCTAGCGCTCGCGCCGGAATGATCCTAGGTAGCACGGTCACAGCTCGATTGCGCCGGTCAGACGGCAGACCATACACTGAGGCGTCCGAGCTTGCGGGGCTTTTGCCGTTGCGACACTGGCGATGATCAGACCCGATGGTGCTGTTGAGATGGTAGCGCCTGGAGTACTGACAGGTCCGCGCTTAGTGGACTCGGTACGCCAGTTGCCAGAGAGTGAAGGCTTGACCTCTGATACGGTGGGCTACGCCTCGTTCCCGAACCTGATAATCAGACAAGAAGGGACATATCGCATCGTTATCAGCTTGATTCGGATGGGCGGGACCGCTCTGCAAGTGCAAGGCGGCTCGAGCGTGCAAGCGGTAGACACTAGGCACATTTCTATCGAACGAAATCCCGCGAACGGAGTGCAATTTGGTGAGTAAACCCTCGTGACTTCTATGTTGGCACGACAGCTTGACTGAACACACACAGCATCTGAGGGCGGCGACATGCTACACTCGCTGTGGAACCGCCCAGTACTCCAACAGTCGCATCTTGTTTAACCGGGTTTCCATACTGGCATAAGCGTTTTGCAAGCGTTTCGCAAGTGTTTTTGTGTTTTTTCTTAAGGGTCACTCCATTTCGGCCGGAGTGGGGGAATACCCAATCGTTGTACGCTTTCTCTTCGTTCCTGTAATAGACCAGAGCCCATTCATGGTAATGTATGAACGTAAACGCAGAAATATCAGTATAGACTGCGCAGTCTTCGGCTTCGCACGCCTGCTTCTCTAGGGCTAACTTAGTGACATCTAGTCAGCGCTCGGTCCGACTTTAACATGCAGAGAAGACAGCAAGAACAACGACAAAACGTCTCTAATAGAGCCCTGTATAAACACTCACTGAGCCACGATGCTGGACTCGACGGAGTAATCGTTTGTACAGGACGTTGAAGAGTGAAGTGATCCCGTCGTTGACAGCTTGAACAACAGGCAGGGAATACCCGTTGACACAAAAGGGCGGCCTAGCGGCTTGGCAGTGTTCGGATGGACTTGTAATGTATCAAGTGACTTTCGGAACGCTTACTGCCTCTGGAGGGCTGCTCTGCTGTCATCGGTAGCCAAGCACCATCGACACAGCCAGAGTAGATATGGTATGATGTGGCCGCTTGAGAAGAGTTTGACTGGACTACGTGGGTATCATGCCTCTCCCAACGCCTTCGTCGCCGTTGAGACTACCGCCAAAGCCCGTAGCCTCCTGCCGTGAACTTCCACAGCTTGATGGTTCCGTCTTCGCTTCCAGTCGCATATAGCTTCCCGTCTGGACTGAAAGCAACACTCCACACCGGGCCGTGGTGGCCTTTACCCGTTTCAACCACCTCCTCAGTATCAAAATCCCACACCCTGACCCATGTATCTGAAGTGCTGCCTGTGATGAACTTGCGCTCTAATGAGTGTAGCGCAATGGAGACAAGCTCATAAGGGGTTTTGATAGATTTGATCAACTCTCCCGGCCGAGAGCTGTCGAAGAAGTACGCGGTTTTGCCGGCCGCGACTGACAGAGTACTGCTGCCGGCACTCGCAAGGGTTGGAGAGCCCGCAAACATTGGGTCTAGCTCACAAGAGCCGGGCAGCCCATCAAGCGTGTATGTAGTTATTGGTGAGCGAGTGCGAAGATCCCACCAGCGAATGGCTTTGTCGTCGCTAGCTGTAATCAGGACATTCAGATCCGAAGCCCAAACAATGGACTTGATAGTTCCTTGGTGGACACCCGGTCCGATCTCGTAGCTAGGTGCAGCGGACGAAGTGTCTGTGGTGGGAGGAGCGGAGCCAGTGGGTGAAGGAGAGCCAGAAGACCGGGAAAGGTCAAAGATCCGTAACTTCTTCTCTGCCCCGCCTGTCGCAAGTATCTGAGGAGAAGGTTGGTTGGGGAAGGCGACAGCGCGGACAATGTGGGCATGTTGTAGTGTGTGGAGGGCCACACCCGAGTGCGTGTCCCATACTTTGCTGTTGTCCTCAGTGTCAGCAGATGGTCTGTAGAACGGACAGTAAGACTTACGCAGAGAAATCCGCCGCTGCTGTCGCGGCTAGAGTGGCATCCGAGGAGAGCCGAGCCTGCCAAACAGCGCCTTTATGGCCTATGAAAGTACCAATCCTACAAGTTGTCAAAATCCGGCACATGCATTAGACCTGTCGATGCGCGTACCAGTCGCCAGTGACGCCGTCGCGTAGCATCGGATTGTTGTCTATACATGTCAACCACGTTCCCCGCGGCTTGTACGGCTGTCATACCCTTGCATGCTGAGATAAGGTAGTATTGATCATCGTCGCCCACTGACGAAAAGCTGAGGTGGGTGACTGGTCTCGAGTGTCCGTGACACGTAAGAGGCACGACTTTGGTGGTTTCTAAGTAGGCAACACATCAGCCATAAGCTCGCTGGAACGGACAATAATTGCTCCACGCTTGTAGACCGCTCACCAGCCATCATGAACTTATACAGCTTGCCCCAAGTGGGAAGACCCTCTCAGCTCAAGGATCAAGGAAGTATAAATGTAGGTAGTCGGCAAGGACGTATACGTAGACAGATAGGTATCGCAAAGATGGAGTGAGTGGACGGTTTATAGCTTGGAAGATGGGGAACGTAGATAGCGTAATGCGATGAGGGTCTTATGGCGCAAGGAAACTCGTTAAGATGGTCGTAACTTCGTCAGAGCGGTTGAAATGAGCGGAATTGGTTCTCGAATCATACGCGCAGGAAGCGCGTGGTTGACAAGGTGAAGAACGCGGGACCAATTGAGATGGAAACCATCCATGAGCTGCAGCCGGAGAATATGTCGGGCCGCTGCGGCAACTCCCGCAGAATGCCTGAGCCTGAGTGCTCTCCCACGCTACACCTTATCCCTTGCTGCGTAACCAGATCCATCACCCTAGTTCTGTCAAGCAGCAGCTAAGACAATAATCTACCTTAGGTATCATGATCCTAAATAGAGTCAACTATGTGTTCTGAAGCATTTCAGACGCAAAAAGGCTTCGCGAACCATACAACACTGCCGAAGAAGTTTTGAGTATCGATTTTCAGAGATGAACACAGGATTAGGTTGAGTTGCTAATAAGCCCATTGTACTTGATATCTACCGTTGCGATGTCCTAACCCGACTTTCTTTTCGCATCACAGCTCGAAAACTCACTGTTGTACTCCAGTATTGAGCAAGAGCTCTGATTAAACAATCCAAAGATGCAGGGAACCGGCGCAGAATGATCGATCCCTTGGTCCGGGCCACTTGACTTGGGGTTTTGCATTTGCGGTATAGATCCTACTCGTATTATTTTGTGTAGGGCATCTTTGACCTCACCAACTCAATACATTTAACGCAATACTGCCTCTCGTGCTTATCGTGTTGTGTATGCGGGTGGCGGCTTATATGTTCCTGAGAAGGTCTCATTGCTGGTGTCTGATAGTTGCATACCATCAAGCTGCTTGGCTGCATTAGCGACACCGGTTGCAACGCTTCCCAGACAAGCCGTCATGATTCTGGTAAAGATATCAGCTGTGGAAAGCTGTCGGATGCCATAGACGGTCGAACATTGCGCTACGCAAAGGAGACATCCATCCTCGGTTGATCAAGCTCCGTCCTGACTACTTCAATTAGAGAAGCTCGACCTCGACTCGCGAAACTTGGCGGTGCTGGCTATCGTCACAACATGCTCGAGGACCAAGATATTGGGTCATTGGAACGAGCTAACAGGGCAATTTCCGGCGATGGCTCGGAGCACCTTCGACGGTAAGATTAGCGTATCATGCGCAATGTCGTGTTTCGTACGAGTATGCTCCTTTGCCCAAGCTGTTCCATACAGATGTCTGACGGTTCTGTGCAACCCATGCTGCTCTCAGCCTCTTCCAGGTCCGAAGACAAGATCTCTCCGCACCGTTCTGGCGGGAATCTTCGCGGTGAGAGCCATGATCAAGATGGGACTTGCAAATCAGAGGTCAACTGCCGGCACGCAGCCTGAGGCGTGTCTGACCGTGCGCCCGCAGCCTCGGCGATAATTCAGAACGTCGAAACGCAGCGGCAAAGTGGAGAAAATGTGCAAGATCAGTGGACTCATGCATCGCGGCCCAGACGCTTGATGACTTCGCAGTAGTAATCGTTCTCTCTGATTGGCAGTCTAGGCTCTGGTGTTGAGTAAACCCTCATCCCCCATGCCCGCAGTTCCCTTGTCAACGTCATCAAGTCACGCCGTTGGAGTGACGGCTTATGCTGCCGAGCCCCGCATGGCGAAACTGGTGAAGCCGATATATTAGGGCTGCCCCGCTTTGCGGCTCTTTTCTTTTGGCTAATCAGTCGGACTTTCCATCAGAGTTCATATTTTCATCACCAGTCACATCTGCACAACATGGCAGGCTACCAAGCACACGCGCCCGACGGCAGGAAGAACGGTGATCTCTACAGAGACTACAACGATGACCGCAATGCCTCTTCCGAGGACACCCTCTACTGCACCAGCAACGGTGTCCCGTACCCTCACCCGTACGAGACCCAGCGAGCCGGCGAAAACGGTCCTCTCCTCCTCCAGGACTTCCACTTGGTCGACCTCATCTCTCACTTCGACAGAGAGAGGATTCCAGAGCGTGTTGTCCACGCCAAGGGCAGCGGTGCCCATGGCTACTACAAGACTACCGACCCACTTGACGACCTCTGCTTGGCCGACCTGTTCCAGGCAGGCAGGACGTGCCCCCTCACCATGCGGTTCTCCACCGTTGGTGGGGAGTCTGGCAGCCACGACTGTGCACGCGACCCTCGTGGCTTCGCTGTCAAGTTCCGGACGGACGAGGGCAACTGGGACATGGTCTTCAACAATACCCCCGTCTTCTTCCTGAGAGACCCAGCCAAGTTCCCCCACTTCATCCACACCCAGAAGCGCGACCCGGCCACCCATCTCTCGGGCGCTGACGACTCGACCATGTTCTGGGACTACCTCTCCCAGAACCCAGAGTCCATCCATCAGGTCATGATTCTCATGGGTGATCGTGGTATTCCAGATGGCTACCGCTTCATGCACGGCTACAGCGGCCACACCATGAAGCTCGTCAACAAGCAGGGCGAGTGGGTCTACGCTCAGTTCCACTTCAAATCCAAGCAAGGCACTAAGTACCTCACTCAAGAGGAGTCTACCACCAAGTCACCCGACCACTCCCAGAAGGACTTATACTACGCCATTGAAAACGGCGACTTTCCTGGCTGGGACCTGTGCATCCAGACAATGAAGCCCAAGGAGGCTGAGGAGCTCTGGGAGAAGCAGAAGATCAACGTGTTCGATCTGACTCACGTCTGGCCGCAGAAGCAGTTCCCCCTCCGCAAGGTTGGCGAGATCGTTCTCAATGAGAACGCGAAGAACTATTTCGCGGAGATCGAGCAGCTCGCGTTCAACCCGGCACATATGCCGCCCGGTATTGAGCCGTCTGCCGATCCTGTGCTGCAGAGCCGTCTCTTCTCCTACCCCGATACCCACCGTCATCGTATTGGCGCCAACTACCAGCAGCTCCCTGTCAATGCACCACGTGTGCCATACAGGTTCGCCAACTTCCAGCGCGATGGCCAAATGGCTTTCTACAACCAGGGCTCGCGACCGAACTACCTCTCCTCCATCCAGCCCATCACCTTCCGCAACCGTACCGTCGATCTTGACAAGGTTCACGGCCACTTCCAAGGCAAGGCCATCGCCTTTCTCTCGGAAATCAGGCCCGAAGACTTCAACGCCCCTCGCAACCTGTGGGAGAAGGTCTTCGATGACGGCGCCAAGGAGCGCTTCATTAAGAACGTCAGCGGGCACATGTCCACGTGCAGGAAGGAGGAGATCATCAAGCGCCAGATCGCCATCTTCCGCGAGGTATCCGAGGACATTGCGCAGCGCCTCGAGAAGGCGACTGGCATCAAGGGCTACCCAGGCATCTCGGAGCTCCGATTCAACGGCACGCACAACGGCATGGCCAAGGACAAGAGCCTGAGGAACGCAAACGGGATGAAGATGCAGGCGGGCAGGACTATTCCGGACAACAATGGCGCACCCACCTATGGCACCCATACCGAAGAGCAAACCAACGGTACCTCGAACGGTACCAGTGGTGTCAATGGTTCGCAGTAAGCGTTTGATCGGGCGTCGAGTGGATGTCTTCGGTTGCTCCTCTGGCGAGATTGATGAATTTATCAAGATGAAATACAAATCTAGACCTGTACGAATACCATGATCATGTGACGCTCTCTGTGACCTGCATGTGTCTGCTTCGTGACTTCTCAATAACATTCGTTCCAATAACCCCGTCTCATCTGAGCACAGCTGCCAGCGGAGCCATGCACGACATTATTCTAACACTAACAGTGCTCGAGGATACAAAGAGTGTCCCGTCTACTTTACTGGGCATCACACGTGACACCCTCCTTGCATTCGTGATCTGGCAGCGGCCGCGGCCAGCTGTTGGACTGTTGGACGTAATTCTTGGCAGAGTAAGCGAGACCGGAGTCGTGATTTCGAGAGCAAGCTGCCAGCCTATTCCGTCTTTTCAACCGTTCAGCGCAGCAACAGCAGTCTTTCGCCGAAGTTGCTTACAGCCTCGCCCTGCCACATCGCCTTGACTAGCGAGAAACAGTTTCCAAGATGCGTCTACCTCGAGACTTCGTTGTCGCAGTCGTGATGCGAAGACGTCGGCCTTCGGCTGGCTTGCACTGCGGCGGTGACGCGGGAGGAGAGTAGAGAAGGCGCTAAACCGGAAATGGCCCACGCTTTGCGCGCTCCCACTTTGGCTCAGGACTCGATTGCACAACTCCGTCCGACACGACCGGGACGCCGACCTTCCTCCAGAATCGACTGCCGTGCGCTTGCTGGGCACTGCCATGATCTTTGCCCGCAAGAGATCCGAAATTATCCTCATAGCCGGCGCACTGTGATCCCTTGAAGCTGGCCCCAGCTTTGCACCAAAGAATCTCAGCGGAGTCAGCCACCGCTTCACTTCTCCATCTACCACAAGCAAATCCGCGAACCCGACATTCTCTCGGCGCCAGAGAGCTTTTCTGATCGTCTGGTTCGCAGCATTTGCGCCTGCGCACTGTCAATCGAACAATGTCGCCGCGGCGCTCCTCACGGGCCCGCACCACCCAGCCTCCACCAAGTGCTCCACCTCACAGCAGTACCTCCTCATCCGTCTCCTCGGCGCGCGACAGGAATGCCAGAGTGAGCGTCAAGCAGCAATCGCCCCGAATATCCGCCACTCCACAGTCGCAGCTCTCATCCGAAGACGGCGACAACGCCGCTCTCGCCCCACCGACCCAGCCGCGCCGCTCTGCTCGTGGACAAGACATCAATGAGCACGAGGCCGCGAAACTCGACAACGAGCTTGACGACGAGGAGGAAGCCGGCGACGAGGAGGAGATTACGAGGTGTGTCTGTGGCCACCAGGACTACCCGGGTCCGCCGTCAGATCCAAAGTCCCCGCCACTGGGTGGACTGGACCCTCAGAACGATGAAGCCGGTGGTCTTTTCATACAATGCGACGTCTGCAAGGTCTGGCAGCATGGCGGGTGCGTCGGCATCATGGAGGAGAAGGACAGCCCCGAAGAGTACTTCTGCGAGGAGTGTAAGAGGGAGCTACACAAGATTATGACCGATCACAAAGGGTATGTGCGACACCTTCTACTCTTCTAGTCGCGCCTTCATGGCATCCGTGGCTGCCCACTAGGCAACTGCATCTTCGTGGAGTGGAGCAGCCAGCAAGGTTCGAGAGTACAAGCCGTCATTAGGTTGCGAAGCTCGATACCAAAACTTCTCGCGGGGTTAGCGACATTGGTGTAGCGTCGGATGCGCGATTGGAGGCTTCCTTCGTAGAGTCGCCACGCATCCATTCGCAGTAGAGGAATCCACCATGGACTCCGATTCTACGAAGCTACCACTCCCTTAAGTCCCATGACCGCTCTAAAGAGTGTTTGGGAAGCAATGCTGATCTATTTACTACATCCAGTCAACGATACTCTTGCTACCTACCTGTCTGGGAACACCAGCATCCGAAGCACTCAGCCCGCAAGACCTCCCTATCGAAAGACGCCGACAAGAACTCGAGAGACAAGGATAAAACATCAGGCCGAGGCAGCGTAGATTCCGTCACGAAGAGGCGATCGACCATGAACAGCAGGGCCGCTTACGAGGAGGACGAGATGCTGCGCAAAGTCATTGAGGAGAGCAAACACGAGGGCGATGGAGTCAAGGCCGAGAACGGCAATAGGAAGGGCAAGAGGAGCCGCGATGAGAGTGAAGAGTGCGTGATGGTATCCCCAGCTATCTGATTTTGCCCAACAGATTTACTGCTATATCTTAAGCGTCCGCTAACAACGCTTCGACTTAGTACGAGACAAGAGAACAAGCGACAACGAAGAAACTCTAATTCTCCATCCCCACCACCAGCGTCCGAATCAGAAGCCGAGGGTGAAACGACGAAGACGACAGCGAACAGTCACAAGCAGAAGCCGCGTGGCGCAGCGGCAAGGAGTCAGCGCGAGAAGGAGATGCGGGAGGCGAAAGAGCGCGAAAAGGCGGAACTGGCAAAGAGCCGCAAGGCACGCGCTGAGCGGAGGAGGGTTGGAGGTATGTCACCCTCTCCAACTCCCCTCAAACGCAAGAAGCCAACGCCAGCTGTTCTCGCAGAATCCGAAATGATAGAGAACAGCCCGGTGCCCAAGGAACTTGAAGACTACAACCTGCCCCCTGACCATCCTTCACCACCCAAACCCTTGAACACACCGAAAGCCGCTACACCCGTTGTTCCGGAGAGCAGGACAAAGGATAAGAAGGGAGGGACCACTGGGAGGGCTCCTCAAAAAAGAGGGAAGCTCGGCAGAAATCAATACACACGCGATCGAGATCCACCTGCATCTACACCGCCTGGCAGCGGCAACAACAAGGACAAGGACAAGAACAAGGATGCTTCACCGGCGTCACAAACTCGTGCAACGAACGGCGCGGACCACAACAAAACGGATAGCGATGGAACTGTGAGCGGCAGCATACACAGCAAGAACGGCAAAACGAAGGCTACAAACAGCAAACTGGAAAAGACGAGCTTCAACGAGATGAGGCGAAGGGCGTCCGGCATGCTGGAGTTCATCAGCCGCATGCAGGTTGAAATGGCAGGAGAAAAGACAACGGTGACGACGGTGGCGGGAGCAGCAGTCAGCATGACGCTCAAGGTCGTCGAGGGCACTTTGGGACCGGAAACAAAAGACAAGGGCTTCGAACAGATGAGCAGCTTGGAGATGATGGACCATCTTACGAGGCGGCTCGTTATGTGGCAGAAGGATTTCGGACCGTAGTTAGGGTTGGGCATAGAGCATAGCTGCTTCGAGGGACTCGCAAGGCTCATCGTCGCATTCGGTCGCATGGTTTTGGCGTCATCAAGAAAGAGCGACGCATGGGCTATCAGTGCTTCGTCGGGACGTTTCTCTTCTTCACAGTCTCGCTTCTGATTGCGCATTTGTGTTGGCTGGCATGGGCTATGGGATCTCTCGGGATCAGTGGGGTGCTCCACATATGAGCTGGGCGCTTTTGGAAAGTCGTGACCGGCCCGGGCTTGTATAGGGCACAGCTCGCTTCTCTAGGTAGTTGATGTCAGCTCGATGAAACTACTCTTGCATCAAGTTCAATTCAGTTCTGCTATGACTGTGACGAAAACCGGTTCGTGACGTAAGTATAGATGCCTGAGATTTGAGGCATATACATGACTCGAGATCCGTCTGGCCCTGCTCGGCTAGCGCTGGTGATCTGGCAGCATGAGCCTCAATAGGGGTGTCGGAGGGAGATGGATGGGGTATATTTCAGCTCCAGCTTCTTCACGTTCAGTGCTCTCTTTGAAACCATCACCGTGACATCCACCAAGATAGCGGGGTGCAGACGACTCGGCGGCGGGACAGGTCACACTCGGCCGGTGAAGTGGCTGCATGCCGTGTCTGAATAATCAGCGACCCCGACCTTTTTCCATCGAACACGCTGCCGAGCTGCATCCACCCATCCTCAACCACCACCGCACTCTTCCCTGCACTGAGCAACTGCGCATGATTCTGAGCTCTGTCAGCTTCTGGTAAACGCCCGCCCATTTTCGGCGAGATGAAGAGGAGGCAAAAATGTGCTAATGGCCACCCGGTCACTTTCAGATATCATAGACCGCACTCTTGACTCTTTGTCCATAGACCGAAGCTTCAACGCACTTGCCTTGCGATAACGACGACAGCATCATTGTAGACACTCGGATGGAAAGTACAACCACGGATATGGCAGCAGTCACAGCGGGTATGCTACCCTCGCCCGAGCCCGACATTTTACACATCAAACACCCTTCCCGTATACCACTTTTTCAGCGCCACCACCATCTATCATGGCTCACAGAGCCTTAGCTGCGCTATATCTACTGACACTTACCGCTTCTCGCACAGCATACGGGTACCGTAGTCCCCACGCCCATCCTCACTCTCCTGATACCACGTCGCCGATGTACCCAGATCGACCGATTCGTCCGTTACCCAAGCGAACAATCAAAGAGCGCCTGAGCCCACAGCAGGCTGGCAGTATCATCTACCCACCGGCGCCGCCAAGCACCACTCCGCTACTCGGATTTTCCTACAACCAGTCGGACAAGATGAATGCAGGTGGACAACGGCTGATGGAGCACGGCGAGCACACGTGCGATTGTGGAGCCGACCACTCGGAGCCCGAGAGCGACGACGAGTACATGATCCGCGGGCCTCGCCCAGCAGACAGGAGCGCTTACGGCCTTTCTGAACATGGGGCAAGAATGAGAAGTAGTTTGGGCCCTGCGGGTACTCCCTCCAAAGTCGGCTATCCTCCACAACCGTTAAGTACGGCGAGCTCAGCAGATGGTTATGAAAGCTTCGAGAACATGAGCAACAAGAAGAAGAGGAAGATTCCCAACCATGTGAACGGTAGCGGTGGGAGCCACGCTTCAAGCCTCGACAGGGACATGGCTAGTCTGGACATTCAGCATGCGGCTGCAGCCAACGGCGAAGCTAATGGTATAGACTCTGCGGATGGTTTATCGACCGTGAATGGGAACTACAACGGAGCTCGTGCCGCCACCGCGCCTCCTTCCGGGCCAGGGATGGGAATCTCAGGACCGGGACGTGGTCGCAACGGAAGGCCAAGTACTAGAAACAGTGCTGGCGAACGGAAACCGCTCGGATCTTCGGCAAATGCGTTGAACGCTTACGCTAATGGCCGTGCGAACCGGCCGCGGCGAGATCAGAACGGAACGGCCGCTGCAAACAAAGGTATGGTGGCCTAGACTACCAAGCGGCGAGTATTATCACTAACACACAAAATTTCCAGGCCGAGAGGGCATCATCAGCGCCGCTATAGCGTCCGCCGCCGAACAAGCTCCAGTCACACCGCAGAAGGGAAACGAGAACGTCAGTTTGCTGTCACAACAAGCTGCGACATCCTCTCAACTACCTTCGCCTGCATCCTCCCAGAAGACGCAGTTCACGTTCACGTGCGGCTCCGACTCTGCTAACAAGGTGAACTGGCCTCCCCAGAATGGCTCACCTCAGACACCATCCGCTCCGCACAACCGAGCAGCTCCACCAGGAGACGTCCGGCGCAACGTCGCCACGCACTCAACCCAAACAGGCCATCCGGTACCCAACGGCACGCACAACCCCGTCCCGCAGCACTCGGGCCAGTACGCCCCACCTCCCCAGCCGGTACCAGGCCACAGTAACGGCCAACAAGCTCCGCCTCCGCCGCCAAATCCGAAGCCCCGCCGGCGCCGCAATCTCGACGCGTCCCTGCGCGCAGCAGCCAAGCAGCGACGTCTACAGCAAGAATACCAAAACTTCCACGCCAAGAACGCCGAGATCTGGATCTGCGAGTTCTGCGAATACGAAGCCATCTTCGGGCGGCCCCCGAGGCGCTGATCCGCCAGTACGAAATCAAGGACCGCCGTGAGCGCCGCAGGCAGGAGGAGAAGCGCCGCTTGCTCGAGAAGGCCAAGATGCGGAATAAGAATAAGGGACGGAAGGGTGGCAAGAAGGGCGCCAAGACGGACCTGACGCATGCGCCACCGCCCACCCCGCTCGATAACCAGCAGTATGCGGATGAGGGCTATGATGATGTCGATGGCGAGTATTTTGACGATGAGCATGAGGATGGAATGCCGCCGGTGCCGCAGCCGCCGCCGATGCCGGGGGCGTATGTGGGTGATACGGGCGGAGGCAGGAGTAAAGTTCCGCTACCGCAGGTGCCGGCTGCGCCGGCGGGCCAGCCGTCCGGTGGGACAAGGGCGGCATAGCAGGGGCTGGAGCGATGGGTGATGTCTTCGCTCTGGTTGCTGTTGCTGTTGTTGTTGTTTTTGTTTGCGTGTGTGCGTGTGTTACTTGGTGGTTGGACGGCGTGGTGGGGCGGGTGCGAAGGAGGTTCGAGGAGCTTGGTGAGTTGTGAGGCCACTGATAAGCCGCTTCGTCCCCTGAAACTCATCACGTCATTCACCACGTCGTTTATCGTTTTTTGTCTTTCCGTTTGTACATTTACAGCACCTATCCCACCTTGCGCACTTGGTCTCTCGCGTTGCATTTGTTGGAGTGGATTCGGCCACCCTTCACTCAACCGTCATATCACCACTCAGTAGATCAATCGCAGAACTCGTCTTTGGCCCTCTCCCGTTTTTCTTTCCCTCTCGCTTTTGGGAGGCATCGACACCTTGGGTGTTTCGTGCCAGTCTCCACTCCTGTAAATGTATATATGTCCCTGTTGGTATGGGAGGTTGAGGTGTGTAGGCAGGGTTGTTGTTTTGTGCTTGTTTTTTGCATTTGAAGGCGGAAGGGAACGTTAGGGTGCATCGTGGAAGGCATGGGGTGGTGTAAGGTATTTAGAATCAGTAGCTGAACGGAAGGGTCTTAACACCTTAGGCCGAATGGCTCTTGTCCAACCGCATCGAGTATACCACAGTCAAATTGTCCACTAGAAGTACTGAGCCACGGATCCAGCAGGCGCCTCGCATACTCCGTCAAAAAAACGAGAGAATTTATCGGAGACAGGAATGTCTTCCCAATCAACCCCAACCCAGTCCAATCCACCAATCCTACCAGCACATGAGTCTCTCCACCACCTTAATTCCCCATCAGCGCCCACATCACCGTAGAGGCGTCATCAATCTTGCACTAAGCGTCCGTTCCCCTAATCCGACCACAACTTCACGCAGACTCCACCCCACCCATCTCGCCGCGCTTTCCCCCGAGCGCCGCCGCCTTCCCAGCTACCTCGTCAGCAGCATCACCCCGCGCCGCTACCGGTGCCGCCGGCGCCATGCCGTGCGTCTGCAGAATCGTGGCTTCGACGTCCGGGTTGTCGAGAAGGGGGCGGAGTGCTTGCTCGTCGTGGGAGGAGCGGCGGTGGCCCAGGGGCGGACTGGAGGTGTTGGTTTCTGGTGCCGTGGGATGGGGAGGTGTGGTAGAGAGGGCAGGAGGAAGGGGAAGAGGGAGACAGGGGACAAGGAAGAGTGATGAAGAGGAGGACTTACGCATGGGACGAGGCGTCATGCCAGCATCGCTGAGGGTGAGGGTCGGGATATTGCGTGGGAGGGGGCGGTGTAGGTGAGGATGGGGAGGGAGAGGAGGAGGGTGTAGAGGCGCATCGTTGCTTGAGCTGGGGGAATAATGTTGTGGTATCGATGGAGATTTGAGTAGTGATGGATATGCTGGGCAGCGTAGCTGGATGGAGGCTTCTGATAGTGGGAAGAGTTCTGGGACGGAGAGTCGGGCGTATAATCATGCGGGGAAGGCGTGGTGGGGATGTCACGTACCGTGGTTGCGTTCTTGGGGAACCGTGGAACTAAGGCAGGAGCCTTCGACGGTTTGGGTGGATATGGAGTTTGGGGGTGGACCGTGGAACGGAGGGCATGGCTTTGGGTTGGACTTGGGAAGACTTGGTGCACCTCATACATCCGTGCTTGACCTTACATTTACTTAGGACAGGCATGGGATACTGGGGTGTGGAGAGCATGTGTTGCGCACTGTTGTTGCGGACATATAACACATCTTCATTTTGATATCAGCAGTTCTTAATGTGTCTTACCACCCCTATCTCCGTTTGTTATTTAACAACGATGCTCCCATTTCTTAGAATCCAATCCTAAACTTGGAAGCTCATTAAAGGCATTTTAAAACTATGGGTCCTTGCGCCTTAAAATATCCGAGTGTCTGTACGGTGTCCACTCAAAGCGTTGAGGTCCTTCATTGCCTGTGTAAAACTTGGATGGACAAGATAACGTGTTCAGCGTAGGAAAAATCCAAACCATGATGTAAGGTATGGGGAGAAAAGCGTAGAAGCTCTGCTACTGAGTATTAGAATATCCCAAACATATTGGCCTAGCAATATCCTCACTCGATCTAAGTGAACTCTTAAGCTTCTTAGTGTTGGTGTCGACCAGATTGTTCATTGCTATCTAAGGCCAAGTGGGGGACTTTCGCCTGTATCCAAGCTATATACATGGGGAATTCTCACTTGTACAATCATTGCTGCGCTCATTCACATCCCAGTAATACTCACGATGGAGTTTCTGCATCCTCAACGAACGCCGTGAGGATCCAAGAGCATCATGCCATGCAACGCTATACCTTCCCCATCAAACTTCACAGTTACCCATCCTACTATCCCCAGCATGGCTATCCCGACCCTCCAACCCTACCCCTCACTCCTCGCCAGAATCACTCAAGCTATCCCTCCTCCCCCTCCCCCGTCCCCTCCGATACCCATCCATAACATCTCTCTGCCGTCGCCCCGGCGCCCCAACCTGGCTAATACTCTCATCCGGCGCGAGACTACCTTCCCCACGGCTGCTCGATACGCCAGGAATGTAACACGGGTAGCTCTTGGTGCCAAGGTCGGAGCTCAGATCCGTGCGCGAGCGGGACGCATGGCGGCTTCGGCTGCCTTCGCCGTGGGCGTGCGGGCGGGAGTGGTGCTTGCGCGGCGAGGACTGGCGCGAGCGGGATTGAGAGGTTCGGGGTGCTTTAGTGGGGGATTCTGCGTGCGGACGGTAGGAGCTGTAGTAGGAGTCTTGTTGCTGGGCGGGGGTGGCGTCGGTGTAGGGGGCCGTGTAGACAGTGCCGGTGTCGTCGCCCGTGGTGAAGGAGTAGGCGTTGCTTGGAGCGGAGCGGCGGGGACGGTCGTTGACGACAGGGTGCGAGGCGGCGGCGTCGTCGCGGCTGGGAGTGACGAGGTTTTGATTCGAGGGGGATGATGGGGATGTCAGGTCCTTGGGCGCCTTACGCGCTTTCTGCTGTTCCTTCTTCCGCTCCGCCTCGGCCGCTTTGTCTTTCTTCGCATTGGCGGCGGCTGTTTTGGCGGCGACCTTGGCTTCGCGCCGACGTTCTTTCTCGCGCTTCTCGCGCTCTTTCTGGGCCCGCTTCGTGTCCTTGGGGGCGCCGGCAGCAGAAGTCAGCGGTTGCTGCGACTGGGAGAGGTCGGATGCGTTCGAGTAGTCGTAGTGGCTGCCATCGTGCTGTCCGTTTAGCCCGCCAACCCGAGCGGGCTTCTCCCGCTGATACTCACGCAGCTCACGGTCTTTCTGTCGTTCACTACGGCGCTGTTCACGGTCCTTTTGTCGGTTGTCGCCGGTGTACCGCGCACCACCGCCGCGCATGTTGTCGCCGGTGTGCGTCTCGCGCATCTCGGTCTTGGACGTGAAGGTGCTGCCCGTCTCATCTGTGTACCCGACGCTGCTCTCGGCACCATAGCTGCCTCCGCCGACTACACTGCCTCCGCCGAGTTTCGTGCTCTTCGTTGCGTTGGACAGCGTCTTCCCATCTGGACCCTTGCGCCGCAGCACGGTGGATTTGTAGTCATCCCAGTCTCCCTTCCGCCACACGAACCCTCCGTTCTTGGCCCAGAAGAAGAACCAGATGGAGGCGATGACCATGCCAGCGGCGATCAGGGCAAACAATGCGAGGAAGGCTTGGTTGTTAAAAGCCGTGGGTTCTTTGGCGCCTGAGCCGGGAGGAATCCGCGAGACTGTGATCGCTCGGCGGTGGAGGTCGTGAATGTACATCGGGGAGCGAGCGGCGTGTTCTTCGAGTTCGAGGGAGCTGACGGAGAGATCGGGAATGGAGGTGGAGAAGCTTCGGGGAGGAGAGACAGGAGTGTAGCTGGGAGTGGCGCCATGGTGGGCGATATGTAAGCCCTTAGGCCTGAGCCGGAGCTGAGATCGTGATGTTGCTCTCCGTTGAAGGCGGGCTTGGTAGGTGGTCGTCGTGCCTTGAACAGCTGAGTTAATGACTGGTTCTGGCTGTGACCTTTAAGTATGGGCACACAGAAGAATTGTTTGAAGATGTTTTACGTATGACTGTTTCTGCGAATTTTTAGAGAACAGCGAGAGTCGACATGGCGTTAATATGTAGCGTTGCCCATTGCTGGTGAGGAGGCTGGAGGAAGAAATGGGCGGCTGGGGTTGACGTTTTTGTTTACGCTGCAAAATGAACGTGGCGGGTCTTCTCGCGCAAAACCCCTGCACAAGCCCGCTGCCCGCTTTTTGATCCCGTCGCGCGAGCAACAATCTTATCGGCGAAACTTGACCGCGACACTCACCTCAATTGCTGATAACGTACGCTCGCAAAAGGCCGAGGAGACGACTATGAGCTGAGTAACTACCGGCCGTGTATAAGCTTACTCCCAGAGTCGGAAACGCGAAACGGTCCCTGCTTGCTCAAAAACCGCACCGACAATTGATCGTTTCAGCTCGAGGGCCTACCTAAGGACTGTCCGTATGAATAGCTTCACGATCCTAAATGTCAAACCGTACAGCCGATACCACAGATTTTTTGTGCTACTAGTTAACCTCGTCGAGAGTGAATGAATAGTACTCGTAGGTCCGCACTGCTCGAGGTATGCGTGCATTGAGCTAGAAGTAGGTTGGCTAATATCTTACCATTTCTGATATTCAATGATTTACCTTGCGTTCTTCGCGGTAGACAGTAAGCTAAGCTTTCTGTACCCTGGACTGACTCAACTTGCTACCTCTTGTGCTGTCTTCACCGTAAAATACTATCTCAGCGAACAGATGTTCGTATAAGCCGTATCCCCAGTCGGGTTTCTCTTAACACTTAGTCGTTTCGCTGACGAGACCTCCGCGCGTTAGACTTACAGCCAGTCACCTTAAGCTTAGGGCGCCCTTGAATACTGCACACGCTAGGATCGTAAAAAGGGGGCCATACGTGGAGAGCTCCTAAACCTACGAACAGCAGTAGCGAACGACAACCGAGAGGGAAAACCCGGCGCAGCAGGGTCTTGTAAAGCTGAGAGCTCCATCGAACGGGGTGCGAGTATTTTGTGCTCGTTGGATTTGGATATTACTTCCAGACTCATCGGGGAGGGAATCATGAACGCCGACCAGAGTGTGGTCCATAAATGCCATGGTAAGCGCGGCAAACGCCGCGGGTGTGCCCCCGAAAGGTGATCTCTTCGAGTGACAAGAGATTCGAAGGGCGCGTGATATATTTCCATATCGCGCTGAATGACAGCCGCAGGGTTTGAGAGAGCCGGCATTTGCGGCTGCAGGGGCGCTCCACCAGCATGAAGATACTCGAGTACAGAGGAGAATGAGTCGATTACCAGTACTCTGAGAGCCTCATGCAGGTGCATGTTGATGGTGGGCAATCAGCGGACACACCTCCAACGAATGGCGATGCTCATACCCGACGAAGGATGAAGCGGTCGAGGTTTCCAGAACAACCATACCAAAGTCCGCTTGTCTTGATAGAGTACTTCGAAGCTTCTTGAGCCGTCGAACGA
This sequence comes from Coniosporium tulheliwenetii, assembly GCA_030247845.1. Classification (NCBI taxonomy): domain Eukaryota; kingdom Fungi; phylum Ascomycota; class Dothideomycetes; genus Coniosporium; species Coniosporium tulheliwenetii. The sequence goes on from JAPDRP010000007.1 coordinate 280,383, forward strand.
GGTTAGGCTCGTGTATGGCGTGTTCAGGTGATGCTTCCGGTTGGATGCAGTTCGCCTGTGACCTCCAAAACCCCATGTCGTTCTGCTGGCGGCAAACATCCAAAGACCATCAACCTCGAACGGGAAGCTCATCATGGCTGATTAAGCGCAACGTAGCGGGCAAGGCCGCCGAACAATCATGCTGGAGTACTCTGCATCTAGCGATGCGGAACAGGCGTTCATGCGGCCAACGCTGTGCTTGCATTGGCGGGTTGGCAGACAAGCAATCTGCACAGCGCAAGTCAGCCGCCTTCCGGAAAGCCTCAATAGAGCGCCCTCGCTAAACTCGGATCCTTTGTCGAGGCAGACCAAGGAAGCTGAAGCCTGGATCTGTCTCAGCTTCGTTGTATGATTCATCAGCTTCACTGGCCTCTTTTCACGCCGCCAAATTGCCCCCGCACAACGTCCACACCCTCCCACCATCGCTCCGTCCGCGAAAGTCAGCCCACGCAAGCTGAACCAGCGCCGAGGCTCGTCGACGACTTGCCTCAGATGGCGATATAGAGGCAAGATAATACACCACTTTCTTGCCTGTGGTGCATATGACCGCCTTCCCACTCGGCCAATGTCCACGCCGCAATGCTCATCTGCAGGAACTCGAGCAAGCGCGTCTCCGTGTGACCTGTGCTTGGCCTTCTCAGCACACCACCACAGGAGGCTGTCAAATCGCTGCCTTGATCTGTTTCCGCCAAGTTATTCCTACCTGTCCTCCATGTTCTCCGGAGCCTCCCCGAGATGGTGTATGAGAGTAAGCAGAGGTAAGAACGAGGCACTCTCGCTTTGTCCACATATCCCACTATCTCCTCTCCATGGCACCACCGTTTCAGTGTATGATTCATCGCGGTCGTACGCCTTCCTATGCTGCGCCTCTCACGCGGATCCCTCGCCGCGTACTCATATGCCCCAGTCACGTATATATAACCGTCGCGTGCAGCTTTCCTGCACCTGCGTACAAGTACCTCCAAGCCACATCTCCAGCGTCCTTTCCACTCTCCTTCCCAAGCCTACTCTCCTCTCCGCTCCAACCCTGACGTCCCTCATCATCGACCGGCCTCGGGCCGAGAGCCCATCCCGTTCCACACCGTCGTGACATCCGACCGCATCGCGTCGCCTTCCTGGTTCCGCAAAGAGTCCGTCTCCTTGCACGACTTCCTCGCCCGCCTCGAGCCGCTCAACACCAGCATACGCCAGCAGCCATGCCCGCCTTCACCACCCTCACCAGGAACTACTCCTGGCCCCCGTCTTCCACCTCGTCGCCGCCGATCCAGATTCCGGCGCGCATGAGCCTGCGCTCCTCCCGGACATGGACGAGGAGCCCTTCGCCCATTTTTTGACTCCGCTGCGCGAGGAGGACGATCCGTTCGATGGGCTGGCGCTCAGCGCGGGGATCCTGCCAGGCGAGACTGCCAAAGCGTCGGCGTCGGCGTCCAAGGCGGCGAAGTTCTGCGAGAGGCTGGCGAGGCGGTGGGAGCGCTACGTCGAGCGGTACCATGCGGACTTGCACGGTGCTTATCACGACGTGAGCGACAAGCCTCCGGCGCCGATACAGCCGTACCGCGTCGATGTCGCTACTCAGGTGGACGGCCACCTCGCCTCCGAGTGGGTCAAGGTGGAGGTCAGGCAGCCGCGACCGGAGCCGACGCGTGGCCGTGCTCAAGAGATCATCGGCGCTGGCAAGACTAACCGTCGCGGCCGCCGCACAAGCCGCACGCTCTCTGGGCATCGGCACTCGTGGCGCGAGCCGAGCGTTGATCTCTTCACTGTCATGGAAGAGAAGGACATGGGCATGGAAGCGGCGATGCGGGACGGTGTGCCGGCGATCGTTGTCACGGCTCCTTGTGACGACAACGGCGGGACGAAGGATGGCGGGGGCCGGAGGGTAGGAGATGGGAAGTGGAGCGCAAAGAAGGCAAGACTGTGAAACATGTCGGAAAGTACAAGACGGAATCCGGGTGGGGGGCTTGGAAAATTGGCACAAAGGGATACCAGACTGGATGGGAGTTCCTCGGCATATCGCATACCCCTTTGGCGTTATTTGATTTTCCTCTTTTGCCACGGTACACACTGTTCCGTCCGTGGTTCTGTTGCTTCGTGCGCTAATATTGAGACACGCATTGCGTTGCTTCGAGTCTCATTTTTCGGCGCGCATCTCATTGTGTTACAGCATGGGCGGCGTTGAGCAGGATATTCATATGGTAGCTTCTTTGGCTGGGCGTTGGTGCACACCCCTCGTGCCACTTCAGGCACATTAATATATTGAAACGAGTAAATAGTCTGATTTGTGCTTGGTATGCTCCTTGTGCAAAGTCGAAGTATCTGTACGAACCCATGGAGTCACGTTCTCCTCGCAATCAATTTCGGTCCATGTATCCGTCCCAGCACTGATGTCAATACAAGCGTTACTCCGGGTCTCCAGCCAGATCTTCCTCCCTAACCATGCCCGGATACTTGCCCGTCTGCTCAATCTCCTTGACTTTGGCCTTCCCCTCCTCAGTCGTCGCGTCAATGACGCCTTCTTCAATACTCAGCATGCCGCCCATACCCAGCTGCTCAACAACCTCCTCCGCCTCCCCGACGCTCATCTTGCCCAAGACCTTGTTGACCTCATCCAGCGTGCCCGTCTCCAACGCCCTCTGCAACCCCGGCGGAAACGCCTCGAATATCCTCCTCGCCTCCCTCACAGCCGGATCCTCAGAATCCGCCGGCGGGACAACAATATTAATCGTGGTATTCGGATCCACAGCATGCAGCTGAATCTGCTCCACATCCTGGCTCCCCGCGGGATTCTCCTCCCTCTCCCTCTTAATCTCCGCCGCCCGCGTCCGGATCTTCGCATACGTGCTCTGCGTCCTCCAAAAACAGTTTCTGCGCCTGATGGTCCTTCGTCATGATGCGCTTGAAGAACAACGCGACGCCATCCCGGCCTAGCTGCCGACAGTACTGCAGCAGCAGCGCCTGGTGCACGCACTGCCGCGCGAAGTCGTCCTTGCCCTCGAGCTGCGCGTTGAAGGCTTGGATTAGGAGCCCGTCGGTGTTGCGCTCGGCGAGCACGGAAGGGTGCGAAGAGATGAACTGTATGCAGGCGCGGTAGTCGCCGATTTTGATCTTGCCGAACTCTTTGCCCTCCGCGGTTGGCTCGATGTGCTCTTCGTCGTCGGCGGCGGTGGCGTCCTCTTCGACGTCGGCCTCGAAGCCGGAGGACTCGCCTGTGTCGGTGCGGGTTAGGGTGTCGCGTTTTAGGGCGCCGGGGTTGAGGACTTCGACTGTTTCGGCGGGTTTGCTGGGCTTGGTAGAGGTGGTGGCTTGGGGTTTCGATTTGTCGACCTGCGGTGGAGTCAGTATTGCGTGCTCTGTCCTAGCTATAAGCTCGCTTACATGCGACACGTTGAAGCCCTCGTGTATGTCGTCGCTGGTGATATGCCTCTTCTCCTCCTTCTCCAGCTCGGCCAGCTTCGCCAGCAGCTCCTTCTGCAGTCCCTCCACCTTCTTCCTGTGCAGCTCCACCTCCCGGATATACCCCTCATAACGATCCCCCTCCTTCTTCTCATCCACAGCCTTCTTCACCTGATCCACCAACGCAGCCATCATCCTCGAATACGTCGGCTTCTCATCGATATGCTGATGCACGCCCTCGGGCGGCGGTGGTGGCTGGTCGTCCTCGGGATCTCCAGCCGACTCAATCAGGGCCTGGAAGACGAGCTCATCCGCGCTCTGCGAGGCAGCGACGGCCTTGTGCGATTTGAGCGCCGTGAGCAGCCGGTCGATGCGCAGCATCAGCCCATCGTTGATGATGCGCTCGTACTTGAGCGTCTTGATTTGGTGCCGTCGCCGCTCGCGCTCCTGGTGGATTTGGGCTTGTTTCGCTCGGATGAAGGAGCGTTTGTCCACGTTCGGGTGCACTTCGATGTCCGAGTCGTCGCTGAGCTCGAGAGCATCCTGGGAGGGGTTTAGAGGGGGTTTGGGGGAGGGATGGCGTGCTTACCCATTTGCTGTAGTCTACTGGCATGGCTGCGGTGGTGTGGTCGACTTGGGGTGATGGTGGGGCTGGTGGGGAGTATGGCAGGTGTCAATACTCGACTCGAGATGGAGACGGCTCAATGGGGTGATGGATTGATAAAGTGCTTTCCCAAGCAGTAAACCTGAGGAAATTCCGACTTCAGATACAGCGGTTGACTGTCCTGACCGAGGATCTGACATGCGAAAGTTCTGTGGAGTTCTTCACCATGGAGCTTTGACCCCATTCGGTGATGTAGTGCATGGCCTGGACTTTCTCTCTCAGGAACTTTACCGGACCTTCATCCGCCTCAACTGTACAGCCGTCAATACGATGCATCTAACCCTCCCAATGCCGTCCGAGCTATCAACAAGGTAGCCAGGAGGATCCATCCAGCAGCGTGGAGGAACAGCACGCTGCACCGGGCCGCTTCCGCACCTTATGCGCGCCGAGCCATGCCCGGCTCCCAAATCGTCATCCACCGGGCTTGGAACAGCGCTGGAAATGGAGCCCTATTCTCCAAGATATGGATAGACCGGCCTATACAGCAATGCGCCCGTAACATCTCATCTATCCGAGCACTTTCGACCAAAGCACTTCCGCCCGTCCGACGCACATATCCATCCTACGCTCCGCTTACTGCGAGACCAACATGGAGGACGCCGCAGACTTTCCAGGGGCATTGGCCGGGAAGCCGCCACTGTGTAAGGTCTTCTCGGCTTCGAGAGCCCTAGCAGAAGCTCGGCAGGAGCAGCAGCCGCAGCCGCAGCCGCAGCCGCAGCAGGAGAAGAAGGAGACGGACGTCTTCCAGCAGGCAGAAGCCGAAGGGGAAGAGCAAGCATTCAAGAAGTCCGACAAGGCCAAGCAAGCCGGGCAGGTCAATCTTAGCGCAAAGCTCAGCAAAGACGGGTCACGCGGTGGGGACAAGCCTGGAGGCTGGCAGGAGATATGGCGGTTGATCAAGATTGCGCGGCCGGAAGCCACGACGCTGAGCATAGCGTTGGTGTTCCTCTTGATCTCGAGTGCGGTGTCCATGTCGATTCCGTTCTCGATAGGCAGGATACTGGATATTGCCACCAATCCGGATAGCAAGACCATGCTTTTTGGACTGGATATCAAGACGTTTTACCTGGCATTGGGCGGCGTCCTCGTCCTTGGAGCCTCTGCGAATTATGGGAGAATCGTCATACTGCGCATTGTCGGAGAAAGAATAGTGACACGTCTGCGGTCGAGGCTTTACAAGAGGACGTTCATCCAGGATGCGGAATTCTTCGACGCCAACCGAGTGGGTGATCTTATCTCCCGCCTGGGGTCTGATACGATCATCGTCGGCAAGAGCATTACGCAGAACCTCTCAGACGGGATGCGGTCCTTCGTTAGTGGAGCTGCTGGACTGGGTTTGATGGGCTATGTCAGCCTGAAACTCACTAGCATCCTCGCAGTGATGTTCCCTCCGGTTGCCATTGGTGCGTTCTTTTACGGCAGAGCCATCCGGAACCTGAGCAGGAAGATCCAGAAGAATCTAGGCACCCTTACCAAGATCGCCGAGGAGCGGCTAGGAAACGTCAGGACCAGCCAGGCGTTTGCTGGGGAGGTGCAGGAAGTAGCTCGCTACAACCGCCAGGTCAAGAGGATTTTCGAGCTCGGCAAGAGAGAAGCGTTCATCAGCGCAACTTTCTTCGGTGCTTCCGGCCTCGCGGGGAATCTGACCATACTGGCTATACTGTATGTCGGGGGTGGCATGGTCAAGTCAGGTACCATCACCGTCGGCGAACTGTCATCCTTCTTGATGTACACAGCCTATGCCGGCTCGAGTCTCTTCGGCCTGTCTGGCTTCTACTCGGAGCTGATGAAGGGTGTGGGAGCAGCAAGCCGCCTGTTCGAGCTACAGGACCGCGAGCCGACAATCTCACCCACCAAAGGCAAAAACGTCACCACCGCGCGGGGCCCGATTGAGTTCAAGAACGTCTCCTTCAGCTACCCTACCCGACCAGCAGTCACCATCTTCCAAGACCTCAGCTTCAGGATCGAGCAGGGCACGAACGTGGCCATTGTCGCACCCAGCGGCGCAGGCAAGTCAACGGTCGCTAGCCTGCTCCTGCGCTTCTATAACCCCAACAGCGGCACTATCACCATCAACGGCGAGGACATCACCCAGATGAACGCGAAACGCCTACGGCGTAAGATCGGCTACGTAGGCCAGGAACCTGTGCTGTTCTCCGGCACGATCGCAGAAAACATCGCTTATGGGCGGCCATTAGCGACAAGGGCGGAAATCGTGCAGGCGGCTAGAAGGGCTAACTGCCAGTTCATCAGCGACTTCGTAAGCCCTCCCTTTCCTTTTCCCTCCTCCCCCACCATCAACCCGTCTCAAAACATCCACGCTAACCACCTCCCCCACCCGCAGCCCGACGGCCTCGAAACCCACGTCGGCGCCCGCGGCACCCAGCTCTCCGGCGGGCAGAAACAGCGCATAGCCATCGCGCGGGCCCTCCTCAAGAACCCCGACATCCTGATCCTCGACGAAGCGACCTCAGCGCTAGACGCCGAGTCCGAGACGCTGGTGAACCAAGCCCTAGCCTCGCTGCTGCGCGGCAACAACACCACCATTAGCATCGCGCACCGACTGAGCACCATCAAGCGCTCCGACCGCATCATCGTAATCGGCGGCGACGGGCGGGTCGCTGAGGAGGGGAGTTATAGGGAACTGAGCCGCCGGAAGGATGGCGCGTTTGCGAAGCTCATGGAGTGGCAGCTTAGTGCGGGCGAGACGAGCGGGAGTCGTGCGCCGGGTGCGGGTGGTGCGGGGCCGAGCCCCACCCCGACGGAGACGGAGGAGATTGAGGCGGAGTTGGAGGAGGGGAATGAGGGGCAGGGTGAGGAGGCGGTGGAGGAGGAGGGGACGAGGGTTAGGAAGGGGAGGTTAGTAAGACGGAGGCGGTGGTCGAGAGGGTGGGGACGGGGGACCGGTAAGGTAGGGGGTGTGGGCGGCTGAAAAGCTTGGGATAGGCTTGTTTGGTAGAAGGCGTGCTGTGAAGATGGGAGGGGATCATAGCTATCCGTGTAAAGATTGGGGGCTGGTCGCGGCCCGTCGCTGGTTCACTATGACCACCACGATGCAGGCTCGGGCGTTTGGGTGGTGAATCGCAAATCTTGGAACTGTATCTTATTATCCTCACTTGAACATCCTTCCCTGCTGCAACTCTCATCTCTCCGTTCGCTTGGACATGATTCCCTTGACAATCTCTGAAATATCAATACCTTCAGCATGCAAATGTTTGATCAGAGTTTTCCGCTGGTTGGCAACATGACTTTCTTGAACATACCTACCCCAACGCTGTGCCGGACTTCTTAGACATTAGGCTACCTACACCAAGAAAGTGCAAAAGCAAGGGAACGGTGAGCAAGTGGCATCGTCTGTCAGGAAACGAAAGCGACCTGGATCTAACCCAAGCAGTAACCTTCCTCTACGAAAGCGCCTGATACAACCTCGAGACGCACTCTCAAGAAGTGTGCCTTTGTCCGGGAGAAAGACGAAGAAGAGTATTCTTAGAAGAGCCATGGTAGCAACATTATGTGTTTAAAGGGTCGTACTCGTAATCTGCGCGCTGGGGTGAAACGTGTACTCGAGTACAGCTGAAATACTCGACGTCATGTGTTAGACGTAGCCGGCTGACATCCAACAGGTATCACTCAATTAATTTGAGATTTTTATGCCGAGATCTACTGTTCCTGGTTGGAGAGGATGAAAAGGGAAAACAGCTGTACGAGATTCAGTCTGCGAGCTATGCATAAGGTAGGTCACTTTCTGCGAGAGTTGAAGGCCTGTGCAGTGGTGTTGAGATGCGGAGTGTGCAAGCCACCTGCACCGCAAACTCGGGCCTATTTTTGGGCCAGGATCAGGATGTGTTGCTGGGGAAGGTGGCTTGCCCAGCCAGCCGCCAGCCGCGAGACCAGGGAAAATCGATCACCACCACAATCTGCACGCAAGACACGCATGAGCCTTGTTGCATCAAATCTCAGTGCATACTCACCTTTGCTTCCTGTTTCTATGCCAGCAAGAAACTTCTCCGCACATAGCACTTAATACTGCTCTGGACACGACTGTTTGAACCCCTGTACTAGCACCCCGTAACCGCCGTACTCTCGCCCATTGCTTCGGAGATCCTGCTTTCGACCATCAAGAGGAATCAAGCCATCGCCTGCCTGGAAAGCGAAACACCTGGAGCTCAAGCGCTGGTCGTCTACCCAGTCGCTGAGACGCGATGGCTCAACCTCAACAGAGCTACCCGCTGCATTACCGCGACGAAACCACGCTGGACCCACGACGACACTCACAATCGCAACAGTATGACCACGACCCAAGTATCACACCCATGACCTCGCACGAGGCACTGCGAGAGTACGACAGCCCCCCTCACCACCGCCGCATTTTGGACATCTCTCGAACGTCCCTATACCACCTGTGCCGCGCCGCGCGGTCGGCTCTCCAACTCGGCACGAACTGCCGCAGATTCCTGGGAGCACGTATAGCGAAGGGAGGCAACCCGATACTCGATACTGGGGACGGGATACCGGTAATCCTGCGCAACAACAGTATCCTCGAAGAGAATCGGACACGACGCCGGGGATGGACAACCTTGGCGAGAGGGCAGCAGGAGGCGGAATACCCGGGCTCGCACTTGGCGTAGCAAACACCAATGAAAGGGATAGCGGAGTTCAAGCACTCCAAGGCATTGACACTATAAGCCGCACTGGAAATGGATACAGTGGTGCCCCTGGACCACCCGAGAGAGACATCAGCAATGAATCGGACCTAAGCCTACCATACCCGAATCCTAGCTTCTCAGGCCGGCAGGGTCTCCAGTCGAACACTTCCTATAATTCGTACGGCTCTGGCGCACCGCTAGCGGGCGCGGCCCTGGACCTCCATCCACGGCAATTGGCGGAAACTACTCGACCGGCAGCCTGTCTTCTGGAAGTCGGCATGTCGACTCCAGCTACGCCTACCCCGACAACCCATACAACATGTACTCATCCACCCGTTTAGCGACTGCCTATCCTGGAGGGCCGATTGACCCCATGGACATTGCGGACGACGGCGATGATGGTCTAACATCACAGACGCCCAATTCCAAAAGGAGGTCGCTACTCAGCATAGGCCGGAACACCAGAAGTCGAGAAGGCCTCCCTATCGCTGCCGCCGGCGCTGTCGGCGGAGCCGCAGCCGCAGGTATTCTTTCGGCCCCTGGGAACCGAGACGGCAGCGGACAATACGCACCCGTACCCGCTCAAGCCGACGGCACTGGCAGCAGCGGCAGTGACGGCGCGATGGAGAAGAGCGAGTGGCTGAACCGGCAGACCAACGGCAACAAGCGCCTAAAGTGGATAGTAGGCACGATAATCGTCATCATCATCGTGCTCGCGATCGTCGGCGGCGTGGTTGGCGGTGTACTGGTCAACCGCAACAAGCCTCCAGCCTCCCACGGCCAGTCCGCCGCCGACGATGCAAAGTCGAACGGCGACCTCGGCGCCGACTCCGCCGAGATCAAGGCCCTGCGGAACCCGGACCTCAAGAAGGTCTTCCCAGGTATGGATTACACGCCGCTGAACTCGCAGTACCCAGACTGCATGCACAACCCGCCGTCGCAGAACAACATCACGCGGGACATGGCGGTGCTCAGCCAGCTGACGCCCGTGATCCGGCTGTACGGCACAGACTGCAACCAGACCGAGATGGTGCTTCACGCCATCGACCGGCTCGGCATCAAGATTCTATGAAAGTCTGGCTGGGCGTCTGGCTCGACAAGAACGCGACCACCAACGCGCGGCAAATCAGCCAGATGTGGAGCGTGCTGGACACGTACGGCGCAGCCCTTCGCAGGCGTAGCCGTCGGCAACGAGGTCCTCTACCGCGAAGACCTGACGAACCAGGAGCTCGCGAAGGTCCTCGCGGATACCAAGCAGAACTTCACGGACCACGGCTTCGCGGACCTGCCGCTCGCGACGTCGGATCTCGGCGATAACTGGACCGCGGAGCTGGCGGCGGAGGTCGATGTCGTCATGGCGAATGTGCATCCGTTCTTTGCGGGCGTCACGGCTGAGGCGGCCGCGGGCTGGACGTGGAGTTTTTGGACTACGCACGATGTTGTGCTCGCGCCGAGTAAGGAGCATGTGGTTAGTGAGGTGGGTTGGCCCGGCGCGGGGAAATAACTGTGGTGGTGCGGTTTGTACATCGGATACGCAGGGGAGTATTGCGGGGATTGAGGAGATGAATGTCTTTATGGAGGAGTGGGTGTGTGGGAGCTTGACGAATGGGACGAATTACTTTTGGTATGTCTTGGTCTCGTTTTTGTCCTCGCTGGGGAAGAACACACCACTACATATTGTCTATGCTAACCGACTGTCCTTTGCGAATAGGTTCGAGGCGTTCGACGAGCCCTGGAAGATCAGATTCAACAGGGGTGATGAGAACTGGGAGGATCAGTGGGGCCTTATGGATGTGAATCGCAAACTCAAGCCTGGCGTGAAGATTCCGGATTGCGGCGGCAGGAGGGTGCAATAAGGCGATGGGAAGCATAGTCGAGCATTTTTGGAAGGCGTTTTGTGCATCGGATATTGTTATGTAGATCAGGTATTCTTTTGACGAGTCGCTATATCGTTAGGCGTAGGGCTGCAAAACTGTGTAGGGAATCTACATCGATGATATAGCGTTAGAGAGAATACCCATTCCTACTCGTATGAGACCGAACTGAACCATTCTGGTATAGATTGAATATCTTGGTAGCTGGATCTAATCAGATTGATTGACGATTTGAGCAGTAATTACTGACGTCACCATCAAATAATCACAGACATCTAGAGCCGTCAGTCCAGGCCCATAGGATCACAAAGCGCGCAGACAACACTACCAATTCCTCCTGTCTGTAACACTCTAATCCGTCAATGCTTAAAACCGTTCCCATCCGCAGCTACAGAAGCCTTTCTCGAGCCTCACCATCCAGCATTACTCTCAGAATCACGTCCATAAGACCACTCTCTACGACCCAACCGCGCCGCCGCAAAGACGAAACAATGGCATCCGGCCCGCCCAAGCACGAGATGAAGTACTTCCCGGAGCTGACGAGCCAGCTGCGCAGTTTCGGCGTGTTCAGGAAGGTCATGCATACGGGGCTGTACAGCCAGCTGGTGGCTATGGAGGTTCCTGTGGGTGGGGATATTGGGGATGAGGTGGGTAGCCTCTTGCTTTCTTTACCTTGCGGCGTGCGCGGGTCGTGTGCTTGCTAGCCACGGTCGTGGTTCTACATGTGTCAGGAGAGAGAATTGGGGGCAGAGCTGCGGGCTAATATGGCTGTGTTGTGCAGGTCCACACGGTCGACCAGATCCTCATCTTCACATCCGGCCAAGGCCGTGCGACTGTTGCGGGCAAGGACCAGGACATCAAGGCGTCGGACGTTGTGGTCGTGCCTGCGGGGACACAGCACCAGTTCGTGAACACGGGGGATAAGCCGCTCGAGCTGATCACGGTGTATGCGCCTGCGGAGCATGATCCGAGGACGGTGCATAAGACGAAGGAGGAGGGCGACAAGGAGGAGGAGAATGGCGAGGATGAAGCACCGGAGTGGAGCAGGAGGAGCATGAAGGAGAATGAGGAGGAGGGGTTAGTGAAGATTGAGGGGGGCCGTATGAGGAGTAAGGCGTATAGCTATACGAGGTCGGCTCACTTAGTATTCGGACAAGGGTTTGCGGCTAATCTAATCAACCATAACAATTCAACAACAATAGCTACAAGCTTGATATCAAGATTGGTGGAGTATTAGGTTATGCTCTTATTATTATAGTAAAATTTGATCATAAAAGCCAGGGATTTCGTGGTATTTTACATACTTTCCGCGTGCATATTTTAAGCACTATAAATAGTCTTGTGCGTGCTGTATCACGAAATCGCCTAAGATTTTTTGCTAAAAGTATACCTTAGTGACTGAAGAGTGGTCATATATACTGCTCTCAAGAGAAGAAGACTGTGTGGTTGCATAAACAAGGCAATAAGCTAAAAAACAGTGTTGATATTCGGCTGGTTTGTATGCCAAGGTGTCCGAAAACTAAGTGAGCCGACCTCGTATAGGACAGCAATGCAATCTCTCTAACATGCATTTGCGACGGTCGATCTTACATGTTACCCGTCTTTCGAGCAAACTTCTTCAATCCGGACGGTCATTTAGTGTATCAAAACCGCTTCATCTTCTGATAATCGTTACACCAACGAGGGCACGCTCGCCCGGAAAACGTTACCGTCTGTGGGCGGAGCAGGGCTGAGACTTGGCGATACCGCAAAACCGGTCGCACAATTCGACATGGTCGCGAGTGGGGCCACTCAGGGTAGTACCTTGCATAGGGCGTTGCTGCGTGGGAAACTCAGTTGTAAGGGAAATCCGAAAAGTGGTAAGCAACTGCAAAGGCATGGTGGGTTGCTCAGCTCAAGGAAACGCTTAGCAGATGGTGACCAAGGCCTAAAGCTGACAGAAGCGTACGGAATTCGAGTGAGTTGAACGGATCGGGAACATTTGACGGCCGGTCTGTTAAGCTTGCGTTGGGGAAACTCGGAAGACGCCGGGCGAACCAGGTTCCAGCATCCCGGGTGCGAAAGTCGGCGAAGGTTGCTCTGCAGCACAGCGAACGGAAATGCGTGGTGGGAAGCGGTGCACCTTTGTAAGGCTTTGATAAGCCCCCGGAGACGCTGAGCGGCAGTGAGGAAGAAGTCGGAAAAGTCAGGCAATTTCAGGCAGGCTTCAGCGCAGTTGGGTTTCCCGCAGCATTTTGCCGTTCGTTTTGTTCGCGATCGGCCTGGTGTGGATTCGTTCATCGTGCGTGTGCTGAGCCAATCTGTTCTGCCGACCGCTCTCTTCAGCCTCCGCCTCCGCCGACCTTACGTACCTGAACTGCTCCCATCAATCACTCCACCCTCCCTACACTTGTCTGAATACACCTCCAATTCCTGTTTGTACGACACATTGCCCTCGCGCATCTCATCCACCGTGTCGTCCTTCATATTTGCCGTCTTGAGGAGGGGACGACGGTCGTTTTTTACCACGCGTGTCACATCGCATCAGTTTGATCTGATAACGGCAACGGGTTTGATCTGTATGTACCTCCCCACACCCCGGACATCACCAACACGCCTCGTAGGAGGGCTGTCGGGCACGGCCGTCCACTGTCGGACGCGTTTTTCGACTGCCCAACGACAGAGGCCCTTTAGCCTTTGTGTCGTCGCGTTTCTTTGCCACGCTTTCTCACGTTCAGGAGCTAACAATGTCTTCAACCACCAGACCGCGTCCCAGCACGCGCGAGCATCCCCCGGCCAGCATACAACATGTTGAGACGCTACTCGCATCAGCATTCTCCTGCGACACAGACGTCCTACCCGGCTGACCCGATCCCTCATGAGCCGGCTGGCGTACCCACATATAGCATCTCACCTCCAAATCAAAGCACAGTCTCTTCTGGATCACCGCGCTCATCGGGCGAGTCGCTAGCATGGTCCGACACTGCAAGCGAGTCGTCTGCTCCCCAGACTCCACCAAGCGAACCTGAGGCCGAGGTAGATGATCTGGTCGACAAGCTGCGAAACCTACCGGCCGCGGCGGTAGATTTCACCGGCAATCCGAACAAGAGACCACGCCGGGCGTCTACGACCCTTATCGCTCAGAACTCCGAGGACATCAGACGGATACTAGGCGATTCTGCGACCGGCACACAGCTGATCAAGAATTGCTGTGGAGGAGGCTGCTGCTTGGTTGAGACGGTCCAGCCGGACAGGGAAGCCCCGGGACTCGTGCCCGTTGTCCTCCCAGACAATGAAGCCTTCCGGAGTCTGAAGCTCAAGTTGACACCACTCAGCTTGAACACGGAGCTTACAAATGTCCCGGAACTGCCTCCTGTCAAGGTGTCATTCGAAGGTGTTCCCGCATCAGAGCCGAAACATACCACAGCTGTTTTCAAGGAACCTCCCGCTTTTGTCCAGCCCCATCCTCCGTACAGCGTCTTCTCTGCACCTGTATACCATGCGCGAGAGCTGACCAAGCCGGGTGCTGAGAAGAGGACGTACCACTTTGATCTGGACGTTACGGATTATCCGGATGAAGGCGGCGTTGACTTCAAGGTTGGCGGCGCGATTGGCATCTGTCCGCCAAACGACCAGGTTATGGTGGACGACATCTTCGACATGCTGGGCGTTCCCACGTTTGTTCGAGACAAGCCTGTATTGATGAAAACCGCAAATGGACGCTGGCCAACAATCTGGGGAGACGAGAAGCCGAGAGAGCTAGTCACGACCCGCAGAGAGATCCTCACATGGTGTTCGGACATCCAAAGTCGCCCGCCTACAAAGCAGCTGCTTCGGGTCCTGGCCGAATACGCAAGCGCCGAGAACGAGAAGAAGATCCTCACATACCTCACATCCGCCCAGGGGCAAGCCGCTTTCTGCGAGTACGTCACCTCCCCCACCTTCTCATTATATACCGAACTAACCACACCCTACAGCCTCCGCACCGGCCCCCACCTCACCGTCAATCAACTTCTCCACGCCTTCCCCTCCTCCAAGCCGCCCCTCCCCGCCCTCCTCTCCGTCCTCGAACAGCTAATGCCACGCTTCTACTCCCTCTCCAACGACCCGCACGTCTCCTCCGCACGCCACGGCCTCCAAGCCGGGCGCCGCCTCATCGAAGTCGCGGTCTCCGTGCACGAAACCCCGGACTGGCGGCACGGCAACCAGCCGCGCACGGGCGTCGGCTCCGGCTACCTCGAGCGCATCGCGCGCACCTTCATCGAGGCAGAGCAGTCCGGCATTACGGCTCCGCACCAGGTGCTGGATCTGCGGGTGCCGATGTTCAGAGGCCTGATGGCGAATCCGCTCAGCAGGGAGTTTGGCGGCGATGGGCCGATGATGCTGATTGGCGCGGGCGTCGGCATGGCGCCGTTCCGAGGGTTCATCCTCAACAGACTGCGCAACGCGAATTGTGCGAACAAGATCTGGCTCGTGCAGGGGGTTAGGGATAGCCTGCTGGATGAGATCTACTCCGGCGAGTTGGGCGACCATGAGAAGAGTATTAAGAAGGTCGTCCAGAGTCGCAAGGCGAATAAGCTGAAGGGCGACGCGAAGTATGTCCAGGATGAAGTCAGGCATCAGGCCGATGTGGTCTGGTTCGTCATCAACGCCGTCGATGGGCGCATCTTTGTGTGTGGGAGTAGTAAGGGTATGGGCGAGGGTGTGGAGAGCGCGCTGGTGGACGTGGCGATGGAGAAGGCGGGGTTGAGCAGGGAGCAGGCGGAGGAGTTTTGGAAGAAGAAGAAGGAGGATAATCAGTATATCGCTGAGACGTGGTAGGGGGTGAGTGATGGCTGGTGGTGTAGATACTGGAGTGGAACTCTCTTTCACGCATTTGTTTGCGTTTTTTGCGAGGCTGGCGGCATACGGCGTTTGGCATTGGGGTTATGGTTGGATCTCTGTCGATTTTTACCTTCGTAGAGGAGCACGTGCTGCTCGCGCGGCGCTTCCTTGCCTTTTGTCGTCCTTCTCTCGCATATGCGGTTCCGGCGTTCTGAGGGGTCTAGCATGGCGTTGTCGTTTTCTCTGCTTTCGACCGAAAAGAACGCCTGCCACTAGGGCACGGGCGCGTCCAATTGTACAGTCGCAAACCCAGATAGTTACTCGGTCCCTCCCTTGAAAGATTGTCGAAGTCTCAAGTTGTCCAACTCCTGAACATCTGTTGATGCGCCCTCTTTATCGACCTTTCACGGCGTCGTTGAAGTAATCGCGCCTGGGGGATCTGTTTGGTTCTCTGATGATATCAGCGCGCACGTTAGGCATCTCGTTGTTCGATTCTCTCGTGGTTCGAGCATCCTTCTGTCTAACCCTCATGCACTATCGCTCTCGAGTGGAGAACCCCCGAACGGACACGAGAGCCGGAGATCGAAAGAAGCTCCTAGCAATGGATGCTGCAGCTGCTGCCGAACAGGGCCAAGGACAGCATTAGTGCGTGATAAGAAGATACCGCGATTCACAGTAGGTGCTCAAATAGGACCTGGTTTGGCTCCACCTTACCCTATCTGTTCCTACTCCAAGTCCACACGACCAGTCACCGACGGCGCGAGAAGGGCTGCTAACCCGTCCTTCCAGGATCAACAGGATGAGAGCGGAGAACGCTGTCGCCTCTTCCTGCACCGCCGCCCTGATGTTCTGTTCTCGCTGCAAAGCTTGATTCGCGGCAGCCCTCATAGCGCTAGATCGCACCCCTAGCATTGAGCTTTGAAGCGCGAAGACAGGCTTACGATAGCTCGGCATCCGATTTCCATCAAGCGGTCGAGGAACCGGGACGGTGCAGCGGCGCATGTTAGGCTGTTGACTGACCGCGACTCTGTTCCTATCGGACACTGACCCAGGTCCCCTCGCTCTAGATGCGGACCCAAGGCGAGAGAGACATGGCGAGAGGCTGATAACCAGACAGCTGGCGGAAGCCTAGTTTGATCACCGGGATGTCTGTGTGCACTGCCTTTTCATTCGCCTCATGTAGGTAGACTTCGCCGACTCTCCGTAGTCCTTCACAGTTTTTTCAGTCGAGCTGAATACCACTTCCGTATCGTAGTAGACGTGTTTTGGCATCCTCCGAGGCTAGAATCTGCTGGAATCTAGCTACAAAATTCACCTCTTATCGGCTTCAAAGCCCGCGGGACCATTTTGGACCTTTACTCGGTCTAGGTGCCATGATACCTGTGTTCTGTCGTTACATCCAAGGAATCCAGACGGCCGCAGCCGCGGCCGACCTTCGTTTGGTATTGTTGAGGGAGTCATAGCGAACGTTGACTAGATCGAGGCATAACTTTCGTATGCCGCGCGTCATCCGCATCCAACGCCGGTTTTGAGGAGATGCTTTGGTCTGATGCTAAATGCGAGCCGGAAGTCCTCGTGGGTCTAAGGCGGAGTCTTCAGTGCGATCAAGTACACAGCCACGTATACTAGGAACGTAGATCATGTCTTTGCTTCTACATTGCTTTCCGTAGTATTCGGCGAGTCTCTGGTTTTATGATACGTTGATCCGTCTTGCCATGGTCGTATACGAAAAGGCTGTCTACCAGGTCATGGCTAGGCGGCACGCCCCTAAGATCAGCTCGAAACTTCCGAGCTCATGCTTTACGAAAGTATTATGCCGTGTTCCTTGACCTAGATCCATACGCCGCCAATGCTCGTGCTGTTGGATTTGAACTGCCAGGAAGTCCAATTCACAACGTTTGCAACGTACTCGACTACATCTCGGAGATTGGAAATATATAACAATGAGGTTGGAAGTGGTTGATTGTTCAATCGCATCCGAAGACGTCTCTATGTACACGATATTGGGCGCTACTGCTCTACTTCCTCGAAAATGCCCCTTCCGCTCGGCGTCAGGGACGCCCTTCCATCATCTTTGGCCGCCTTGCAGTCAGCCGGCAGACTCTGTCGCAGCGCCCTCTTCGGCTGTTGAAGCCTGTGAGGTTGTTGACGCTGGCGTTTGTTGCACTAAGGTCGTATGGAATGGCGGATTTTTGTTCGGACAGGGCATATCTGCGCGTGTCGTCCTTTGTAGGGAGCAGAAGGCAACATACTGTCACACTTCCCCCAAGCTTTAGGCGAAGTCATAAAGGGGCCTGGCCACATGCGCATGGGGAAAGCCTGCTCACTGAGTATGTATCACTTTGCAACTGTTCAGATTCTACAACTTCACCCTCCAGAGTGAAGTGGTAGTGGCGGTAATGGTGTGCGCCGCAGTACGCAGAATCACGTACCGGAGAGCGGCGTGTGCTTGCGAGCGCTGGGCTGCTCATATCGCGTGACGGGAATGGCTCAGTCCAGGTGTGTGCGGTACACTTGAGTAATATCGGACAACCTGAGGCGGACAGCTGGTATTCTAGTTGCAAGAAAAACATATGTAACGTGCCGAAGTCTAGGTAGGCAAACAGCTTGCCTACAAGGCTCATGACTTCCAAGCGTGATCGACTTCTATGGCCTCGGTGCGGAGCGCGCGGTTGGAGATGGGACTCAGGTTTAAGACGTTGATATGGCCTTAGAGTAAGAATTATAGCTTCCTAAATTGGCATATATCATCGGCGATATTAGGCACACCATGAGATGGCCCGATGCTTCTTTCTAGGAGTTGTACGTGATGCCATGTTTACAGGGGCGCTGAATGTGGCAATGAGTTTGAGAAGCCATTGAGAGTAGGTATTAGAAAGCCGACATTAAAACTGCGAAACGTGTTCAGTCTCTAAAGCAGGATAATCGGCTTCGTTTAGGATCAACAGAATTGTGTCACATCAAAGTACAAGGTCGAAGAGCCAGCGAGCGAGACACGAGTAAAACATTACAGATATTTCTAAACACGTTGAGCTGCTCTATGATCAATTGTGTTCGGGGCGGCACGCAAATTGGGTGTCGTGAGTGAGGATGAGATGCTACATCCGCGTTGCAGAGCTCGAACAGTACACAAACGGCATGAGGTACAGCCAG
Source organism: Coniosporium tulheliwenetii (assembly GCA_030247845.1). Taxonomy (NCBI): domain Eukaryota; kingdom Fungi; phylum Ascomycota; class Dothideomycetes; genus Coniosporium; species Coniosporium tulheliwenetii. The sequence goes on from JAPDRP010000007.1 coordinate 298,955, forward strand.
GACGTCATCGCCTACATGTCAGAATCCTAATAACAGTGTTGAAGTTCGGCCTTGCATACGGTGGGCTTGACGCAGTCCTTCAAGTGGCACACGGAAGCATTTGCGACGAGCCGCGCTGCATAACAATCTGCTCCCCTCATAGCCCGATGCGCAGTCGACGATGCATCAAGCCTTCTGAAACGTCCCGCTGCATGGTGAGAGCACGAGAACGCCACGGAACTTGCTTCGAGATCATCATCGCGGCTTCTAAACTTGACATGTATCACGATACGAGATGCCTATCTCAGCGCTCGAGGATAGTGAAACGGTGGCACTGGCCAGCTAATGATGCTTTGCTGTACCTCGGCGGCGTGCGCTGAAGAGGTGGAGAAACGCGGCTGGTCCTGAAAGCTGGGTTTTCGATGTGCTGTTGTTTCCGGCGGCTTGCTGCTCGAGTCACACAAGATCTGAGGTCGTGAAAGCTTGAGACGAACCATGGATGGCGCGTGAGAAGGCGACTGAACCGGCATGCCGGTGCGTAAGGCGTGTAGTGGTCCGACGGTTACCCGCTTGCTGTCGTGATACAATGAATGTGGTTGAGGCAACGGGCTGTGATTTCGGGGTTTTTGGCAGCATGGTGTTTGCCGATGAGCCAGGCGGCTCCCCTTCGACGATCCAGTGAGGGCATCAAGGGGAAGTTTGCGAAACGACTATAACACTGAAATGAAACAACGGACCTAGTCTTCACTTTTTCCTTGCGACTGCCCTGGAACATTATGAGAAATTTGTTTCAGCGATTCCGACTCCATATAGGACGGTCCTTTGGTTTAGCCTCACCTGATAGCTCGCGGAGCTGGGAAAGGTGATGCTTCCGTGAGCGCGCCTATCCTTCGAAGTGTCACGGCCGGGACAAACCTCGCGTTGTGGTGATATGCTATTGTGAGCTCGTGGCTGGACTGCTCAGGTCTGTACCACAAGCGCCGAGTGCCACTGCGGCGGCGATGCCACGACCTTTCACAAACGATTTTCTCTCGAAAGGACTATCGTTTGGTCAATGGTGCTACAAGATACGGTGGGTCGTTGTGTGAGATGCTTGGGAGGGAGAGTGTCACATGGTCGGAGCGAGACCAGTCGCTCGGTTTTGGCTCGAAGCCTCGAGACTCTACAGTCCCAATGTTTTCAAAATCCCCTTGGCTCAACGGGGTCCACTTGTGTGCGGAGAAGTCACAGATATCAAGCTGGCAGCCGTCCCACGGTAAGGCTCCTAACGAGAATCTCCGCTTTCCCTGCCGTGTAAGTTGTACTCCCCCGAGACCACGAGGTAAGCCTATGCCTCGTCTCGGTACAATATCCGGGTCGCAGATACTGTCTGATCTCACGTTGACATCAATACGTATCGGCCTTCTCTGGTGATGATGGAGAACTCCGATTCGCATCTGATTGGCTCAAGAGCATGAACCGGGTAGCCGCGGAAAACCGGTGGTCAAGAAACGCTTCGTGATTCCCCTTGAGCTGACACTACACAAAGTAGCACATGCGGATCGAGACAAGAAAAGAGACATGAATATCGACATGTCCGCATGCAGCAGTAGGATTCGATGACCCAGTTTTCGCCTTCTGTAGAGGAGAGTAAGCAGGAGGCGTAACAATCTCGCCTTGTGTAACGTGTGTTTTCCGACACGGCTGGAGGCCCAACAAGCGGGAATAGATTAGGACTCGCGACTCTTCTCTTGAAGCGTGCATCGAGAGCATTGCTCTGAGGATCGCCCGTGACAGAGAATGGATGCGGGTGATTTCTGCAATGTGCCACCTCATATCCCGAGGCGTTCTTTCTTCATCAATTCTGTTGACATCATGGTTAGCGACCGTACGAAATCTGAAATGCACTCATCAGGCCACACCCAAGCCAAAATGCTGCCAAGTCCCGCCGTTGACCTGTCAACAAGGTCTTTCCGGCATTAGCAGGGAAAGGACGGGAAGCAGGGCACTCTCCCTGATGGCCAGCGGGTGACCTGGGCCTAGAATTGCACATGCTGTCTTGATCAACAGTCAAGGATCCTTCGGAGGAGCAAATCAAGGACTTCGGCCGCATCAAGGACGGCCGGTCATGAGCGCCAAGCGAGGACGCTTGTGCATGAACGTTGTGAAGTTAAGTTCGGTTAAAGATCGAAAGCCAAACTTAAAATTGATGAAGGGGTGCGCCTCCTGCTTTCAAATCAGCCTGCGTGCCTCCGTAAAGAGGGGTAAACCTCAGGTGGCGAGTCCTCGGTGGGTCTTCAGTGGATTGACGCTCGTCCACCCTCATACTAATTTTTTTAGAGTGATGTGTCGCATTACATCTCGAAGATGTCCTGAAGGTGGTCGGTTGGTGATGGCTTGCAGCCCCTCAAGGTCTTTGCGGGAAGCAAGGTGAGGGATCAGGTAGATCAGGCATGGGGGCCTGGGAAAGATCTAGCCTCGCCCACGGTTCGAAAGGCGTTGACAACAACCTTATTTCTAAACCACGCATACGCACAGAGTCTCGGCTTTTCTAAGTGAACGACATGCCGTGAAGCGGAGACAGGCCTGGGAGCCACCGTTCGCACGAACTGTGACTGCTGTTTGGCACCAAGCCTTGGTATTAAGCCCCGTCATGAGTAGATACTTCTTAAGCCGGCTTGATGAAGAGTAACCGCTCGGCCTATGAACATCTGTAGGCTCGCGAAGCCGAATAATAACCCAAGGGCGACTTGTTGGGAGGTGAGATAGCTCTTCAGGTACCACTGATAATGGATCTTATACATTCAGTTATCTGGGATATGCCGGCACGAGCGATAAGGTCTATCCGGTCCTTCATCGAAGCTGCGAAGGACTCGGAGGGCCCTGCCCAACTGGACACACCTCGAAGGATCGCCCGCCGTTGCGCTTGACCAGGTCATTCATGCGAGGACCACCCATGGCTCCATCACAAGCCCAACGGCTTTTCTGCTAACCACCAAGGGCAATGGTCGATAACGGCCGCCCGCCAACATCATCTGAATGCTTCATGAGAGGACCGCCGAGTCGATTAGTCCAGGCAGCCTCAGACCATGAGCCCGTATTGCGTGTCGAAGTCGCAATCAGTCTAGTAACAACCCATGCAATGCAGCTCGCCTTTGAAGCAGAAGCTTCGGCCTGCCACCGGCCATGCTATCAGCCAGACTCCTAGAATGGGCGTGTGGCTAGGACTGAAGAACATTATGCTCGCCTCCAGTCCCGAGAAGTTGATCGAGAACCTAGACAACGGCAGCTCCACATGTGCTTCGAGTTGGAGCTTCGAGGTTCGTTGCCAATACGCGTTACTCGACGCGCGCCGGTCCAAGTATGCCAGCGCGATTCATTCAGCACGCTGTCAGCACGATGCAGTCAATCAAAAATCCGGACCTAAACACACGATTGATTCCGGTCCGCTACAAAACCTGCTGTCGCAGCACTGCGGGCATGGCGAGCGACCAATGGTAAGATTGCCATCGCCGGAAACATTAGATTGAGGCGAAATTGCCGTTGCATCGAGTATCAGTGGCGTCGTCCGGTTTCCGTAGCCAGATTGAATGCATTGACTCTAGCGGCGCGCGGCGTGTTTCAAGACTCGTGGAGTTCGTCAGCGTGCATTCTCGTCTTGGTTTTGACAACTGCTAAAAATGCGGCATCTTTTAGTTACTCCCATCAGACGAAGAGCTTCGTAGCCATCGAGGGTGTGCTCCCCTGGTCCGCATCTTGATACACATGCAGCAGCAGCGGACGGTACCTGAAGCTACCGAACCATGTTGGCGTTGGGCGGGCGGCTTGCCAACCACGGCTCCTGCAAACATGATGCTTGACTCTGTCCAACCCCGCTTGACAGGTGAAGCAGTGCCGGGTGTCGTTGAGGATCGGGGATCATTCTGCTCGCTGCCGGCTGTTCCGCCTTCCAAGCTGAGCCTGAATTGCCAAGAGGGAACTTGAGCGCGGCACATGACGACGATGCAGGCATAACCCCAGTAGCAGAGAGACTTGAGAACCGCACGAGGTTGGTTTCTGACTTATGTAAAGATGAACCGCAGTAGTGTGTACGCATAAGGGACTGACAAGCGCGGTGTCATATTCAGATAGCTCTCAAACACACCCGGCAAGATTGTCTTCGTTCTGCGGTTCTCAGCTGACCGATTGTTGCTGCCCTCTCATGCTCCTCTGGGAGAGGAAAGCTCTATCTCAGCTAGCCCGTCGGCTGAATTCCATCGGGCCTGCTGGCGGCTCCATTCTGATTTGCTGAGCGGGCGGATGCAAAACACAAGCGCCTCTGAGGAAGGGTGCAGGGATCTGTCATGGCTTGAGGTTCGCGGTGATCGTCTGCATGGATTGCTCCACTCAACAGTAAACGCCTTTACGACTATTGTCGCAACAGCTCGACTTCCAAAGTCTTTTCTGCTACTCCGCACAAGATGCTATTTAGTTGGGAGCGAGTACAGCCAAGGAACACATGGCTGATGCAGAGCAAGCGAAGACTAAGCGGCCAGAACCTGATACCCTCAAACACACCGGATCACTGACAGCGGAGCATACAGGATCGTGGCTGGGATACGGAAGTCAAGGGTTTATCAGGTGCAAGATGAGGCTCATCACTCGGGCATGCTTAAAGTACGTTTACTTTTTTGTGAGCGACGGTGACTGCCGTCTATCAACCATCCGCCCGAAGTTCAGCAGGTGAAGTCTATCGGAGATGGTTGCGACGCAACATTCCTGTGAAGACGGGACGATGATTAATCTGTTCTGTGGTTGCTAGAATAGCTTAGTTACGCGCTAGGGCGTAACGGTGAAGGCACGACACGCGTGAAAATTTCATCCCAGCTCTGACCTTCGCTGCTGGAACACCACAATCAACGCCGTCGCAATACTCGAAGACATCGCGATTGTTACAAGAGACATCTCCAACTGCACAGACACGGCGAGGTCACCAGTACCACGCGGTTTCCACGCCAGCCCTTGGGAGCTACGCCGTGCTATCCACCCGAAGAAGGGCAGAAACCGTTGCACACGAGACTGATCCGCGCCCGAGAGCCGCGGCCTGTTGGCGCTAAACGGGCAGTCGTCCCGCACTGCAGCTGGTGCGTGCAGTGGTGGTGCATCTCGACCGCAATTGGACGACGAGGATCGAGGCAGGCGGGGAGCCAGGTTTCTGGCCAGCAGGCAACAGGCCTCTATCACAAGCGGGCGCTGCTTCGACAGGCGAGAGGCGTGGTGGCTTCAGCGGCGCGCATTAGGCTGTTTGACGTTTATTTCAGTGCCAGTGGAGCTGCTCAGCTTGCGATCGCATCGTTCTCCGCCGGCGCGCGGTGGTGTGCTGGAAATTGCGCAGCTCGAGCCTTCCACTGCAGCTGGCACGGACGCTCGCTGCTATTCGACGCTATTCGACCGTCCTGCTCATCGCTGGCTGCCATCTCCATCGTTTGAGGTCAGAGCGCAGCAGCAATCCTCGACAATGTCGCATGCATCGCATCAAGATAGGGCCAAGTCGCCCCCGGACTTTAAAGAAGAGCCGGCCCCTGTGGCCGACGATCTGGTGAGTTGGCTCCCTGCTCCTTGACACGTTAAACACTGCACCCGCGACCGTTTCTCCCTCCTTCCGCTGCCCAAGACGAAAACCGTTGGTTCCGGCTGTCCTGCCTGTCCTTCCTGCATGCATCAGGCCTCCTTCGCGCGTCGTTGCTGCATCGCCACATAACGGCCGCCCGATTTACCCCAGTTCAAGCACACCTCTGGCTACATGGTAGGCCCCTTCTCGCCAAGATGCTGGCTCAACCTTACCCAGCACCCCCGTTCCTTCTTCGTTGCTGGTTCGTTCATCCTTTGTGCTGCTAGGCGTTTCCTGCTACAGCGGTATCCTTGTCGACTATCTAAATCTTCCGGTGTACATCACCCCCAGTCGGGTCTGCGATAAACCCACTTGTCACGTCTCATTCTCGTAAACATCGTCTTGTTCTCTTTAAGTCTATGTATGTACAGCTCGCCTCTAGCCATCGACGCTTGCATTCGTTGCGCGCTCTTATCTGTCGAAGTCGTCTTCGCATCTTCGTCGTTGTCGGAGCTTTCTCCACTGTCAAACATCTCAGCATCTCAATGATGAAGACTGCCTGAGTTTACTCGCGCCCATTGTACTAGAGCACCAGCCACTCTTCTTGAAAATATCTCAAAACCCTGGCCAGGGGACTACCTCGTACGCCTTGGACGTTGCGCAAGGCCCTGAGAAATTTCCCATGTACAACAGACCGCACCGCCTGCTTTCTAATCGTCCAAAGCCACAGGAGCGTAGCTAACGTATCATTGTTGCCAGCATCATCCTCATCCTTCCCCGCAGGGACTGCCTGCCTCTCACCACCAACATCAGCGGGGTGGAGTTGTCCGGCAACAGCGCCAACCTGACTCTCCTCACCAGTCTGGATCTTCCCATCCTGCCGCTCAGGGTCCTTACGCGTCACCACACGCCTCTCAGCACCAGTCTCCGTACGTAGGGTCTATACCAGGGCCTAGTGGACAGCTCCCGCAAGACCATCCTTACTACGCCGCACCGAGTCCATATAGTACGGGCAGCGCTGCCGGCAGCTATTCTTCTGGAGGTAAGTCCCTCTTGCGTCGCGCACAGAATCCTTGAGCGGCATGGACGTATCATTCATTATCAATCCTTTCGATCAATACCAGCAAGTTCATCCTTCATGGCACACCTCTCCTAACATCAGCAGCAGAACAGGGTGAGCTGGGCATGGCAACGGCAACCATGAATCGCGCTCAATTCCCGCCGATCTACCACACGCCGCAGTCCAATTCGCCATCCTCTGTACAGTCTCCTCAAGAACAGTATGGCCGACATATGTACGGTCAGACATCTGGATCAATTCCCCAAGGAATGTACCCATATCCGCTACCACAGCAATCGCCATACGGGCAACATCATCCAGCCCAGCAGCATCCGCAGATGCCGGCAAGTTTCCTGAACTCACAGCAGCAGGGCCCGCCTCTGCCACATCAAACTTCTCATCCGCACACTCCAGGAATGACTGGAAGTCCAAAATCGAGAATGTCAAGCACACCGATGGCACGGCCACCGTCAGGAGTGGGTCCGCCTCAAGCCGGACAACCTGGACCGCCGACAAGCGCAGCTGGTGTACAAGGACCGCCAGGGGCCCGAACGTAAACCCGAATGCAGCACCTGGTCCCATTCCCGCAACTACGCCGCTCGTTGTAAGGCAGGATCAGAATGGCGTCCAGTGGATTGCTTTCGAGTACTCGCGGGACCGCGTCAAGATGGAGTATACGATTCGGTGCGATGTCGAGTCAGTCAACGTCGACGAGCTTCCGCAAGAATTCAAGACGGAAAACTGCGTGTACCCTCGGGCGTGCTGTTCCAAAGACCAATACAAGGGTAACAGACTCCTGTACGAAACCGAGTGCAACACTGTGGGTTGGGCACTGGCTCAGCTTAATGCGTGCCTTAGAGGCAAGCGAGGTCTTATTCAGCGAGCGGTGGATAGCTGGCGGAACAGCAATCAAGACCCGCGACTGCGGAGTAGACGAGTAAGGAGGATGGCCAAGATCAGCAATAGGAAAGCGGTTCAAGCAGCGCAACACGGCACGCACATGCCAGGCTCTGGCGGTCCAGGAGCTGCAGGGGTACCCAACCCAGCTGGAGCTGGACTCGCCGCAGGTCCTGGTCCCAGGCAACCTGGCATGAGCATGGGAGGGCAACAACTACATCATCACCACGAACATCCGGGCGGCGGGGCACCCGGCAGCAACGAGGATGTCAGTGGTATGTTCAACCACCAGATGTGATTGTTTTGCGAAAAAAGGCGAGGGTGCGATGGGTATTGAGATACGAAAATGGGTCCTGTCATTTCTGGGTGCATGTACATTACTTGTGGGCGTAAACACCTTCCCCTACCATCCACGGCGTATGCAGATACGGATACGAATACGACGGACTTCAATGCGGCGGCTAATTTCATTTTTCTCTTGTGTAGCAAGCAATGACTACAATGACGGACCGCAAACCCACCACCATCAAGCTCCGAACGGCCAAGGCAGCTCCAGCGATGTGCGACAAACGCATAACTTTTACCCAACGTATCCAACACCAGCCAGTTCAGGAAACCCTTCTATGCCACCCCTTCACAGCGCGATGGATCAACTGGGCTCGCACCCGTCTTCGCATTCTACTACCGTCGCGACTGCGAAACAAGAGGAAGGCGAACGCAACATTGCCCTATTCGGTGACCTGCCTGAAGCCAAGCGTCGCAAATTCATCCTCGTAGACGACGCGCAACGAGGCACACGGGTACGGGTGCGAGTAATGCTTGACCAAGTGCAAATGGAGGAGATGCCCGATTCCTACCGCAAGAGCAACTCGGTGTATCCGCGCTCGTACTTCCCGACACAGATGCAGTCACCACCGACATCACCCCGCGGCTCGCGCTTCTTCGACGATCCTGAAGACGACAGCGAGGAGGGCGGAGTTGCTGGAACGGCGCCCACGACCGGCAGGACGCTGGTATCGGTGCCGATGATGGATGGCTCGGAGGCCAAGGTGCCAAAACCGAAATTGACTCGGGCGAAGAGGAGGAAAGAAGTCACGCTGAACGACCTCGGCTATCGCATGAGCTGGAGCCAGAGCCGGGTGTTCTCGGGGCGGACGTTGTTCCTGCAGAGATCTCGTAAGCTCATTCAGACCCAGACCGTATCATTTTGGGATTCGCTAATGGCTTTGTGAACAGTCGACGCGTACCGCAACAAGATGCGCAGTACCATGATTGCAGCGGGCCAAGACGTCGGCTCAGTAGCACCACACTTCGAGACTCGCGTCGGGAAGCGTAAATGGTTGGAGAGAAGCAAGAGGGCGAAGCGTGAGCCTACACCTTAAGTACCTGATCGAATCCTTCCGTCTTTCGAATAATGGTTCGCGGCGCAGTGGGGATCCCGTATTACGGTCTCGTTCCACGGTTCAACAAACTCGGTTATGCATGCGCTTACGCCATCCCTGCTCTCAAGCGGCAATGTCTGGGGCATTGAAGGCCTCCTTCCGGAAAGGGATGTGATTGCATATTTGTGATTTAACTTTGCTGTTTACTTGCTTTTCCTTCGTAACATGTACTCATCTACTTCATCTAGCCCACGGCGCTTGTTCAGCGGTTTGTTTTGTTTCCGTACGAGTATACCATGTGTCGCTCTTTTACGTTTCGCTTCAATGTTCTTGCTGCTTCACGGGTGCTCGATATCCCTGCGCGAACATTTCGCGCATTGTTACGGCTGTTCATGTCACGGCTACTCTGTCGGTCTGCTGGGGCACATGATATACGGGAAGATAAAAGCGTGGATCCGGTAACGCTGGTGGCTTCAAGACGGGAGAAGGCATCTCTGTTACACAGTATGTAGAGCTAGCTAGTGTTTCAAATCACGAGTCGACTACTGCATACACGACGCCAGGCCAAATGGTGTCGCTTACTGAGACCTATACGCGTGCCTCCCACTCTCGGCGCGTTAAAGGAGCTTGATTCGAGAAGCCTTGATGCAAAAGAAACCGCCCGCTCAACGTCCTCGACCGCTTTTGCTCAGAGTAAGCCCGCAGCATCTGACACGCAAAGCGGCACGCGCAACTCGAGCTCCACACCATGTCTCTCAGCCTGCCACACCTTCGTTGATCTTCTTCATCGCTGGTCCCAGCCTTTGATCCCTAAAGGCTCTAGAAGGCGTTATCCTGACACCAACTACGTACATAAGTCAAAATAGACCACCAGTTCGCCGTACACCCTGCCCACCCGAGGATCCTCTGGGTTGTCACTGTGCGCGGCGCGCATGACATTCCGTCTTGTTATCATTTCGTCCTGGCAAACGTATCCTAACCCTAATGGGTTGAAGGCCGCTCGAGTGCTTGATCTGACGGGCGTAACTCGGGCGCAGGGTGCTCCGCTACTGAGTACTATCTTTCACTGACATGTTATATATTTCTGGACTTGATGTGAGGTGAGGTGGACATACAGCAAACCAACATCATATTACTCTAGCCTCACCATCGGGTGCAGAGTATAGCAATTGGGGGCTTGTGTTGCCAAAGCGAACGCCTATTTATCCCGTATTTATGAACCGGAAAGAGAGGGTATATACACTCTGAACCCACTATTCCACATTCCCTAACGCCCCTTCCTGTGCCAATATGTCTGCATCAATACCAGTCCCGCATCCGTCATCCAGCAACGCACACAGTTCATATTCCAAACGCCTCGCTCCTCCACCAACTTCATAACCTCTCCCCTCACAACTCCCTTACCACCACCCCACCCTCACCCCCTCCTCAACACCGCCGCCCCAGGCGGCGGCTTCCTCTCCCCAAAATTGTGCAACCTCTCTCCAATCAAATAAACCTCGTCCCTAATCCTACCCCTCCACCTCCCCGTCGCCCTAACCAGGCCCCACACGCACCAGCACCCCACCGCCAGCGCCAGGACGGCCGGATACGCCATCCTGTAGATCCATCTCTGCGTCTCTTGGTCCGCAGCCGCGTAGTACGTTACGTTAAGGGCGTGCGCAAGGCACCACGGCGTCCCGATTACGATGATGAAGAGCGTCGCCAGCGGGAGCACGAACCCGCGCGTCGCGAGCCGCGCGTCGGGGTTGAGGTAGCCGTCTCTGACGACGGCGCGGAGGGCGCGCGCGGGGCGGGATGCGCGGTCGAAAAGCAGGATACGCGCTGCGATGCGCGCGTACAGGAAGCCGAGGGTCCAGTCCTGGATCAGGTGGATGATGTGGGTTTGGTCGGGCGCGAGGTAGGCGTGCAGGGGGATGAGGAGGTAGAATTCGAGCAAGATGGCGAAGGCGAGGGGGAGGAGGAGCAGCAGGGTTGTGTAGACGTAGAGGATGCTGAGGATGCGGGTCGTGGTATCGAGGAGACGGGTTAGCGTTAGGCGGGCTGAGGACGTTGGCCGTGAGGTTAGCGAGGCGAGGTGCGCGAGGAGAGTGCGGTGGCGCGTGGTGATGTAAGCGAGGCTGCCGAGGATGTAGCTCCCGACGGAGTAGGCGTAGATGTCGTTGATACGCACGCTGGATGGTATCAGGAATGAGAGGATGGTGCGGCCGAAGAGCAGAGGGACGATGGTGCAGCCCACGCCTGTGGCGGCGGCAAAGGCCCATATGGTGAGGACGAAAAGGGCGATTCGCGCGCGAAACCACGGCGGGACGTAGACCATTGTTGTCATGTCGGACCTGCGGGCGTGGACGCCGCTATGCTCGTCCTTGCCGTCTTTTCTTCGGTTGTTCGCATCTACTTCCACGAAGACGGGCTCGCCCTTGGGTATCCTTACTTGATCCGAGGCTGGTGCCCTGACGTATCTGCCTTCCCAGAGGAAGTAAACCTCTCGTTCCCGATCATCCGCGAGCAACTTGCGGTCTTCGCCGATTACGGGCTCGTCAACATTGCCTCGTTTCCCCTTCAACCAAGCGGACCAGGTTCTTCGCACGTGGTGGCCTTCTTCATCAGGCTGCCTCTCGCCAAACAAGAACTGAGACAGCCGAAGAGTACGCGCGCACTTCCGGAACCACCACTCGTACATTGTGTTTAGTCCGTCCGCAGGTTTGAAGATCTTGATGACAAGAGGCGTGAGAAAGTTGAAGAAGAGCAAGTCCAGGGGAAACTCCAAAGCAGGATCGTTTGATACCCAGTGTATCGGGAGGACGCTGCTGGCTGCGTAGTGGAGGCTCCAAACCACGCCTCCAAGACACACAATGACCAGCGCACCGTAGACGAGGGCGCTGAACGCGATCTTCCTGAGCTGCGACATGACACTGCGCTCGAGAACGTCGCGGACAGGGTGGAAGGTCGGGTCATCTGGATCGCGGATGAAGTAGAGAACACCCCGGCGCATAATCTTGCGGCACATTGTGACGAAGAGCGCGAAATGGAACATGTAGCAAGTGCCGACGAACCAGTGAACGAATGCTGATGTCCACGGGGATCTCATAGTGAATTCAAACCTGGAGATGAAAGACGCGTTTTCGAATACCGGCAGTAATGCGGCGTCAAGTAGAAGGCCGCAGTAGAGAGGAAAGGCCAACATCTCGATGCTGATAATCAAGATGACCTTCAACACCCCTCCAGCTTGCTGCAAGACGTCGGATAAGATGTCCTCGATCTTTCTGCCCTGCTGGGAGTTTGTGATGGGTCTGCCGAGTCTCAGGTATCCCGCGCCGGCCAAAGCAATGCTGACATAGCCTGCAAACACAGCAAAGGATCGGTCCGTAGCACTCCAGAATCCTAAAGACGGATCTAGTGTGGCACTTTCCTTGGCAGCAAGAACGACGGCACGCTGGAGCGAGAGATTCTTCAACACCTTCAACGGCCCAAGCATATAACCCAACTCGAACAACATGGAAAACGCAAATGCGTTGACCGACTGAATGGCTTGCGGTATTCTGACCCAAATCTCATAGACTACATGTTGCGGGGTGCAAGCGTCGAGGTTCCTGAAGAAGAACAACGCGGTCTGGACGACAAGTTCCATGCCATATGATGCCTGGCTCTGGATCGCTCGCAAGGCTGTGTGAGATTTGAGAGACAGCTCAAGGAGGTCCAGGCTGAGGGTTGCGCTAGCTGCGTTGATAGTTCTGAACGTGCGCAGGAAGGCAGTCTCGGCGGCCGTTTTGAGCGACTCGGCGATTGCATCAACTGAAGTCCCCTCTGAAAAGTGTGACATAAGATGTCTCAGGTACGGTGCTAAAGGACGGAGCGCAAGTGTCAACCCGTAGGAAAGCGCTGCGGCAGAGAACAGACATATGTCGAGTATGAAGTCTGCGCTGGCAGAAATGACCTGAAGCGGCAATTTCACGACGACAGCCGGGTTGCCTAACACAATCAGCGCGGCTTTGCCGAGCATGTATGGAAGCCAAACGGCTCCAGCGACCGACACTGAGATCAGCACTGCGCTGAACATGGCGTTCTGGAAGAGGCCCAAGATAGGGCCCTGCATGCCGATCAGCTCGAGGATGCCCTCAAGATCTTCGGCATCTTCTATAGCATCCTGGTCGTTAATGTCGATGCCAGCTTGAGCAGCAGCTGCTGCAACCTCTGGGTCCTGAGCGGGGCCATCTGCAAAATCCCCCGCGCCGTCAAGCGGTGCTGGGCGCGCTAAGGCGACGAACGGTGCTTCATTGGCAATGTCCTGTACTATGTGCTCGTCGTTTGGTACAAGCCGAGCGTCTTCAGCTTCGCTGGGGCGACATCGCCCCACAGCCAGTCGAGCAATCGATCGAAGAGGCCTGGATGCGGTACATGAGGCTGCTGTGTTAGGTTTTGTTGCATGTGCACAGCGTCATCCGCTCGTAGCTCCTGGGTCGCCGCAGGAACAGAATCGAGCGGTGTAGGGCTGGGCAGAGTGCTATCATGCGTAGGATGTGCAGAGCTATCCGCGGCCGTGTCACGACTCCCATCATCAAGTGCGTCATGGGATGGGTGTCGGCCTCCCACTTTGCGTTGTGCTGGAGACGAGGAAGAATCTTTAGTGTGCACTGTCGCCTTATACTCCCTAAGCCTGGGGGTGTGTTCTCTGTCGTTCGGATTCTCGCTTGAAGCATCCGAATCGGAGTATGATCCGGCGTAAGATGTGGCGTTTCGCGCAGAGGCTTCCAGTAAATCGCTGACGTTCTCATACTTCATGACTTGAGCGACATTTGCCTTCCCCTTCCCCTTGTCCCTGACTTCATCTGATGTCCGGTTGACTCCTTCATCATTACTGTCGTCATCTGACTGTGACACATCTTGCCAGCTCCCTTCGCTGTTCCGATCGACTTCGACCGTCCCCGATAAAGGATCTTCCACATCCGAGCTTAGCGTATCTTCCTCAAGGCTCCGCTGGATTTCGGTCGCTAGGAACGACTTTTCTCTTATTGGCATGCTCGGTCTTGAGGGCGATTCGATGCGAGAGCGCTGTTGGTCTGTAATGTTGCCTTGATCATCACTAGTGACCGGAGCTGCAGGATTGCTCTCCGGTGGTGCGCTAGGCCCCTCTTCAGCAAGCTGAATTGACTCTGACCCGGATGGTGCTGCAACGTTTGCCAAGACAGCTCTCGCTCTCATAATCCTCTTGACTCCTTCGAACCATGCACGTTCTTCTGGACCTCCCCGATCGACGATATCGGCGATTTGGGAGTCTGTGAGACCTTGACATATGGCGTCACGGAGGTCCGGTGGTAGTGCATGCACCATCTCCAGCAATTCTACCGATAAATGATCGTCTCCGTCTTCAGGTCGTATGCCAGAAGCGGATGCTGCCGAAGCCGCGTCATCTCTTCCGCTCGGCGGTTGAGAGCCGTCAGAGGCCGTGATTACTGCTCCTGATTGAACTTCAGAAGAGTCCGTTGGGCGCTGTTCTTGTTCGGTGCTTCCGGATGCCGGTCGTAACTGCGCTTCATCTCTTTCATTATCGGCTTGCCCCGCCGCATTATCGTTGTCATTATCTCCGTCTATTGGAACTGGTTCTACAGGCGCCTCTGCAGCCTGCGGAGCATCACCCGCGTTAAGGGCAGCCAAATTCATCGCCGGTTGTTGCTGCACCACCCACTCGCGGATGAGAAATATGAGAATGAAGGCAACTACTACAAGGAGCGTAATGATCTGACCTTCCAACACGTCGAGGATCAGCCGGTTTAGTAGGGGCGATGACGATATGGAGCTGAAGAATGATATTTCTGACAGGAGCGAAGAGTGTTTGTGTGCGAGCAGGCCCGCCGTGGTGGAATTAGCATCAATCGAGCCCAGCTCATGGCCGTAGTGGTTGAGCCAGTGTGGGTAGCCGATGAAGAACTGCTTAACAAAGGTGAATGCGGTCGGCTCTCCTGCACTCATATTCAGAGTCTGGGAGTAAGGCCTTAGAAAAGACCGTAGTAATGGAAGTCGCGTGATGTTGCTTGTCAAATTTAGGCTAGTGGGTGATTCGGGAGCGAACAAGGCCGAAAGAGGTTGTCCGCTGGCTGGCTGCGCTACCCGTACGTCTCGTACCCAGCCTGCATCTCCGAGCCAGAACAGACTCCGCCAGACGATGCGCATGCACCACGGCAGCCACAGCAGCCAGACAGCGACGACCAGCAAGCCCCGGCCCCATGCAGCGATATGTCCGAATATGTGAATCAGCGCTCTTCGAAGGAAGACGGTTGTCGGCAGGCTGCTAGGCATCTGTGGGTGGTAGAGCTTCGTGAACCTGAAGGGGGTCTTGCACAGCTCGCAGTGTTTCTTCTGGGAGTGGGACAGCCACTGCATCAGGCAATCCTGGTGGACGAACTTGATGCTACCACTGCATTTGCAAGGGTAGAACAATGGCTCTTCCTCTGTGCCTTCGCCCCTGCAGACCCTGCACACGTCTGGTTCGTCTGGAGCTTTCCCTGAGGGCTTGTTCGGAGCATAGGCAGGGTCGTTCATGATATCGGGTTCGGTGGAGGGCCCTGCGGGCGGCTGTGAGGGATGCTCTGATGCCATGGTGAGGATCGTTCTACCGCCTGTCGAGAGTGCAGAGAGGGCAGAGAGGGTAGGACAACAGCGGCGTTCGTCTGAAGAAGGACAGGATGGACGCCGGAAAGGCAAACAAGGTTGGTATTAAGGTACCATCGGGAGCTGCAGCAGAGCGCACTGCTTTGTCTTTACAGATGGGCGGCTGCGGAAGCTGGCAGTATGGTTCCTTCTGGAAGAGTTCTTAGAGAGCGGGATGGCGACCGCGATGGAGTGTTCTCCTACGGTATCTAGTCGAAGTGGGTGGAGGCAGGTTGATATTGCTGGCTGACGCTGCCAAATGTCTCCGGTTTCTGGGGAAGTGACAAGTGTGGCGCACCGTAGTTCTCCCGATCAGGCGGCGGCCTCTTACACGTGAATTTCAGGGTCCGATGCGCTCGCGTGCACCTGCTGGCGGCGGAGATGGTGCTCGGAGTGGAAGAGCACTGCACACCTGAACTCCAGAGATGGTGGATGCCTCAAAAGATAGAAATCAAGAGCAGAACCCAAGTCTGGATAATTCACGATCAGACTGCTATGTCCACAGTCCCGGGGCATCAAAACAAGGGGGCTTTGAGCGCCCGCGTGGACTGCCCGTTCTCCGTTCTGCACACCGCCTTATGACGTTCGCTTCCGCAGGTTGGCGCCTTGCCCGGTTTTTGTGCCACAAGCCACACCTCAGCCCGGGGCCAGCTTCCTGCCAGCCAGCAGCGCCTGGGAGCTTTTCTCGAATCTATCAACAACACTCAACTGCAGAAACTATTCGAGGCAGGCCTCGTAAGTCATCGTGTTCTTACTTACACCACATACGGCTGTATGCTAACTAATGCTTGGGCAGGGGACGCACATATTGAGACACGCGAATCCTTGTCCGGGCTCGTGACACACCGCCGTCCTTGTTCAAGGAGCGAAGCTGGACTAGTTGTTGGGACATCTCCCTTTCAAGAGCCAGTCATGGCTGCGAATGGGCGGGCAAAGAAGTCCAAGGCCAGTCAATCGACCGGACCTGTCGACACCAAGATGAACGGACACGCAAACGGGCACGTCTCGCGGCCGTCCAAGCCTGTCAGACAGAGGAAGAGGAGGAGTACATCTGGTCGAGGAGTCAGCATAGCTGCCAGGTCCGTTACTCCGACTATAGCTCATCGACACCCTTCTCTAACGATGTCGCGTTCGATAGATTACTGCTCTGGTACACGATAATCACAGTCCTATTCCGCTGCCCGTCATCTCCCGCGGAGCTCACAGATGATTCTCCAAAAGTCTGCAAACCCTACTTTACAGTGCGGACACACACATTGCCATACACACAGCCTTACTACGACGCCTACGTAGCCCCATACGTGGAAAAGGCTCGTCCGCACTATGATCGCTTCAACAAGCAGATCATAACTCCCGCGGCTGCCTTTACCAACCAGAAGTACGAAGCCTACGCCGCTCCTCGAGTGGCCGAAGCACAAAAGTACGCACACTCTCAATGGGAGAAGAGTGTTCGCCCTCAGCTGCAAACAGCTCAGGCCAAGGCCAAGGCACAATATGACGCCTCTCTGGCTCCACACGTCGACAAGGCGTCAGCTGTGGTGCTTCCGTACTACGACAACGCGAGATCAACGGTTCTTGGTACATACCATCAAAGGCTCCTTCCGGCGTATGTCGCCTCCCTGCCATATGTTCAGCAGGTGTACGCTCACGGCCACCATCTTACCGTGGACGTGGTATACCCGTACGTCAAAATGGCCCGCCAGTCTTCCACCTCCTTCTTGAAGCGTACCATCTGGCCCAGACTCCGAATCTTGTACGGCGAGAATGTCGAGCCTCAATTGATGAGGATAAGTGAGAGGCTTGGTCGGTACAAGGACGGCAAGAAGCTGGAAGCCGCCGTGGAGTCCGTTGAAATGTATGTATACTACCACGCAGCGACGTCTTTATCGTTACTGACTACAAGCAGTTCTTCGTCCCTTAGCTCTGCTACATCGACGGTCGAATCCCTGACATCTTCGGCCGGGACCATCGTCGAAGCTGCGCAGTCCATTGAAACACCAACTAGCTCTGCCATAGCTGAAACTCCGGAGAGCAAAGATGATACGCGCGAGAAGATCGAGAACGATCTGAAGACATGGCAGGAGAAATTCAGCAGAGCTGCAGACAAAGGGAGCGAAGACCTCGAAGGCCGTGTCAAGGAGATCTCCGAGCGACAGATCGACAGCCAAGCGCATGGTGTGGGCAAGGCGCTTGTAGTCGAGCTCGAGGGGACAACAGAGGCATCCGTTCAACGTGTAAAGGACACCATTACGCGGGTGGTCAGGAAGCTCCCGGATAACCCATCAGACGATGATCTTACCTCAGCCTACGAAGAAGTCAATTCCGCTACTCGAGCGGCAGGCCAGTCCATCAAATCGAAAGCGCAAACTATCAGGGCATGGAAGCAAAAGTATGATGAGGAGACGTTCAACTTGGTTAAAGCCGCTTCTGATTCTACTCTTGAGGTCATCGATAACATTCGTGACCTCGGACTTCAAGAGATTGGTATGCGCTGGGCCTGGATGGAAGGCGTTACGTACAAAGACTGGGCCAAATACCACGCTCTCAAGAAGACTTTTGATGAATGGCGGGATGAGGTTCAAGCTACTGCCATGGGGCACGAAGGCCTCCACAAGGCTAAGCAAGAAGGACACAAGATTGAAGAGGAAGCCATGAAGATCGCGGAAGAAGCGGCGAAGGAGCTCGCTAGACTCAAGGATGTCGCGAAGTGGAAGATTTACGCGCAGGACGGCACTGACGACTTCAGCACCAAGGTTATCCCTGCTGCGGCGGCTAACATCTACCAAAAGGTCGTGGGCAAGGTCAGTGATGCAAGCTCGGCCGTCGTCGGAAGTTCACAAGGCACGATGGAATCAATTGCCTCTTCAGTGTCCAAAGGTGCCGCCAACGCTGCATCGAGCGCCTCATCTGCAGTGGTGGGTACGGAGACTGGCAGTGTAGAGAGTGCTGCGTCGAAGGTATCTGCAAAGGTTGTTGGGACCAAGCAACCGGTCGCTGAAAGCGTCGCCTCCGTCGCGGAGGGCAAGGTTAAGGCAGCTTCCTCCAAGCTGTCGGAATCCGTGATCGGGACTGAGCCTGGGGTTGCTGAGAAAGCAGCAACGAGGGTATCAGAAGCTGTCGTTGGCTCTCAGGCGGCGACTGACAGCATTGCGTCCGTGGCAAGCTCACAGGCCAGCGCCGCATCTGTTGGGGCACAGAGTGTTCTGTCAGCCGCAAAGTACAAGAAAGACCAGGCCAGTGCTTCCATAATCGGGACACCTCCACCAGTCCACGAATCCCTGGCCTCAGAGGCTTCTTCCAGTCTGTCATCCGCATCCTCGAAAGTATCGTCGAATCTGCACTCCGTATCGTCTGAGGCGTCTTCCAGCCTCAGTTCTGCCTCATCTGCTGCGTCGCAAGCATACTCATCCGCGAAAAAGCCGGCCAAGAAAGTCTGGGGTGGCGCCATGGCTGAGGTTGTCACCGTCTCAAAGATTGTTATCGAAGATGACATTGTGGAAGACGACACTTCATATTCCGAGAAGATCCAAAGCATCGTCAGTGGTGCTGGCGACCGGGCAGCAGATCTTACGAGAGCCATTAGTGAGGCACTCATGCAGCCAGCCACTGCGACCGGCACTCAGGGAAGTATCGAATCAATCACCTCGCTAGCTAGCGAACAGTACGAGAAAGCCATGTCTGCGGCATCGAGCGTGCTTTACGGCGCGGAGCAGGGTACTGCTGAAAGTCTATCGAGTGTGGCAGCTGACAAGTACGCGCAAGCTGTTACAGCGTAAGTGAACATTATTTTTATCTATGCGAGGTATACATACTGAAGTTCTTGCAGGGCTTCGTATGCTATTTACGGCACGCCAACGCTGGCCCGTCAGTCCCTAGCAGCAGAAGCCAGCTCTCGCTACGACGACGCTGTCAAGCTGGCTCAGAGTCAATATGCCGCCGCTCAGTCCCGCATCTCGGAGCAGGTCTACGGTACGCCGAAGCCTGTACACGAAGAGATGCTATCCTCAGTCCAACAAGCCTATTCTGGGTCTTTGTCAGCCGCTAGCGAGAAACTCCAGGCGGCCTTGGCATATACCGAGAGCGTGGAGAGCATGGCATCCAGTCCTACACCAGGAGCGCTTGAATCAATCTCTGCCATTGCCTCGTCGCGCCTTGCTGAAGGGTTGAGCCTTGCATCTGCGCAGTACACGAGTGCTAAGATCGCCGTTGGTGCCCAACCTACTCCTGCTCATCAACAATACATGGCGGACGCACAGCGGCGGTACTACGAAGGTATCGGCATGGCACACGCACGCTACTCTGAGTTCATGGACGCTGCCTCGAGTGCAATCTACGGTACACCCACTCCCGCCTACCAAAGCCTCATGGACCAAGCCTCTAGCTCAATCATCGGCACTTCGACCCCAGCGTACCAGAGCGTGCTCTCAGCCGCACAAAACCAATACGAAGCAGCGGTCGACGCAGCATACTACAACTACCAGGCCCTTCTCCGCTCGGCCAGTTCAGCAGCCGGCAATTCCCCCGCCCAAAGCCTCGTGGACTCTGCTTCCTCCCAGTACGACTCCGCCGTCTCCGTGGCCGCCGCCGCCCTGTCCTCAGCCTCCTCGCACGCAAGCACAGCCATCTACGGCACGCCCACCGGTAGCCTCGAATCGATCGCCTCCGCCGTCTCCGGGCGCGCCGAGTCCGTCGCCTCGGTCGCCAGCTCCGGCGTCATCGGCTCCGAGACCGGCTGGACGGAATCGGTCGCCTCGCAGGCCTCGCAGAACTGGGAAGCGCTGGTCTCGAAGGCCAGCGAACAAGTCTACGGCCAGCCGACGCCCTTCACAGAGTCTATGATGTCGCAGGCCGGCGCCTACGGCGCCCAAGCCACCGAAGCAGCCGCGGCGCAGTTCGCGGCGCTGCAGGGCTATGTGGCCGAACTGGTCGCAGGCCGGGAACCGGACTTCACGGAGAGCGTCATGAGCCGCTTCAGCTCAGCCTACCACACGGGTTACGGCGCCATGGCGTCCTCGGCCTCGTCGTATGTCTCGGACACGTACCACTCCGCGTCTTCGGTCGTGTCGTCCGTCTTCACGCCCCCAGCGACGCTCGAAGCGATCCTTAACTCCGCGAGTGACCAGATCAATGCCGCCGTCGAGGCCGCGAGCGTCCAGATGTACGGCACGCAGAAGGGCACCGTCGAGCAGGCTACCGAGGCGGCCGCGAGCGCGTATAGCTCCGTCCAGGCGAGAGCGAGCGAGGCGATCTACGGTACGCAACCTTCCTACGCGGAGGTGGCGCAGGCGTCTTTCTCGGACGTTGCGGCGTCGGCGCAGAGTGCGATTAGTGTCGCTATTTACGGTACCCCGACTGGGACTGTCGAGGCTGTTACCAGCGGCGCTGCGAGCGTTTACTCTTCGCTCTCGGAGGCTGCGGGGGATAGCCTGTCTGCTGCGGGCGAGGTGGTGGGGGATTCGATCGCTGCTGCTACGTCGGCGATGGGCGACACGTACGCCGCTGCCTCGTCGGCTGTTGGCGACTCTTACGCCTCGGCCAGCTCGGCCGTCAGCTCGGCGGTCTATGGACCTGAGCAAGGGGCGGTGGAGAGTGCGAGCAGTAGGCTCGCGGCCGCGCTGGAGAGCGCGCGGGCCAGGTTGGCCGAGATGGCGGAGTCGAGCACCGAGGCGGTTGGGGAGAAGTTGGAGGCGGCGAGGAGTGGCGTTGAGGAGATGGCGAGTAGTGTGAGCTCCGCGGCGGCTAGAGGGACTGCGAGGGGGAGGGAGGGGTGAGGGATGAGTTGTAGATGCCGGGCTTGGTGTGGGGGATGAGGTAATGGGGGAGGGAGTAGGGGTGTGGTGCTGATACCCTAGATTGATGGAAAAGGGAGGTGGTGGGAGTGTGGATATCGGATAGGAATGCGGATGTGGGTGTGGGCATGCGTGATGAGGAGATGATAATACTGGTTCTGGCTTGTGTATAATCATCGCTTCGCTGAGTGGACGGGTTGGGGCTTAGTTCGGGTGCTTTTCTCTTGTAGGCTATATTCCCCGCACGCGGATGTAGGGTCACATAATCACTTTTGAGATTTGCCGAAGATGTGTTTGATTGGATTTTGGGTGCTGATGCTCCATGAGCCATGTGCTCCTCAACATAATCTAATCTGGTGTTGTGTTCCTAAAGCTTATGGGATGAGCCAGCAGTAAGGAATTTGATGATCTACAATTTGGTTGACCAGGGTTGGCTTCTGTTGGTACGCCTCACGGTGTTGCGCCTCTCATGGACGTACAGTGGTGATATTCACTCGGCTGCGCTAGTGTTGCCTCACCATAGGTACATTGTCTTGGTCTTGTACTGTAGATGCTTTCATGCAGTATGCAACCTTCCAATACAACTTCAGGCGCATATCAGGAGCTCCGAGTCGTAGCTACATAGCCACTCAGCTCCAGCCCAGTTAATGCCGGTCACTGACTCGAGGCTTCTTTGATGGGCTGAAATTGGGTTTTCGCTATGCTGCTGTCCGGTCCCGTCGGGCACGAAATCTGGGCTCGGAGCGGGACGAGAAAGCCACCGAGAGAGGCTCAAAATGAAGGTTGCCGACGTGAACGCGAAAATACGGAGCACAACCGGCAGCAGATATTTTGACCTTCCCTCGCACCTTGCCATCCGCCTCGTGACCCTGTCCATGCTCGTGATCTTCGAAGATGCTTGGCGTGCTCGTCATCCTCAGCCCGATGTTTGACCAGCGCTGCCCGACTCGTTTCAGTTCTCACTCCAGAACGACAGCTGCACGTGACGGCTTGTTGAAAGGCCAACTGACAGACAGAGGATCCGGACGGCCGTTCATCTGTCATCGCATCCGCAGGCAGTAAACACAAGTTCTACCATCGGCTGCTGTGCCCGTCCCTTGGTTGAAGGGCTTTTGACCCTGCATTCAGCCTCTCGAATCCCACCAGGCCTGGAGGAAGCATCACTCGTACGGACGATCTCCCATCATACGACTCCAAGAAGCCCTGCAGCGCCGCTCTCCAACTGCCCAAGATCTGCAGGGCTCCGCTAGAACGCCCCATAAATCTCGACAAAATACTCGTGGAGGCCCTCGGGTAGCGGCAGAGGATGAAGCACTGGCCGGCTTAGGCATCGACGTCGTCTTACGAGGCTTGTCCTACGCTGCAATCTTCACCGGCCAAACACCCCCCGGTGCTGAGAGCCCATATCCAGAAGGTACGAGAACAGGACATCTCCCGCTCATCCTCGGACACTCGGCCGCTTCTTCAGTCCTTGCGAACAAATTCTTAGGCGTTGATGCTGACATCATGGGTAGCGTCTTGATAAATAGAACACCGCGGGGCCCTCTGTCGGACAAGGCTGTACAGAGCGTCACCAGACGAATCCTGCCCCCGCATCTCGCGATACACACGAAAGGTGGGTTAGAAGCACCTCTGTTCGTTTCTGGATTCCTTCACTACTGCTTGCGAGAAGTTGCGCTGCCACGTTGAGGATATCAGAGAGGCGCCTGCTGGGTTACCGTGGTGGAACACGCCAGCGAGACCAAAAACAGACTCTTGCTTACTGCATCCACCGGGCGGCTGAGGCCCAGGGCTCTGGAAGCGTTCCTGGCACTGAGACTATACCGGCGCGACTAACATATCACAACAGAACTCAACCCGGCGATGGACTCGCGCCACTACTACCGTCCAGGCTCGCCGGGTAGCCGCCGCTATGCCGCCCCAGAAAGATCGTCAACCGGCACCCTCGGCGCTTACGATGCTGCATACTATGCGCGAAGCAACCGGGATGCCTACACTTCACCCAGATCAAGCGGAGAGCGGGTGGGTGGCGGAGTTATACCGATTTCAACCACAACCTACGCCAACCCTCCAGCGAGCGCATCAAGCAGGTCAGCCGCCGCGGCCTACGACATCTACACCAGCCGACCACGAAGGTCTACTTTAACCGAAACCGAATCCGCTGCCATCCCGCGACAAACCGTCAGCACTCTGACACCGACCGTTTTACCCGTCCGATCGTCCGCCACACGCGCAGCTATTCATCATGCGCCGGACAGACCGTCTAGCCCACTTGCACAGACGTGGGATTCGCGGGACGCTCACATAACACCGGCCTCGTCTGCTCCAAGACAGCACAAGACCATTTACAGCGTGGACGATGGAAAGTCACGGCTGATTGATGAGAGGGACATAGGAGGTCGTAGAAGAGAAAGTTTGGAAGGTCGTAGTCATGGAGAACCGAGACGTGAACGGCACAGGGGCTATCATCTCAGCGGCTCAGCAAGACAGGACTTCAATGGAGAATCATATTCATACACGGATCCTGCAGGCATGTACCGAGACACGGAGCCCCGCTGGCGGCAACGGCGCGGCAGTGTCGACAGCGGAAGAAGGGAAAGGCCGTCCAGCATGATCGAGTCCTATCCTCCACCACCGAGGGCATCTACTACCAGAGATATGAGACCGCCTCCATCCACCCGCGGTTTCGACAAGATTAACGCCGGTATTGCCAGGAGGGAAAGCCTACGCGATCCTGTCCGGTCTCCCACACGAGGATCGTCCGGTGACTCCTACGCTTCATACCCCGATCGAGACTCATATGGCGCTCCATCGAGGACTGACTCTCTACGGTATCCTACAACTATCCACCAGGGTCGCGACGCTCGAGATTATGCTTACCAAGACGATTACGACGATGACCGCCGAGGTTCTATACGCCGTCGGTACGAAGATCCGGATGTTGAGAATCGCGGCTTTGGTATCAGGAGCGGCAGCGTCGACCGCTATGGCTCTTCCCATGAAGACAGCCTGCCATCTCGTGACGACCGAAGAGTCGCGCCCACTTATGCGATTGAGCCTGCTGTTCCAATGCCAACCTACCAAGACTACGCTCCAGAGGCTGGCGTTGAGGAGACCAGACGTGACCAGGACCTTCGAGACAGGGAGTACATCATGGAGCGGGAAAGGGACCGCGAAAGGGACAGAGATAGGGAGAGAGATAGGGAAGTGGAGCATGAGCGTGAGCGGGACCGAGACCGAGACCGGCCTAAAGAACGAGACTACGATCGTGAACGTCGAAGGGATCGGGACCGTGACCGTGACCGTGACCGCGATCGCGATCGCGATCGCGACCGAGAACCAGATACGGAGCTCAATCTGGTGAGTGAACGTCGGCGGCGAGAGCGGGAACGCGAGCGAGAACTCGAACTCGACGAAGGTGGCCACATCCCGGCTGGCATGGTTCCAGTTGGGGTGGCTGCAACTGCTGCACTTGGCGCCGGCGAAAGTGTTTACAAGAAATCTCGAGACCGCAGATACGATGACGATGACGACAGACCTCGTCGGCACCGCGAAAGGGACCGAGAGCGTGACGACGTTGGTCAGGTCCCACCAGGCGCACTACCTGCCGCCGGCGGGCAGATGCTGCGTACGCTGCGGGTGAATCTCTTGACAAGAAGCCCCGAGAACGCAAGTACGAAGACGACGAGGACCGAACTCGGCGCCAGCGTGAGCGCATGCCTGGCGATTTCGAGGACGTCGAGCCTCGTGAGCGCCGGTATGTGGATGAGCCGCGCGATCGGGATGATAGGAACAAGGACCGGCGCGATAAAGCTCCTACAGAGGCACTGGACCCTGACGAAGAATATCGACGCCGCGTACAGCAAGAACTTGAGCGTAGCAGTCAGGCCGCGGCAGCCCCCAGTGATTCAAACCGGGACAGAGAGCGACGTCGCACAGAGCGTGAGCGAGAGCGAGAAGCAGAAGAGCGGCCACCACGTGATGAACGCGATAGAGTCACTGAGAGCGCTGCTATGGCACCTCTAATTTCACGAGCTCGGGAACCGGAGCACAGTATTCTTCCAGAGTCAGAGAGACATCGCGATCGTAACAATGGTGTCACGAATCAAGCCTTGTACGACGAACCAGCAGAGCTGTTTGACACGCAGCCTCGCGAGACCCGCGTCCAGATTGTCACACCGTCCAAGGAAGCTTCACCACCCCCGCCCGTCAAGAGCATCCTCCGCAGACCTACCGAGAAATTTCCAGAGGACCCGAATCCCATCCGCGAAGGCGTGGCCCCGCTCAAGGACGCGAAGAAAGGCAAGGACATCCCGCCCGGCGCGCGGTGGACCAAAATTGACCGCCGGCTCGTCAACCCCGAAGCACTCGAAGAGGCAAAGGAGCGGTACGAGGAGCGCATGGACTGCGTCATCGTGCTCCGGGTGCTCACGAAAGAGGAGATTCAGAAGTTTGCGGACCGCACCGCGGAAATAAGAGGTAAATATTCATTACCACCCCACCCCGACATCTCACGTCACACTGCGTCCGGGGACGGCGGGGGTAGAGGCAGGCACGGCGGGCCGTCAAGCAACGGCGAGCAATCAGGCGGCGAGCACGTGTCGCACGACAGCAGAAAGCCGTCGTCCCCCTCTCTGACTGCCTTCCTCGGCTCAGTGTTTGATAGCACGATTGATTCACTAACACATTCTTATCAAAGAGCGGCGCTACGACCACGATCGCGAAGCAGACCGTAAAGAGCGGCGACAGCGACGCCGCCGCGACGACCGAGACAAAGATAGGGATTATGACAGCTACTCTGAGGACGACAGGCCGCGGAGGAGTGAGGATGACAGGTCGAGGAGAGTTGTTGAGGACAGGCTCACGGCGCATTAGGGCTTGAAGCGCGGATAGCGGCTGGCCGGTGGGAGAGGAACCCGGTCACCGTCGAGGCCGGCCGGTGCGAAGATCAGGGTCTGGGACGAGGGGACGGGGAGGGAGCCACAGCAGCCGCAGCCACGCATTGCGGGGAAGCGGCGGCTGAACAGTTCAACGTTTGGCCGCGTTCCTCGTCTGAGTCGCGGCAAGTTCCGCAGTCGTACGAGGAAACATGGAAATATACGGTAGGCTGGTCGCGTATCAAATATTCCCCTCTCGGAGCGGCATAAACCGAGGCTGTCGGTCGCCAGCAAGAATCACTACATCTGTGTGACATCAATGAGGGAAAAGGAAAGGAATATCACAATATGCACGGATCATTAGCGAGGCACAACATATGCCAATGATGCTCTACTGTCGTCGCACTTTTCCAAGTTTCAAACACAGCGACGAATGAAACTGAGGCATTTCACATGAAATAGATCGGAGCCGGTCGGGGGTCCCGCAGCTGTCAACCAGTCTGTAGGTGCCGCGGCCCATTTTCGGAGGCGGGGCGATCTCCCTGTCGAGCTAACTTTTACCTGCCACATTCAGCACCCAAGAGTACCAAAGTTCCAAAATTACCACCCCTCGCGGCGGCGGTCTCCAGGGCCGTCCCTTCGGAGTCGCGACAACCTTCAGCTCATCGGGATCTGGGTAACGGCCAAGATCATGGCCGTGGAAGAGTCTAGACCGCGCTTCCGCGCATATGCGCTCCCTTTGTGCCGCCCAGATTTAACCCTCCACTTCTAGTATCATGCCATCTGCGCTTCACTCCCCCCAACTCTGTAACCTCGATTCCTGCAGAACATCGCATATGTGTACTCTCTACCTCCCGGACAGCTCGCCCAACATCCTCCCGCACGCCTACTCGCCGAACCCCTTCTCCGCCCAGCGCCAGCAGTCCATCGCGCGCCTCGCAAAGCGCATCGAAACCTGGACGCGCAGAGAAATGGTCAAGAAGAAAGCCAGCGCGTCCCTCCCCCTCGCCGTCGACATCGTTCTCCCCACCCATGCCTTCAGCGCTCTGAACCTCTTTTCAGAAGACCGACCGGCCTCACCCCTTCCCCCGCCTCACAGTCTTCGAGCTCTGACAACGACGATGCCTGGACCCCGCCAAGCGATTCAGACATCACACCGCACGAGGCGAAGATGCTGGCGCACCTCCGCCGGCCAGACCACGCGCTCATCGAGATGGGACATGCGACGCTAAGGAACTTGATACGGGAGGCGAGGACGAGGCTGGCGGAGGTCGAGACGCTGCTAGATGCGACGGCCACGACGGCCGAGGAGGCCGAGGAGGCTGAACAGTCGACCTCCAAGGACGGAGAGGATATGGACAAGCAGGAGATGGGCGTGGAAAACAAGCTACAAGAGCTGCTAGGTCTGCTGCACGAGTTTGACGAGAAGCTCACGACTTGGACGGACGTTATCACCGGCAGAGACGGCTTCGATGAGTCCGTGGGGAGCATGAGGCAGGAGATGGAGCGGAAGAATGAGAGGGGTCTTAATACGGGCGCCGCCGCGATGCCGGCTGCGGTCAGAGAGCCCAGAGTCGAGCTGTCGAACTTGAGAAGAGCGAGGGAGGAACTGAGAATCGGCACGGACGTGTTGCTGGAAAGGAGGAAAGAGAGATCGAGACTGGGTGAGAAGGTTGAGGGGTGGTTGGCGGATCTTGGGAGCTACCCTGCTGAGATGAGACGGGAGCTTGAAAGCTGGGGTTTGTGGGATGAAGGATCTGTGCCGCTTCGGCACGCTAGATGGCTGGCTTGACCGATCAGGCGCCAGGAAACGGAGATTTGCTGGGGTTTGCTTCTGCGCTGCGAGACAAGTTGCATGATACCCCTCTTTGCATGGCTTTGGCTGCGTCGCCGTGGTGGATAAGGCGCGCATGGATGTAATAAGGAAGGCCTTGCCAGTACAGAAGGACTTTAATGAAGCATCAAGCTCACAGTGGGCAAAAACGCTTGTAATTTTTCTTGGCTTGACTTTTTCCTTCCGAACTGGCATTCGTAGCCTGCTAGGTGCCTCCAAGAAGTTCAGCAGGGCTGCGGTAGCTGGATATGGAAGATGTCTGACGGGCGCGGCATAGTACTGAGCATTATCCTGTGCCCTCGCCGTCGCACATGAACACGCTGTGGCGCGCTTCGGGACGAAAGTAAAGATGATTCAATAAGAAATAGTAAACTCATCCAGTAGCTCACCCTGCCCCAAACACAAACGCCGCCAATGCTTTGTACAACACCATACACACCACCCACACTCCCAATCGCCGTTCAGACGTTCAGTAACCCGGCGGATTAAGTCGCTGCGACACCCTTGTCCACTTCGGCAGTTCTGCACACACACACACACATCACAAGTCAGCCTCAAGTCAATCTCAAACCAGTCCATCCCTCCCGATATCCTCCCTCCCTCGCTCCTGCAGCCAGCCAGCCAGCCCCCCTCCCCTTCCCCCAATAAAGGAAGACCAGCAAAACGTACTATGAATCCCCTTCCGATACTTCTTCGCCTTCCGATCAAATATGGTGTATTTGTCCTTCGGCAGCATCTCGCCCTCGGTCGGCATCTCAGCCTTCCACCGCTCGAGCCCCTTGGTGCTGAGGAACTGTTTCGCGAGCGCGCGGTCTACCGTCGCGACTACCGCGTCGACGTGTTGGAGGCGCTGCCGGTGGCGCAGCTTTTGTGGGCGCGAGAGGCGCCAAGGGATTTTCCTGTGGAGAGGTTAGAAGCTGGCTATCTCTGGCTGCCAAGGAGGTAGGGAATGGCTGGTTCGGCGGCGGTATGGGGTAGTTGGGTGAGGTGGGTGAGGGTGGGGATGGGAGGCATACCAGAGCAGACCGCCTGAGAGGGGCGAGGTAAGTTTGAATGGACCGAACATCGAGGGCGAGCGTGATGTCGGTTTGGGAGATGCTGCTGTCGTGATGAGCGCGGAGGTTGAAGTCTTCGCCGACAGAGCTCTCGTTTGCTTCCGAAGTTGTGCCGGGTTATGCTATCGCGAGTTCAACCTCATCCCACTACGAAGTTAGGCATCCTCCCATTGCGACCGTTCCAAAAGCCTCTGCAGCGGGTTGCTTCAGCCTCACAGATTAAAGGCCAGAGCCATCATGTCCTACTACTTCACGATCATCGGCACAAAAGACAATCCCATCTTCGAGCACGAATTCGGCACCTCAAAGCAAGGCGGAGATGGCGTGGCACGCTTCCGCGAAGAAGCACGGCACATGAACCAGTTCATCGCGCACGCTAGTCTTGACATCGTTGAAGAAGTGCAGTGGGCGAGCGGACAGATGTATTCATGCCCCTACTATCTTCTCACCCCGGCCACAGCTCCCCAAACACTAACACTGCCCACAAACCAGGTACCTCAAGCTCCTCGACCGCTTCCCTCCAGCCACTTACATCTCCGGATTCATAACCGCCAACAACGTCAAGTTCCTCCTCCTGACCTGCCCGTCCGACTCCGCGCCCTCGCGGTCCTCCATCACCTCCGCCGCTTCGGCCCGCTCGTCCAGCTACCCGTCGAGCGCGACCTACAACCCTACTGCGCCGGCTACTGAGGAGGCCGTCAAGAGCTTCTTTTATGAGGTCTATGATGCGTGGCTCAAGACGCTGATGAGCCCGTTTTATCATATTAATACGCCGATTGGAAGTCCGGTGTTTCGGAGTAGGGTTGCGGCGGCGGCGAAGAAGTACTTGTAGGGGGAAGTGCTGGGTGAGGGGTATCGACGAGCTATAGAACCGGCCAGGCGCGGCGAAGAGGGGAAGACGGTCTCATCCATGGCGTCCATTGTCCGGGCGGGCGTAAGCTGAACAAGCTCACGATAGAAGACTGTTGCACTAGGTTGTGGAGCAGCTGTCCTCCACAAGAGCTCGCAGTTGAAGACCGGGAAGCAGAAGGTGCTATGCTCAAGGCGTCAAGTAGAGCTTCATATCCAGCGCAACTTGTCAGGCGCGTCCGGTCAGACGCTCAAGGAAGGCGTTTGTCAACGGGTCTCAAAATGTCAGGTTGAGATCCCCGGCATCGAACTGTCCGAGATCCCACGCGCCACTGGCCTCCAGAGGGAGAAAGCCGTCCCACAGCCCGTCCTCCGCGGTACCAGAGGCAGTGTGCATGTTCATAGCAAAGTCGCCTACGGCAGGGAGGTTTGTCCATGAGCCGATGAAGTCACCCGCCTGGTCGCTCAACGCAGGACTTTCGGCGATGCCCGAGGAAGCTACAGAGGGGTGGTTAATTGATGTAATCGGGTCTCTCCCCATTTGATCCTGGGAACGATGCGTTGATCTGTGTTGTCGATCTACTTTTTTCCAGAGGAGCTTCAGAAGCTCGGAGTAGCGGCTCCCTAGATGCTGGATTCCGACGCTCGATCTCTGCAGCCGAGAGACTGTCTCGGATATCATGGCTCGAATTGCCTTCTCTTCCTCAGGGGACATGACGCCTACGCAGTGGGCCCTGTAGAGGAAAACTCCACTGTATACTATGTAGAGGTAGAAACGTAGTGGCATGAACCTGAGGGACTTCTCTGGATCGACGAAGTTGTTGGCTGTTGTCAGTAGTGACTTGGCGGCATCGAGACCTTCGTAGATGAAGCGCGCGTCGCCTACAGTTGCGACGTTGTTGAAGAAGACCCGCCTCGGTGATTGCTGCATCTCCGGAGTAGAGGCGTCCTCTTTTGATGGTAGTGCCCGCCGGATTGTCGCCTGGAATGCGAATGCGTTTGTGTACAGCCGCAGATAGTCGTACGATATGAGCATCATGGCTTTGAGCTGCGGCGAGCAGGTCAAAGTGCCCCAAACGCTCTTCCATCCGTAGATGGCGGACCTGAAGTCGTCGATGAATTTGATGTACCCTCCGCTGAGATGCGAGCGAAAGCTCGACCCGGGATTCGAGTACAGTACGTCGTGGACGTTGCTGAAGAGCGCTGTAAGCTCCAGTTCCGCCTGGAAAATACTGGCGTAGTCTTCATCGTTCGGGTTCTGTGGCATGAGGGACGGATAGTCCTCGCGTCTTAGGCTCGTCATTGGGCCTGGGCCTCTGGACCAGAACGCTTTCCCGACTCTGATAGATATCTTCCTGTCAGATATGTAACAGGCGGTCCAGACGAGGCGCTTCCGGCTAAACTGGGCATCCACATTCTCATCAACGACCCTGAAAGAAGTCCGGTCCAGGCCGAGGAAGTAGCCAATCCTTAGAGCCAGCCCCACGTGCATCCAGCACTCCTTGTCTTCTTCCCCTCGCCCAACCTTACCTGTTTGGGCGGCTCTTTGCGTGTACGGCACCCACTCCGCCAGCAGTAGAAGCGCTTCGACGGCTTCTATGCCACCATCGCCGCCGGACGCGAGGTCCGAAACTAGCATCTTCATGTACGCAGCGCAGATATCGTATAAGTGGGGTTCCTCAACGAGGTCTTTTGACGAGATCACAAGTATCGCCGTTAGCAGATGCGGCTCTTCGCGCGCCGTATCCGCCAGGCGTGCAACGTGGAATGTCTGCGGAGGTACCAGCGGGAAGTAAGGATGGTAGTATGTGTGATACCTTTGCAAGAGCTCGGTGACCTTCGATACGGTCAGGGACCCGTTCTCGACTAGATGGTAGGGTAGGTTTGCTGATCCGGGGGCGCTCGTAGTCGATTGCAGTCTGGGAATGGCGGGGTGTATCATTCGGCCTTGTGTTTGGCTTGAACTCCGATCCTGTATTGATGATGTTGGGTTGTCCTCTTCAGCCACCTGCGCCAGAATACCAAGTGCATCCGAGGGGTTCTGCAGCGTTGGAAACTGCAGGTTGTTCTCAGAAGACGATGAAGATAGTCCCATGTTCGCGTCAGTATGATCACGCTGTTCCTGGCCTTCTGAGTAGATTGGTGGGCCCCAGGTGCCCACATTGCCCGTGCCTATTCCATGGAAAGTCGTAGTGTCTTCCTGCTGGTCTGTCTCGATCATGCTGTGACTCTGGGCAAAATCTACGGTCTTCCTGCGCACGCGGCGCCCTCCACGGTTCGAGCCACCAAGTACGCATTCGGCACTCTCGCGCTTGCAGCGTTGGCATGGCAGTTTAGGGGCGCCATCTTGAAGCTCTCTGTGGAAAGTCAGTGAATCCGCTTCGATATCAGGGAGCCCAATGCGGCATGACGGTCAACGCGCTAGCAAGCGCTTGAAAGGATACAACGTGCTGTTCCGCGCTTCTATGGCAACTCTATGGCTGCATCGCGGCGGTGTCTTTGATGAACCGAGCAAACACCGGCTGCTTCCCACTCCGTGTTAATTGACGATAGTATTGCCGGTACAATGCGGGACACGCCTTTGCGCGGCCTTCATTCCTGTCTGCGTAGCTGTACCATTTTCATAATGCTTGCTTGGTAATGCCGGCTGCAGAGTGGGCTGCGTATCGGCTATTGAGTGACTTAAGAGAAGTTGCCTTACAGATGGCATTTGGACTTTCGTTGCCGACACCTCAAACACGCCCGGTTGATACGCCTTTTCGTCCCTTCATCGTCGCCTCTGGGCGACTGAGGCGCGGCCGACTCGGAGGATATTCGTAGAGAGCTTTCCATGCCGTGCCCTTTGGTGGAGAACAAACGCCGGGCATTGAGGAAGTCGGCAAAGCGGGGAATGGGGTCCCCGCGTTTCCTGCCGGGCTGTCACAGAAGCTCGGCCAAAGATGATGCTCCTCGTGCGAGAGAACTAGAGATCCGACGCCAACATGGGACAGCCAAAACCATTCGCTGCGCACGGAAGGACGCTGGAGTCGTCGTATCCAGAAACACTCATCGCTCCTCCTGACATTTGGCCTTAGAAGCTGTCCGCATAGTAAACGATGACTTCCGACAATAGCCTGAAAGGTAGACTTGCGCTCATCACTGGAGCATCCGGAGGGTAAACCACCGTCCCATCCTGACTGTCCATTACAGCTTCTGACAACCTGCGATCAGCATCGGTGCCGCATGCGCTCGCAAACTCGTACTCTACGATGTCGATCTCGCCCTCACCTACTCGTCGAACCAGCTCGCGATTGAAGAGCTGGTGGCCCAGCTGCGGAAGGACCATGACTGCCAACGGCCTGATGCTGGATACTTACGCATATCTACTCACAAAGTTGATTTGTCCTCCGCAGAAGAGACCATCAACTTATGTGAAGAAGTGAGAAAGGCGCATGGCCGGCCGGTGGATATACTTGTGAGCAACGCCGGTTACGGCAAGCGGATACAAAATGTCTGGTGGGTCACCTTCTTGAAGTTCCTTAAACAACCCCTGATATTTACTGATATCCGCCTGATCAGGGAGATTCCACTTGAGGAGTTTGATCGGACTATCAATATAAACCTCAGATCATCCTTTCTGCTGGTGAAAGGCGTTGTAGAGGGCATGAAAAAGCAGAGATGGGGCCGCATAATATTCATGTCCTCCATTGCGGCCTACGGCACTGGGCTAAATGGATGCCGTGAGTTCTTACGCGCCTGATTATTCCCATATCAGACTGACAAACTGCAGACTACGCAGCATCCAAAGGAGGTCTAACGGGCATGATGAAGAACCTGTCCACTCGTCTAGCCGAGTTCGGAATCACTGTCAATGATGTCGCACCCGCGATGATAGGCTCTACAGGCATGATTCCTGATGGAAACATAGTTCCAGGATTGGTAGACAGCATTCCACTCGGTCGCCTGGGTATACCGGAGGAAGTGGCGAACGTTGTCTTCATGTATTGTACTACGGGATATGCGACGGGCCAAAGCTTTGTGCTCGCTGGAGGGCTAAATCATAAATGAAGGAGGTGACGCTTGACTGAGCAGGCATCAACGGCATGTGTGATTAACCCTTTGACCGTGCTTGATCCGCAACAGATCTTTGAGACAATGGCAAGGACATGCCAAACTGGACAGTTTTGCTTCCGCAACGTAGTCAGGCGTGGTAGGCTCCAGTTCCGGCCGCTTGATACTCGGACTCCAAGGTCGGTGTCGGTGCCGGAAGCAACTGGAGATGTGCGGGAAGAATGCCGTTCCGGCAAATTTCCCGCCCGCCGTGCCGCCCCACGTTTCCCCACACACCGTGGCTGACAGGGGCTCCCTTACCGTCGGCGTTTGACATCGGACGGACTAAATCGTCATGTCAACACCTAGTGACGTGAAAGCTCAATGCCGTTCACCATGCTGATCCCACACACAATCAACACCTGCCCACGCAGCAATCAAAGTCCTTTGCTACAAAGATGTCTTCCTCGAAAGCGGCTCTCCTGATCGGTGGCATAACCCATGCCCGTAAGGAGTGGGAAGAATGCGGTTCACTGCTGAGTCTGAAGGTAGACCGCCTGTGCCTCCTTCGGAGGATTGCGACTGACATTCGTGAAGGAATATCCAGATGGCTCACGAGAGGACTTCATGTCGAAGTGTCGCAACGGAGACTTCAACGATGTCTTCGTAATTTACCGGAGCAATGATTCTACAGCTGTTCGTTCCGCCTGTACAGAGGCTCTCAAGATACGTTCTACTAACGAACGTCAAGGTTACCGGCCCATTCAATCAAGAGCTCGTCGATGTCCTGCCCGAAAGCCTCAAGTTCATATGCCACAACGGCGCCGGATACGACAACATAGACGTCGAGGCGTGCAGTAAACGCGGCATCTCAATCGCCAGCACGCCCGTTGCGGTCAATGACGCGACCGCCGACGTCGCCATCTTCCTCATGCTCGGCGCGTTAAGGCGCATCACGATACCGTTCCAAGCCGTCAGACAAGGCGGCTGGCGAGGCAAGAACTTCAAGCTTGGCCATGATCCTAAGAACAAGGTCCTCGGCGTGCTGGGCATGGGCGGAATTGGTCGTGCTGTCGCAACTAGAGCAAAGGCGTTCGGGATGAAGATTCAATATCACAACCGCAACCCTTTGCCGGAGGCCGAGGCCGGAGGGGCGGAATACGTCTCATTCGATGATCTGATGAAGACATCGGATGTGTTGAGTCTGAACCTGTCTCTCAACCCATCAACGAGACATATCATTTCGAAACAGCAGTTTGACATGATGAAGGATGGCGTGGTCATCGTTAATACCGCTCGCGGACCGATCATTGACGAGCCAGCGCTGGTAGACGCGCTAGAGTCCGGAAAAGTGTTCAGCGCCGGATTGGACGTATACGAGAAGGAGCCAGAAATCCATCCGGGTCTGATAAAGAACGAGAATGTGGTCCTGCTGCCGCACATCGGCACTGCTACACTTGAGACACAGGTAAGGTTGTACCTTCGGTCAAAAGTGCCATCACTGACATTCGTCGAAGCGCGACATGGAGCTTTTGGTGCTCGACAACCTTAAGGAAGCAGTGAAGCACAACAAACTCATCACACAAATTCCGGAGCAAGCCAAGAAGTAGATTTCGTTACCAGCGGATTTCGTACCAGTGTTTGCATCGATAGAAAAGCATTGCCGCAGGAGTGGGAGACTGAGAAATATGGGAGTCAGAGACGCGCTGAAGAGTGCGCCTCGCTCATGGGCAAGTCTTCGGTAACTGGTTCGGCGGTGGTTCCAGACTTTGGTCTCCTCTAAAACGCTTGCAAAAGTTTCCCTGGCTAGACTTGAATCATTAGACGCTACGTGTTCTACTGTCAGGAGCTGGCATGACATCTTTATAAGAATCCGTATGCCGCCCTTACGTTCCTAGGCAGTGTCTAATACAATGTTCTGCTTATCTCCACCACATCTCACCAGGAGCTGCAAATGGTGCGGTCTGCAGTCGCACAGTGATAATACCGATAGTAACTTATGTGAATGATGACTTGAACCTGAAGCTGGAACATCCGACGCAGGTAGCAGTTCATGGAATCTAAGGTGATGGCTATATAGGAGCATCAAGCTGCTGAAACTACATCTAGATCACCAGCATTCTCAAGCCGGCGACTCTAGAAGTAAGCTGAAAGTCTATCCACGGGCTCATCACCACATGATTGCAACTCCGTGCCCTCTACAATTCTCCGTTACTCGCTTCAGTCGGTTCATTTGCACCCGAGCTCGAACGGCTGACGAAGACTGTGTGTGGAAAGCACACGGAGGTCTCGAAGAGAGTCAACTCCTCGGCGTCAATGAGTGTGACAATCGCGTGTCGGCTTTCCAGGCCAAAATGCAATTCGACGCTGTCTGGCAGCGCTTTCCGGCACCTTGATGAATAGTCGAAGTCTTGGTCCTCACGGCCACAGAACGGTTGTCGGCCTTTGAAAGTGATATTCAAACGCCGACAACACCCGGAAGCACTTCCTGACTAGGGTCTCCGGTTTGGGCAGAGATCCTCAACACCAAACCCTGTCCCGACGCTCTCCCCACGCGCACATCTCCAGGATCAGGCGTGACAATGCGGAGAAAACGCCAGACAGCTTGTTCGTCAGCCCGAGTCTCGGTGTTTGACGACAGCTCTCATCCAGATGCACGCTACGATGCGCGCTCATGATAAAAGGACTCCATATCCTCCTCGATCAATGGCATTCTTCAGACGCAAAGCAAACATTCTAACCTTTACCGATATCTCTTCAAGGGAGACGCCTACTTGATCAGTAAAATACATTGCGATACTCCTCAGCATTCTCCCGAAGGCTATACGACTCACAAGCCCACCATGGGGAAGACTACCATCCGCGGCATGTGGGCCGATATCAAGGCATACCGACAAGCCTACATCCTCACCCTCGTTGCATCCTTTGGTGGCATGCTCTTCGGCTGGGATACAGGACTTATAGGAGGTGTTCTTACGATGGACGCTTTCCAGAACTCATTCAACCTCGACAAAAAGAGTAAAGATTTCGCCAACCTGCAGGGGAACATTGTTAGCGTACTTCAGGCTGGATGCTTCTTCGGCGCGATGAGCTCCTTCTATGTCAGCGACAAGTTGTAAGTACTGTCCCCGACTGTCAACGCTGTAGTGAGCTTCCCATCTACTCTGCGCCGACCTCTCTTGTTAGCGGTTGTGTGCTGACAACTGCCCGTCCCTAGTGGCCGCAAGACTGCTCTAATCATAGCCGACGCTATCTTCATTATCGGCTCGACTATTCAGACGTGCTGCGGTATTGGTAATACCAGTTTGATTCCACTCTACATCGGACGGTTCATCGGGGGCTTCGGTGTTGGACTAATATCAGCCGTGGTACCTACGTACATCGGTGAGAACGCCAATAAAGAGATTCGAGGCCGCTGCATTGGATGGTGAGTAGTCCCCGTTGATAGAGAGGGCCTGGACACGGAGCTGATAAGAAACAGTATGCAGCTATTCAATGTTACGGGTATAATGTTCAGCTACTTCGTCAACTACGGCATGGCTCTGAACATGCAGGGTAGCTTATCGGACCTTAAGTGGAGAGTGCCATTCGCGTTGCAGATGTTGCCGGGCGCCATCCTTCTGGCCGGTATAGTTTTCCAAAACGAGTCACCCCGCTGGCTGGTTGAGAAGAACCGTCACTCAGATGCCCAGAGTGCGCTTGCGAAAGTCCGGGGCAAGCCAGAAGACGATCCATCGGTCCTCCAGGAACTCAACGAAATTATCGAAGACTTCCACGGCCACGAGCAACTACCTCTCCTTGGTCAGCTCAAGGCTGTGTGCGAGAGCAAGCGCGTGTTCTATCAAGCCTCCTTCGCAGTCATCCTCATGGTATGGCAACAATTGACTGGCACCAACAGCATAAATTACTACTCGCCACAAATTTTCCAATCCATTGGCTTGCAAGGTACTAACGCTGGTCTCTTCGCAACTGGAATCTACGGAGTAGTCAAAGTCGTGGTCACAGCGCTGGGCCTCATGCTGGCGACTGAGCAGATCGGTCGCAAGTGGTCGCTGATCAGCGGAGCTATTGGTCAGGCCTTCGCCATGTACTACATTGGCATAAACAGCGCAGCTCATCCACCGAGCATCTATGGCCTTGACGGCAACGGCATCTTCTCCATCGTCTGCGTCTATCTCTTCGTTGTCTTCTACTCCTTCGGCTGGGGACCGACTCCGTTCATTCTCTCCTCCGAGTGCTCGCCCAATCATGGTATGTTCTCCACGCCGCAGATTGGTCTCAGGGCACCTTACTGACGTTCTCCCCAGTTAGAAGTTTGGTTATGGCCGCCGCGCTCATGACACAATGGCTTTTCAACTTCATCATCGCAAAGCTGACCCCCATCATGCTCGCGAAGATAACTTATGGAACGTTCCTCCTTTTCGGCAGCTTCTGCATCTTGATGTGCATC
Organism: Coniosporium tulheliwenetii; assembly: GCA_030247845.1. Classification (NCBI taxonomy): domain Eukaryota; kingdom Fungi; phylum Ascomycota; class Dothideomycetes; genus Coniosporium; species Coniosporium tulheliwenetii. Next base: position 337,373 of record JAPDRP010000007.1, read on the forward strand.
TACGCCATCTGCTGCGTCCCCGAGACGAAGTCAGTGCCTCTGGAGAGCATCAACCTCCTTTTCGAGGGAAACATCATCAAAGGATGCATTCGCGACACCATCCCGCGGCACTCCCGAGCGAACAAGCTGAAGAACCACCACATCACCGACGACACAGAGTCGGAGGCTGGCTTTGAGGGAAAGGGCGGCCGTACTAAGACCAAGGCGATTGATCACGTTGAGTCGGCATAAACGGATTATGATCATTAATAAGCCGGGATGGCAGTCACATTGCTGGAAGAGTACCGATATTGAATAGATTAAATACGGTTCATGGCATAATTATTAAGCCGAATTAGTTAAATAAGATTTCTACATAGAGGACATCTTGAGTGATCGACGCAGGAGTTCGGTAAGCTACTGAAAGACTGCTCACTGTCGTAGTGTGAAGTTGATTTAGTGCAATGGGTCGCAAGTCCAGCTCAGTTGTGTTTCCATGCCAAACAATCTATCATCTCGCTTCACTCACCATCAGTCACGATATCAGTCATTTGTCACAGTGAGCTTCAAGAGTACAGGAGTTCCCTCTGATGACCACGTGGTCCAGCACTGCGGCAACAATCATCTCGCGCACGTTAACTTCACACCTACTTTTGCTCACACTTTCAGTTATGGATCAAAGCCCAATCCTCGATTGGTGCCAGGTGTGCATGAAGCGGAACAGCAACAAGCAAGCCACGCAGGAGATTGCTCCAAACGCAACATTATCAGCATGTCCTCGCGACGACTCCGAGGCGCGGAAAAAACCACTTCCTGGTGCAGATTGTCCACCTCGCGGCCCTCACACCGAATCTCAGCGCCCCGACTCCCCTCCTCACAATCCTGGCAGACTGCCTCATCCTGGCCGCCCTCCGGTCGGATCCCAGCCCACGAAGCGGCCTAGATCTAAGTCACCTCCCCGCCGCTCCCATACAGAGTCTCAGCCCGCGAAGCAGCCTCGCCTCAATCCTCGGGTTTCAACAATCCTCGCACTAGCACTACAGCCTCAGCCGGGGCCTCCGCACCTAGCAAGGCTGCAGATACAGTCAAGACGCGGCTGCGCGCTGGGGTCTTCTACCCTCAGATCGACAAAGGATCAGGTTGGTACCGACGTGTATTGCAGTTGACATGCCCAAGTCAGTTACAGGGTCTGGCCTGCATAGAAGACTGCGGCTATGAACTTCACATTTGCCCGCAGTTTGTAGAGGTAGTTCACCTAGTTTGCTGGCCCGATCTAGGTTCATACTAACAGTCTCCAGCCCACAACCTACGGAACATGCAGAGTCACGGACAAATTTCAGCACGAGGACGGTTTTGTACACATTCATACGACCTGCACAGGAGTGGGGAAAGGAAAATGCGCACCGAAGGATGGGAAGCAGTGCGGACGGCCCGGTGGCCATGACAACTGGGACATGCGGATGAGGTCGAGGAAGATATGGGCTGACGGATCCCAGAGGGAGCAGCACGCTGCGCGGGAGCGGTTCAACTGATCTGACGGGTTCTAAGCTGATTTGTCTCTGAGAGAGGTGGAGAACGACGTGGAAAATTCGTGCTTTTGTCTTTAGTTCAGGAGCCGTCTAATGGATGAAGAGCTTTAGATCGACGTTATGCTAAGGAAACCACGTGACTTAGCCTTACACACAACCTTCTAGTGATCTAGCGATCCCGCATCGTGAACCGCACTTGTTCTGCTCCCTGTTCTGTCCACGGCACGATTGCTCGAGACGTCCATTACAAATGAACGCCAGCTCTGCAATAGCTTCCCAACCTCAGGCTTCAAAGCTTTGGGCTCTTCGAAGCTCCGAGTATCACTGAGGCAACTGCCGAGGGAGAGAGCTCAGAGCTCAAGAGCTTCAAGAGCTCACCCCGGCTAGAGGAGCGCAAGCGGCCGGCCGTGCAGCAAGCCACCCAGCCTCCCGCTAAACATCCGCCAAATGAGCGTTGCGATGCCGCGTCGTCGCGACAGCACCCAGCTGAGAATTATGCTCACGATGTGAAGGGAAGGGTTGTTGTGCATCTGCTATTGATTATTCGCATCGAGCGGTAGACAAATCCTCCTCTGGGCCAATGGTCTCACACCACGACTGATGCAGTGGAGCAAATCCAGCCCATCTGAATTATTCACAGGCCGGACCACGAGTAGGATCGATGCACGTCCGCGACGACGACTATGCACGCGCGGCAGACGCTGATGGCCATGCTCGACACTGCTCGCTGCATGAAGGCAGCGCTCTGGCATGGCTACAACAGCGTTGAACTGACCTCTTGAACTCGATACTTCGTCCTCAACTCGAAGGCCTCGTCGATGATGAAGATCAGACCCCGGACAATTCATAAACTTGTGCCTGAAGCTAGCGTGACGCATGTGATTTCAAGGGGGCTGGACTGTTTTGCGCTAACCGCAGATCATCACAATAACCACAGCTGGAGCTCCCAAAAGCCCGCACCATACCAACCTCCCAGTACTCCGGTCGCGCCCACTTGACTCGTCGCTTCCTCCCCAGCACCTCTACTTCTCCCGCTTCCATTCCTCGCCAGAACTTCTCCATCCACAACCATTGCCCACCAAGCTCACCAATTACGCTTCATCACGTTGCAATTCGCTTCGCCGAAGCTCAGTCTTTAAGATCGTGACGCTGGCTCTTTAAAGTCGACTCACTTTCTCTACACCTCTTTATCCCTCGCCAAAGGAGCCAAGAAGTTCTTTCTTGTCTTCCTTTCGAATTGTTCCTGTAACGGTTCGAGAGGCATTCAAGAAGGAACGCCGCGACTCCGCCAACCTGGACTTTGACGCCCGCGTCCCGATCCCCTTCAGTGTCTTCCCGTCCTCGTACCGGAGCGACGCTGTCACAGCAGAAACAACTCAAGTCAAGGTAGAAGGAACAGCTTCTACCTCTTCGCGCGTCGGACGGGAAGGTCACGAAACCCACTACACTTCCGTCTCCGCGACCCTTCCTGGCCGCAAAGACCGCCGAACAGAAGAGGAGGTCCACATCTACGAAGAAGACCGAATCCGCCATCCTGCGCGCAGGCAAGAGGAAATCCGCATTCACGAGCAGCACCGCTACCCGAAAGATCACGTCTCGCAAGTGGGGGTCACCAGAGAGCGGTAAGTCAATCGGTGTGCGTGTCGTGTTTCCGTCTCGCACATCTGCATAAATCATCCACAAACGCCCCTTTCTCTGTGCATTGGTCAATGCAAGACTAGTTCGCCCTAAGGACTAGTGCTTTACTTTTCTGTCGTCCAAGCAACACGCATCCTCCTCTTTCCCACTTCTCGATTGCCATCCATCCCATCTTCGTTCATCCTTGTTCGGTCACACGACTGACAACCTTCTTCCACCCCAGCTACCACGAGCCTTACCGCCGCTACGCTGAAACTCAGATCGACGTCGAAGACAAGACTTACGAGCGAGGCTACAACGCTGCCCAGGAGCGTACATACGACCGCGAGTTGCGTACTGTTCACGGCCCAGCCACCCATTACGCCGAGTCTCAGATCGACGTAACCGAACGAGACTACCGTCAACGCACTCAGCCAAACTACGACCACCCGACTCAGTATACCACCGAAGCCCGCTACACCGGCCCACAGTACTCTGAGAAACGCTACGGTCAAGCTACCCAAGACTTCGCTGAGCAACGTTACTCTCAGCCAGCTGCTGTAGGGGTCCAAGTAGACTCCCGAACCACCGTCGATCCTCCCAAGAAGTTCAAGCGTGATATGGGCTACTACGACGAAGACGGCCACTACCACTCTTTCCGTCACGGTCTACACAGAGCTGCTGACCGTATCCTGCATCCCATCCACGGAGGCCGCCATCATCACCACGACGATCGTGAGGAAGTAGTTGTCAAGGAAACCCACACCACATCTTCCCTCCCACGCGTCGCTGTTTCTGCACCAGAGCCGGCTAGCTACGTCCCATCCCGCACCATGACACCCAACACCATCACCATCCCGTGCCACCACATCCGCATTGGCGATCTCCTGATCCTCCAGGGACGCCCTTGCCAGGTCATCCGCATCACCACCTCTTCCCAGACCGGCCAGCACCGCTACCTCGGTGTTGACCTCTTCACCAAGCAGCTCCATGAGGAATCCAGCTTCATCTCCAACCCGGCTCCGTCAGTCGTCGTCCAGAACATGCTCGGCCCTGTCTTCAAGCAGTACCGTGTTCTTGATATCACCGAGGACGGTCGTGTCGTTGCCATGACCGAGACTGGCGATGTGAAGCATGGCATTCCTGTCCTTGACCAGAGCAGCCTCTTTAGCCGTCTGCAAGATGCATTCGACAACGGCCGTGGCAGCGTTCGCATTCTTGTCATCAATGACGAGGGCAGGGAGCTTGCTGTCGACTACAAGGTTGTCCATGGCTCGAGGTTGTAGATGTCTCTATGGTATGCAACTCGCTTCCACTGTATTACTATGTGGTCTGACATCACTAGATCAATTGTAGCATACATCATACGCCTGAATAGCCTGCACCTCTTGGATTATACTCCTGTTCACGTCATGTCAATACTTCTTCCTGCTTGTCATCTCACTCAACGTCGGACGAGATCATGTCACGCAAACTCTCCCTGATCTCCGTCTCTTGCTCAGGCGTTCTGTAGCCATTGGGCTTACACTTAGGCCAATGTTGTCATCTTCAGCATCCTGCCGGCGCTGCATCAAGGCATGTCGGTCTAGGCATCGGTAGTCGGGCAAAGGCTTGATGGCTGAGGCCAACTGTGTATTACATCGTAGCTAATGGTATCTGTGCGTTGTCTTGCTCCTCGACCTTCTGTTGCTATTATGACGAACTGCTTTTGTGATCGTGCATCTATGCCGGCGCTAAAATTACCGTCTGCCCTGCAGCTGCCGAGATCCGTCTCCCGTCGCGGGGTACCCCAGCTTTCCCCATACCCCACAACTTGAGGTCCGAGGTGAGTCTCCGCCACCGTCATGGCTTCCGATGTCTGGTGTCGTCTTTCAGATCAATACTTACGCTTTCTACTTGTTTGTACCTCCGTCTTCCGTGCTCGATGTCCTTACTTTTTTGCTCTGTTTTAAGCAATAACTCCATCCTAGTCCACTTTTCATCCTTTCCAGAAGGCCTAGCTACCCGATTCAGCACCCACATCACAAGCTCCTCTAGACATCTACCCAGAGAATAAGCGCAACTGTCGCCTTGGTCCTCTATAACGTTGACTACACCACCGTCCACCATCAGTCTCCACGCATTCAGAATGTCAACCCCAGCAGCCCCACCCACAAACGGCGGCTCAGTTCGCAATGGCGACGCGTCCCGTGACGGATTCCCCGGTCTTCCCCCTTCCCAAATGATGTGCCCACCGCACCCTTACTACGCATCTCGCTGGCGAAGCTCCTGGCGAACGACCAGGCCGAGGAAGACAGGTTCTGGCAGGCATGCTGCGAGCTGGGCTTCTTCTACATCGACCTCAGGACAGGCGGGCAAAGTACCGACGAGATCGATGGCGAGGCGCTGCTCCAGGACGCCGAGAAGCTATTCCAGGTGCAGGAGGAGTTCTTCGGCCTGCCATTGGAGGAGAAGCTCAAGTACGACTTTAAGGAGCAGGGGAGTTACTTTGGGTAAGTGGCGGCGTGGCGGAACTGCCGAGCATCCATAAAAACTGGACTTGAGCTGATGGTCGGCAGATACAAAGGCTACGGCGGCGGCCTCGTCGACAAGTCCGGCACCCCCGACCGCAACGAATTCTACAACACCTCCAAAGACGACATCCTCGGTCTCAGTTCCCCCTCCCCGCCCCTCCCAACCTAAACCAATACCGCCCGCTCTTCGCATCCTACATGCGCCGCTCCCACGCCGTCGTATCCCTCGTCCTGCGCATCCTGAACGCCCGCCTCGGCCTCCCACCCGGCCACCTCGAGAGCCTGCACCGCCTGGACGCGCCTTCCGGGGACCAGGTCCGCTTCGTGAAAGCGCCGCCGCAGCCGCCAAAGGATCGGCGGACGGCGCTGGGCGAGCATACGGATTTCGGGAGCGTGACTGTGCTGTTTAATCGGCTGGGGGGACTGCAGGTCCGACTGCCTAGCCACATCAAGCCCATCACCCCCGCCTCCCCCGCTCCCGACGCCAATACCAACGGTGCCGTGAACGGCAGCGTCGAGGTCAACGGTGCGGAGGAGAACTGGGCATACGTCCGCCCACTCCCGGGGCACGCAATCGTGAATCTGGGGGACGCGATGGTGAAGTTCACGGCAGGTGTATTGCGGTCGAATATCCATCGCGTGGTTAATCCGCCCGGGGAACAGGCGGAGAGCACGAGGTATAGTCTGGTGTATTTTGCGAGGCCGGAGGATGAGGTTGTGTTGAGGGCGTTGAGGGGGGAAGGTGGTTGAGGAGGCGGTGAAGAAGAGGCTGGGGAGTGGGGAGAGGTGGGAGGAGGAAGAGGTTAGTAGTAAGGAGTGGGTGCTGAGGAGAGCGTTGGGTAGGAGGGGGTGGGGAGCTGGGAGAAGAGTGAGGGGACTGAGGAGGTGAGTTTGAGGAAGGGGCAGGCGGTTTAGTGCAGAACAATGGGTCGGTGTGTAGTGAGTGCTTCCGCTTTCCGTTCTGACTTACCAAAGCTAGTATACTTCCACTAGTTCTATTCACGCGCCTAACAAAGTTATACTGTGAAGCATTGGTAAGCGTTGCTCAATAGCAGCTTTGTCGAGACATGTCAACCTAGCACACTATGATATCTACATCATTCAAGGCAGGATAAACAATCCGCTTTCCGCAGCCACCATCACAACATCAGCCATTCACCTGCTCCCGCTCCCTCACCCAAGCCACCCTATGAGCACCCCATGGAACCTCTTCGGGTCTTGAATCTGCGGCGCATGACCCAGGTCCTCAAACTCGATCAACGTCGCCCTCGGAATCACCCCCGCCGCCCTCTTCCCCAGGACCTCATACCATCCCAGGCTCGCCCTAACCTCGACCGGCGCACCCGTCCTCCCGATCGCCGTAGTATCCCTCATCTCAACCAACAAAAACGTTGGCAACTTTAGCAGCGGAAACTCATATACCACCAGCTGCGTGTATACCATATCCGTGACCAGCGCGCCAACCCAGCTAAACACATCCCCCTCGGGGCCGGCGTAGATGTCCGCGGGCATCTGCACCCAAATGTCGTAGGCGGGGCGCAAGGTATTGGCGTAGTAGGTCGTCTGCTGGTAGGCTTTGAGGTTTGAGAAATTGCTCGTTAGTTCCTGGCGGTAGGTCACGTCTATGGAATTGTAGGGGACGCCGAGAGCCTTCCAGTCCTCGAGTCCGGTTGGATTGACGAGCACAAGCCGCGAGGTGGTGGCGGGATACATGAGCGCGAATCTGGCACCCAACGTCCCGCCCAGCGAGTGGCCCATCACCGTCGCTTCGGCAATGCCGAGGTGGGAGAGCAGGTTGTAGGTATTTAGCGCCAGCTGGTGCAAGCTGTGTTGGTAGCCGTCCGGCTTACTGGAACGGCAGAAGCCGAGCTGGTCGGGGATTACGACGCGGTAGCCTGCGGAGAGCAGGACGCGCGCGGTGGTTTCCCAGGTCGCACCGCAGAAGTTCTTGCCGTATAGGAGGACGACGGTTTGGTTGTTTACGCAGGCGAGAAGGGGGGACACGTCCATGTAGGCCATGGAGTGGTTTTGAAGTTGCGAGGTAAAGCTGTAGTAGGAAATTGGCCAGGGTAGGGGAAAGGTGGTAATGTGGCATTGTGAGGTGAGTGTTGGGCTGTTGCGGTGAGGGTATGGCTCAGTACGAGTATAAGAAGGTGGAGGTACTTCATATTCGGGTTGGAAAGCAACAGCCTTAGGTGCTACTGCGGACGTCAAATCTGAGCCAAGTAGGGTACGAGGAACTGCTCAATCGGAATGTAGTCCGGCCTGGATCTGGAGAGCAACCCGCAAACTTCGAGTTACCATGCCGCTGTCTTATACTACGAGTATTCTGAGATCGCGCAGGAACCTTGGGACCTCGGGCTTCAATCACTTTTCGAAGGGGAGTATACTGATACGATCTTGTTCCGCGGCACACAATCGCGCTGGGTGATATATACAATAAGGATTTTGCGGTTGTCCTCGCTGCTATGCATCAGCATCGGGCATTGTACCCGCAAAGAGACTCCTGATCTTCCCGTTGCCAAACCCAGCCTCGATGGCCAACTGCAGCATAACCCGACTCTTTTGTGGGTTCAGAGGTCCACTTCCGATGATCCATTCGTCATCCTCGTCAATCGGCGCAAAACCATCGGGGCTCCTGTGAGACGCAACCATCGGGATCCCAGTCGCATTGTACAACTCCTGCGCAGCCAGCGAGTATGCAGGTGTCAGCCCGCCGGCACCCACGCCCGCGAACACGATGCCCTCGGCACCGCTCTCGTATGATGCGTTCACCAGCGCGCCGTTGGCCTGTTGATGTGCGTAGAGGATGTCGACGTGTGGAAGATCTGTGGCCCCTGATATGTTGAACCAGGGTTTACCCGTTGGGGTTGCGGGCTCGTAGTAGAATTAGGGGACTTGGTTGATGTAAAAGCCTAGCTGGCCTTGTTCGGTGGCGTAGAAGGTGTCGGGGGCGTTGGCGTGCATTTCCGTGGTATACAAGGCGCTGCCGATGCGACTGGATACTGATGTCAGCTTAAATAAACCATGGAGGTCTGCTCAGAAATCTTTTGATCGTTGTGGCGGAACTCACTCATTCAGTGAAATCATGACACCCCTTCCACGGGCAACCTCTGACGTTGCAAGGGTGACAGCTTGCAGCAGGTTAAGCGGGCCGTCTGCGGAAAGAGCCGTTGCTGGGCGCATCGCGCCTACTATAACAACAGGTTTCGTGGAGTTGATGGTTAGGTCCAGGAACATGGCTGTCTCTTCCAGAGTGTCCGTGCCATGAGTAATCACAACGCCCGCTACGCTTTCTTTGGCCAGCTCCGCGTTGATCAATTGCGTGAGGTTAAGCAGAATGGTGCTATTGATCCTTCCACTGTCAACGTTCGAGACCTGGTAGCCATCGATGTTCGCAATGTTTAGGATTTCTGGAACAGCATCGACGAGCTGTTGCACTCCAAGCCCAACGCTGTACCCGATGGTTTGGGTGTTCGACGTTCCTTGACTGGCAATCGTCCCGCCCGTCGCGTAGATAGTCACATTCGGCAAGCTGGCATTTTGTGGAGTATCGACATCTTGGCGACGAAAGAGCGCACTCAGATCTACTGGGGAAGCTGTAGTGAAGAGAGGCAGCGCAAGCGCGAGAAGTGCAGAGAGCTGGTGGAGGCGAGACATCTTGACTCTGAGGCTGAGAGAGAGGAAGAGGAGAAAGGGAGGGAGGCAGAGATGCTGGACACATCAGGAAAAGCGGAAAAGGCCATGCTTTTGAACTTAATTGCTACAGGCTACCGCATCTGAACGGATGAACTCAAATTGAAGCGTAGAAGCGAAGACGCCGGCGTTCCTGCGCGCCACGATATATCTAGATAGCTGCAAGATCTCGGTGCCCCGGGGCTGAGATTTGCAATAGCTATTACGACGGGGCTTCTGCAATACTATTCCAATGACCGAGACTCCCGTCAGGAACTACGGTGTAGCGCGCTGCCGTCGTGGGAGCTGCTGCATGTCTGGGCCGGACAAATATGGAGATATGGAAGATAAAGAGACTCTTGGCACCGCCGCAAAGATAACGATAGACCTCGAACACGGCTCACCATGCACTCCATGCACCCAGGATGCATCTTCGGGCCAGTATCAGGGCAGGATACGGCCGGCAGATGTGCCTTCCTGTCGGCCTTCGATTACGGGGAAAAGAAAACAAGAGGATAGGAACCGGACGGAGAATAATACCGCCGCTCCGCTCCCTGATACTGGACATTTTTCTATTCGGCTACTTGATTATTCGAAGAACTAACTAGATCCCAGAGGCACCGAATTGCGCCCTAATGTCTCGTCGACCTCATCCCATTCATCTCGCCTTTCTTCACCGCCGAACTTGCCCTCACCACCATCTCTCCAACAGGATCGCCTTCATTACGGAGGATCTGCCACTCGCCCATACCAAGCCCCTCCGGGGCTTTTCTAACGCCTCTGCCACCTCCTCCACAGATCAGATTCCCAGGGCGATAGCTGGGATCCGCTTCCATTCTCCTCAAGACCGAGCCATGCACGACCACATCTTTCGGCACATCCCTGACCTCGCCTTTGGGTAGCGGCCACGTGATACTCTTCCACGACCCGTCTGCCTGCAGATCCATGCGCCGGAAGGGGAGATACTCCATGATGTTCCACGATATTACGCTTGCGGCTGAAAGGCCGTTGTTGAACTGTAACACGTCGTGAATCTTGCCACGAGTTGCCGCCGAGTAAACAGTCCGATGGAAAGGCGAGAGGTCCTGGCCAGCGTTGTCTCGAGCGGGTGCTTTTTCAGGATCGCAAGCAGGCTCGCCGGCTCGGCCGGGCAGAGCGTCGCTTTGGCTGCGAGAGGCTGGTTCAACTTCGATCGTAGGTATCGCGGGCGCCGTGGCCCTTCCTCGACTCCTATCTGTCTCCTCGTCCGCGCAGCAATTGAGTGCTCGCATCTTCACCTCATCGAATTCTAGACCGGCACGTTGAGCTTCATGCACCATCCATACAAGGGGCACATGACTAAGAGCGCTGTCCTCGCCGGCCTCGAGGGGCCACCCGCCTCCTATGTCCTACCGCCAGGCGATTAGCGATCGTCCTACATGGATTGCTTGCAGAGACTTACGGCATGACAACCGGCGAACCACACTTCTTGTATGTCCTGCTCCCCGTCTGAGTCGTCGTCCTCGAGCCTGGGGGGTGGCAATGATGTTTGGGAGACGGGTGTAACGCTGCGTCCATCAGTATTCAGACTTCTGCCTGCCGATAAGCCAGGGCTCCTTGAGCGGATTCCTGCCACTTCGGATCGGTCACGGAAGGTTTCCGGCGGGGGCATAAGACTGGCCTTGCGCGGCTGATAGCGCTTCGACTCCGACCGACCGCGAGCACGAACGTTCTTGCGCTCCTCCACAACGTGGGCATCTTCTTTCTTTTCTTCCGTATGCTGGTAATGGAAATGGTGACGGTGGCGATGCTGCCTATGCTCTCTGGCTTGCTTAACCTCCGAGATTAGATCTTGTCGGAATTTTGCTCGGCGTTCGTCTATCGCGACCGCGTGGCGGATAACTTTGGCTGAACTGCGAGCAGTGTACGGAAACTTGCTGCGCTGCATCCACGCATTTTCAAATCTTGGGACGCTGTTAACGGTGTCGAAGAGTCCCAGGAAGCGTATGCGGTGGACCGGCCGGCTGAACGTCTCTCTGAAGGCACACATGAATTCGAGCAATTCTTTCTTCTGAGCTTTCTCCTCCGCGGTTCTCTCTTGTCGTATCTGCCACTTCTGGAATGTCTTCCACGCGAAAAAAGCCATCTCCTCGTTTCCAGCGGACAGCAGACCGACGTGATCAAGCATCTCTGCTAGAAAGCGAGCCGTATATGCTCCCCTGGAGAACCCAAAGAAGTAAATGTGATCGCCAGGACTGTAGTATCTCATCAGAAATTTGTAACCTCCCATCACATGCTCTGCGAAGCTAGTGCCAATAGCAGAATCCTTCGCCTTTGCATACCACGACTTGAATCGAGCGAACCCAGTCTTATGCGACAATGAGTTTGTGTTGACATAAGTACCGATGCCGGGCTGATAGTAATGGAATTGACTGCCATCGCTCCGGTCCAGCATGCGATAGATCTTGAGGATGTTTGAATCTGCATCGTTTCCGCAAAATTTGTTACCGGTCCCGTCAAAGCAGAGGACGAACCTCCTGCGCTGTCTCTGAGGCCCGGTAACTGGTCTTGGGGCTTCGAGAGGTGCAGGGCGGGGGCTGGCAACTCTCTCACTCCCCTGCCGGCTGCTGGCAGCTTCTGGTGGATCTAGACTGGACATGACCTTTTACAGATTGGAGAACATGATAGGCAAAAAACAAGGAGGAAGCCTCCTAACAGTGCGGCGAGCTATAAGAATGGAACTGATGAATGGCACTATGGAGAGAGTCCAAGTGGAGAAGCACTTTAGCAGTACAGTCAGTTTCAGACTGCCATTGGAAGCGCCGAGTCCGCCGCAAAGAAGAGGCTAACAGCATCAATGCAGACTTGTTGTCATATGATAGTCCATCCGATTAGGTTCAGCGCTCATGCAACCGATCGGACTTCAAGTGTTTCTGCATGGTGGGCTTTTGCTGATGCCGCAACGGGTTTGAATTTGAGCCTAGTTACCCCTCCACCGCTGGAGCTCATCTTTAGAGATGTCACCAGCTTCCAGTGGCTTAGCACAGCGGTGAAGGAGATTCTCAAGCGCTAAAGGGTAACCAACGGCGGTGCTATTTCGGCGGCGCTGCGATCCGCCTTCAATGGTTGACTAGCTGCATGGCCAATTCGAGATGTGTAACTGCTCGAAACAAAGGCAATCGCGGTAACACGTCTGGTTGGAAGCTGCGTCGGGGAGAGAACTGCTCCACTTGCATGCTAGTTGAATATGAGCATTAGCCAAGATGCGTTAGCGGTTGAACAAAAGTGTCATCTCATGCAATGCTTGTTACACAGTTGTGTCAACGCTGTGACCAGCCAATACAGCGCCCAATGGCCATCCAAAAAGTCCGTTGCCGCATGGAAAGCTACTCGTGGCCCTGGAGGTGGATAGCCCAAGCACACAGTCCATAGATCAAAGACGCCCTAGGTGATTGGTGCACTGAAGAGCCAAACTGCTGAGCATATTTTGCTTTCTATCACATGGAATTGTCTAGCTGCTCTACGATTGACAAAGATCAGGAGGCCAGTTCGATTGTGAATCTGGTGTTGAACAAGCTGGGCATAGATGCGGCAACGGACTTTTCGGGTGGGCCTTGGCCTATGGAGAGGACGCAAAGTCGATGTTGGAGGAATCGATAACCCAAGTGCGTGCAAGTCCTCAGCTGGCCCGAAGTGCGCCACGGGCCTAAGATGGCTCCTCCCGAGCCGCTCCGAACCCAAGCCCGTGAGAAAATAGGGGTCCTCGCCAACCTAGTCCCGGATGGCGACAAGTCTAGCGATCCTGCTTGTACACGGATCACGAGATGATTGGTGAGCTGATTCCTTGGGCGAAGATGCCACAATCCGAGCTGTTTCCCACCAGACCTGTTCCGAATTCTCCGGTACTCTACTGCAGCAGCAGGGTCCTTCATCCCGTCGATGAGATCGGTTCCTCCCGCGGGGCACGGTCAATGCCAAGAGAAGGTAAACTCTACGACCATGATCGTCCCCAGCTCAACCTCAATCGTCCTCCCCATCTTACCCCTTTGAGCACTGCAGTATGCGGAACTATGTGGACCCTGTCTTGTTGCACTTGTTGCAGCGCCTGCGCCATGGTGTGCTCAGGCATCGAGATTGGTCGAAGGTCGATTTTACCTCCGAGCTGCTTGCGTCAACTTCCGGCATTCAGGGCGGCTTTTTCAGACTGGCGTCGGCGGGCATTGTAACTGTCCCAAGCCTTGGCTGCATTGACGGCAGCGTATGACTGGCATGAGCCTTTCAGCCATGGAAGCCGATTTGATACAGCGCCAACCCAGTGGACAGACCCTTCAGACGGCATCGACCAATGATGGCTATACACAGAAACTCGCCCCTTCATCGTGATCGGATGTCGGGTGTTAGATAGGTTCTGACAGGGAAGCCCTGGGCATACTACGCTCGTGCGGAGTTGATACACTCATTCAGCCGCCATTTTCAGCTTCGATGACTTGCAGCGTTCTAATCTTAACAACCTAGCACGGTCTTGGTGAGGTATGTACATCCGAGAAGCTCATGCACTCGAGCTATTAAAACTAGCAGTTATGGTGTGCGGGGCGCTGCACGCTGCACTTCTTCTGCACAGTCCTTCAATCAGTCCGATACTGAAATACCGCCAATGATTGGCAGCTGTGCTGCCCATTGACAGCATCAAGTGACAAGCGCCACTGCTGCGTTGCAAGAGCTGTGTTATGGTGATCATCGCAGTGATTTGGCCTGGATAGTCATCCAAGACAACCACTACCTCGAACCCTGGTTTGTATGTAGTACACTGCCGTCCGTCTCCTGCATCTGCTTCACCGTTCCATTCTGGACAGCGCCAGTGCACTCCGCGCCAGCCACATGTTACATGGGAAGAAGCTCCAGATCCGATTAGTCCAGCATGCAGGGTCCGCTCAGCTCGTCCGCGGGTCAGCTCGTGCCTCCATTTGATCGATTGTTTACGTTCTGCATCGACATGCTTTTACCTTGACCCGAATTGTCAATTGAACCCTCCTAGCAGTCCATTGCGGGGAAATCACTGTTGCTCCTCGGTCGAAGGTCCGTGGTTAGCCGCCGACGGCGTTTCTATAGCTTCAGGACTGTTATCGAGCTGAAAAGCCTTCTACTTGACCTCCTTTTCTACTACACCCATCGTTGCATCCTCCCTCTCGGCCGGCACGCTCAACAACATGCTCCGAAGGCTCTCGTCTCAGTTCCGCAAGGATAAGAACAAAGGGAAGGGACAGCCAAACGGCTTTACCCCAGATGAGAAGAAGGAACGACGAAGCTCAAAGCACCTGGTCAACGGCGAAACGCATAAGGAGGAACCGGATCAGAGTGCAACACGTCAAGATGTCAGCGAGACGTTCGAGCAGTTTGCGCAGCTAATCCACGCCTCTCAACGACCACTGCCTACACAATCCGGCAATGGCACCTACATCGATACGGAAGTACCAAGCGGCATGTTCGCGGATCTGCGAACTCTGGGCTTCAAGGATGTGAAAACCTTGAAAGATGTAATGACGACCAAGGCCACTGGTGAACTTGCGGACGACAAGACGTATCTCATGGAGCGTGTTATCCAGGTAATATCAAACAGATCCTTTGAAGGTGGCAGCATGCAGTGCGCTTCCTAGCAAAGGAAATTCCCTTCTGTATTAAGTGATTGTATTCCAGTGTTTCGTTAATTGCAATGCAGCTGCCATGGTCTGGCTATGTCTACACATCTCCAACGCCGTCCGTGCTGATGATCAAGCCCGTTCTTTGCTAACAATTCTTTTCTAGCTCGTCAGTGATTTGCCTGCACTCTCAAAGAACCGAGTGGATCTCACAAATGCTTTCATTGATGAGCTGTGGGATTCTCTGCAACACCCGCCGCTCTCGTATGTGTCGTGGTCCTTCGCCAAGAGTGAAGCCAGTACTTACATCGGTTTACAGGTATCTCGGCGACCAATTCAAATACAGGTCGGCTGATGGGTCATACAATGTAAGGCCCTTCGACTAGAACGAAGCCGCAGCAACTAACCCTCACAGAACATCATGTATCCCCATCTGGGTGCCGGTAGGTCAGAGCATTTCAATCAGGCATGTGCAGTATCACTGACAGGCGCTTCAGCAAACACCCCATATGCACGGAGCGTGCAGCCCATCACGATTCAGCCCGGCGCGCTGCCCGATCCTGGCCTCATCTTTGACAGCGTTTTCGCTCGAAACACATACACGAAGCATCCCAACAATGTCTCCAGCATTTTGTTCTACTGGGCATCATTGATCATCCATGATCTGTTTCAAACGGACCACCGGGATATCTCAAACTCGCAAACATCATCGTATCTCGACTTGTCTCCCCTCTACGGCGATAACCAAGACGATCAGGACCAGATCCGAACGTTTGAGCATGGCAGGCTGAAGCCGGACTGCTTTGCCGAACAGCGCTTGCTGGGATTTCCCCGGGCTGCGGTGTGCTTCTCATCATGTTCAACAGATTCCACAACTACGTGGTCGAGCAACTGGCAGTCATCAACGAGGGCGGCCGCTTTACAAAACCCAGCGACAGTCTCTCTGGGGAGAGGGCGCAGAGTGCGTGGCAGAAATACGACAACGACTTGTTCCAGACGGGCCGCTTGATCACTTGTGGCTTGTACATGAACATCACATTGCTCGACTACCTGCGTACCATCGTCAATCTGAACAGAAGCAACACCACCTGGACACTTGATCCGCGGGTGGACATGGACAAGGTCTTCGGCCAGGATGGCACTCCACGTGGTATTGGCAACCAAGTCTCAGCCGAGTTCAACCTCGTCTACAGATGGCACTCAGCCACTAGCCTAAAGGATGAGCAGTGGACAGAAAATATGTATCAAAGAATGTTCGGCAAGAGGGCTGCTGATGTACCTATGCACGAGCTTGTGGCAGGCCTCGGGAAGTGGTACGCGGGCCTTGATAAAGATCCTCTCAAGCGCCCGTTCGCAGATCTGCAGCGAGACAGTCATGGAAAGTACGACGACGGAGACCTTGTCAAGATTATTACGGAGGGCATCGAGGATTGTGCAGGTGAGTAAGCTCATGGAAAGATTGTTCGATCGGTTCCTGACGGCTAGTCAGGCTCGTTCGGGGCAAACAACGTTCCCAAAGCCCTCCGCGCCGTCGAGATCATGGGCATGATGCAGGCTAGGAAATGGGGGCTTGCAACGCTCAATGAGTTCAGGAAATTCTTCAAGCTGAAACCGCATGATTCCTTCGAAAGCATCAACTCCGATCCTAAGGTGGCTGAGCAGCTCCGCCATCTCTACGAACATCCCGACTTTGTTGAGCTCTATCCGGGCATCGTCTGCGAGGAAGCGAAGACGCCGATGGTTCCAGGAGTCGGCATAGCCCCCACGTTTACCATCAGCAGAGCCATCCTATCTGACGCAGTTTGCCTCGTCCGCGGTGATAGGTTTTACACCATCGACTACCATGCGAAGAATCTTACCAAGTAAGTGTGCTTGGATGCTCGCTGAGCCAACGCTGACATCTTCCAGCTGGGGCTACAATGAAGTGCAGTATGACCTGAACGTCGAGCAGGGCTGCGTTTTCTATAAACTGTTTCTACGGGCATTCCCCAACCACTTCCAGCCGAACTCAGTGTACGCGCACTACCCAATGACCACGCCATTAGAAAACCGAAAAATCTTACGGAATCTTGGGCGGGAAGGCCACTACTCATGGGACCGCCCAGCTTTCATCCCGCCGCGTGTCAATCTCACTACCTACATTGGAGCAAAGACGATCCTTGACCGGCAGGATATTTTCAAGGTTACTTGGGGGAAAACGCTCGAGGAGTTGATGGGCAAGGGCGGAGCCAACTTCATGCTGTGAGTTTCAGAGTCATGAAGCGAGGATAGCAGGTCTAACAAATGAATGTAGCTCTGGCGATACCTCTCTGCATGCGAAGCAGCGGCAAACCATGGCGAAATCGCTGTATAGGGAGAACTGGCACAAGCACATCAAGCAATTCTACGAGTATATCACGTTGAAGCTTCTGCACGAGAAGTCATTCCAGATCGCCGGCGTGAACCATGTCGACATCACCAGAGAGTAAGTGGAACGGAAAACCAGCTGGAAATCAACTCTGTACAAGTGTGACTGACCATGCGCAGCGTTGGTAACCTCGCACATGTACACTTTGCCGCCAACGTGTTCTCGCTGCCGCTTAAGACGAAAGCGACGCCACGTGGAATTTTTACAGAGCACGAGCTCTATATGGCTCTGGCGGTCATCTTCGTCTGCATCTTCTTCGATCTAGACCCTGCGAAGTCATTCCCGCTTCACAGGGCCGCAGCAAAGATCTCAAGCGTTCTTGGTAAGTTGATCGAAGCAAACGTGAAGTCAGTCTACATGACCGGCGGCTGGATCTCCGGCATTGCGGACAGTTTCCGCGACAACGAGGACTATCTGACCGACTATGGTGTTCATATGGTTCGCCGCCTCCTGGACAGCGGTTTGAGCGTCGAGGAAACGGCATGGTCGCAGGTCTTCCCCACAGCGACCGCGATGGTGCCTAATCAGGCTCAAGTGGTAGGCTCTGAATGGTACTCCTTAGATCGCGGTGTTGATGCTGACGTTATGAAAGTTTACTCAAGCGCTCGACTTCTATCTATCGCCTCGGGGCCAACCCTATCTCCCTGAGATCAACCGACTTGCCAAGCTTGACACGCCTGAAGCCGACGACAAGATCTTGCACTACTGCATGGAAGGGATTCGGCTCAACGGCACGTTTGGCTCCTATCGGGAAGCGGCAGGCTCGGCGACCGTTGACGATGGTGGTCGGCTCGTACATGTCAAGCCGGGCGATAAGGTCTTCGTGTCGTTCGTTGGCGCGGCCAAAGACCCCGTCATGTTCCCTGACCCGGAGGAAGTCAAGGTCAACCGGCCGTTGGAGAACTATATCCACTATGGCGTAGGCCCGCACGCTTGTCTGGGCAGAGATGCGAGCTGTGTCGCACTTACTGCAATGCTAAAGGTCGTGGGGAGGCTGGACAACCTCAGAAGAGCGCCGGGACCCAAGGGGGAGCTTAAGAAGATCCCCAGGTAAGCGAAGTCTGGCTCACCAGCAGTAGCGTCTGATTACTGACCTGCTTCAAACAGGCCAGGTGGCTTCTATGTCTACATGCGCGAGGACCATGGCAGCTTGTTCCCATTCCCAACGAGTAAGTTGCGCTAGCAAAAGTGTTGCTGTATCAACTGATGCTAAGTGCGTGTAGCTATGCAAATCAATTGGGACGGCGCGCTGCCACGGCTGCCCACCCAACGGAATTAACGGCCTCCAACTGAAAATGAGAGGCTGAGGACATCGAGATACCCGGAATGCACGGCGGATAATAGTTCTAGTGTAGTTGGTATGAACAATCGTAATCGTTGCTTCTGTTGCTTTGGGTAGTTTATATAGCGATGAAATTGTAAGACATCTCTTTCCGCCCGCTATTCCCAGGACACGTCTCCCAACGGCATCCCCATCCCACCCGCTCCTCCATCCTTCTTGCTCTTCAGCCCCTCCAAGAACCCCAAAATCTCCTCCAACACCTTCTCCGGCTGCTCCTGCTGCGGCCAATGGCCCGCACCCTCGATGATCTTCACCCCCTAAAATCTGGACAGCTATCCGGAAACCCCTCCAACGCCTCCGGCTGCTGATAATTCCCCCAGTCCTTCTCCCCCGAAATAAACGTCGTCGGCACCTCGATCTTCTTCCCCGCAAATAGATCCAGATCCCGCATCTTCTTTGGATCAGTCTGGCTCCTGTACCAGTTCAACCCGCCCTGGAACCCTGTCCGTCCCCACTCTTGCACATACACCTCCAGGCTCTCGTCTGGAAGCCAGCGCTTTGTCACGCTGGCGTCTTCACCCTCCATGTTTGAGGCCACGACGGCGGGCATGCTGCTCTTCAGTGGCATGATGTAGTACTCCGGCATCTTGGCCAGCTCCTCCGCGCTCCACTCTTTCAGCGCGTGTGGAGTGTTGACGGCCCAATCCGCGGACTTGAGGTGGATGTAGCCGCGCAGGAACTCCTTCAGGCCTTGCGGGGGTGCGCCCAGTCGGAGGCGGCGGGCGCGGTGCTGTTGTACCACTTGTAATGCTTCCGAGGGTTCGAGAGCTTGGCCAGCTCCTCGTGGATGTCTGGTTTATCAGAGCCTGATGCAGCGCCTTCTGGGGGGTTATGAGCGGTATTGAAGGGTAAAGAAGGTGGCGGCTTGAACGGGTGCGACATCAGCACCAGCGAGCGGAACATGTCCGGCCGCATCAGCGCGCACATGGAGGCGGAGACGGCGCCGAAGTCGTGGCCCACGATGCAGTGCACGCTCTTATACCCCAGCGCGTGGACCAGGATGACAATGTCGCGGACGAGGTTCGTCATGGAGAACTGGCTCAGGTCTACGTCCTCGTAGGGGGAAGTGTCCCACCCGGTGGTGCGGCCGTAGCCGCGCTGGTCGAGGGCCACGACGTAGTAGCCCGCGGCTGCTAGGCCGGGCATGATTTTTCGCCATGAGTATGCGAGCTCGGGGAAGCCGTGGCAGAGGATGATGAGGGGCTTGGAGCGGGAGGAATCATAGCCGGCTTCGAGGATGTGGAAGGAGAGGCCGGCGGCGGGACAGTCGACTTGGTTCTCGGTGATGCCTTCGGGTAGGGGCAAGGGGGGTAGAGATTGGCTGTCTGAGGCCATTTTGCGAGCTTTAGGGAACTCTTGAGTGACAGTTGCCTATACTGAGAGTGGCCTGTATGGAGATCACGTGTTTGAGGAAAGCAGACTGGGGCGCGGGATGAACCACTTGACGGAAACGGACAGATGGTATGACTTAAGGAAGACGGGTTTGGATGAAGCGTGCAGCGTCTTGCTATCCGGCTCTTGGGAAACGGCAGGATGTGAGCTGCTCGCGGCAAAGGCACATGAAGCTTGTTACACTAATTTTTGAAACTGGCTAAAATGTTCCCAGCTGGATAGAAATAGAGAAGGCGATTGAGGACCGCTCTCCACCCGAGAGCAAGTGCGAAAGTGTTTGTAAGATATCTCAGGCCTACTAGAGACTTGGAGTACGAGTATGCAACGGGCAGTCAAGCGGAGCGGAAGCAGCACCCTCGGCTACATCCGGAGTGGAGATCTCTGAGGGGCTGCCACGATGCATGCGTGGATACCAGCGATACCGCAGAGACTAAAGGTCTCTATTCCATTTCAGATTTGGACGTGTAGTACAGTAAGGGCGGCAGTTAGATTCTAGGCCGCCGAAGACTCTACTAAATTAAAAGTAGTATAGTTGGGTACAGACGTGGTATCGCTTGGATGCACGTAGACTGATGAATGTCCTAACAAATACATCACGCCTTGTCAACGGGCATGTCTCCTGCATAGTGCCCCAAAACACAACGCTTTGAGCGAAACTTGTTCATAGTGCAACCTTTCAATGGAGGTTGTTGGGTGGTTTCCGAGGAGTCGTTAAATTTCTTGTGTGGCGCTAGCTTCAATCTGCCAACGGTTGACGCCGCATGACGCTGCGCGCCGCCAAAAAGTGCCACGGGCAGGCCGTTCCATTGACGACTCAAGCGCTTGGCTGGCGCGACCCGTCCAACTATTCAAACCTTCTGTTGACGACAACCTAACCTTTTGTAATATCTGGAGACCATTCGTCCCTCACCCATCGCATCAGCTGATTGTGCGCTGGTCCTTGCTTGACCATCTCACTCTCACAGACCTCCCTCGCTCGACTGGGCTACTTCCAACTCTCAACTGTCCTTGCCCTCCATGACATCAGCCAGCAACCGCGCTCTCCATCTTTCGCATTGTTAGGAGGAAGCAACTGTCATTTTCAAAGGGTATCCATAGCTAGAGCAGCTCAGCATGTTCCATCGGCGTCGAGCGTCGTCGAATCCTGTAGGTACCCCCTGAAGCGCATTGTTACCGCGCTGCTCGCACGTTCTGCATCTCAGCTCGACTCCTGACCACTTGACGCGCAGCCCAGGACCAATGCGCCGCCGCCCGCTGCAGCTACGCTTGCCGCCAGCCAGGCTTTCCTGAAGAACGCGCCTTCCAATGCCTCACTTTCTTCCGCCGCAGCCGCCGCGGCACTGCGATCGCACACGACCTCTCCTGAACCCATCGGAAACCTCCAGACGAAGCGCACGGCTCGGAGAGGTTCGCTGTCGTCGCAAGCGGGCAATGGCGTTGGCAGAGGCACATTACAGAGGAACAACAGCTCCGGGTCGATGACCGAGAGAACATTTAGGACGGACTCACCTAAAAACACACCGCCAGTACCAGCCATACCCCAGCACGTACGCGCTTCGAGCGTAGAACCGCCGCCGCTGCGCGTGAACTCGCCTACGGCCAGAGGGGGCAGAGGTGTCAGCGTTGACAGAGGGATGCGACGGGCCTCCGCGCAGCCGTACGGAACACGCGCCAATGGTCTGTCTGAAGTGTCCGAGCTCGAGCGCGACGGCAGTCAACCATCAGTAAACTTCTCATACCCCAGAGTCAACCAGGCGAGCCCTCCCCCAGCCCAAGGATCAGTTCGGGGCGCACAGGTTATAGTGGGTGGTACACGGAACCGATCGCAAGTGGAGCAGCTCCACGGGCAGAGCTTACCTCGCGCACGCCTCAATCGAACACGCTTCCTCCTAACGAGGTGTCCAGTATACAGCAGGCAATCCAGGATGCTGCCAATAAGCCTGTTGGAAAAAAGAAACAAAAGGTTGTTCCGGGAGAGCAGGGCAGTTACTTGGCAACCGGGAGCATGGTAGCCAAACCAACTGGAACCGCCATCCAAGGCGATTCTACGGAAATCCACGGGCACCTCGCGCCCAGCGCGAATACCGGTCGCAAGCTAGAAACCGACCAAGGTGCTCGTACACCCAACCGCGCCACCTCCACTTCTCTAGCCCCAGGAAAATCCTACGCTCCACCTCTGCAACGTCAACGCTCCTCCAGTCTCACAGTCCCTGCTCGCTCGGTCGCTGAAACGAACGCAAAGGGAGCGGGCCGGACGGAGCGAGCAATGTCATTGAGCCCATCGAGGTCAACGCATTTTGCAGCTGCTCCCGAGTTACTGAGCGGCATCAAGCATCAGCCACCGCCTCGGTCGCTGTCACCAGCCAAGTCTGCCCTGAAGCACTCACCATCTTCGTCTGCCAGGAATGGCTCTCCAGTCACAAGTTTGTCCACGGGCAAACCCAGAGCTCCGCCAAGCGACGTGTCGGACACGATGTCGGATGACGGAGTGAGGTCAAAAAAGAAGAAAGGTGCAAGGGTGAGTTTCGACGAGGATACGGTTGGTCCTGAGAGAGGCGAAGACTCCCCGACATCTTCTCGGGGAGGAGGGATGGAGTCTTCTCGGTGGAGCGGCACAACAGCTGCTGCAAACGAACAGGACTACGGCTTGAAGCCAATGCCAGCTCTACCTTCCTTTGGAAGCATCCGCAGTCAGAGGAGGCAAGAAGAACCGGAAATGATCGAGAAGGTCACAGAAACAGCACCATCATCGATGTCAACCTCCATATCCACACTTGCTGAGCCCATGGGACCATCAAGTGATCATGCATTGGGTGGAATCTTTGCCAGGGACTACGCCACCAAGCAAGCTACGGAGCCGAAGAGTAGGAGCGCCGAGCCAACGAACGCTGCATCATTCTCGACTACCCAAGCTCCGGCAACGATCTCGGCTGACAGCTCAAGCTCTACGTTCGACTCGGACCAAAGTCGTGACAACACTGGAAGTAAGCCAAGTCCGCAGGTCGAGCCTCAACGCTCCTCTAGTGTTTCGTCACATACTCTGGCATTTGCTGCCAGTATTGTCGGTGGAGCTGAGTCGAAGACGCCGCGTGATGATGCTATCCCATCAATCTCCCTCGAACCTCCTACGCCCAAGGCCGAAGAGTATCAGGAAGAACCGGATTATGTCATGCCTGGAGGATGGGATGAGGATGCCTTTCATCGAGCCAGAACCGGGCCTGTGGAGACGAAGCAATGGATTGCTGAGCCTACTGCTGAGCCTAAGCCATCAACAACCAGCGCTCCAGAGCCAGTGGCCGTCGAGGCAGCACAGTCTACTGTCACAGACATACCAACTGCACGTCCGCGACCGGGGAGACAACTGACTGCTGTCACAGAAGAGGGGTCTTCGGATGACGACGATAGCATCTACAGCGATGCGGAAGAGAACCTTGACGAGGATGACAGAGGTTTCGCTTCTCTAAATGCTATTGCGAACAGCCCTGTTGCTCCATCCTCACCGCGAATGGCAATCAGCACGCCACCCGATAGCCCGGTAACAGCTGCGCCTACTCAACAGGGAAGGCTTTCAAACTGGATGCCAGGCCAGAGCGTCGAGTCTTCGCCTTCTGATACTGCTGAAGATTGGAATCAGAGCAGGGCATACTGGAGCAGCCTGAATGAGCAGAGGAAACAACAGCTTGAGCAAGAGGCCCTTACTGCCAGCAGTCCGTCGGTCCAACCAGCTATTAGCCAGCCAGCCCTTAGTGAGCCGGCTTCCAGCGAGCCGTCCCAAGCTTCACCGGCGCCTAAGCCGAAAAAGAAGATGAACGTTGTAGCGCAGCAAAGCTCCTCGGCACCGTTGGCTGCTCCAAAGGTAAGCGGGCCGCGGTCCCAACAGCAATCTCAACCGAAAGCATCGGCCATGAGGCAGAGTATGCGTACGCCTTTCGAGCCTACCGCAGCAGAACAGCCAGCAACCCACATGCGAAAATCTATGAGGGGCGATGACAACGCACGGACAATGAGAGGAGGTAACACGATGCGCACGTCTATGAGAAGCGCAGAGCCGGAGACTGGAAGACCCGCCAGCCCTCCACCACAACCCCCGGCCGCAAGAGGAGCACTACAAAAGAAGAACATCCCTCTCGCGCCTACCATGAGAAGCATCCCGCCACCACAGACTGCTACAGCGGCCAAGAACAGAGCGTCCGCCATGCCAGCGCTCGGCCGGACGATGTCTGACGATTCAGTTGCCTCAGCCAGCAGCTTCAGAAAACAGCGTCGGCGCACCTCCGACACTAGCAATTCAGGCAGATATAGCATGAAGCGGAGTATGAGGGGCTCCTCTCAGCCAGCGCCAATAGAGCAGCGACCAGTATCGCCAACGCCGCCCCCTACAAAATCGTCGAGATTCAGTATCCGATCTCTATCGCCCACCGGGTCCTTTATGCGTAGACCAATGACTGGCAGTGCAATCCGAGCTTCGCTTGACACCGGCGCTCCTACGCTTCGCCAGCAAACCGCAAAGCCTGAGAAGACTACGAAACTGCCCGGTTTCGGCAAGTCTTCGAAACCAAAAGCCCCCGCGCCAAAGCCCGCCTCGGAGTACAAGTCTCGTTTCGGCGACTCCAGTGATGAAGAAGACGCCCGCCCCACATTCCGCAGCCGCTTCGCTGACTCGGACGATGAGGACGACGCCCCTGTTCCGACTGGCCTCACACCAGTCCGAGGGATTCCACGGCGAGCCGGAGACGAGGACCGCGAATCCACCGACCTCTCCGACGAAGAGAGCGACAGCGAGCGCCGCCCCAAACAGCACCCTCCAGTACCGACATCCGCCGAAATCAGCCAAGCCGCCGCGGCAAGGCCCATGACCAACGGCAACCCTCAAGGCGCTGCGCTCGCCTCCGGTTCCCTACGAACCTCGGACAAAACTGCCGAGCTACCCAACGGCTTCCCGGGTAATAAGCCGAAGCCCAAACGCGGCTTCTTCGGCATGGGCAAGAAGAAGGCCGCATCCGAGCCCCTGGGCCGCCCCATCACGCCCGTCAACGCTAAGCAAATGGCCGACAACGCTATGGCGCAGTCGCCGTCGGGTGCCGCGTCTCCACGAAGTCCGCGGCTTCATCGCAGGAACACCCCGACGATGCAGCGCATGGAGAGCGATACGTGGCCGCTGCCTGCGCCGCCGGCGATTGGTGGGGAGGAGAGGCCGGCGACGGCGGACGGGGCGCCTGTGGTGGCGAAGCCGCAGAGGCCGGAGATGGGGACCAGGAGGAGCACGTATGATGAGAAGGGGAATGTGTTGGGGAGGAATGGGAAGAAGAAGAAGTTTCAGTTCTTGAGGAAGGCTTTTAGGTTGGATGATTGAGGGGTGGAGCGAAAGAAGGTTCATGGACAGAACTAGTCTTTTAATTAAATGGATGTAGTAGGATCTTTGAGTTTCGAGGGATCTGGACCGATCTTGTCTGCATCGCGACGTTGATGGCTTGCAGAGGATATGGGCCTCTTTTCGTACCGCCAGGATGTGGCGCTTACATCTACCTAATCTTATTGTTCTTTTTGTAGTCAAGATTCTCTTCGAGCGTGTAGTGTTTAATGATGTTCTGCTGCAATCAGAAATTTAACAACCTGCGGATCATTGAAGTTCGCAATAGCATAGCGCTTTGCGGTCAAGGCTTGTCAACTCCAGGCAAATGAGGTACTGTCCGTTTGAACAGCCTCAGAGACACGCTTTCAATTGCAAAGGTGGCATTCGTGTGAAATCGCACGGCTAGATAGTCTACGTGAAAAGGTTCGCTCGACCACCAGGCCAAGCTTTCCGTCAGCGCATCGTCAGCCACAATCAAGAGCACACGCCTTCATGATGTGGGTAAGTCTGCGCCTCCCACCCCTCAAAGGATCGTGAGGCTATCAACAAGCGGCAGGTGCAAGTATTCGTACGTTCAACTGGTTCGCTCATCGTTCACAACGAGACAATCCTTCCCTCCGCTAGTTTTGTCTCCCGCTTCCTGATCTCTGCTCTGAGTCATGCCATCCCAAACGTAGATGACTCCTGCATATCTACGATATCTGTGCCCGTTCTCGTCTCTTTGTCCCAGAGTCACTCTCAATCCACGCAAAATATCGTTTTCCGCCAAGAGCAATGGCGTCAACAGTCCACCTTGACGGTAGAACCCTCGAAGGCGGCGGCCAGATTGTACGGATAGCGCTGGCTGTATCAGCTCTCACTGGTATACCCATCCGGATCACCAACATCCGCGGCAATCGGTCCGACGGCGGAGGATTAAAGAATCAGCACCTCGCGGCAGTGGAGTTCCTGGCCGCTGTGTGCAGAGCTACCGTGACCGGCGCGGAGCTTAAGAGCGAGACGCTTGAATTCACGCCGAACATGTCTTCCCGCGACCTGGCAACTCACCAGCAGCAGCCCCATCTAGATCTGAAAATCAATCAAAAGACGGTTGGTAGCACTGCTCTAGTGCTGCAGGCGATTCTCCCATTTCTGCTTTTCTCCTACAGAAACACGCCTGGATCCCCAAGCGCCCAACCGGATTCTTCTGGTCTGCCCAGTACCATCACCATCACGGGGGGCTTGAACGGCTCAACCTGTCCCTCACAAGACTACATCAACGAAGTGCTCATCCCGACTCTATCCCGTATAGGCCTCCCTTCTATGACCACTCTCTCAGCCCACCGGCACTCAAACGACAGCAACGAACGCGGCGCAGTCCAATACAACATAGCCCCCTCGCCCCCGGTACGACGCTCCCAGGCTTCCACCTCACAGATCGCGGCAAAATAACGCACATCAAAGCCCTCATACGCGGCCGCAGCTCCCTCACAGCTCATGCCCGGAACTCGCTAAAATCTCACCTGAAGACCCTTGCGGATGCCTCACCTTCGCACTTCGCGGACAGAGCCCTCGAACTTGAGATCCAGAATACCGAGTCCAAACACCTATACATTCTGCTCGTAGCCACCAGCACCAACGACCACCGCCTCGGCGCCGACAGGCAGAGAAACTGCCTACGGCAGACCGACGGCCTTACGGATCGCAGAGTGGCATTGCTGGTTGAGGAAGTCACGACCCAGCTGTTCGCCGAGATCGAGCACGGCGGCTGCGTCGACACGCATATGCAGGACCAGCTTGTTGTTTTCCAGGCGCTGGCGAAGGGGAGGAGCGTCGTTGATGGTGGGCGGAAGGAACCGAGTTTGCATACGAGGACTGCGAGGTGGGTTGTCAGGGAGATGTTGGGGGTTGAGTTTGATGAGGGGGATGGGAGTTGTGAGGGCGTAGGACTTGTGGCTGGAGAGGGAATTGCAGACAGGGCGATAGATGGGGTGGAGAATGAACTCCAGAAAATCTCAATAGAAGGTGGTTAGGGGCGCGTGCATTACAACACTTGAAGCACCGCTGGAGACGGAGAATCGTGGCAGGCGATCTTGACTGCGCGCAAGCCACAGTGTAACAAGCATCGGCGACACATCAGATCCACGCGACCCAAAGAGGAGACTTCGGGACAAGCCAATAGCATGCTCAACCGACCTAGAGCTTGGCTTGGAGGCCTGGCCGACCAGAAGCTCAGACGGAGCAAGCGAGGAGCTGTCTATATCTTAGTCATTTAGTAGACGGCGATGAAGCGAACTAGGCGGGAGAATAGAGATCTGTTCTACAAACAGTACCTAAAATGCAAATTCCCCAAATCTGTTCCATCCCTAAACCCCTCCGCAATCGCCTGCTCATCTGCGCCATTCTTCGTCCTATCCGTGACCCCCATCTTCCTATCCCGCCTGCGATTCTCCCACCACATATACTGCCGCAGAAACAGCCCAATAGTAAAGATGCCGCAGTAGCAGACAATCAGCCCCGTTAATGCAGAGAAGTACCGCGGGGCCTCGCGCGCAAAGAAGATGTTGGCGCCGGCGATGTTGCCGGCGGCATAGAAGGTGAACCACAGCCCGTTGGCGATGGAGCGTTTGGTGTGGCCGGCGATGTTGGAGGTGAGGAGGTTCCAGGAGAGGATTACGGGGGCGCCGACGAGGTACTGGAGCCAGGTGCAGCCTTCATAGCGTTAGTCCCGCCCATGCGGAAAAGAGTCATTGAGTCAGGTTGCTGGGGAAAACGAGAGCGATTTGCCGACGAAGGTCCACCGGTGTTCCAGGTCTGTGAGACAAATGCCCAATAGTCCACCCAGCGGCGGCAAACAGATCAACATCAAGACCAGACAGCAGACATGCTTGAAGTAACCCGCCGCGAGACCGCAGAGAGGCACTAGCACGAACTCAAAAGCTCCAGTGGGGAGCTGTAACAAGGTGGCATATAAGCCAGAGAAACCGTACCCCTTGATCAGCGAGGAAGCGAAGTTCGACACGCCGCCATTAATGACGCCGCACGATAGGCCGACGAGTGCTAGGCAGATGACCTTGACATCGTATGCAGCTTCAACAGCCTGCTTCCACTGGAACTGCTTGGTCTTGACACCGATCATGTTCTCGGCGATGCGGTGGATAGCTATAACCTTTTGCTTATGGGTGAGGAACCGGGCTGATGAGGGCGAGTCTGGCATGAAGTAGAGCTGCAGAGTAATCAATCAAACCAGTCTTACCTAAGTATCCAGCATCTTGAATCATCGAGCCAGAGGAGAACTCACAAAGACCCAGGCCCAGACGAAGTTCATCAGCCCAATAACCAAGAAGATCAGCTGCCAGCTCTTCAGCGCCACCTCCGCATGCCCCAGCCCATACCCCTACAGCGCACCCACCATCGTCGCCATCCCATTGAAAGCTAAGAAAATACACATGCGCAGCGGCTGCTCGCTGCGCGTATAAAACATGCTCACGATATTCATAATCGCCGGCGATATGCTCGCCTCAAACATGCCCAGCAGAAATCTCCATACCAGGGCGCCCGCGTAGTTCCGGGCGCCCACATGCGCAATAAGCAGCACGCTCCACACGAGGATCATAGTACCCGTATACTTAGCCACCGGCAACCGCTGTATCAGCAGGTTCGCCGGGATGGCCCAGAAGAGGTAGCCAAAGTTGAAGATGGCGGCCACCCAGCTGTAGCGCTGGCCTTGCAAGCCCAGGTCGGGAATCAGCGTGTAGGCGGAGGCGTAGTTCAGCGAGAGCTTGTCCAGAAACTGGATCGTGTAGGTCATGCAGATTATGGGCATGATTATTAGGTCCAGCTTGCGCTTTACGACGGCGCGTTCGGAGGAGAGCTCCGCAGCGCTGTATTGCTGGACTTCGAGGTAGAGGTCTGCGCCTATGTCGCGCATTTGCTTCTCGACGGCTGGGTTTGCGAGGGGATCGCTCTCGAGAGTGCCATGGTTGGGAGATGGTGAGGAAGTGGCAGATTCTTTGGTGTCGGCCATATTGAAAGCGACGCAGTCGGAGAAGTAAACATAAGGATTGACCGACTCCGAAGAAGGAGATGGACTCGAGAGTTCTCATGCTCGTAATGAGCCGTGACTTACTTACATACCTTCCATGTCCTACAAGACGGCTGTGCGCCTGGCGAGATACAGCATCACTTGACGATAAGAGGGTTGCATTGGTGGGTCAAGCACCGCTCTTAGTTGGTGCTTGACTGATAGGACATCGCACCACAGACGAAAGATCATCGCCATGCGTCTGAGATTGGAGATGCAGACCCTGAGAGTGTTGAACAATGCTTGGCTGACGGTTGAGGCGCACGGCTGGGGCGCCGTTGGCGGCAAGGGTGCCATGGAAAAGCCGTGGCCACGCAAAATGGATACTAAATCTATCAAAACTTAATAACACGATTACATAGACATATTCGTATCAGAATCATCGCTTTTCTATCCTTTCTACGCATCGTTAAGCTACCGCACAAATCGGTACAGATTTGGGCATGAAATGTGAGTTTGAATGTCAGATAGATTAGTATGAGGTGGGGTGTTTTCGGCGATTTTGCGTGGCCATCGTTTTTCCGTGTCGCCCTTGCGGCTCGCGGCCCGATAGAGCAAGCCGAGCGCCGGCTGTGAGCTCGAAGTCGAGGAGCATGTATCATGCATCAGCATACAGACGCGTTTGCCGTTGTATTTGACATCATGCAAGCCCACTGCCAATGCAACACCATCCGCTTCACAACCCCCACCAGCGTCACTCTCGCCCTCTACCACTGCCACTGCACCCAATGCCGCCTTCAATCCGGTTCCGCCTTCGGCACCTCCGCCATCTTCCCCTACTTCTCGCTCCGTGAAGTCCTAGCTCCCTCCGCTCTACCGCATCTCCGCTGCTGGACTCGCTCGGCAGACTCAGGCGCGCTGGTGGACTGCTATTTCTGCGGGAAGTGCGGGACGAGATTGCTGCATGTGCGGTGGCCTGAGGGGAAGGGAGAGGGCAAAGAGCCGGCGGGTACGGTTAGTGTAAAAGGAGGGTGTGTTGAGGGGCTTGATTGGGGTGGGGGAAAACATATCTGGTGCAGCAAGGCTGTTGTGCCAATTCCACTAGGAGCGGAGAGGTGGGATGAGGAGCCTGATGAGTGAGCGGGTGAGCTCAAGGGTAAGTTCTGGGATAGGAGGGAGAGGGAAGCTCACGCCAGCATTGGGCGAGAGATTCGGGTAGGCTGGTGTGTGTTCTTTCGGTACAGATTTCTTCTTGTCTTGATCTGACGCGATCCTGCTGTCCAACGGTTTCCCGCATGCCGCATTTGCAATCAGAGTCTTGGTCGAGATTCAATGAACCCCTTTGCTCATCCATGTCTGCGAGCGTTGTTATCGAGACCCTGCCGTGGACAAGGATGGACAGTGTTCAAACCTTGCCAGATATTTTCGCTCCACCCTTCCCGCCATTCTAGTGAACGCGGCCAGGTCTATCACGTGATTTGACTTAGGCTTGCCTAGAGCTTCACAAGGATTTCATATCAGAACTTTCTCACGTCGTGTACGGCTCTCAGAGACCCATCAGCATCGAAGCCACCCGCCAACCGGTCTGACAAGGAAGCTGAAGATACAGTGAAAAGGCAGAAGCGCAGGTAGAAGACACCACAAGTTGCAAACAAGTGCACGAGGCACGAAGTCACCAACACCACCTCAGGCTCACGAGCCGACAATGTCACCTGAAGTAAAGTCCGAGCACCCCTCGATGAGTGAATCCTCGGACGACGTCTCCGCGACATTGAACCGTGCACACCGTGCACGCGCAAGGGCGGCGGCAGCGAGAGAAGAAGCTGCCAGGGCCTTGAACCGCGTACGCGCGACGGCAGAGGCATTACAAGCTACCAGGACCCCGGAGCGTGCGAGCACGCCACTCTAGAACCCGAAGGAGGGGAAGGAACGCTTGGGACGGCTGACCGAGGAGATAAGCCGCCAGGAGATCGACATGGAGTTAACTCGACAAGAAGTGCAGGACGGCCCCACGAAACGCCTGCATGAGCATATGGAAGCCGTACCCCAGGCATTGCAGTACCTACTGTGCAAGATCGAACAGCTAGAAAAGAAGAACGAGGACCACGAGGATCGGCTGGCCGTTCAGCACAACTCGAATTTGAGCCTGGAGAGAGAAATTCGGCAGATGCGGAAGGATTGTCAGCTCTCACAGTTGTCACCGGGGGTTAGAAAGCTACTCTTCGAAGAATCGCAGGCCTCACCCACCTGAGGAACCGAAACCCGACGCTGAACGCAACCAGCTTGAGGATATGAGTAGCAAGCACAAGTGCAGCCGCCACCTTGAACGCGAACACATCGGCACGTCAGCAACGTGTGACCAAACCGAGGCCCCCAAAAGCATTCCATTTCATCGGCACGTCAATGATTCTAGCACTCCCAGCACCTCATATCCAGCATTGCAACACAGCCCTGCTCTCTTGTTTTCACGACACGCACGCGCGGCCTAGCGACTACTTCGAATTTCAGCACCAACATGTTTTGCACCACGCTTGCCGAGTCCCACGTCCCCACGAGCAACGCGGAATGCGGCCGCTCACGGCGTCGGAGACTGCATCCTGTGATTGCGGCTTCGCTTCTTGCTCTTCCAGACTCCACGACGACACTCTTAACTACGAGCTTGCTTCCTCCTGCGGCATGACACACACATCCACGACCTCCCTGCATCACTGTGACACTGATCTCCATTCCTGCTTTCACTTCGGCACGCCGACACCATGACGCTGTGCACGTTCCTAATCACGAGAACAACAAGGATGCTGCATTTATGGCCTCGATGGGAAGCTGCTGCGTTCTGTTCCCTGGTACGATGGGTCGGTTCCTTGTTGCTCGGTAGCAGTCCAACGTAGCAGTACACGAGCAGTCTGTAGTCTTGCTTCCATCCTACATCCTTGTCGGAGTCTTCGCTCAGTGTCATTCGAGTCCACTGCTAAACTGCACTGTTGTATATTCCTCTGGGAGGGTCGACATTATGCAATGGTGAAGAACATATAAACAAACCCTAAGAGCTGTGCGTCATCTTTCTTATGGTAATGGTGAAGTTCATATTCATCCTTGCCTAGTGACAGGACGTCAAGATGTTGCGATGTAGGCAGACAGTTATATTCACGTGATTTAATGCCAAGCCTTGCTCAGATCTTCATTACGCTCCTCCAAACTGACTTCAGACATACAAGAACCATCTAGCCATCGTGAACAGCCTCATAGCGCGTACCTGAAGGTCAAGGCTCTATCGCCAAGCGCGCTCATCTCGTCTAGAGTGTATCCGTTATGCGCCCCCTCCGCCATCTGTCTCTCTCTCTTCTTATTAATCCTCTTGTAATTCAGCACCAGAACCACAACAGCTATGATGCCTCCAACAATGAAACCGAGTTCCAATGCGTGGCCAAGGATGTAGCGTGGTCCGTCCCTTGCCCGGTAGAAATTCGATGCCATGGCACCAGCCAGGTTACCAACACCGATCTGGATAGCCATTCCGACAGCGCGCTTTGAGCTCCCTGCGAGATTACTCGAGAGCCACGTAATGACCCCCGGGAAACTTGGATAGATGGCGCAGGCAGAGATAAAGACGCCCGCGTAGACGACGCCTGGTTTGCCGGAAGAAAGACACATGATGAATCTGTGAATGTCAGTAAGGAGCAAAAATTGGCTCTTGGGGAGCCCTGGAAGGGAAGGAAAACATACCCAATGCCCGAGATACAGAGGAAGGTGAAGATGAACGGGCTCCGGACACCCTTACGGTCACTCAGCCACGCAATCCCGATAGCCAAACAGGCCGCCGTTATGTAAATTGGTACGGTAAGCAGCTGCGCTGTTGAGCTCCGGTATCCCAGTTCCCGGATGATGGTGGGTAGGAACAAGCTGATGCCGTATAACGGACACACAATGCCCCAGTAAACAAAGATGTTGACCCAAATCTGCCAGTCCAGGAACGCACTTCTAACATACTTCCATTTGAACTCGTCCGTTTGCGCAACCATAGGCTCGTTTTCGCGAGAAGTATCTCCAGTTTTAACAGCGGCGATCTGCGCTTGGTATTTTAGGCGGTAGACAACGAAAGCCTTTTCCTCTGCACTCAGGAAGCCTGCCGTTTCCGGGAAGTCGTAGAGCGTGAAGAAGGCGATGATGGCAACAACGACCGTAAGAAGACCCTCGAGGATGAAGATCCATCGCCACCCTTCTTGACCGCCAATGCCGTCCATCTTTGCAATGGCGAACGCGAGGAGACCGGAGAAGGCGCCCGCAATGCTGGCGGCACTGAAGAAGAGGGCTTGTCGAAATTGCGCTTCGTGGCGGCAGTACCACATGGTAATGTAGTACGCCACGCCAGGGAAGAGACCCGCTTCGGTAACGCCCAGAAAGAAGCGGGTAATGAGCAGGCCTTTGTAGTCCTTCACAAGGCCCATTAGCGTCATCACTGAGGGTTCTGTTAGCGCTAGAGCTTTTCGTGTAGCTTCAACGGAGTAGTACCTGTGCCCCACGCCACCATGATCGTAGGCAGCCAAATGCTAGGCCGCAGCTTCTTGAGTAACAAGTTGCTCGGAACCTCGAACGCTGCGTAGCTGAAGAAAAAGATGGTGAGGGTCCAGTTGTACTGCGGCCCTGTCATATGAAGATCCTCGACAAGGCCTTCAATGCGTGCATTCCCTATGTTTCCTCGATCCAGAAAGGAGAGCAAGTATAGTAGCGCCAGCATGGGAATCAGGTGGAGGTCCATTCGACGGAGAATGGCTTTCTCGTCGAGATGCTTGAATGAATCAAGGGTAAGGCCAGGCGCAGTTGCGATGGCATCGATAGCCTGAACTTGCTCGGACCTGCTGAGCCTACGGCCTGGAGCATGCTCCAGGCGTTCTTGAAGGCCTTTCCCGTCAAATTCGGAGGCATTGGAGAATTTCTTCTCGCTCATATTCACGGATGATCCGCGACGCATTGTGATATCTTTTTCTTCTTCTTGAGCAAGAAACCCTGCCTTGCGTAGTTACTCCAAATAAAAGCTGTTCCAAGGCCTGGTTGAATAATTGAACGCTTCACGGAGAAAGCGCAGAAAGGCAGCAGGACTCAGAACAGCAGAAACACACCGAGAGAAACGCGGTCACAAAAGCCGGGCGGCGTCAGACTATGTAGCCACGATAAGCTTGACACGAGGGACCCACATCCCCCTCGTGCTCGCTAGCTTTGCCCCGAAACACTCGGAAACACTCCACATTTCACCAGGTGCTCCTCCACAACAGGGTCTCTGACTGGGTCGTCAGAGGCGTTAGGAGGTGTTGTACCCCGTTCTCGGCGCATGTCATTGGCGATCTGCGCTATGTGGCTGTCAACCGTTGCGCTTGTTGCTCTTGACCTCGGTAAAGCGAATGCACATCCGGGTCGGGCAGAGGCGGCTTTCGCGCGGGAAACGCAAGACGGTAAAGCTTGATTCGATGTGGGACGATTTGGTAGAAATGGTAGAGTGACCAAGCGGCCGTAAGCAGAGTTACATCGGGAGTGCAGGAGAAAAGTGGAAGATGGTTCTCGCGGGGGGACTCATCATCAGAGCTCCAACGCTCTCCGCAGTCCGCATTCCGACATTCTCCAGAACTGTCCGATCAGTGCGGTAGAGTGCGGTAGACAATGGATCAAGACACGAGTCAGAATTCATAGAAACGTGGCTGTCACGTGATATCATTTTCCTGACGAACCGCCCCTAGACACTACCCCTTCTCCTGCCTCAGCCACCTCTAACCTCATACTCCTCCCCAATGCTCCACCCCGCCAACTTCTCAATCAAGCCCTCATCCCACACGGGCTGCACATCCCTGCCTTCCTCATCCAAGCACCCCAGATAATTCGTAATATCCCTCCCATCCTCCTCCCTAACCTCGAACCCATTTCCCAAAAACGCAAACCTATTCTCATCCCAATAATCCATCTCAAAATCCTCATACCTAGGCGCCTTCATCATCTCAAAAAAGTGCAGCCTCGACCCCGGCCAAATCGCCGCCTGCCCATCCTGCTTCCCCTGCTTGAACCAGCTCCGACACGGACTCGTCCACGCCGTCCTCTTCAAAAACAAATCCGCGTGCTGCCGAAACTGCCGCGCGAGCGCCAGCCGCGGCGCCATAGATTTAATATTCTCGACCTGCGCCTTCGTGATGCAGGAGAACATGTACTGTGTCCAGCGCTCGATGAGCGGCATGAAGCTGCCATGGCCCAGCGGGCCATACGGGCCGCAGAAGGAGAAGTGGTTCGGGAAGTCCGGGATCATGATCGAGAGGTAGGATGTCACGTTGTTCTCGCCGGCCCAAATTTCGCGGAGATCCCGGCCGGAGCGCCCGATGAAGGGGAAGCGGGGCAGCCAGGAGGTGTCGAAGCCCGTTGCACAGATGATGACGTCGACGGCGTGTTCGTGGCCTTCGTGGTCGGTGAAGCCGGTGGGCGTGATGCGGCCGATGGGATCGGTGAAGACGGTTGTGTTGGGCGCGGTTAGGGCTTCGAGGTAGCCTGGGGCGGGCGTGGGACGCCGGCAGCCGGGGTTGAAGTTTTTCGGGATGATCTTGTCGACGAGGCGCGGGTCGTGGTTTAGTTTGCGGGACATTTGGTCGATGGAGAAGGCGCGGGCGGTGCGAGATTCGGGGCTGCCTTTGATGATGAATTTGAAGCGTTGGTTTAGCTCGTTCTCGACTTGTTTGCGGTACTCGAGGTACTTCTTGGGGTTGGCGGAGAGATAGTCGAGTTGCTCTTTGCTGTCTGCGAGTGCACGTGGTTAGCAAGGAAGAGAGGGAGACAGCATCGAGGACTTGCATGCAAAATTCGCGCCATCTCGACCAGCCCAGCCTTGCGCGAAGCCTGCTGTTATCCATATAGGACTCCTGATCCAGTGATAAAGCCTGTCCACCTTTTTCTGGATTGCAGACACAATCTGCACGCCACTACTGCCAGCTCCAATGACCGCAACTCTTTTCCCATCAAGGTCATACCCCTCCTCGTATCTTGCGGAATGCATCAACTTCCCCTTGAACTCCATCAGCCCGGGAATATTCGGCCACTTCCAGTTGTTCAACACGCCGCCTGCGTTGATGAAGAATTCCGCCGCATCCTCAATTATTTCATCACTCTCCAGATTCCGGATTTTGAGCCTCCATAGACCGGCGTCATCGTCCCATTGGACGTGCTCAATTTGATGACGCAGCTTGATGTACTTGGCGATGAAGTCATTCTCAACCTCGATGTCTTTGAGGTACTGCCATATCTCAGGGGAATAAGAGTAGTAGTGCGACCACAGTTTGATCTTCCAGGAGAATTGATAGTTCACGGAAGGGATGTCGCAGGCACAGCCGGGGTATCTATTACAGCCTCAGCGCCGGCTATCCGACCAACATTTGCGTTCCTGCCTGACCGGATAGCAGAAGTACCTACCTATTCTCAAGCCATGTCCCGCCGACATCGTTGTTCTTCTCGTAGCAGACTATCTCGACGTTCTGCAGCTGCTCTTCGGCGTGCTTGAAAAAGTTGAGGGAGGAGGCACCGGCGCCCATTAGGATGACCTTGACCTTGCGCTTGGTGCCCATTGGCTGTTCGCGTATGCGGTATCCATATTCGTCGGTCTCCGGCGTTGGCTCTTCATACCCATTGACGGGTTCGTTGGCGTCGAGCCTGTTGCCATTGGTGGCGTAGAGATTCTTGGAGTCGGACTGTGAGTCCGAGTTTACGACCATATTGAGTGGCTGTAATATATATTTCTAGTTGTGGGATCACGACACACAGAATGTTGAGATTTAATGGTACACAAGAAGGGCAAAGATCTAAAATGGTAGGATAACGCTAGGGATATACAGAAGGCATAGAGTGCATGAATCCACAGAGGTAGACAGGAAGAGGCGACATATACTTTTATACAGAATCAAGTGGCAAGAGCATTCGTGTTTTTCTTACTCCCCCTGTTGAAGCTTCCACAGCACGGAGACAAGACACCACTAGAGCAAGAGGACAATGCGGGGTATGGCTAAAGCGGATGAAAGTCATGAGGGGCAAGCACCGCGGCTGGGCCGAGAGGTGAGAGGCCTACCTAGGCTCGGAGACGGACTGAGAAAGGCTAGTAAAGTCCTGCATATTTCCCATGGTCCCTGGAATGTAAAGGGCGGAGGTGGTGAGGGTTTGGGGGCGCCGTAGGGCTGACCAGCCTCAACCTCCCCGGATCAGACCTGCGTTGCTCACCTCACGTCCGCACGCGGTGCACGTGTCGTGTCACGTTGTGGCACAGGACGGACGGGTACTTGATGACGGTACTTATGAGAGAGGTACTGGTACATTGTCTGATGAAGTCCAGCTGTCCGGTCGAGTTGGTGAAGCAGTGCCGTATCAAAGTCATTGAACGCTGGAGAGGAGCAGCGCTACGGCGAACGCTACAACACTGCAGAGCACAGCGTCGTCTGATGTTGACGATGAGAATGATTGTGGTTGTGGTGATGGATAAAAGTCTCCCCTCGCCTTCTCCGTGATTGTTCTGGGGCTCGTCCAATCACCCGCCTCAGCTGGTCGACAGCCGTGAGCCCCAGCCCCAGCCCAAGCACCGTCATACACCCACCTAAGCCCGGCGTAAGCTGCTGCGGCGTCGTCTTCAGTATCCTCAATCACGTCGGATTCATCGTTCGTCCCCCTCATGCGCATCGCATACGTGAAGCCGCCCTCTTGATACCCCTCCGCAACTCTCCCGCAATCGCCAAGCAAGCTAGCCAGCCAGCCAGACAGACGACACGGGAGCACTGCTTAGAGCGCCCGCTGCTCTCCCAAATCATCGCGAAGGCCTTCGATCCGCCGGCGATTGTACATTCTCCTGCTGCGCGAGGGCATACTGTAGGGAGGGCCGGCAGATGTGGACCTCCGACCTGCCAGACATCGGTTTCCTGCGCCGGGCGCTGCCAGCAAGCCGTTTGCCAACCTTGTGAATGTTCGACTCCGGGATCCAGGAGCCACATACTCTGACTGCAGAAGACGCGGTGCTCGGTCGCCAAAATGGCATACTACTCGAACGGACAGTACTACAACACCACCGCTCAGCCGCCGCAACCTCCGCCAAGCCAGTACCAGAATGCCTATGCGCGGAGGTCGCCAAGTTTCGATGATGGAGACGACGCAGGCCTCGGATTGAATGGAGGTGCAGCCGACCAGTATGAGTACCCAACGCCGGAGCGCAGGAGGAGCAGTGCGCGACAAACGGACGAGCTGTTCATGGGCGCCTTCGGTACAGCAGCTCCTGCGCAACGGATCAATTCTCCCACCACTGCGGGCGTGTCGTACCAGCGACACACCTCGCTCGGCAGACAACAATCGGTATACAATCCGCAGGATTACGCATCCACAGAATCCCCATCGAGTCCGCTGCCCTACAGTGTGCCCACCAGGACATATAGCACTACATCACATCTGCCATACAACCCAGCAGCATACAGGGAAAGCAACATTGCTCCTCAGTCTGCGTCACCCGGCTATCCGTATGGCTCTTATCCTACGGGTATCGCAATGCCATCTCCACCACAGCCGTATTCGCCCGCAACACCCCCAGCAGCTCAGCAACAATTTTCTGGAGGCCGCACGCAGTCGTACAGCCAGAGAGCCAACGCTTATCCCCCGGCGAACATGTACCAAACTAGCGCTTTATCTTCGCAAAGTTCATTTGCGTACTCTCCGCCAGCACCACCGCCAGTGCCTGCACTATCTGGAAGCGCCATTTCTCCTAGCGACACCTGGGACCACCTGCCAGCACGTCAACCATCCGAACGACAGAGATATCATTATAGCCGAGTCTCAGACTCGAATCTCTCGCCCAACAATCTGCCCTCACCACCATTGCCAGGCCACGGGAGGTCAGCCAGCCATATCGAAAACCACACTTCTCCCACGTTTTATCCGCCTTCAAATTCGCTTCCTCCTACTCCCGGCCCACCGCCACCGCCTCATACGGTTGCGCCACAAAGAACAGATACCCTGAATCGCCATCCAACCCAGCGTGCGCTACCTCCGCGACCGTCCCCTGGGTCAGACAGTGAACCGGACTACTTCAATCGCTCCAATGGGAGATTCAGTCCAACGGCAGAGGCTTTGATGCAGGACGACTTATTCCATCAACTCGAGACCACCCTGAATGCACGATCCCCTGTTATACATGTCACCGATGACGAGTCGACGACTCCGATTTGGGCGTCAACGGGTCACAATGGCGGCGCTTCCAATGGTCATCTCACACCAGATGTAGCAGACCAACGTTACAGTACCTATAGCGACGAAAGTGACGCCGAGGCTGCTGCTGGCGTTGCTGCGATGGCGATGGCTGATGAGCAGGACCGCATTGACGCGGAGAGGAGGGAGAGTGGAGGCCCGGGCGGGCTGTTCTCCGCTTTCACGCCAGCTTTACCGCCGACGCCCGAGCGAAACCGCGCAGAGGAAGGAAGCCAAAGCGATGACAGCTATCCTGCTGTCGACGTGGACATATATAGTGGCAGCTTCCATCCTGACTTCTCCTACAACGGGCGGTTGGGCACGGGCATAGGCACTCTGCGCGAGCACGCGAACCGAAGTGATCCTGTGTCGTCTTCCGGCTCACGAAGATCACAGAAAACTAACGACACTGGCACTATCTATGACTTCGACACGATCCACCCATTCCCTCCCTTCAGAACCGACGCCCGCGTTGATACCTCCGGCACTGGTGGACTTGCCGATCCGAGCACACTAAGAAGGCGGTTGAGCTACGATGAGGGCGACGAAACTGGTTTCGTTGATACCTCAGCTCCGGCCGCTGGTGAGCCAGCTGATATGTTCTTCCACCCGGGAATGTCCACACGTCGACCGTTACCGCCCCCTCCGGCTGGCGAGCCACGATTTAACCGGACTGCATCGTCGCCAGGTCCTTACGCTTCTAATAGCTACAGCATCTCAACCTATGCGCACGGCCGTCCAGTCTTTCCAGCAGGGCCGAGCGATTTCACACTACTGCAGAGCCCTGCTGGAAGCGTTCCTAGGTCCACTTCCCTGCTTAGCCACAGCAGCACGCCACAGATTATACAGCCGATACGTTCGAAGACCGATGCTGAAGAGCGGAGATTGAAACAGCAGCAGCTTCGGCAGTCCACGGCATTCGGCAATGACAGCGGCACGGAGGGCCTAACTCCTCCTAATGCTAGCGCTGTCGCCCTAGACCTACCTGCTCTCCCAGCAGGAAAGCGCTTCAACCCGCACAAGCTTGCACCGAACGATTTCCGGAAGTGCACGGAGCCATGGGCTCTTAGCTCTATCATCTCATGGCTCAAATCCATGACCGAGGGAGAACAGGACCTCAAGCAGCAAGCGATTGTTGACGGCTTAGTGGCGCTCTTCACGCACAAAGTCCCAACTATGAACGTTGCGGATGCAGAAACCCTGAGCGCTCGCGTCGTGAACGATATGTTCAAAGCCGGGACGCTGGTGCATGAAGAGGAATGGCTCAAGTTCAGCACGGAAACCATGACTGGTGTCATCTACCAGCTCACCGGATCTGGGTGCTACTCTCCGAGACTGCATGACTACCACTATCCGGGACGATGCTACGCTCATCATTGCCAGCGGACCTTGAAGAAGATTGACCTGCAAGCGCAGTCGTCAACCAGGCAATCGGGCACTTGGGCAGAGTTCTACGAGCTCAAGAAAGAAGACGTCGAAGGGGTTGATGGAAGGGAGGTCGAGCGGCAGAACGTCCTGCATGAGATTGTAACGACTGAAGAGAATTACATGAGCAGCATCGACGTCTTGAGATTACTGTATCGTGATGCGCTGATTAGATCTCAACCCCCGGTCATCGGTCCCACGAAGCTTAAGAAGTTCATCAGCGCCGTATTCGGTAAAGTGGACGCGGTCAAGAAAGCTAACGAGGAGCATCTTCTACCGCAACTAAAGTACCGTCAACAAGAGCAAGGGCCCTGGATTGTTGGTTTCAGTGACATCTTCCGCGAGTGGATACGGAAAGCTAAGAGCGCGTACATTGAGTATGCTGCCGCTTTTCCTTACGCTACCCTCCAGATTCGACAAGAGGCGGAGAGAAACATGCTGTTCCGCTCTTTCCTGGAACAAGCAAGGACCAACAAGATGTCGAACAAGCTTGACTGGACTACCTATCTCAAAGAGCCTATCACCCGGTTACAGCGCTACGGACTATTGCTGGACACCGTGCTTAAGAGGACTGTAAAGGACAGCGACGAGAAGCGCAACCTTGAGACCGCTATCGAGGAAATCAAGCAGGTCACGGTTGAGTGTGACGCGAGAGTCGCTGAGATGGAGCGAAAGCTTGAGATCACTGACCTTCAATCGAAGCTTATCCTGCGACCAGGCATGCAGGCCGACTTGAACCTTGACCATCTTGGCCGTCAACTCATCCATAAAGGTGACCTGCAAAGACAAGGAGGAAGTCGATTTACGTGGCTCGAGACGCACGCGCTGCTTTTCGACCACTACCTTGTGCTGGCTAAAACGGTGCAGCACCGAGATGTCGACGGGGGCGTCAAGTACGAGAAATATGACGTCTCACGGCCGGTATGATTACACTTTGCCCGATTTTAATATCAGGTACTGATTTCCTTCACAGCCCATTCCCATGGATCTCCTCATCCTTGAGTCGACTAACGACGAGCCCGTTGTCCGATCGTCCATGAAAGGCATCTCCACCGTCACAACCGCCACCGTCCGAGGTGGTACGCCTGCTGACGCGCGCCTTGGCGGCCGCACGACTGCCAACACAGAGCGACCTACCCCAGGGCCTCTTCAGCATACGAACACATCCTCTTCCCTCGCCTCACAAGCATCCTCCTCAGCCTCTACCAGAACTCTAGTCACTACAACATCCCTCGACAGCTCGAAAGATGACAAGATACTGTACCCTTTCCGCATCAAGCATCTTGGCAAGGATGAATACACCCTCTTCGCCCCAAACCCGCAGGTCAGACAAAGCTGGTGCGAGAAAATCATCGAAGCCAAAACGCGGCACGCAGCAGCCCTCTTCGCGCAGAACGCGGAACCCTTCCGCTTGCGTGTGATGGCTGACAGTGCGTTCGCCTACGAGGGCGGGACAGTGGGCCAGAAGAGCATCATCATCAAAAACACACCGCTTGACAGGGCAATCCAGGATGTCAACAAGATGTTTGCGAATACGGCCCGCCCGGTCCCGATCTGCCGCGCGAAGGTCAACTGCGCGACGACGTTCATGCAACCCTATGGAAAACAGATGGTGGCCGTGGGAACAGACTTTGGGGTCTTCATTTCGGAAGTGGACAATCCTCGAGGATGGTCACGGGTGCGTCTTCCCTTCCTCGATCATCCTCCAACTATGGAGAACGGCTTACTAACAAATTTGATAGGCGATTAATAACCTAAAAGTTACCCAGGTCGCAGTGCTGGAGGAGTTCAGCCTCTTCCTCCTGATCTCTGATAAGTCGCTCATCGCGTACCATCTGGACCTCGTTTGTCCCGTCGGCGGCGCACCGCCAAGCAGCGACTCCTCCAGACGCGCACCGCAGAAGCTGAGCGGGTCTCGGGATGTGGGATTCTTCGCTACGGGTCGGATGAAAGACCGCACGCTTGTCTTCTATAAGAAGCGAGAGGGCCTGTCGTCCACCTTCAAAGTAAGTTCGCTCCACCCACCTAGACTACATCTCGTCTGCCCCTCCTTCCCTCCTCATCCAAGACAACTTGGAATCCTTCCTAATACTGCCGCTAACCACTCACCCTCGCCTCCCAGGTCCTCGAGCCTGTCTACCAAAAGTCAACCGAAAAGCGCGGCCGCCTCCTCCCCAAACGCGGCACGACCGACTTCTTCCGCGAGTTCGACGAGTTCTACATCCCCACTGAATGCACCTCCCTAAACCTCTTCCACTCCTCCCTCGCCGTCAGCACCGCAAAAGGCTCCTTTGAAGTCCTCACCCTCGATAAGAAGCAGCCCTGGAGCGTCCCCGACCTCAAAGCGCCGCACGTGGCCCAGATCGCCGCGCGCCTGCAGGGCCAGGCGACGCTGGGCATGTTCCGGCTCTCCGAGGGCGAGTCGGG
Source organism: Coniosporium tulheliwenetii (assembly GCA_030247845.1). Lineage (NCBI taxonomy): Eukaryota > Fungi > Ascomycota > Dothideomycetes > Coniosporium > Coniosporium tulheliwenetii. The sequence continues at coordinate 380,886 of JAPDRP010000007.1, forward strand.
CGAGTTCCTGTGCGTGTTCGAGGACGTGGCGGTGTATGTGAATAAGCATGGGGATATTAGTCGCAGTGTTGTGATGGAGTTTGTGGGGCGCGCGAAGAGTGCGGCGTTGTATGGCGCGTATGTGCTGCTGTTTGATGCGGACTTTGTGGAGGTCAGGAATGCGCAGAATGGGCGCCTGAGGCAGGTTATTGCGGGCAGGGATGTTAAGTGTTTGGATGATGGGGCGGGGATGGGGAAGAGGACGGTCAAGGTTGCGATGCAGCATCCGGAGGTGGAGAGGTGTCAGATTGTGGTGGAGTTGCTGCTTAATGAGGGGTTGAAGGAGTGAGAGGGGTGAGTCAGGGGTGAAAAAATACTTGCTTGGTGGATTGGTTGGTGGGGCTTGGACCAGTCCGGCTATGATACCTACGTTCTTCTTGGATATTGCTTGGGTGTTTGCTATTTACGTTTTGGGGTTTGGGCATAGCGAGTGCGGTTTGCTCTACTCGATACGGCTGTTGTATAGGCTTGTCACATCGCCAGGCAGCATACAGTGTGGTTCTTCTAGTCGGAAGACTGTATGTTGGAGACTTCATCTCATGAACATAGCAAGGCAACAAGCAGCACCTCTTATTTCCTGAATGACCGGCCGGCTGTCACCAAGATTGAACCGTCCCTTGGCTGACTCGCGTCGCGCCAAGACGTGCAACCTCAGCCTTGTGCTCAGCCCCATGTTGATACGCAAATAGCCCAGCTCCATGTCCTTTATGGCCTTAAGGGTGTTCCGCCTTCTCACCATTGAGCATAAATAGATGACCTTGGATACAACCTCCTAGATCTGCAGTCTGCGACAGCCCGCATTCCGGATGCTCCACGAATGTCGACTCCAGAGGCCCAGCGGGCCATCAATCGTGGGGCGTCCGTCATCATACCATGTCTGTTAGTAGGAACGGTGGGTGTTGCGACGTACGTGGTGGTGGTTAGGCTCGGTGGTGGGTGACCCCGTTGTAAGATCGTGGAGAAGTTCTCAGCACGAGAGGCTAACTTTAACATAGTCGACTACCTCCTCCGCCCTTCCTCAGACCTCCAACTCACGGCCGCATACCCCGTAAACCCTCGACGTGGCACAGCCATCGCGATCATAGTCGTCTACTGCATCCTTCTAGCGCTCATGACACTACCCTATCTCCGAACCTTCCAAGTCATCCAAACAAACCCCGGCTACATCCGCCGAGGACCCCACGCCCAACGAGACCAGCCCCCAGCAGCTCAAGCACCGAAAAGCAGACCTTCCAGCGCTCCTGTGCCCCGACCACCATCGAAGAACGCCCTCCCAAACCCCACTCCCGCAGCCGCAGCCGCAGCCACAGCGCCCCCACCGCGACCTCGACCGCAAAGCCATCTTCGACGGCACCGTCGCCCCGCCCCCGGCCTCGAGCGCTTCTACGCCAAAGACGCCTTCGTGTGCGACATGAGCGGGCTGCCCATCTTTTGTCCGAAATGTGATAATTGGAAGCGGGATCGGACGCACCATTGCAGCGAGGTGGGGCGCTGCGTGCGCCGTATGGATCATTTCTGCCCGTGGATCGGGGGCATCGTGTCCGAGACGAACCTAAAGTTCTTTCTGCAGTTTGTGGTGTATGCCGCGCTGTATACACTGTTTATGTTGGTGGTGCTGGCGGTTTTTGTGGCCGAGCAGGTGAGGATTGGGCTGGGGAGGGATGCGTGGCTGATTGGGATTCTGGTTTGGTGGGGTGGCTCTCTTGAAGACGGAAATTTCACGTGCTAACATACAATCAGTTCCGCGACGTTTTTCTTCTTCGCCGCCGGCATGTCCGGCAGCGTTATCCAGATGTCCCTCCGCAACTACACCACAGTCGAGAACCTCTTCAAAGGCAACAAAACCTACTTCATCGCCGTTTACACGGGCCCACAGACTCCTCAGGCCGCTATGGAAAGACCGCTATACCCGACTGTCACTTACCCGCTCCGACCAACCCCCGGCGCCGATATCCGCCAGTTCGCCATATTGCAAACCAAGCCCGGCGAGAACCCTTGGGACCTTGGCGCTTTGCAGAATTGGCGAGAGCTCATGGGCTACAGCTGGCTCGAGTGGCTGTTACCGATCAAATACAGCCCCTTCTGCAAGCATGGCGCTCGTTACGAATATCCGTTTGGACCTGTCCTGGATCGCATGAGGCGCGAAGCAGGGCTTAGCAGCAGATAACAACTCGCGGGGCGTTCCTCGCGCAGAGTAGATGCAGAAACAGGTGCGAGAAGCCTCGCATCCAGATTGATAGTAGGATAGACGAGGCCAATCGCAACACGTAACCGATTCGGTACATGTTCGGCTAAGGCTCGTGAAGGATCCATGACCCGGCGTGGCGTGCAAGGTTGATGGACGACGCCAAGGATCTGTGTCAGACCTTTATTTTGACGTTGCATTCCACTGCTGCCCATAGGCAACGGTGGCAGTACGATGCGGAGACCGCACGTTGCGAACTATTCACTGCAACGCGGAGCTATCATAAGGGCGTGGAGGTCTTTGTGGCTTGAGAGCACTTGCTGGTGGATTAGTAGTGGAGTGTGCAAAGCGCTACTGAGCTAGGAGACCTTCTCCCACCCTGGGCAGAGAAGCAATGGATGCTTGTGGAGTTCGAATTGAGGATCTGCCGTCGGAGGGACTGGGGTTTGAGCTAGGTAGTAAGCAAGGTAGTGGGTCAGGTAGCCGAAGTATTACATGGAGTTCATGGTCAATGCACTGAAAGGGTTGTATTTCCACTGTTCATGGCATAAGAGAGTCGTTGGAGACGTTCCGAATGTACCAGTAGCACCCCTTCACGTTGCTACTTCGGACTTATCGGCCCTTGTGCGAGCGTCGTGACACTCTTTCAATAGCACATCAGCTCCATGTTTCCACTTGATCAAACCATCCAATGTTTTGACGCCTACTGGGTTAAGTTGACAGGCTTGACGACACGTGACTGATGATCTATGCTAAAATTCGCTAGATGTACCTACAATAATCGTGCTTGCTCTAGAGCGAGTATAGCTTCATGTCAACTCCTCACCTCCTATCTCATCAGTCTTGGACTTTTTGGTTGGCTGTCTGAAGATGAGGGTGGGTATTCCGGCAGACCCCAGACACTGCGCGGCAGATCAAGGATTCTGCATTCAGCCCTTTATGGCTATTGTCGAGGTCGGATTGCAGCAGACATGTGATATCTGAGCGGACTATCAGCGAGTGGTGCCTCGAAGTTCCGCCCGTATCCAGGCCGCAGTTGCAGGCAATCGGGTATGGAGATACAGCCTTTCGTCCGCCGCATCCGGGTCGAGCCTCGCAAGCCATGATTAGTGCGACAGCATCGGAGGAGTCCACTTTAACATCCCTAAAAGCCGAAAATGGGCTCCCTGAGTGTAGTCTTGTAGAGTTGACGAGATTCACATGACGACCGGGCAGGCCCAAGGAAAGTATGATTGACGGATTGGGGCTGAGCCAAGGGTGAGCAGCGAATAGCGACGATTGAAATTCTGTTTGATAGACTGCGATGTATTCTGCTCGAGATTTGTGAATCCTCGCTGAGTCATGAAATGTTCTTGTCGACCGGGCTGGCGAGGTTGCAGGCTGACTCGTTCAACCGCCACTCGCGGCTTCGACTTCGTTCTTGCAAAGAGTCTACGAGCGTATTTTCTTAGTTCAAGCATACAAGACTACGGGGCGCGCTCATGAACAAAAGTGAGTCAGACGCTGAAAGCGTAACGGCAACGGTGACAAATGCAAAAAGTATGCACTTCCAATGGTGAGCATCCGAGAACCGGAGTCTAGCAGTCAGTCCAAAGGTCTGCGTCCTGAAGAAATTGACACAGGGCAGAAGGTGATTAGAATAGTCAGAGAAACCAACGGATAATGCGCATCAACGAGTAAAGTACTCTCAGACCGTTTATTTAATGAACATTCGTTCTGATTGTTCACTCATCATTCGAGTCGCTTGTGGTACCCACCGGCGTACAAATCTACCGTTTTGCGGCTTGTGTGTGGGAGAGCGGGACGTACCTCTTGTATCTTATGAGACCTCATCAGCGATGGTATTCAGGCTGACATTTGCAACTGATATCTGAAAACACCCGTCATACCTCTACCACGAATCGGGAGCTGCAAAATGACTATGAGGCTCTGCGAAGCCATTGATACCCCGCTGCATCCACCACGTCAAGGAAACTGTATAGTTCAGCTCCAACAGCATCCAACCAGCGTGGCAAATGTATATGCAAGCGTCGTGGGATTCAGGACAAGTTACAGCGTTAACAATCAACTACAATATGGCTGCTCGTCCTGCCGATGAGCGTTTCGTGCCAAACTGTATTGTTGACTGCTTACACAGCAGCACAACGGCATCTCACTGCAGACACAGTGCACCTGTCTAGCAAGGTCAACGCTGAAATCGCACATAAAAATATTGCCCAATTCTGCTCGCCAGAGCCGCTACTCGCAAGAGGTTGTACCTATGCTAAAGATGCGCGAATTACTTCGGTTCTCCAGCGACGAAGCACAGTAAACAGGGTTCAGACACTGCAGCTCTCGGGCTTAGAAAAGGATGAAGTCTTGCGGCTACTCCTTTCGCACCCACTGCCGTATGCTCATCACCACCCTATAAATGATGGAAATATACGGATCTTGAGATTAGAGTTGATTATCTTATTCTTTCAAGATTAAGATAAATCGTTCCAATCTACAAAATGGATATATTCCGGACACGGTCTGAATGCGCAATATATCCGTTTGAAGGAGGAGACAGGAGGAGATGGTTAGAGAGTAGACATTTGAGGTGGCCGCCAAGATCGTCTAGCATAGCTGCCAAGGTCGCTATACCCGATAGGGCTAGATCAGGTACCGAATCACCTTACCTCACTCCATAACCTTTACTGGAATCCGACGTCAACAATAGTGAACAGAGACTCACTGCAGCATCTCTCTGCTGCTTATCAATGCCTGGAGTCGCCAGAATGCCCTTGACACAGCCAAAGTCAACATAGTTCCAAAAGACTTTCAGCAATGCCACATGAGCAGGCGATACGCCCAAGGCGGCTCAGAGCTGCGCCCGTATCAGTCCTCCGTTCCAGGCAACTACGCATGGACATTCAATCTGTTCTTCTTCTCAAGCTGGGTGCAGCCTCGTAAGGCATGATGACGCGTTTTTTGCCTTTTCTATCACGAGGCAACGAGGCTGACACGGCTTACAAGGCTTAGAGCTCACCGGTCTCCATAGCCGGACAACTCCATACACCAGCCAGTTGCCGCCTTGTCACACGCTCAGTCATAGTGTATCAGGCCTTGCCCACTCTAGCAGGCAGTCGTATTGGCGTCGCCTTGCTCACCGGTCACGCTGCAGTTGGATGCAGGCTCATGCAGCTTCAATACCATGGTGTAGTGAGAGCGGTCGTACATCCTCCACAGCTGTTGCATGAACCCGATCCTACGTCCGAAGTCAGGAATAGTTCAATCACAGATATACTACTGTGGTGGACGAATATAGCAATGGTGTGGATGGGGGCTGCGAGCGGGTAGAGCCTTCAAATATAAAGGCAGTCCGCCCTTCCGCTGCTCAACGCTAAATAGAATTATGGCCTTCATTTGTATCGATCTCAGCCGCTACATTCTCGCGAGACTGCCTTTTCAGGGCTATACCGTGCTGCGGATGGCCGGACGGTCACTTTCAATATCAATGACTTAACCCTACACTTCTGCCTGCAAATTAGTAGCGCAGCATGGCCTCTGGTTCATATGTTGCTCTCTGGCTCGGTCAGTACAAGGGTATGAGCCCCGGCCTCCACTCTGCTCAGCTTTGCTACACCTGACTGACATAATCCAAGTTCAATCGGGAAGTGCAGAGCCTCACAAGGCTTGCAACAGTATATGCTAATATGCAGCGATCTTGGCTGCACAGCCCTGGGCGGTCCCTGCTCGCCCGCCGCCGTCGATGAAGAACATTCCCAAGGGCCAGGCGGAGCTGGGGCGGCCTCCGGCTCAGCCTGCGGAAGACTGAGGTAGAATGCCCGGTATCCGTTCGCCGGTGGGTCCAGAGGCCAGCGGATCACTGCGTCACAACAGAGCGATTTGTGCCATCGCATGCTGCCTCCGAGCACTGCCCCACACGATCTTGCGGTTTGGTGCTCCTTTACGCTCACTTCTATGTTACTCTAAGGATATCGTCTTATGGCCATTTGCCTTCCACGATCTCGCTTGTCTGTCCTGCTATTGTCGGATCCGTACCAGTTGTATCACTACGTAGGTTCAAAGTAACATCATAAGTCTTTCAAACCACTGCTTCACTTTCCGCGTCGCCAGTCAATGGCTTGCATGCTGCCTTACACTGCCCTGGTCCTGGGTTTACTCCACAAATTTCGGCAGTGCTTCCTTGGCCTTTATGATACTGTTTGCCCCGAGTAGCTTAGAATCGTGTGCTAGGAGGTTCTGCTGTCCTGCGCGCCTGCGCCTTCCCACCCTTTGAGGTCCCTTGCGACAAAACTGCGATGTTGATATTTCAGCGTACAATTGTGCGGCTTGTAGAATAGGATTGATTAAGCAATAAGGTGCATGATCATGGCAAGCAAAATGTCCTCACTTGCGTCATGCCACCGTGTGTGCTCTTAGTCGGTAAGATCACGGCCTCATCCCAGTAATTCAGAGAGGCTAAATACTGGATTTCAGGCACACTCACGAGCTCCACCTATGCAACAAGGCAAATCCGCTAAAGCTGCGTTACACCGTCCTTACCCCCTGTTCATGTTAGCTTGCTATGACGAGCCTTCAACCCCTTCCACCGGTTGCCGACACAAGACACCATGCCAAAGGAGAGAGCTCACTGAGGCTTGTACGAGGTTGAAACCGGAATAAACCGGAGCACGTTTCGCGACAAAATGCCTGAACGAAGAGAGTCAAAATCTGACTCGCCGCCGGGCTGTGTTTCCAGGACACATGTCTAGTCTCACGCTTCGATCATAAGAAACGCCTCAGCCACCTTGTTTTCCAGAAGCCTTGGAACGTCTTAGTGTCGACAGCCATTCGAGGAGGGCCTCCTCGGTGGCGGCCAATACTACACTTGACCGAATGATGCCCTCGGAATGGCATTTTGTCCTCGTTCGGTCAACGCTTTTCTACCGCGCCCTTGATCGCGAGCCCGGTGCTGATCAAACAACGAGTTCGATGCCGGCGACGCGATCACGACACGGCACTTGACTTCTTTCGCCATTGCAGCAGTGCATGCCCCAGCCGATGGCCACAGCCGCCAGTGTACGCCTGTGCTCGCAGGCCTCTCTCTATCAATACCCGCAGGGCTATCCAGCTGCGCCTCGCAGGCATTTTCACCGCGTAGCTCTCTTCGTACTTTCACATACTCTCCTTGTGATCCCGGTATTAATTGGGCATCAAAGCTATGGCAGGTGATATGAGAGTAAGGCTGCTGTAGGTAGGCAGCATTTACGGCTTGGTCCGCAGTCCCGGTTGTGTTCTTTGCGCTCTCTGCACCGCCCCTGTGGTATAAGATGCTCATAAAAAGCAGCTCGTCAGACTTCAGAATCAGTTCTCAGCACTCTGAATCTGCACAACACAAACAGCAACCAACTCTCCATTGGAAGTTACATTGCAACAGCGTTCAGGCTATTCAGCAACACCGCCACAATCTCCAAGACTCTACACTCCACTGTCCACCTCGACCTTCCATCGCCATCACCAAACATGTCCTACAACGGCGACTGGGCAGCCAACATGAACGCCAACCTCTCCGGCCGGCCTGGCACGACATCCCTCCCCAATCCCAACCACTGGTCGTGTCACGCCTGCGGTTTCGGCCCCATGAGCTTCGCGCTCTATGTCCAGTGCATCAAATGCGGGCACAAGCCACAGAACTGCTCGTACTGCACTTCGGAGTATCTGAGCGTAGGCCCTGCGTCACCGCACACTGCTTCCGGCTCGAGCAGAGGGCTATCAAGCCAGGGTGGTCCGTCTGGTTACATGGCGCCGGCCGAGGCTCCTCCTCCAGTGGTGTGGTTGTGGTGCTGTCATGTTTGTGGGGAGGGGCCACATTTGGAAAAAAACCACGTGCAGTGCAGCAACACCAGATGCCAACATGTCAGGTGTACGGACTGTGAGCTGTACCGGGCCCGTTAAGGTCTTGTGGGTGTTCTTGGACAAGATGGGACAGAGGTATGTATACGTCGTTGAACGGTGTTAAGCTTAGCTAACTCAAGGCGTAGTAGATGCGGGATCTCCTCCAGTACAGCCTTGGCGTTCAGATCACTCAGGCTTCGGTGCTTAACTACGGATACAGGGCATAGCGCAGGCTACGGTGCATTGGTTGAATACTTGTAGAACATCTCCTAACGGCGCCTGGTATGGTCTCTCACAAGTACTCATCGTTGCAGTATCGTTCCAGATTTCCTTCGGCTCCCGTCTTCCCTTGTTGGTGTTTGCTTCGGTGGCGTTGTCGGTGTACGATACCCGTCCGAGTTGTTCAGCATAGCATGTACGTCGATTGCGTACCTAGATAGAAGGAGTTATGGCGTCAGTCAGCATCTGGAGTGTTCTCCAATTTTTGTACTGCATTCTGTTAACATTCTGGGCAATGGTTTCGCACTCAAGCATAAGCATCTTCGAAGGTTTTACCCTCTTCTGACTTCAGGCCTGCCATTCTCTTGTATCGTGTTCGTTCCAACTGGTTTTCTTGTTCCAACATCCGAAGGCCTCGATCCTTCCGTCAGGATGGACAAAGACTTCGCTTGAAACAGTAGAGACTACAGCGTGATCAGGAAACGGCACGCATCTGAGCCCAGGTCTCTCCTCTTGCTCGCGTGCCGCGCTTTAGACGTGTATCAACGTCCTTGTACGTCAAGGCCATCACCTTATCTGCCATCTCTTGGTCTATGCCAGTGCCGGATAAAACTCCTTGGTGACATGGCTCAACTGTGTGGTTTTCGGTGGAGTCTTAACTATGTAATCGGTCACTACGCAGCAAACCTTGATCTTCGCCCAGAGTGCTCGCAGGCGCCGTGACGTATTTAGTCAACGAGCTTCCGAAGCCAGTGATATTACGCTTCTTGTAGCTCGACAACATCACGTTTAGTCCTTGTTTATCCTACGAGGCGAGTCGGAGATTGATGTGCCAGGCCCCACGTACAGTTTGAAGTTCTCATTCACGTGAGCAGACCGCGTTCAAGCAACACTTCGCTGATGAGACACTAAAACTCTGGAGAAACGATACTCCTGAATTTGCTTGGCATGAAACCGCGAGCTTCTCCAGACGGGACGTCACCTTATGTCTTGATACCACCAGATACGTAGCGTACAACCGGCTACGAAGCCACGCAACGCTATAAATGTGATTATCCAGCATTTGGCGAATTTGGCAATAGGTCTGTCCTGCGCGGCGCTTGCCTCACAGCCACGACTCGGTGCGGCATGCGCGTCACCGTTCTATCCTCCCGTGACTGCCTTTTGCTGCAGGACAAAGCATTTAGAACACCGGAGAACAGTCCGCAGGGCGGGAAAAGATGGAACTTGAGGAACCGCCCTTTGGCACGGTGTAAATATCATGTGGGTACGCGCCCTGTCAGGCAGCGGTCGTCGCCTTCTTTTCGGCACCTCGGTCACGGAGCCGCGATGAACCCACGCGCAAGGAACCTCACATCCGAACATCGCAACTGCTCGCGCCCTACGAGTGAATAGCGAGATAAGTTCTGAGCCGCTGTTTCATCATCTGAGGGGATGTTCAACGTCATTGTTTTGTTTATGCGCCGTCCAAGCTTCGAATCGCTCGTCCTCAAAACTCTCATATGCCTAGTACGGCTTCGTGGAAGTCCTTACACTATGAGCTTCAATGTTACGGTGGACACTGTCCGTGTGATCCCGCTCCGGCATTGTTCGTAATGGGAGATTCCGACGCCCTCGCGGGTCACCGGTCACTTGGTTACAGCGACAGCCTGAGGCGATTACCCATCACCTGTTACGCATAGCTTCGTTGTCCATGGACCGAGAGTACCCTCATTGTTGCTTTGCGGACTTGACCGATGCGCTTCATGGCTCAATCTGGGTACAGCGAAATCACCAGGTCACATGGGATTTGATCTTCCAACTTCAGATACACCGATTTTTGATCATGCGTTTACTAAAAGCTCCTTAGATCCGCTGCCTTCCTGCTGCTCTGCACGCCGAGGGCGTTTCATTTTGCGAGTTGTCATCGTAATTCTGAGGCGAGGAACTCTTGTGGTCCTCATATGGCCCCTCCGTCAGGCACCAAGATGCAGCATCGTGAGTACCTTGCTGGCTTCCGTGCCTTTGAAGTCACGCTGCGTTTTTGCAGGCGTCGGGTTCAGGGAAAGGTGAGTTATGAGAGGTAGATGGCATTGGTTTCGCGTCATGCTGTCGAGCATCAATGACTACAGCTTCACTCTTCCGCCCTGGTCAATAAGCCCATCCTGGTCCTCTTCATTCTATATAACGCATGCGCAACCACGATGAGATGGACACCGGAACATCAACAGCCAACCCTCTACTTTCTGTTCTACTTATTCAAGCTTCTTTGAATACATTTTCGAAGACAAGTTCTCTTGTATCGGCATTTCCACTTTAACACGCCGTTCTTGACCAATCCTTTCCCTTATACTCGGATTTTTAAACTCTACTCGCACTACATATTCCGCAGCCGTGTCTCGAAGTATTGGAGACTTCGAGCTTCCGCAGCAGAACCACATCCGAGAGCTCAGGCAATTGCTGTGGGAGAATCTACCGGCACCGGTCAGCAGGAAGACGCGATTCACATTCGACATCAATCAGCAAGCATGTCCTCGTCTTCTTCTTGTCCACCCCCATTCCGGACCCCGAGCCAGTACCGGCAGACATGTGGAGGTGCTGCCAATGCAAGAGCGGCAACCTCATCGCGCTTGCTGCGGAGAAGTGTCCCGTCTGTGGACACGGGCGTTGCAGCGTATCATGCGAGCCTCCCAGGACTTCCTCGGCGGCGGAAGGCACTGTCGCTGCGTTACCGGCGCTTCCCTACGGCGTCAATACCCCAAACCTGTGCCGTCCGTTCGAATATTCGCTTTATGCAAGCTCTCGAACGTATGGCCTTGCCTCGTCCTTGTTGAACGGCTACAACGATGCATCCTTCAGATCTTCCGGTATGGCTGGCACGCAATCTTTCCACTACGGTGATGTGTGGGTCTGCTGCCAATGTGGCGGAACGAACCTGAACTCTCTGGCGCGAGAGCGCTGTCCTGTATGTGGACACTACAGGAATAGGTGCTGCTAGTCGCCTCGAGGATCCCGGTGAGCCCGCATCGACCTTGGTTAAGGAGATGGGAGTATCGTGAAGGACGACTCGATTCAGTTTCATTCTTATTATTTCGGGTACGGGCTGGGATTAGACGATAGGTCGCAAGGCTAGCTCCTTTTGCTAGAGCCGTTAGCGCTTCATGATGATTGTTTCCTTGTATTTCTTGCGCTTGATTTCCTCTTTCTTTCGTGTATCGGTGATTCGTCTGTGGCTTTCCTTTCTTCGACAGCGCTTTGCTGAATCTATTCCCGTACAGGTTTTCTATCGTTTTTGTGTTGTCCCAGAGCAGCGTCGCCTTGAGCGCCTTCGTATTTTACCGAGCCCTGCAGCCCTACAGCCAACCATTGACCTGTCAACAGCGTCACATGTGCAGTCAGTCGATTGCCAGGTTGAGGTGATATGTTCACAAGTCGAGGCGAGATAAGAGTGCTTCTTCCGTCTGTTTTATTATTCAATTCTCCGTAGAATCTTTGATAGTCCGTTTATTCATTTACATATACCCGCATAATCTTGTCTACCGTCGGACTGCAGACTGCAAAGTTGCTCTGTAGCCCTACCCGAGCCGCTCCACGAGCACCTCCGCAGGATGATGCTAGCGGAGCAGCACTGCTACCACCAAATCACCAAACCAGGTTGCCCTTGGGTGTATCTTGTGCCGAACGTCACGTGATGTAAGATTATTACCTTTAGGACTGCGCGAAGCAGGGGAAAGCTCAGTGCATGGGCTGAGAGCTGCAGGAATAGGCCCGATGCCACGGCGCGCTTCCCTCAGTCGTGCAACCACCAGTTCTCTGGGTCCCAACAGAATGAATTGAAGGGTCATGGATTGAAGCAGTCAACCCAGAAACCGCTCTCCAGACATCTGCGAGCGAGGGTGTCTTGGGCAAAAGAGTCCCTCTGGCACGAGAAGGTACAGATGAAGGCAAGTTTACTCGGGCCGCCCGAACTGAAGCCGTTAAGCTTGTCAGAATGGTGTGCAAGTGGGCCGCCCACTTAAACATTACCGGAGTAAAGCCATGAGCTGCGCTGGCTTCTAATTGGCAGTGGTGCCTGGCATTTGTTCGGAAGCTTCAACTGCCCGGCTGCAAGATCTGCGCCGGCTTCGGCCAAGGGCGGCCAGGGCGTGGGCCGCGACTGTCTCCGCCGCATCTGATTGCGCCTTGAGCGCTTGGTGCAGGGCAGTCCGACAGCCTCACATGAGGTCATTGGCTCTTCGTCGTGCCGCTCGTGGTGGTGGTTTTGTACACCAACCTCAGCTGTTGCGTCCAGAACCACGCGCCGGACGCCGTGGCTGACGCCCGCCTTTCAGCATTGATCACGGAGAGACATGCGTCCGGACTGTTATCGCCCGAACACGACTTCCCAAGTACAAGCTTTACACAGCTCTTTGCTCGTTGAATCAAACTCGGCACTTAATGAGCCTCAACGGTACACAGAGGCCACCGCCAAGATGTCGCGAGACTGGCTGGAATGCGGGGCCGCAGGGTTCACTCTCCCGCCCCCGCAAGGGTCCCAGACGACAGACGACATGACGAAACGGCCTAAACCGTCGACCTAGCCCTAACTCTCACTGCCGAGCAGCGCTATCAGTCACTATCGGCGGGCGACAGCCGCCACGAAGCCATTGAATATGGGTAACGCAATGTCATGGCAGGCGGCCGCTGCGGGGAGCTGCCCGTGGCACTTTGCAGTCGGGACCCCAGATCTTAGCTTGGGCAAGGGATCTTTGCTTGTGCATCCCTGACGTTGAGCTCTCAGTTCCGGGCGGCGTTATTGGCTCATTCGCGGATCTGCTCTGGCACTTATGCCGCACCACTGTCGGTCATGGCCAGGATATGGCTGCTGTTGCAGTCGATGACGGGGTCCCGTGAGTGATCTGTGCCTTCAACTGGAGATGATGGACGGGAAGTTTTGCGCAAGAGGTTGACAGCATCGACATCGTATATCTTCTCCGGATTCCCTTGTCTCTGCCAGCCTTTACTTCTCCAGCTTGCCTGTCAACATCTGAAGCTTTACTTTCTGAGCTTCATCCTGAATCCATCCTTCCTACCACAACTTTACGATCAGAGCGACACCGGGCTGGTGTCCAAACATCCACCATGGTATTTAAATTCGGTCTGGGCGGCGAGGAGGAGCCTGCCATTGAAGAAGTCCACGCTCAGCAGGCTCGCCGGCCATCAGCTGCTGATGCTAAGGCACTCCAAACCCGTCGCAAGAGTGTTAGTGACAAGGCCCTCACCGGTGCCTCGATGATCACGACCCGTCAATCCATTGTTCCAGTCACACTCGTCACGCTCCTCTTCTTCCTATGGGGTTTCGCGTACGGTCTCCTGGATGTCTTGAACTCGCGTTTCCAGGTCGCTTTGAACATTAGCCAGGGAGAGAGCTCCGGTCTGCAAGGCGCGTACTTTGGGTAAGCGATAGTGCGAGTTGAACCACCAATCTGAATACAAGCTGACCTCTTGATTCTAGCGCATACTTCATCGGCCCGTTGACGTACTCCGGCTGGTTCGTGAGAAGATTCGGCTATCGGTATACTTTCATGCTCGGCCTCACCATCTACTGCGTCGGCGCCCTCATGTTCTGGCCCTCAGCCGTCAAGCGTTCCTTCGGAGGATTCTGCGGCTCTATGTTCATTGTGGGCTCCGGCTTGTCCACACTGGAGACGTCTGCAAACCCGTACATCGCAGTTTGCGGTCCGCCAAGATGGAGCGAGTTCCGTCTAGAGTTGTCGCAGTCTTTCCAAGCCGTGGGTAGTGTTGTGGCGCCTGTCTTGGCTTCATACGTTATCTTCAAGAATGTTGGTACCGACGGGAAGGACTTGTCGAGCGTACAGTGGGTGTATCTTGGGATTGCTATCTTCGTCGGCGCCCTGGCTGTTGTTTTCTACTTTGCCCCGGTAGGTTCAGTTGCCAAATGGACGCTTAGACTATCGAGACTAATCATTCACAGATTCCTGAAATTACAGACGCCGATATGGCCGATCAGGCCGAGATGATCTCATCCGACAGCGGCTACGCAGACAAGCCGTTGCGAAAGCAGTACATCCTTTTCTGGGGTGTGGCTGCTCAGTTCTGCTACGTCGGCGCCCAAGTCGGTATCGCGGCCTATTTCATCAACTACTTCACCCAAGCTCGTCCCGACCAAACTCATGGCGGCTCCGCGGAGGAAATCAATAGGGCGCATCAGCAAGGCTCGAACTTCTACGCTATCGGTCAAGGCCTATTCGCCATTGGTCGTTTCGCTGGTGCCGGGCTGATGTACATCACGAAGCCGCGCTGGGTCCTTCTCCTCTTCCAGACCATGATTATGATCTTCCTTGCTGCCGCTATCGGCGTTGATACTGGCCATGGAGAGCGTGCTAACTGGGGCGGAATCGCCATGTTGATGATCGTCCTCTTCTTCGAGTCTGCCATCTTCCCGACTATCTTCACGCTCTCACTCCGTGGTCTGGGTCGTCACACCAAGCGTGGCGCTTCCTTCCTCGTTGCATCCATCTGTGGTGGCGCCGTTGTTCCGGCTATCCTGGGCAACGTTGCGGACAGGACCGGCACGAGAGTCGCTATGGTTGTGCCACTGTCTTTCTTCGTCGTCGCGTGGAGCTTTCCCATCTACCTCAATATCTTTAAAGCCAAGGAGCTTGATGCGTTCACAGAGTCGACGGTCGGCTTGAAGGAGGGTCAGGTTGACAGCAACAGCAGGATTGGCAGTATCGCGCTGGAGAAGGGCCAGGGCCTGTCAATCTCCCAGAACGAGAAATTCTGAAGTGAACTGCATCGCTGACAGGTATTGGCGCGGGTAGTGGGTTCTAGGATGGCGCTGTTGTTGTGGGATACCTGGCCACGGTTTGAGCCGTTGCGCTTGAGATTTGAGCGGGGTTGTTGGATGACTTTGATGATTATTGTACTTCTACTTCGCTCTGTGGATATAAGCAATGGTCTCGAAATCCGACATGCTATGCTGATTGAATTAGTCCAGTGAGAATCCAGAATACCAGGCTCAAACTCACTGCTCACTCCACCCGAGCGAAGTGATGTTCACGTGATTCTATATTAGTGGGATACGATTCTCTCCGTGCGGAACTTCATCTCCAAGCTCGAACGCTGTTGGTAAAGAGTGATTTGGGTATGTTCGCTCAAGTGAAATGATGCCTCAACGCGCACTCACTCGTGATTTGAGCGCTCTGTGTATTGCGCACAGCTGTGTCAAAAGGCACAGGAACCCGGTTCTTCACACGTTTCACGTTTCAGGGCCCGCACCGCCTCGAAGCTTGCCAGTCTCGAAGGATCGTGGCACAATCCTTGGGCGAGTAAACCTCCAGTAAGAACGAAGGATCACCGCCCATACACGGGCCACGGCAGGCCTCATGGACCAAAGCACACATCAGATTCCTGTCAAACGTTAGGATACCCATGATCTCAAAAGGCTGTGCTCACAGCTTGCATCCGTATTACTAAGTGGGTCGACGAAGGATTTAGGCGCATCTCTTCCTTCAAAGCCTCATATGAGGGAGTGCACCGGCGGTTTGCGCTGTGCAGACTCTCATCCTTCCAGCTTGTCTCTTGTTCGGAGCCATGGCGCCTTTGATCTTCGCCATTCTGGCGTTTTGCGGAATCGCGATGGCTGCGAATCCGGTTTTCTTCATCAGTCAGACTAAGAATGGCGACAAAGTGGACACTTGCAGATACGGCGACGTGTACATGACCGCTGCAAATAACAGCATGAACGGTGGGCTGTGCGCTTATGAAGCGGATAGGCGGTTGATATACGCGTGTCCGGCGCCAAATTCGTGAGTTCGCCTCTCTGAGAACCCCACAACCATTGCGATTGACCACACCGCTGGTTATCTGATATGTAGCATCTGCTGGGCGTTGGCCCCAAGATGCAGCGGTGGAAACTCAGTTACTGCCGGCACCGGCCAGATACGATGTGGACAACCAGAGACAGCGGTCTAGTGCTGCGACGAGGCGCAGGATTGCACTCAAGCTCCCGGACAGATCAACGTATGCTGGGGCAAGTTTGAGAACCCGAACAAGGGTCTCTCCCCGGCAGCAGCAACCCGACTGCAGTCGTCATCACTAGCAGCCCTTCAAAGCGCTGCGCTTTCATCGAGACTCACAGCCATGGCCACCGGTGTCTCTGCAACGACAACTCTCAGTACCATCGCGACCAGCGGAGGCTCAGCAGGCTTGACCGCCACGGCCGGAGCTACCGCCCAATCTTCCGAGAACTCCAGCGCAGCGGGTCTTTCCGTTGGCGCGATAGCTGGTATAGCCGTTAGTTCTGTCGTAGCCGGTGTGTTGATTGGTATTGGTCTATTCTATGTCTGGCAAAGCAACAAGAAAAGCAAGCGGATGGCATACGTGAAGGATCAGGGACACGGCGGGCCTTACGGTGAGATGCCTGTCTCTGAGGCTCGGTATGAGGTACTTGCGCAGTCGAAAGCGCCGCCTCTGTATGGATCGGAGGCTGTGCATGAGATGCCTCATCAGAGCAAGCCCGTAGAGATGCCGGTGGCTGACGACGAACTGAATGACAGGAAGTAGGACGGATGATGGCTGGCGAAATTCGTTTTCTGGGGAACCGGGGAAGTCCTACGGCATGTAAGGTGTTTATGGCAAGGGCGTCTGGAGATTCTGCTGCTCAGTTGACGCAGGTGATGAGCATGATGTCAATGCCACTTTCTTCTAGATCGCTTCTTTCTGTCTAGTAGATCTTTACACAGTACGGTTTTTTACAGCCTGCCGTATACCGCAACACAGGGTACAGCAGCTTTACTCTGGCTGTAACTTGCGGGCTTGGGATTGTTGCCATCCAGGCGGGTGTGCCATTTTTCAGCTATGTCCGACAAATACTTGCAAACAAGCAAGGGTTTGTGTGATGTGCTGCAGATTTTCGGTTGGAAAAGCCAAATATCTGATAGGGGTACTCACAACTTATCATAAGCATGAGTGAACTATATGATGAAAATGGGATAGTAGCCCTACTTTGACGATGATGCGCTTCAACAAGTCCAATGGTACAGAGTTCTACTCAGGAAGTCGTCACCGCAAAGGTCAAAGAGCAGACTGAACGAGTGAAGTAACCCACACATTAGCCAAGCGGACTGAGACGCGCAAACGAACGGGTGTGGGAGGAAGATCAAGTGTTGGAAGGAAACTGTTAAAGCTTACAGCCTCTACTAAGAATCGAATGAGCAGCTCAAGTTGGGTGTGCATGCGTTCCAGTATCCGTTCTTAAGATGCTCATGTGCATGAGTGCGGTCCACATTGACCGAGGCTGAAGTCCTCGTCTCCACACGAGGCTTCGAAAACATTTCCATGACTTTAGGTTACGACATTTAGGTAGTAGGCGGCGGAATCAATTATAGATCATTGGCACCGGTCACGAACCCGCTTCAGTTATGTAGACGTTTCGAGATCATCATACAATCTTATCCAATGGCCAGCCTTGCAAGATTGGAGATGTACAAGTCAAGGCCCGTGTTCCACCTCAGCCAAAGCCGCATGGCTCAGGCACAGAAACCTCCTCAGCCATGTTGACAGCTGTTGGCTCATTATCTTATGAATACCATGACGCTCGTTTGTGGAGCACCCGGGACTTCCGCAGCGGACCGATACGCCGGTTCGGAGGGTTACTTTGTGCACCCAGTGAAGGTCCAGCCCCACAACTCGATCCTTCAGGACATCTTCTGGGGTTCTTCGGTGGTCCAGACAAAGCAGGGCAGAACCTGAGTGGAAAAATGACGCGTACTGATGAGAAAATCAATCCATCGATAGGGTCGGGAAAGGCGGATGACGAGTTTGTGACGGAAAGTCGAAAGATAGAGAAGTGCAGAGTACCTTAGCGTGCACACCTACGATGAACAGGCTTTCACGTGCGTGATTTGGTCCCCAAGTACCGGCGAACGGTCGAACGTTGAGAGTTTGCGTTACCGATGATATCTACTCTGGGACAAAAGCTTCGCAGAGATTCGTACAGAACGGCTGGCGCTTCACAGCCCGTGCAGGCCATGAAAGACTGCGCCGATCGGCGTCTACAGCAGAAGAGTAGATGTTGATAGTCGTCGGTCGAAGTCCCTAAGAAATTGCTCCACGTCCTCGTTGCCAAAGTCTCTCCCGTAGCGACTGCGCATAGAGCGGCAACGTCGTCGGGGATGCGGCCTCGGTGAAACGCAATTCCGACCTCGCCATGATGAAACAGAGATGGCGTTGGAGATGAATACGAGAGCCCTGAAAGCCGGGATGGTTCATGCCCAAATTTTGGGAACATGCCTTGGCGGGTTGAGAAAGCCATCTGAGGAGTGCAGTGGCCGTGCGGTTGAGCTTGGCTGTCTCGGCGACGTTGGTTTCTGCAACTTGGAGTCCTGGGCGATCATCGATGGCAAGGGTCCCGTCAATCCGCTCGAGGGAGTCCGGTGCGTCTGCGCGGAATCATCCATCTGCACGGCAAAGTTGAGAATGAAAGAACGTGCCGCAGACCGCTAACCGACGCCTATTGTACACCGGGTTTCCGACCGATGCGTCAGCGACTCACAGCGCTGAGTGACGCGCGCCCGTGAAAAAGCGGGTTGAGATTCGATCGTCATAACGACTTCTGTGTAGGTTTCGCGTAAGTCCAAAGTTGTTTTAGCTGCCGCCTGGCCCGTCATCTGGCAGCCAGGTCGCATTGTGGACCAGGCTTTAAAGAAGGGGCGCGCTCCTCAGATATCTCTATGAAAGTGCCACATCAGAATCCCTTTCGCAGTTCAAATTGTCCAACCAATCACCCGTCAATTCCTGAATTGAGCTCCCAGCTTGAGCCCTTCAATTCCGGTCTAAGGCAGTCCACTTGCATATCTACCTCTTATCCCTCTATCTACAACCTTTACTCTCTACAACGAATCCTCTCCCGGCACAGCCAAGCAACAAATCCTCAATCACCTCGCCCTCATACAAGCATTGCAGAGCTCTTCACATCATATCTCGTCCTCCAGCTCGAACACACCAAATCCAAATCCGCGGCTTCAGACATTCGATTCTCAAGCCTAGTACCACAGCAACATCCTCTGCAGTCCAGCTCCGAGTCCGCCTCCGCCTCCTCTCTGAAGCCTCCAAAGAACATACAGCCATGTTCTCCTGCGTCAACTACCAGCGAGGCTGCCGAGGCCGCTCCAATTCCACCACCGGACGCTGCAGCTCTTGCATCTCTCTTGGCATTCAAGCTCGCTCTTCAAGCACCTCCTCAGCCTCCTCGACCACGTCAAGCGGTTCGTACTCCGCCATGACCTCCTCCTTCGCCTCGCTATCGAAGAGCTTATCGCAGACGAGTAACCCGCCCCAAGGCAGATGACGGGTCGGTCTTGCGTGGTCCCGGGGCGTACCAGGTTTATTCTAAAAGCGCAGTTCTACCACCTCCAGCGACGTTGGTTGCTCGCACACCTCAACGAAGAGCTCGGACAGGACTGCGACCGCGTATCTTCACTCTTGTTTCCCTTTGTTCTAGGGCTGGGAGTTATTTAGGGACAGGATTTCTTAAGCGACATCTGAAAATATTGGGCTGGAGCGCAATTGCAAGCGCGTATTTGGGTCACTTGGAGTAGTCGGTCATTGTACTAAATACCCAACTGTTTTTCCTGTTTGGTCACCTTTTCTCGAAAGCACGTTGCATTCCCAGAGCGCAGGCGCAGGGCAGAATCACACACCAATTTGCTCCAGAAATCTCTCATGCACGCATCATTGTACATTTCGCGCCCAGTGCCAAGTTATCAAAAGCTGGTCATTGGTGTCACACCAAGATCCTGCAATGGCGGTCTCCCCTTCGCCCCGACGCGATCTCATGCGAATCCCCCGATTGCTGCATCTGCGACTCCACCTGCATGGGAATCTCGTCCGCACCTTCTGACTTGCCGATAATTTCTGCTCCACTTCCGCTACAACCCAATCAAGCGCACCATCACACATTCAGACTTCTTTTCCGAAACGACTCCCACCACTGATTCGGCGAACGGACAGGCGAAGTCACATCAAGCAACAGGTGACAACCGTTATGCGGTTGGTTCAAGCCACACAAGCCGAGGTTGCAGATCTTCCTCCGCTACCGGATTCTGCCTCAACGCGTGTACCTTTCTGCGGACGCTACACGCAAAATGTACAAACCGCCGACGGGTTCCTCGATCAGCGAGACCCTGGCTCTCGGGCTGATCATCGATGAAATGCGTCCAGATCGGGCTGAAACATACCAAGCATTTATAGCGCTTTCTAAGATTTGGACTGTGCTGTCGCTTGGCGCCACCTGCATCGCTTGTCGGCCAGCGCTGGCAGCGGCTGGGAGACGCGTCGGAGGAGATGCGTCGGAGGCGTGAACGGCGGGCCAGCGGCCAATGGAGCCGTGGATTCCCGTCTGAGGCACTTCTCGTACTATGGCTTGGCTTCTTCAACATGTTTTCCAACGTGCCGTACTACATCTTTCATGCTTTGTGCTGCCTGGCAATTTCGAGCGGTGGCTGCTCGGGCTGTACGAGCACTCTCTTCGAGTAATGATCCTCAGGGTTGTGGAGAGCTGTGCACCAACGGCTTTTTCCAAAGCTCGATGTTCGATGGTCGAATTTCTCTGACACTTGATGTGATGCCGAGGTTCAACGGCACTTATTACGATAGGTCTCTCCATTGAATCAAACCCTTGCAGCTGCTTGATCCGATTATTCAGGAGTTCTCGACCCCGTTGATATCATAATCTCTGCTCCACCATCGAGCAGAGCTGCAATCAGAGCCTCATAGAGCGGATTAGCTGCTTCCCCTTTGCCCGCATCAATGCAGATCGGCATCAGCAAGCCGCAGCCCTGAAGGCAGCCCAACCGACGATCCCTCAAAGCCACAGGCGGCTCGTATCTGAATCCCCGCTCTCCTCTTGATTTCTGGTTATGGCGCTTCGCACGGACTCTCCACTCCAGCGGGAATGATCTCCCACTCGGCTTCGGGAGGGGACCGCGCAGGCGGCCAGGGTGGCAGGCACCATTGCTGAACGATAGGAGGCTGCGAGGAGCCCCTTTTGGACGTGGTTTGGAGCATGTTTTGCGCTGTCCGCGGCTGGGTTGCACACAGGAAAGCTATCCACTATCCACGCGGTCACCTGATATCGCGTTCGAGATGGATTGAAGAGATGGATTGAAGATCCACCAAGCTCCTCACGTGACGTCTTTCTGTCGGTTCGGTAAAGCCGCATGAAGGATGATCACGGGTCTGTCAGGGAGACAATCACACAGACACCTTCTGGCATACTCGTTCCAATCAAAACTTTTGATGCTGACTACGTAGTCACTATGGAGACTCTGTCCAGAGATGCAATACAGCGATTGTGTACAAGAAGAAACATTTCGAGCCCAGCCCACCGCACAAGGACACACAGCCAGCACCTTCTACCGCGACGAAGACATGCTAGACTACCCAACGCGGACCCGCCGTTCCGGCCGCTTCCCGCTCAGGTTCAAGTCGATTCTCTCCGGCGGATATTCTTCACTGCCCTTATAGGAATATTATTCTCGAACGAGAACCTTGGCCCCACTGAAGTGCTTGCGTTCGTGTGACTCTGGACTGCTGGCGGTGACGATTGCTGGCCGCCTTGGGGAAGGAGTGAAGTATGAGGGTCATTCGGTTCTGAGTTCGGCTCATCATGCCCAGGTCCCTCATAGGAGTACCGATACGCCGGTGGAGGGGAATGGTTGGTGTCGCGGTCCAGCTGTGGGACAGTTTGGCCTTCGGGCTCGAGCTGGGCTCCATCGACCATGTGGCGAACCATTTCCGGATCTTGGTTGTCTGGCGCAGAACCTTGCTCGGTGTTGTCAGGAAGGCGTGGAGGGCTGTTGCCTTCCGGGTCGAATGGAGGGAACGGAGTCATGCCTTGAGTTGCTGCTCCTACCCTCTCGGAGGTCTGTTCCACTGGCAGCGAGGGTTGCTCAACATTCTGGGTAAGCTGTGGGACATTGCTAGCGTCCGGTTGATGGTCTTCCAGCTTCTCCACAGAGCTCTCATCCACAGACGAAGAGGGTTCTGTGCTGCTCTGAGGAGGCTGCGGGAGCGTTTGGCCTTCCAGTTCGATCCGAGGGAACATAGTTAGGCCTTCCGATGTCTGTCCTTCCGCTGCCGTTCTCCTCCCCGAGGCCGTTGCGGGTGTCGTCTGAACCATGGTCCCGGATACTGGTCCACTAGCCGTTCCTCTTCTGGTCTCCGTTGTGGTTTGAATTGTGAGTGGAGGTCCTTTGCGACGGTGCTGAAAGTTTCCAGTATCGACTGGCGCCGTGTCCGAGGAGCTGCCAGAAGGCGCTTGGCTTGATCTCTTGTTGCCAAAGACTGCCTGCTGATTGGAGCTGCCGCTGGAAGAGTTTTCGCTCAGCCTCTTGGCTTCGGCCTGCTGCTGTACGGCAGTGCCAGTAGTACCAGTAGTGACCGCCTGTGGTTGACCGCCACCAGCATTACCGAAACCGTTGGGCGGAAACGGCTGCTCATCAGGCGTGCTACGGAAATGCCTCCAGAAGCCGGTCGCCTTTGTGACGCTTCTAAAGATGAGATACGGATCGCCGTCGGTGAGCGTTTCTCTTGACTGGTTCCACTTCGGCTTTTGTTGACGGATGTGCGGGTCGCTCTGATTTGCGTCGAAGTGTATCCTCGCGTAGTCGTACTGCATGCTGACAAAGTGTGGCAGGTACTCCATGATGTTCTCTTCGCTCACGAAAGCGATCTTGAAGTGCGTTGATGGTTAGCTGCGGCAAATCGCAAGATGACAGGTGTGCTTACTGGCTGTCCGTCTCGTCGGCGGTAGACATAAGTACGTTTGTATTTCCTTTTCTTGTTGTTGGTGATATCCTTCCAAGTCAGGCAGAACCCGTAATAACTTGCGTCACGGTCTCGTATCACTTTGAGGGACATGTTGGTGGGGCTGTGAGTGATGGTGTGGTATGCGTGCAGCTACCCGTCGGTAAAAGAGTTGATGTTGCCGGTGTAAGAGACGGCGTGAGACAGTGCAGCCAGCTGCTAGTGACAGTGGTGATAGTAAAGACTATGTTGACGATGACGAGATACCAGTTTGGCCAGACGACGAAGACGATGTGGATGATGGAGGAGAAGAGGAGGAGAAGAGAGAGAAAATATTTGAAGAGCTTGAGAGAGCCAGACTAGCGCCATAGTCTGAGGGAAGGCTCCAATGCCGCATTGTGTACATGCTCAGCTTTGAAGCAAGCATGTCGGAGTGCTCCTCCTGTAACAAGAAGGGACTGCCGTGAGAGACTGCACTCAACCCTCAATCGCGGCAAAATCGCCAAAGCGACATCTCGATATGGCCCTCAAGTCAAATGCTCTTACACAGTCGAGACTTGGACAGCTCCTGGCTCCGACTTCAGTTGAGCCCTTAACATTGCTGTAAGCGTAGACACGCTTTCCAGGCACTCGACAGGAAACGAAGTTGCGGACCCTCAGCATGAACACTAAAAGGCGTTTCAGGAAGTATTGTTCGCCGTTATTCTTTACTCGATTCAACATGAGCCGTCAAGACTCTGACAGCAGAGACAAATACAAGGTAGTTTCGTGCTGATGTGAAACCGAGAACACAGAAACAGCCCGAGCGGAAACATGTGATGCCAAGCCCTCATACCAAACCCCCTAACGACAGCTCAACTCCACGATATCCGCTCTCTCTACGAATAAATGCGTGCCGGACATAATATTGGGCGCGTTAAACGTGATTTAAGTGGTGGTATACCCGCCGTCAACTCGGAGGTCAGCGCCCGTGACATACAGACTCGCATCGCTGGCCAGGAAGGTCACAGCTCCCATCAGATCCTCCGGCCGACCCATCTTGCCCTGCGGAATCAGCGAGGTCCAAGTCTTGGCCAACTCCGGGTTATCATCAAGAATCTTCTTCGTCCTGAGAAGGAATCAGCAAACCGGACCATCACTTTAGGCCATCGCAGACTCACAACGCGGTCAGCATGTAACCGGGGCTGATGCAGTTCACTCTGATGCCTGCATGCGCCCACTCAACCGCCAGACTCGCCGCGAGGTGCCTGACAGCTGCCTTCGCGGCATTATAAGGCGCCTGCGGTTGTGGCACGTTGACGATCGCGCCTGACATGCTGCCGATGAACACGAGGCTTCCGGGCGACTTGCGCTCCATTAGGTGCTTTGCAACACCCACGGCGAAGAGGTATGTACCGTCTACATTGACGCCCCATAGTTTCTTCATACGGTCATAAGGGTAGTCGATGGCATTGAAGTTCTCAGTGAAGCCAGCGGAGGTCACGAGGTTATCGATCTTGCCGTGGGCTTGGAGGATCTCGGCGATAGATTCGTTGACGGATGTTGGGTTCGATACATCTGCGAAGTGGGCTGTGACCTTTGGCAGTCTATTCTCGTATCAGCTGGGTACAGAATGACAATGCGGGGAGAAACGACCTATCCGCGTCGGGGTTCTCCGTCTGGAAAGTCTTCACGAGCTCGCCTGCTGAACGCTCCGCTTCTTCCTCTATCACAGGATGTACATCAGTCTGTGTCTCAGTAAAGCGGGATACAGTAGACATACTATTGAGATCCACAAGAGCAACATCAGCTCCGCTATTCACAAGGGCTTGACTCATAACCAATCCTAGCCCTCTAGCACCACCAGTTACAACAGCAACCCTTCCCTCCAGCGAGAACGAAGCCAACGTTCGCTTGGCGTGTGGGCCTCCCCGGCCTGATACAGGCCTACTTCTTGGGAGTTCTCCCTCCTCGGGGTACTGTACCCTGACTGTATCATCTGTACGGGATAGGGAGCCTTCCTGGTCGCCGGATGCACCAGGCGGAGCTGCTGTTGACGCCGAGTCGTGACCATCATGATCGTCCTCGGGAGCCTTTTTTCAAGCAGCGGGCGGGAGACTGAGATTTGACGTGCCCCGAGGAACGCTGGACGGGCCTTGAGGGCACCTGTCTCATGCAATCGTGGAGGAATAGCGCGGATTGCTTTTCTGAGGAGTTGTGGTTTGAACATATTTACGCTTTGCAAGTGCAATTGCGGACTTCAAAGATGACACTTTGCGCGGGCAGCTGAACAATCAATTGAATCGTTGCTTCAGGTACTCGTATAGAGGAACTTCTCAGTGACTTCTGTTCTGTTGGAGCTTTCCCAAGCTGCTCTTCGAGTCCCATTGGAATTTTGAAGCTCGTCCCACGAGGATGACGTAGAGCCCGCAGGAAGGGTCCGTTTCCCCACATTGGTTGCGAAGCCACGGGAAGATCTCGTAGATCGACTTTGTGAACCATGAACCTATTACTCGTGTCGTCCAAGCCTCTACCTTAATATGTCTTCCTTAGAAGTCTACCTCGTCACCTTTAACTGTGCGCGTAGATTAATAGAGCCCGCAGCCTTCGGTAGTCATTTCTTCGACGCGCTCCCCAAGGACGCCGCATTGCCTGACATCATTGTCATCTCGTTACAGGAGATAGCTCCCATCGCATACGCGTTTCTGGGAGGTGCGTACGTCCTACCGTATTTCAATCGCGTTATCTCTTCCGTAAACGTCGCCGCGGAGGGCCACGGAGGCGGTGCCAATACATATACGAATCTCCTGACAGCTCATGTCGGCCTGACTGCAATACTGGTTTTTGCCAAACAAGAAGTGGTCCAGAGGATACGATGGATTCAAACAGCCGGCACCGGCGTGGGACTCTGGCATATGGGCAACAAAGGGGCTGTGGGAGTGCGCATGGGATACTCGTTGCCAGACAGCGATGGAGAAGAGCTAGGGATCACTTTTGTCGCCGCTCACTTGGCACCCATGGAGGACGCGGTGGATAGGCGCAACGCTGATTGGGAGAATATCGTGCGCAATCTTGTTTTCTCACCACATCGTGGACTGCGGAAGCTGCACAACGGCAGAAGAACTCCGGGAAGTGGAGCAGAAGACGAGGACGCCGAACCGCTGTTGTCCACGGATTCAGATGAGGATCACAAGATCCCGACGAGCCTATACAACCCGGGAAGCCACGCATTCCTCGCAGGTGACCTAAACTACCGCACTAACAGCAATGGTCCCAAGCCGGAATCCCACTTGGAATATCCGCAGCCCGCGAAAACAGACTCACCGAACCACTTTTCCAACTACTTAAGACACGATCAACTCGGTCGCGAACGTGATGCCGGACGAACGGTACATGGCTTCCACGAGGCTTCTATCAACTTCCCACCAACCTACAAATACTCCCTGAAGCGGTCGTCAGGCAATCCACCCGCCATCAGCCCAGACACCGACAGTGATGATGCAGGCGACGCCGAGCACTGGAACTGGTCAAAGCACCGGTATCCCAGCTGGACTGATCGGATACTTTTCTTACCGCCGCCAGCGTCGTCGCCGCAGCTGGAACTGCATACCTATACTGCTCTGCCCTTACAGCCGACATCAGATCACCGGCCTGTAGCACTGTCGGTCTCCGTGCCGCTTCAAGCGCTTGACAAGGATGATCAAGATCTCCGTAGCAGACCGCCCTTCCCTATCAACCCGAGGTGGCAGGCTCAGCGCGCGGCAGCGCGGCGGAAAGAGATTGTTGTTGGCGTGCTGGCTTATCTTGCACTGACGAGAGAGGGCAATGCGGTGCTTGCCGGCGTAGTGGGAGGGCTAGTGGCTGGGTGGTTTATCTTCAGGGCGATGCTCGAGTGGTAATTGGGGGCTGTAGAGACAGTAGACGCTGTAGGTTTGACCTTGTGATAACCCTATTAGAGTGAAATCTCCCTGCGCCAAACATAAGCTCAGAATATCATTACTGGACTGTGGCACGGCAAGACAACAGAACATAAGTGACACAGAGTGAGCGAACGTATCAAAGCTCACGTGATATGTGTGAACCGAATGCAGGGACGGCGGGAGCCCTTCGGAAGAACCCGTCCGCCGACCCCAGCTCCGAAGCTCAAGCCTCAGCGGTTGTTCAGCCCTATCAACCAACAGTAGTACGACCGCCTCGCAACTCGCCAGACCTCACCTACAGCTTAGCGGTGTTATGAGCACGACGGACGCGTGCTAAGCGTTACTCTACGCCTATAATTGCTGCAGGAAATCAGTCCCAATCGTTCCTATCCTCCGCTATGTTCAACCTCTCCTCCCTGGTTCAGAAAGCGCAGCAATTCATCGACCCGACTCTGTCACAAACGACCCCTTCCACCGACCGTCGACCTTCGAAAAGTACCCTCTTCCGCCACCAATTCCGCCTCCCTGACACGCAGAATCCACTGCAAGAGATCACCGCCGAGCTCACCCTTTCCTCGCACCATAGCACGAGAAGCAGCTCAGACCACCCCGACGACGAGGAGCGAGGGCGAGGCAACCGCTATGTTGGAAAGCTCCACCTCTCTGAACAGTTCCTGTGCTTCTCTACCCAGGGATCAAGCTTTCTGAACACTGCAAGCTTGAGCTCCTCCAGCGCATTCACAGGGCAGACACACGGAGCTGGGCCGGCAGGCAATGGCTTCACGCTGCCGCTGTGTGCGATCAGGCGGGTGGAAAGATTGCACAGCCAGAGCTACATGTTCGCCTTGGCCATAACCACATGGAATGGGTTCGGCGAGCAGAGCAAGAAAGAGGGCGGGCAGAAGTTGACCATACAGCTAGCGGGGAGTCGGCAGCAATGCGAAAGATTCTGTGACCGGTTAAAGAAGGGGTTGAGGGAGGGCATCAAGGAGGTAGAGAATCTGCGGGCGGTAGCTTCGCAATGCTACTCAGAGTACTTGCTCGCAAACGACCCGAAGAAGAAGGAAGAGGACAGAAAACAGGAGAGCAAGAGGGAAGCTCCAGACACTGGTCTCGGCATGATCTTCAGGTATCCGGGCAATCCTAGAAAGTTAAGAGATGGGACGAAGATGCGATTATGGAGGGAATACCTGAACGAGAATGGGAGGAATGCGACCCTCATACGCCAACCTACCTTCCATAAGCTCATTCGCGTAGGCTTACCGAATAGGCTCAGAGGCGAGATGTGGGAACTTACCTCCGGCTCATTCTTCCTGCGGTTGCAGAAACCGAACCAATATGCGGAAACTCTCGCGAAGCACGAAGGCCGGAACTCTTTAGCCATTGAGGAGATCGAGAAGGACTTGAACCGCAGTCTACCAGAGTATCCGGGGTTTCAGAGCGAGGAAGGTATCGGCCGGTTACGACGGGTTCTGACAGCATATAGCTGGACAGATGAGGAGGTCGGATACTGTCAAGCCATGAATATTGTGGTAGCAGCGCTTCTTATGTATGTACTCCACTCCCGTAGCATGGTGCAGTTTGCTGAGGATACGAAGCTACATGTCCGAGGCGCAAGCCTTCTCATTACTGTCTGTGCTTTGCGACCGTTTATTACCGGGATACTATTCGCAAACTATGTACGGCACTCTTCTGGACCAGCGCGTCTTCGAATCACTAGTGGAAAAGACTATGCCAATACTGTGGGACCATCTCGTCAAGTCCGACGTGCAGCTCTCAGTCGTCTCGCTTCCTTGGTTTCTCTCGCTCTATATTAATTCCATGCCCCTTATCTTCGCTTTCCGGGTTCTCGACGTCTTCTTCCTCGAAGGACCAAAAGTACTCTTCCAGATCGGCCTCGCCATTCTCCGCATAAACGGCGAGGAACTGCTAGACGCATCAGACGACGGCACGTTCATATCAGTTCTCAAATCCTACTTTGCCCGGTTAGACGAGTCTGCGCATCCGAAATCCGAAAACCCAAAGCTCCGGGCAGTAACGCGCTTCCAAGAGCTCATGGTCACGGCGTTTAGAGAGTTCGCGGGTATCACGCAGAACACCATCTCCGAGCAGCGAGCGAAGCACAAAGACGCCGTGCTAGAGAATATAGAGAACTTCGCCAAGCGAACATCAATACGTAATTTAGGACCGGACAGTAAGCGTTTGAGTACGAACGATCTTGGGTTCATGTACGATCGTTTTTATGGGGTGCTGTATGAGCGGCAGCAACGAGCGCAGATGTTCCAACAGGAGGCGGACCGACGTGCAAAGGCTAGTGGAACGAAAGCAACACGGATTGCGACTGATGCGCTCCATAATAACTCAGTTGAGATGGGCAGAGTTGCTGTTGGGCCCAGTCCGACACAAATGGACTACGACGCCTTTCGAGAATTCCTCGCTGGTATGTCCTTTCATTATATCTCATGCCATCCGTCCTGTGATGGCCTCATGGTAGGAGACACGTTGCTGACACAGCCTAGGTATCACCAGATGGGCAGTCAGCGACTCACCAAGCTCCCCGCAAGACGCCAACGCGGAAAAGCAGAACTACTCCTACTTCGGCAACAGTATGAGGAACCGCAGTGTCGCGCTATCGCCTTGGGGTGCGGGTCCCGAGCCGGCGGACCACGAGTTCATGCAACGGCTGTTCCGCCGATGGGATGTCAACATGAACCACGCTCTTAGCCTGCAAGACGTTGTTACTGGCTTTGCTCAAGTGAAGGGAACCAAAGACATCATGTCTAACATCAGCTACTTCTTCGAGCTGTACGACGATGACGGTGATGGCAAAGTGGACCGAGAAGGTATTCTAAGGATTTCGGAAGCGCTCCTATTCCTTTCCCGCCGCGGCCTCGAGAACGTACCGTCAACGTCGGCTTCCCTCAACAGTCTCCAACAGAAAGAGTCTACAGACAATGTCGGCGGCGGGCGGGAGAACCGAGACGAGCAAATCCTGAGCAGTATATCCGCCTTCATCCGACGCTGCTTCGAGTACGCGGATCCGGATCACGCCATCAACCAAACCGACAACTCCTCCAACAAACTCATCGACACGACAGAAAAGGCCGTCGACGCCTTCAGCATCGGCGACGACGAAGACGAAGACGACCTCCTGTCTTTTTCCTCCACACCGAGCTCCCCCAAACCTACCGACCCTGCCAACCCGACTCAGACAACCGGTGCACCACTACAAATGCAGCCGCCACCATCCACGCCCCTCACCCCCAAACCAGACAAACACACCGCGAACGCGGCCCTCGACCCCACAAAACCCCTCTACATCACCCTCCCCACATTCCGGATGCTAATCCTCGCCGACGAAACCCTCGAATCCTTCTTCGAGTCCGCGTTCGCAAACTCCTTCCGGCTGGCCGACGGCCCTTCTTCTGCGCCCTCCACCACAAACCTGACCACCTTCGCCAACGTCAACGCGCCCAGCCGCGCCGCCGCCGCGCAAGCCCTCTCGCTCCCACAGGATGCGGCAGGGGTAGCTGGGCCAGGCGGGAAGGGGCTAAGGGGTATGCTCGACAATATCGTTAGTGATGGCATGAGGGTTGCTGCGGAGGTGAGGCGGAGAATGGAAGAGGCGCAGAGGGAGATGGATAGGGCGGCGCAGCAAGGAGCGAGCTATGACGAAGATGATGAGGAGGAGAGGGGGAGGCGGATCGGAAGAGTGTCAGGGAGGCGGATCGGGATCTGTTGGAAGGGGCTGAGACGGTGGATGTGGAGGCGGGGGAGTTGGTGGGGGTGCCGGTGCTGGATGGGGAGGATGGGAGGGGGAAAGGGAAGGAGAATGAGGGGGAGGACGGAGTAGTGGGAATGAGGTTGTTGAGTTTGAGAGGTGAGGCGGCGGTGGTGTGTAGGAGTAGCGGGGTGGAGAGAACCGGGTGTTCGGGATTGCTTGATCAAGGGGTTTCGGATGGAGTTTGTGGTGGAGTTAGCATTCATCGAGTGCGTTTTATTTGGGTACGCACGCTGAGGCCTGTTAATCAGTATCGTTACATCCGAAGAACGTCTACGAAGTTAGTCACGAGGACAAGTTCGAAAACTCTCATTTGACTGCCAGGCGCTCTATAATAGCGAAATGTGAACAGCACAATCACCCACACCTTACATCTCGGCAGTCCCTACAACTCTTGATGTTGACATCAAGTTCACTGAAGAATTGCTCTTGGATTCTTAAGGTCACGTATCTCGTATGCGGCTGAACAAGAGCCCAATGCCGCGGTGGAGAGTTTGTTACTATCTGAGAAACAGGTGTAAGAGCTGAGTAACGAACATGAGTATGCTGGGACGATTTTGCATCACCGCCAGGGTTGACTTCAGGAACAGATCCTGAGGAAGAAAAAGCATCCAACCTGAGCATGAGTTTCGGCGTAACCACGTCGGCTACAGAAGCCAAGATGTTGATCCCTCGCAGCGTGAGGGAGCAAGTGTGACAGCGCGTACATCCTGCTCTTGCATTGGTTTGCTGCCGCACATGGCCGTGCCTGAAGAGCCACTACGAAGTGACGAGAAAAAAACAGAAATCAACCGTAGATTGAAAACACTCCAGAGCTGTAAACCACGTGATATAAGCTGAACTGAAAGCAAGAGCAAATGGTGCAACAGAGACCTCAGCAAGTTCAATTTCAGCGGAACCAACTTCCCAACACGTCCTAAATGTCGTAAAACAGAAACCTTATCCGTCAGGGAGAAGACACGAGCTCGTACCCGACTAGCTGTGCAAGAACGGAGGAGACATTATCGGAGGCAATCACTCAAGAGGAGGATGCTTCTTTCTGCAGACGCGCAGCGCCAAAGTGAAAGTGTGGCCGAGTTGGAGTGACCATCTTCTTGATCCTGGCATTCGGCACAATCGGCTCGTCTTCAGGGTCGACCAAGCCGCTTCCAAATGGAAAAACCTTGGGTGTTGCCATCAGCTGGAGGGTGGCATCACTCTTACGCCTCGATCCAGGTGTCTGCGGAGGAAGAAACTTCAGACGCTGTTGCAGAGCCTTGCTGGATTGTAGCGGACGGTGGCGCTTCGCGAGCGGCTCCTCGTCATCCGACAAGTCGATGATTGTCGCGGCGCGCTTCTTCGAGGTGCCTTCGGAGATGTTCTTTTGCACGCCGAAGTTGCCTTGCTTCTGAGGTGGTGTATCGGGTGGCGTGGCGAGCTGAGAGGCCGGTTTGAGCGATTTACGAAGTTCGATTACGTAGTCCTGCAGATAGCTGACTTGATCCGGAGTGGCTTTTCCATCATCGAATCGATAGAAGAGTGCGTTGAGCTGTGGGTTTTCACGCCTTCGCTGAGTAATGACGGCGGTGAGTTGATCTCGCACTTCTTTGTCCCAAGAATTGATGACTGAAGCCTTCTCCTCAGTGTCGCTCTCATAGTCAGCCCGGAGATCTACTATAACGACTTCGCGACGTTCGCTCGGTTGGTTAGTCGGAATCGCAGACTCAGGCGAAGTGCCGACCGAACTATTCTGCTCAGCCGTACCACGTTTATTGAGAGCGGCAGCATTGGCGACAGTTGATAACAGCCGAATCGTTCTTCCGGGTTGCGAGAAAGTCCTGCACACAAGAGCCTTGCAGTACTGGCACCGCCAGTGGATCGATGAGTCCAGATGGCAGATATTGCAACTACCTTGCTCGTTGCTGGCACCATCCCATTCGCTCCTGTGCTGCCTGATGCAGCGGCCTGCAGGTCGCTGATTCTTCTTCGCCGCGAGCCGAAAGACCTGTTCCAGCATAGCCTGCTCCTTTTCGCGGTTTTGCTCAACCTGCTCTTGGTATCTACGCATAGCGTCTGCTATTGGATCATGATCCTTAGGCTTGTGCTTAGCTGGTGTAGCGGACTTCTTTGGCACCGTAGCCCTTGGTTCTGAACAACGGTCGAGTGTCAGCAGCCGACAGGATAGAAAAAGCACAATAGCGGATAACAAAATCTGCTTACCTTGCCTCAAGGCTGGAGATCCTCCTTCAAGATCCTCCGTGCTGTCATCGCTCTGGCTCCTTAGCCGCGCTTGGTATTCTGCCACTCTCGGGGATCGCCGTGGTGGGACAGGTTGGTTCATGCTGCGGGTGGAAACCATTGTATTCGTAGTCTGTATGCCAAAGTGACTGGCTCATACGCGATTGATGCTGTGAACGAAGTGGTGTTGTTCGAATATGGATGAAGTCTGAAGGGCAGCAGAAAGAAACAGGCTTTTGCATCGCATCTAATGACATTGCGGAGGAGGCTGGTCAGAAGTGAAGTGAAAACGTCCAAAAAGAAAATATGCTCTTCCCGGCAAACGCTCGAACTGGATGATCAGGCTCAACCGCACTTGTTATCCCCTTTGAGTAGCTTGATTTGAAGTTGTCCATTTGTGTTGATACGGAGAGAAGTCACTCGGTTGGTGGACGGGTAGGATAGCTCAAGCCTGCGCAGCGATTCTTGAGCTGCAACATAACTTTACGAAACAAACACGTGAGAATGGAGCTTTCGCAGTGCGGAGACTTGATTTGTTGGTATGACGAAGATGCTGAGGAATTTGACATGGCGCAGAAAGCCATGTCGTGCTTTTAGCCTTTACGCCTACCGCAGCGACGCTGATGAAGATGCAGAGTGGTATCATGAAAAGCAAAATGGCCACCAACATGAGCAAACGAGAACGACCTCTCCGTCATCCCCATCCCTTCGTCGGCTCATACAACCACCCTCATCATTCCCCTTCTCGTGTTATCATGCATCTCACTCTTGCCATATCCCCTCTACACTACCGCCCTGCCCGTATGCAGCGTCCTCTTCCTATGGAAGAAGAACAAGAACGCGCCATAGCACGCCGTGACGAACCAGAGCAGCATATTGATAAGGTCGATCCAGACCGCATTCTTCATGCGCTGGATGCCGCCGTTGCCCTCAGGTTTCTCGTTGATGTAAAGCTGACCGAAAACGCCGAAGACGGCCGTCCAGAGGATACTGCACCCCACATTAGTCACAGCTCACAGACGCAGAAAAACTTGACCCAAGAGATCTGGCGAGACTTACAAAAGTATCACATCCCACACGAAGAAAATCCAGGTCTTGATAAACGGGATCAGGTAGATGAGGACTGTAACGGCTGACAGCGCGGCGACGACCTCCACATACACCCACTTCGAATCCGCGTACTTGTTGGCTTTCTGCGCGTTGGCAAGATCGGTGCCGTAAAGACCGGCGACTGTGATGGCGAAGATGAACTGGAGAGCGCGAATGGCGATGCGCGCCCAGAGGCCGAGCTTGCTGCCTGTGTCGGCGGCCGAGCGCTTCAAAGATCCTAGGGAGATGGGCATCGTTGTGGTTTTGGCGTGCGTAGTATTGAGGTAGTGTGGTTTGCGGCTTTAAATGTTTCTGAGTGTTTTGTGGAGTGCCTTGCTGAGTTGGTGATGCGCTGGAAGAAGTGTACCGCTGGGGAAAGGGTCACGCGCTGTGCCAAACGGTTGGGGTGTGGTGAACTAAGGAGAGGAGGAAGCAAGGCGGTCTTCGAGCTTTATCGGGAAAGAGCCACTCGTGACAATGGCTGGAGGGCGGGTCTGGTGATGGTGGTCAACAAAGGTCAAAACAAAGCTATTGCTGCGAGCACAATAGCGGGCTGTCGAGTCCAATGAGCGGCGAAGTATAGGTATGGCGATTCTTCTTGTTTTGCCCTCCTCCTGAGGGGAAGTCGTTCAGATATATTTTTCAGCACAGTGCCCTTGGGGTGACGCATGTTTGGAATGCGCAAGCGGCTGGCCCGTCTGTTGGCCGCCCCTGCCTTGTGATGCAATTGGCGCTGAGCACAGGTCAACCTGCACGCAAAACGGGCGCTAGCGGGCGCCCAAGGCAGGGGACTTGATGCTGCCATTGGACAGCATTGAACAGCGCGTCTGAAACACCATTGAAGAGTATCACGACATGGTCAGGAGTTTCAAGATGGACTTTCGGAAGTGTTCACGGTGGATGAGCTTCGAGTGCGACCACACGGCCACCAGAGATGCGAGCTTGATGTCGCAATTGCTGACACCAGGGCAGCTCTCGTGTATAATGATGCTGAGACGGTAAGGGAGCCAATGTATTGCTCATAGCAGAGGTTGTGGGTCCATATGAGCAAGCCTACATGGCCGCCAAGAGGGCTGAAAGAGTCCTTCATCGAATTGTTTGTTTGCAGTGCCGCTATGGCATATCTAAGGCGAACTATACTTATAGTTATACTGCTCCTTCGCCTTATTCAGCAGCTCCGCAAGCTCCTCCTCCTTCTGCTTAAACTCCGGCTCCTCCTTCAACCTTCTCAAATACGCCGCGTTGACAATCTGGCTCTCGCTCGGCACACTCGTGCCCTTCTTCACCGCCGGCCTCTCATTGACCCTCGCCCACCACTTCTCAAGGTTCGGAAAATCACTCAGCTTCACACCAGCGAAATATGCCACATTGACCCAGCTGAAGTTCGCAATATCCGCAATGCTGTACTTCCCCTTGCCTTCGCCGACAATGTAGTCGCGGTCCTTGAGATGCGAGTCCAGGATGCCGTAGAGGCGCTCCGTCTCGCCGACATAACGCTGTGTGGGATATGGGATGCGCTCTTTCGCGAGACGGTAGAAGTGGTTGGCCTGGCCTTGCATGGGCCCGAGACCGCCGTGCTGCCAGGCGATCCATTGCTCTGCGCGACTTAGATCGAGGGGATCGGTGAAGCTAAATTTGTGCTCTGGGTCATAGTGCCGAGTGAGGTATGCCAGGATAGCTGCAGCCACGGTTGTTAGTTTCTTGTGGTGCGTAGACAATTGTTCGAACTAGAGAGGAAGAGACGCGCGCAGCTTACCAGCTCCCTCCTGAACAGGAAAGCCGCCCTGGTCATGATCTACGATAACCGGAATACGACCATTGGGTCCCAGCTTCGTGAACCAGGGCTCCTTCTGGATATTCTCCGAGATATTGATGCCCTGGAAGACGTAGTCCTTTCCATACGCCTCCTTCAACTCTTCAAGTATTATCGAGGCTTTGTGGCCGTTTGGCGTACCCCATGTGAGTAGTTCGATGCCGCTATTGGCAATGAGGCCGGAAGGGCGGTTGGAGGACGACATTGTAGCTGGCAGGACGTTCAGGAAGTGCTTGGATGTCTGGTAAAGTCTCGAGATGGGTGTCTTGAACATGGAGAATTAGAAGAGATGAGGGGCTTCCCGGATTTTGCGGCTATGCTGCTGTATGTGACAACTGAAGAGCTTAGAAATCGAGCTCATGATGTCACAAGGGTCGCCGGAACTCGTACTGAGGATCCGTCGCGCCCACGCGCGCCTTCATGATCAGTGAGCATAGGAAGGTCCATAAGCTGATACTACAGCTTCAGAAGGGCTGAGGCCATCGGTGACCGAGGAAAATGAGGTCGTCAGGGCTGCATGTACTTCGATGATACAAGGCGGGAAAGATGGACCTAAGCTCACGTGATTCACGTGACCTCTGGCACCTTTTCTGATAACGAACCAATGTTATATTGCACTTTCTGCCCGATGCTCAGCGGTTTGGTTGAAACCAGGTCAATGTCACTTTTGCCGCCGCAATATCGATCACAGCAAAAGAGTGACCTCAGGACACGTCTCAATATCATGTGGAAGACGTTTGATAAGTGCTTCGTTCATAAGGTATATTATACAGTTTTCTACGTATATACGAATGACGCTACGTATCTTTTCTTTGGTATCAGTCTACACGATGAATGCCTATAGACCGCTTTGCTGAATTACACTGATCGTTGATGATTTCAGCAGTCTAAAGCGGTGGCCTGCATTGATTAACCACCGTGTTGATCCTACTGTGGCTGACGAAGCTTTGTCAGGATGCTTAAATCTACAAGGCTGATGATCCATCCAGCGGCACAGTGATTGTCCGGTCGATTACGGTTGGGGTGGCTCACGACTTACACATGGTTTTGACATAGAGCTGTATTCTTAGTCAACAGCACTCGTTCTTGCCATCGTGATACATACTCGGAGTCCAAATCTGGGTCGATCAGGCGTTTCGATGGGTTTCAAGGCCAGCAATATGCCCTGCAGAGAGGTACCTTGCACGATTCGTTGGCGAAGAACAGATCAATTTGCGACATGACAGGCTGCCGTCATGATGTCGAACTTGAGGTGATCGCATGGAGTGTTGATAGGTTCCGCACGAGGCTTAACCGTGTGGACTCCGCCTGTAGTCCTTTTTCTTGCATCATTGCGTCCAGCTGATCCTATGCAGGAGCCCCAAGAGCATGTAGCTCACAGAGAATGCGCTGAATCTTTGGTTCCCGATCCCATTGATGCCGCTGCTTTTATGGCCGAAGCCGGAGGATGGATGCAAATACAAAGCAATTGAGGCACTCAATAGAAAGACAAGGGTACCCTATCCCAAGAGAATCACCGGCAGTTCAAGGCAATGGATGGGCAGGAAGTGAATCGAGGACCTATAAAAGACTAGGTTTTGCGGCGAAGCACATGGTTCTCTAGGTGCTGAATGGCAGTCTCCGTGACAGGCGAGACATGCTGTAACTCTGCTTGGGACCCTTCTCTAGCCTACCACATTCGCCGGCTCAGGGAAATGGCGTTGTGGATGTTGATGTAGAAAATAACCTGGAAGACATGAGGAGAGTTGTATATGCGGGTATGTTCCCGTTCCAGAACTTTAATGAAGCGTCTGCTTATGATGTAAAATTCTTCGCTTGTGAAGCGCAACACTTCCGCAACTGAATGGCTTCCTGGAATGCTGTCCTGAGCTTGTGCAAGAGTCAGCGGTTCATGCGGGCTGTACACGCTCTTGAAATGAAGAGGATAGTCAATTAAAGTTGATTGACTCTTTGCATCGTTCTCAAAAATAAGCAATCTTTCCGCGTCGTCGCAGCTTGATTAGGTAGCAACTGGTCTTCCCAGATACAAGGACGTAGCTGATGAGCTCCTCTTACACAAATCAGCGCTCACTGACGGTTACGCACTTTGCTTGCCGCTATCACTAGTCTGGGAAGTCGGAGATTCCACATCAACAACAGAAGTGTCCACTCCTAGCAGATGACTGTTCTCAGTGACAAAAGCTTGTAACCGATCATTGGGACTGAGCCAATGGATCTGTGTTTCGAGCTTGGTAAAGCGAGCTGTACACGCCATCCGCCGGTGCGAGTCAGATGCCTGACGCCCTGGGATGGACAGCTGGAGTCGCTAGCCTATATAGACCGCTTCTTCCAAGCGCATTGCGTAGAGCATTTGTATTATTTAGGTCGCCGTTGTATTTGCTATCAGAAGAGACCGTGTTCGTACTTTCATCTCGAACCCTTCATCTGGGGTGATATCTTGGAAACTTTTCAGCGGATCTTCAATGCATATCTCTTTCCTGATCTAGACATTTGGAAGTTATACGGACCTTGTCATAGGGATACGTGACGCCGGTGGTTGTCTCCAGTACAACAGATTTGCGCATCTCTTCGACACGTGCAGCGATCTGTGTTATTGTTGTTGAATGGATGAGACACAAATTGAGATTATAAAGATCAGCTTACAGACAAAAGTTTCTTCTTCATGGTTAAGCTGTCATTGAGTCAAGGCAAGTAGTATACGTACACATTGATATAGCGGCCTTCCTGTTAGCGCACTGGACATTTCTTAAAGTTCGAAGTATTCTACGAGGCGTGTTCAAGGTTTCGAGAATTCAATCAACAGGGGTGTAAAACCATCAGACCTAAAACACATCCACCACAGTATATACTTTCACGCGACCGGATGTTTCTGATCTCGGATACGCTCTACAACCTTACTTTCATCTCTGCAGCAATTTTAGCTATTGTGGTTGTGCAATTTCGCGAGCATTAAGATATGAGGCTGTTAGGGCTAGCGAATTGGATGGCTGCGATCCCGGTCGCTTTTTTGTCAAATTTTCAAAAGCGTAATAACAGCTCTCTCAGATTCAAAAGCCGGTCGATAAGGTGACCGTACTCACACGGTGAAAACAAGCATGCGGGGCCGCCCGCCAAGCTTGGCCGAAGCTTGCCTCAAGCTTGCATTAGCCCCATTTTTTGCGACAAGGCAATCTTGACATCCGAGAAATTGTGGCGGTTTCGTGCAGC
Organism: Coniosporium tulheliwenetii; assembly: GCA_030247845.1. Lineage (NCBI taxonomy): Eukaryota > Fungi > Ascomycota > Dothideomycetes > Coniosporium > Coniosporium tulheliwenetii. The sequence continues at coordinate 419,987 of JAPDRP010000007.1, forward strand.
GGCTTTCCCGGCACCAAGCGTCGATGCGGTCCTCGCGAACCGATCCATTCTTCCCAGCCTTCCCTTGGCCCGTCCAGCCCCTTCGACAGGGCAAGCATCAGCCTTGCGGCAGCATCCTCTGCGCTTGGATTCTTATCGCAGTGCTTGAAAGTCCATAGACGGGTTGATTGCAGCCACCAACACGGACATTGGACACCACTTCGGGCAGAGGCGTCTCATGAGCCGAGAGCCAGAGATCAAGGCAAAAATCGGCGTCGACCTTGGCCCAATGCTCATGATCCTGCCTGTTTGCAAGTGGTTAGAGATAGACAGGAGTCCGAAGACGCCTACCAATGTCCTGAACGCCGGAATTAGGATGCTTCATGAGCAAACCAGCCCTCACCATCCCGATAGATGTCAGATGATGCAGCTGCACTAGTTCATGCGCAAGCATAGCTGCCTCATACTTTGCTATGCCGTCGAATAAGAGCATAACACTTCGTCGGTTGGCCTTATGTATGCAACCTGCGGGTGTTGACATTGATTATGGAGCACACGAAGGTGGCATGGGCGGACGACTTTGTACACGAACACAGGGGCATGTGAGTGTCAGGTCTTCATTCGGACAGGGCAACTAGCGTCAAGGCGTACGGAAGAGAAGGTAGGTCCTTCTGCTCAAGGTCGTCCCAGCCGACAATCTAGTTAAGAATGGCAGATTAGACAGGTAGCCGCGGCACCAAGCCAACCCTCGCAAGAGTCGCTACATGCATCCCGCAGCTGAGCGTCGGGAACGCCATCACGCCTACGTGGCTGGAATAATGAAGCATGGCACAGGCCGAACCACCCTCACGTGGCTTCTACCAAGGCCAGTGCATGCAAAGGCAACTAGTTTACTGGACCAGAATCATCTGAAGGAACAAGTACGCTAGCCGCTTCCTTCTCCTACCACAAATCCCAGAGAATCGACATGCGTCAGGATCATAGCCTTGATCCGACATTGTGGGCTGTCACAATACGCTATGATGTTCTCCGCAGATGGCACAAGCCGCATGCATGTCCCCAGCTGCAAACGGACTCAATTGGTTAGGCAAGCGTGCGGAGCCGCATCAAAGCAGGCAGAGAGTCATAGGACCATCACGACTGGCAGTGAGCTTTGCTCAGAATGAGACTGACAGGTCTACTGTAACAAGCACCCAATGGCTGCAGATATTGCGGCTAACGCAAGTATGACGTCTCCATCGTAGTGTCATATCGACGTCCGCAAAGATGTACTCAACGGTGTTCGGCACTGCTCGGACGGTGGTCATAAGGTAGCACTATTACTCCATCAGTGGGATGTAAATGTCAGATGCCATAGCATAAGAGTTTACAAGCATCAATGTATTCCGCACAAACGAATGCGTCCCTAAGTGACTGAGTCAATCGGCGTCTTCCTGAGTTAGTTGGAATGGAGTAGGAAATTGTGCGAATTGAATGGCTCAGCGAGAATTGAACAATTAAAGAACTTCGAACAACCGAATGTTACAAGTATCACGATAGCTAAAACCATACAAGTCAGACTCTCAGGGTATCTACTGCGCCAAAACACAACCCAATGATAATGTGCTTCAGACCGTCCACAATGAAATACAACATGCGTTTGTGAAACGGGAAAGTAATAAGCGTGATAATGTTACAGGTCACGCAGTCACGGAAATCTATAGTTATGCGCAGACAAAGCGGCTTCAAACAAAAGACAGACGGAGAGAGATTAATAAGTTCTGAGTAGTTAAAGGGCAGAGAAGATGCATTCTTGACCCCTAGCACAGACTGTAATGCGAGAGGTCCGAATGGTCCAGACGGCTCAGATAGTCTTTACAGTCCGAGCAACGCCCGTGGCAGTCTGATAACGTAGAATGTCTAATGCGCTAGTAGAGCGGGCTTTTTCTGCCGGTTCGTCTGTGTCTGGCCATGCAATCACTGTTTGGGCCGAAACAAGACGGGATGCTTCTCTACGGTCTTGAGTAGGACTAGGATCCGGGATATCTGTTACCGGCTTGGTTTCATTGCCGGCGCCGCCGTCCCGACTCCAATTCTGCTTGACAAGAGACCACCAGGTTCTGTTGTCCAGGAATGGTCGTCCCAGAATAGCTTTGTGATGTGCCCTTTCCAGGGATGAGTCGAATAATGCATCCAGTATCCAGTGACTGATTCGAGATCTCACGTCCGTGAACTTGTTGGCAAGAGTTTTTACGGCAGTGTCACTGCGAGCTCGATCGATTTGCGATCCAACAGGCGGCGCTTCGCCCACAGAGATGAGCGACCATGCATCTGAATGTGTCAGATCTTCAAGACGCGGATCGGCGATCATGATTTCTTCTCTCAGCTGCCGCGACTTTTGCTCAACTTGATGCAATCGCTCAGACATCTGGTTCATCTCGTCGAGGAAGCTTTGGTCTGGGTCGAAGAGATCCGCTCGCTCCATTCGGAGGTCATTGAGTTGCTCTTTGAGCATCTCGGCTTCGCCGACGTGAGAGAGATACTGATCAACGATCCCCATTCGGAAATGTTCCTCGTACGGAGCTTGCGGCTTGTCTTCCGAGAGCGCCTTGCTTTCGTCGTGATCAAGAGTCCATTCGAGGGCATCATATCGATCCTCAGCCTCATCGTAGTCAACGTCCAGGGCACCCAGAGCATCCCTCTCCGCCTGCACTTCACCAAAGTAGGCGAGTAGCTCCCGAGGTTGTACCTGATCAGCTTGCAAGTAGAAGCGGCGGACAAGCGAGATAAAGCGAGCTTCGGCAGCGCTCGCCCTTTCGCGCTGTTTGCGCAGCTCTCTCCTTTGCTCACGGAGGAGAAGACGCTTCGCCCACAGTCTTTCTCTGAGTTCGTTGAAGTCCCGTTGCTCCTTCGTGGCATGACCATAATCCCCAGACAGCCGCTTCGACGGAGACAAATTACGAATAGCAGCTCCGATTGCCGGTGCCTCCTGCTGTGGAAAACGTCCATAGAAAGGCCCTCCGCTGAGATTTGGCGGAGGATCCTGAGGCTCCGGGCCAGAAAACAGCAAAGGGGTTGCATCTTGCATGGTGAAACTGCCTGGTCGCTCATCCACTGGTCCGTTAGTGGACCGCGATCCTCTGCGTGAGGGCCCTTCTGAGCCTAATCCACCAAGGCAGCTTGTCGAATCGCTGTCGCTGTGACATTCGGAACAACGAGGACGGTCTCTATCTCCAGCAGCTAGGGCCGTGTTATCAGACTTCTCGCATTCCGCTACTGGCATGCTAAGCACGTGTCCATTTTGCGTAACGCTTCCGGTTGGTTGCACACGGCTACGACGTGGACCACTGTAAACAGAAGAGCGTGGTTGCTCTGCTGTGTCTGACATATAGGGCGCCAAACATCTTCACCTCACATTTTTGGGATTTGCTTTGGTCTTCGGAGTGGTGTAACATTTGAATATCTGCGACAGAAGGCAGGGACGAGGCGGCCGCCTTATATGAGGTACGGCGTCCTTGTGGCAGTTAAGCGATATTATCATGCGGACGGAGCGGGATGACAACCTTGCGTAGCTTGTATAACTGAGGGCTGAAGGCTGAAGGCTGAAGGCTAAAGCCTGCAGTTGCATGATGCCTACATCGTCCGCACCAGTAACAATATTCACGGCAGACGCGGGCAACCCTTGTTTCCGCTGTCCCGTGTTCTTGCAGCCATGCAGCTCTCGCCGTCGAAGATGGAGGGACACTCCAATGTTTCATTGATTAGATGATTAGCGCGCACCTCACACCCACAGGGGGTGCCGATCGTTGGGCCGTTACACGTGTAGACGTTCTCAAGAGTGCGACTGCATTGAAGAGCCGCATCTACTCCACTTCGATCCGTCAATCACGCAGTATTTATGTATTCTAGGGTTCCCTACATGCTGTTATCCCGCCATGGATACGTATCGCAACCATGTCGAGCCCAACCAATGATTGGAAATGGAGCACAGACTATAACAACTATTACCGACAGGAGCAAGATGGTATTCAGATCCCATCCTTACAAAGACAATGGACCCGGTTAACAAGAACCGCAGATAGAGGCGGATGGAACATCATTTGGCGGGGAAGGTACATCCATCCAAGGATCTTATGTTGCAGCTTCGAGTGCAAGCGCTCACAAGCCAGTGAACAAACCCCTCGGAGCGCCTCTGGATTAAGCGCTCAGCAATCCACACTTGCGCAAGCTCAAGCAGCGCCAAACCAGTACCCAGGTTACAATGACTACACGACGCAAGGGAGCCCAGATTCTGGGTACGGGGGATATGAAGCCTATTCTCCTGGTTCAAGAAGCCATTCATCTGGCTACGGGGCCCAACCTGCTGGCTACGGAACCAATCCCCCTATTTATGGAAGCAACCCGACCAGCTCTGGAGGCAGTCCGACCAGCTATGGAGGTTACTCAGCTGGTTACGGGGCTACCAAGCTCCCTATGGCGGCAATCCCACGGGCTATGGAAGCAACCCAGCGAGCTATGAAAGCAATCCAGCGAGCTTTGGAAGCAACCCAGCTGGTTATGCGGGCTACCAAACTGCCTATGGGGGCACCTCCATTGGCTACAGAAGTAACTCCACGGGCTACGGAGGTAATCCTACTGGCTATGGCCAGAACCAGAATTATCAACAGAGCGTCAGCCAGGAAAACAGGAACCATCATCTTCATCAGAATCCAGCCACAGGGAAGCACTACATGCCGTTGGACGTGATGCAGTGGGCTGACCGAATGAAAAGGCACGAAAGAACCGAGTACGGTCGAACCTCCTGCGCAAAAGGTCGAAGCTGAGATCCGTGGCACGCACGGAGAGACCGAGCCGTTGGATCCGAGTACGTCTCAAGCTCTTCATAGACACCGATCTTACTGAGATACTACAGCTTTCTTCAAAAGGCCTGACCCGGGAGCTTCTTCGTTGAAGGCAAGGTAAGAGTGACAGCAATGCCACCCCAGCTGAGGCTAGCTGACCTACCCTGCAGGTGATTGCTGTTCTCCACACGGAAGGCCTTGGTGAAGACACAAGAGTGGACGCACAGAATCTGAACGTGAACATTACGGAGGTGAAACACGGCGAGCGGGCGTACACTAATATTAGACGTTTCGTGGTTGTACACCCACGTAAGGGGTTCTGCTACGCCTGGTCAGTTCAGTGCTTGAAAGATACAACTGATAGCTAACACTGTCAAAGCCCAATTTCCACGTATGGCAATCGCGCGACTACAAAACAAGGTGCCGATCAACGAGCTCATGGCGTCATATATACTGGGAGGGATCCACCACGTCTCAAGTATGGTGAGGCCGGGATCGAGAAGGACCCGGTCCGGCTGATACCTTCGGACAGGCGGATATTTCTATCTCCGGAATCTCGGATCAACTACGCATTGTGCTATCCAATTCAGAATAACGTCAAAGTTAAGGATCTCGGGAGGATCGCGCCAGAGCACCTGCAGAAGGTGGCAGGTTATTGGAGGATGGAAATGGACCGGTAGTTCAAGGGTCGACCAGATGCAGAACTACATACGTCCCGGCAACAACCAAGGGGTTTGGAGAAGGACCCCTGCATAACGTTTCTCTTTTGCCTTCCGACCAGAACAGTCCCTGCTCATGTTTTCGAGCTGTTCATATCAGATCCAGATTGTAATCTTCACAGCTTTTTCTATGATCTGTCTTTGATTGTTTCGCAAGTAACGCCGAGCTATCAGGCAGGTCCTCAGACCGTTCATCTCTTTGAGTATTTTTTGGAGCTAATCCTGGTCGACGTTGGCGGCGCCCCAGAAATTGTATATAGTCGGCCATGTGCCCCCTTTTGGTTTATACTCTGATAAGAGGCCACTGTGCCAATATTGGTCTTCGCGGAAACTGTGTTCCTTGCCACTGACCATTAAGAGCAACAGGAAGAGAATTACTGGTAGACTGGTTTACAGATTGAATCAAGGTGTCGTGTTGAAAGTTACATGTCTTCTGAAGCGGCGCCTGCGGTTGAGATATCCTGCTTATGTGATCGGAGCTACCAATAGTGTCTCAAGTATTCAAATCGGTAGAATGCCGGGACGTGAAAACGCCGAATGTCAGAAAAGTTCAAGCAAGCCGTGCAAACATCAAATCGCATTTGACACCACCTCCAACGATGAAGCGCAAACTGAACGAACACGACGTGCCAGAGGAGGTATCCGCAGCGCCCGCAAAACCTACCACCCCATCTTTCGAGGATCTCGGATTAGACCCCCGCCTCCTTCAGGCCATTATTCGGGAGAAGTGGTCCACACCAACACCTGTGCAAGCCAAAGCCATACCACCTGCTCGCGAGGGTAAAGACATAGTTGGTGCAGCCTCCACGTCCTCCATTCCCTCACTCGACCCACTAACACAACCCAGCACGCTCTAAAACCGGCTCCGGCAAAACAGCCGCCTACCTCCTCCCGATCCTCCACTCAATCCTCGAGCGCAAATCCTCACTGTCCTACACGAAACGCACTTCCGCCCTCATACTCGTGCCGACAAGAGAATTAGCGGCTCAGGTTACCAAAGCAGCGGAATCGTTCACAGCGTTCAGCGGCCAGGCCATCCGGACTGAGAATCTAACACGCAAGGAAGATGACAAGGTGCAGCGGGCGCGGCTGGCGGACTTCCCTGATGTCGTTGTCACCACACCAGGACGGGCAACTGTGAACTTGAAAAGCGGTGCGCTGAAGCTCGATGGGCTGAGTCACTTGGTTATTGATGAGGCGGACTTGGTGCTATCCTATGGCTATGACGAGGACTTGAAGAATATCTCGAGGGCGCTACCTAAGGGCGTACAGACGTTCCTGGTTAGTGCGACGCTACGGACGGAACTGGACACACTTAAGGGGCTTTTCTGCAAGGACCCAGTCCTGCTGGAGCTAGATGAGGAAGAGAAGGGCACAGGTGGTGTGAGCCAGTACGTGATCAAGTGTGCAGAAGACGAGAAGTTCTTGCTCATCTACGCCATTTTCATGTTGAAGCTCATCAAGGGCAAGTGCATTGTTTTTGTGGGGGATATCGATCGCTGTTACCGGTTGAAGCTGTTTCTGGAGCAGTTTGGGATCAAGAGTTGCGTACTCAACAGCGAGCTCCCGGTCTCCTCTCGCTTGCATGTGGTGGAGGAGTTCAACAGGAATGTTTATGATATCATCATAGCTACGGACGAGCATGAGGTGCTAGGCGACGAAGGCAAGAGCAAGAAGTGGAAAATTAAGGAGAAGCAAGATGAGGATGAGCAAAAAGATGAGCAAGAAGTCTCAAGCAAAGCAGAGCATTCCAACAAGGACCAGCAGAATGGCGAAGCACAAGGAGATGACGTCGAAGAAGCCGACGACCTCCAACCGGACGAACCCACAGAATCCGCAGAACCACCCAAGAAGAAGCTCAAAGCCGCCAAACGCGACAAAGACTACGGCATATCCCGCGGCATCGACTTCAAGCGCGTCTCCACAATCCTGAACTTCGACCTCCCTTCCTCCTCCAAATCCTACACGCACCGCATCGGCCGCACTGGCCGCGCAGGCCAAACCGGCACCGCGATCTCCTTCATCATCCCCAAAGACAAGTTCCGCAAACACAAACCAACCTCCATCCCGTCCGCCGAGCACGACGAAGAAGTCCTAGCGAAGATCATCAAAAGCCAGGAGAAAAAGGCAACAAAGTCCTCCCCTTCCAATTCGACATGGCTCGCCTCGAAGGTTTTCGCTATCGCATGGTCGACGCGCTGCGACACGTAACCCGGATCGCAGTGCGCGAGGCGCGGACGCGTGAGCTGCGCAACGAGCTGCTGAAGAGCGAGAAGCTGAAGCGGCATTTTGAGGAGAACCCCGAGGAGCTGGCGCATCTGAGGCATGATCAGGAGTCCCATGTTGTGAGGACGCAGCCGCATTTGAAGCATGTGCCGGATTATTTGCTGCCGGGGGGACGGCAGAAGGTTGCGGAGGATGCGGGCTTTGTCGGGTTCGCAAAGGATGAGAGGAGTGGGAATAGGATTAGGAAGGCGAGGATGCAGAATAGGATGCGGGGGAAGGGGAGGAAGGTTAGTACGAAGAGGGCGGATCCGCTGAAGACATTTAATGCGAGGGGCAGGGGGAAGGATGCTAGGAAGTGAGTGGTCTATAGAGCAGTTGCACAGTCGATCCGCTGTCACAAAAATTGCTGTGATGGTACGGTTGTCCCTGATAGGCCAGAAAAGCAGAGATTAAGAGAAATATGATTGTAGTAACCCCAGGACCCAGCGCTTTTCTATTTGACGCCAATGCTTCAGAACCCTATACTACAGATATGGAATGCGTCCTAGATGGCCAAAACGGCAATCTCGGACTAATCCTCGCTGATATGCCGCAGCCCAGTTCGGCACCCCCAAGCCCCTTCTGAGTTGTCCTTCGAGAAAACATGCCACAGCCCCACGGCAAACCATCCCGCCTAAGCCGTCTCCACAACTCGAACCCCTCCGATCAATACCCGGTCGCCCCCGGCGCCTTCTCATCCTTCCTCAAACTAACCAACAACTCCCTAAACCTCGCCTTCTCGCTCCCGCTCGCGCCGCCCCTAACCCCCTTCCCACTCAAATCGACCAGTTTCGCAATCCTCTCCCAGCTCGTGCCTCCGCTCGCCGTGTCCTCACGCTTGCTGAGGAATTCCTCCGCCTCCCGCCGCGCCTGCGCGATGCCCTTCTCCTTCTTGTTGTTGTAGTTCTCGTAGAAGTCGTCGATGGCTTCCTGCGCTGCTTTGATGGTCGCGGCGCGTCGCTCGGCGGAGACTTGGTCGCGGTGCTGGATCGCGAGGTCCCGCCGCTCGCGCCATTCGCGGATTACGTCTGGTTCGGGCTCGGAGGCGTCGAAGGCTGTGGTTGAGGGGGCGTAGGAGGAGGCGCCGCCGGGTTGGGGGGTGCGTGGGGCGCCGGGGAGGTAGGGGGCGCCGGTGCCGGTGATGGTGCCGCCGGGGGCCATTTGCTAGGAGGAGGGGTGTTAGCGTGCTGCGTTGACTCTCGTGCCTTATTTCCCGCTCCCTATGTGGTGGGCTTGTTGGCTAGCTGGTCAAACTCTTCACTCACCTGGTTATCTGTATCTATCGCCGGAAACGAGCTCTCGAAGCCCGACATCTCCTCCCCGCCGCCAGTGCCATCTTGGTAGTCTCCGCCGAGCAGGTCGTCGTCGCCGGCGTCTTCAACTGTGGTGCCCTTGTCGTTGCCTGAAGCGAATTGGTTTGCGTCGTCGCCTAGCAATGCCCGCTCGCGGGCGAGGAAGTCATCCGTATTGCCGCTGTCGTCTACGAGATCGAAGTTGGCGTCGCCGTGGGCGGAGGTCTGGCCTAGAGGGGGAGGACATTAGTAAGGTTCTTATAGGTAGAAGCGTGCTAGGAGTGAATGGGGATGTACCGGCGTCGATCTCGTCTAGGGAGGGAAAGCGGTCGGCCATTGTGATGGGATGGTGTTGTTTTCAGGTGCGTAGGTTGGGCTTTTCGGCTTAGGGAGTAGTAGAGGCAAGTGGTAGTGATCGGGGGATGTGGTGAGTTTGTACCTAATTGGTGTTGTTGCTGGAACCTGCAAGACCTCCGTGCTGGCGGCCGCAATTGGGCCGCCGAAGATCTCCCGTCATCACAAACGGCTCTGAAGAGCTCCGGTTTGAGCATCTTCAACACAAAGCGCTCTTTCTTGGACCACCGACATAAATACATAACGCCGCCGTCTCTCCAGTGGGATACAAGCACATGCATCACTGTACACGGCCGTGATTGAGGCCAGCCCACGCAACCATGTCCTACACCGACGACTCCGTCAAAGCGAAGCTCTCCGCCCTCAACGAGACACAGGAAGGCATAGTCGCCGTAGCGCAATGGATAATGTTCCACCGGTACCTCTAACCCCCTCTCCCCATCCCCCTTACCACCCCTAACCCTCCCCTGCAGGCGCTTCGCCGACCGCACCGCAACCCTCTGGATGCACCGCCTCCGCGACTCCTCCCCCCGAAGCGGCTGAACCTCATCTACCTCGCCAACGAAGTAGTCCAGCAATCCAAAGCGCGCAAAAAGAACGAGTTCGTCGCCGCCTTCTCCCCCATCATCGCCGAGGCCACAACCACAGCCTACAAAGGCGCCACCCACGACGTGCAGCAGAAACTCCGCCGTGTCATTGAGGTCTGGCGCCAGCGGCTGATCTTCGACCCCGCGATCCAAGACGCGGTTGAGAGGGGGTTGATGAGCTTGATCGCAGCCGCGAGAAGGCTAAGAAGCCTGCGCTGGGGGGTCGCTGTTTTCGTCGTCCTCTTCTAGTGCCGCTGCGCCGCAGGAACTCCAGCCTCTCGTGCAGGCTCAAAATGCCCTCGCGAAGGCGGAACTCGCCTCCAAACCCGCTGTCGCCAGTGCCAAGGCCGAGTTCCACAAACTGACCGACCCGACGACCCCGCTCCCCACGCCTCCGGTGCACGCGGCCCGCCTCTCCGCGCTGCTGAAGGGCCTCGCGAACGCGGAGGGCGCAGTGGCAGAGACGCTGAAGGCGCGGCGGGAGCTGCTGTCCGGGCTCGAAACACTCATCAACACACACCGCGCGGCTCTAGCCGAGGACGCCGCACAAGCCGCCGAGCTCGCAGCCCGGCGCGAGAACGTCGAGGCACGGAAACGCGACGTCGAGGACGGGATCATGCGCGGGCTGTCTGAGACTACACCAGCAGATGCCACCCCCGAAGCGGGGGCTGTGGTGGAGGAGCCCGAGCGGCCGGACATCGAGGCGCTAACGCCGCCGCCTGTAGAGAGTTTGACGCCGATCGGGACACCGCCTCCGCTGGATACGACGGGCACGACGGCAGCCGCGAACATGATAGAGGAGACAGAGACGCATGCGCCTACGCTCGATGACCGCGTCCCGAGTTACATGCCGCCTGGGCTGGAGTTGCCGGATCAGCAGTCTCCTAGCGCGGTGCAGGCGCATGGACCGGAGCAGCCTAAACCGCTGGATCCGCGCCGGCGGAGGGGGAACGAGGGGTGAATGGCAATGGGGAGGGCGCGGGTGCGAAGAGGAGGAAGATGAGTGTGAGCAAAGCAGACGATGACTTTGCGGAGTTCACGTCTGGGGGCCTGGATAGCGATGTTGCTGAGATGTTGGGGCGGGAGTGAAGGGAGAAAAGCGTAGGGGGTGAGAGCTGCGAAATGTGGGTATGAGGGACTTTGCGCATTTGCTGCGGGATCGAGAAGGGAAGGTGTACGGCCACGATCGGTTGATCGCTAGACAAGGTGCTGGGATTCTGTTATTGCGGACGATAGATGTGCTAACGAGCTGGGTGGACATCTGGGAGTGCTGGAGTTGGGAACGGATATAACTCTGGCTTTACAGCTAGTTGGGCGTTCAGTAGCAGGCTGGCTCAGTAGAAGCAGCGGTTTTAAGGCAAGTTACACTTGCTGTATGTACTATCAGCGATAGGAGACATGGTCTGCATCATATAGAGCCTGCATCAGAGGAAAGCCGATGTGCCTTTTGGGTGTGAGCTATCTAGTAACCTCGGACGACCTTTTGGGGATAACAACATCCGGAATTCGTGCCAACTGACATTCTGTAACCGGGCCCTCGCCCATCGCCATGATGGCGTCCATTCCCTAAGCTCCTTACACAGCGTCCGTCATATCTGCGTCCGTGCTGTGCCGGGCAATGCCCTAACCCTGGATAAAACGCTGAGAATTGAACAAACTCAGACCGAAACGCTAAATGGCCAGCAGAACGGTAACCAGCGAGATATTAACGCAAGTGTGTGAGGGGAAAAGATAAATGGAAGAGTAGATAAACGGAAAAAACGCTATATCGCTAGCACATAACACAAAATCATTCCGGCGTAACTCATACACTCGTTCCATCATATGTTGCTGAGAAAATGTCGGACGGCATCGAAAAGGGGCTGGGATACCGAGAAGAAACAAGATGTGCCTGAAGGCGTAACAGAAACCCAGCTTTTTCCTGCGACGCCTAACGGGAACGCTAGACGGGGCGGAAAGTGAGGCAAGAGAGAAGAAGACAACTTTTCGCGCGACAAGAGTATCCATACTTTTGTGCGGAAATTCCTCCAAAAGAAGCGCAAGACGTATTCCCATGTGCGCGAGAAGTGGTGCAAATATGGCAAGAAGAATGTGATGAAAGAGACATAGAACCATCTCAACAGAAACCACAACACGGGGATATCAATAGCAGACGCGCACTCAACCCCCATACCCATCATCCCTCCTCCTCCTCTCCCTGTCCCTGTCTCTCTCCCTCTCTTTCCCACTCCGGCTGCTCCTGTTGCTGCCATCGTCTCTTGGCGGCCGCGTCCTCTCACTAACCCTCGTAGTCCCCCCAACTCTAGTATAACTTTTCTCATGCCTCGAACTCCCACCACCAACCACAACCTGCATATCCCCGCCCTCATCCCCCTGCCTAATCACAATATTCTGGTTCCCCATATCCTGAAACTCGAGATTCACGCCATCAATATTGACCTTGAGCGCCCTCGTCGCCTCCGTAGCCGTGGTGCGCGTCTGACTGAGCCGGCTGGAGCGACTGCGCTGCGAGGTCTGCGATTTGGTTTCGGGGTCTGGCTTCCGGCCGCGCAGCGCGTCGGCGGTGAGGCGGCCTCCTGGACCGGGCTGGACGGGTGGAGCGAAGGGCGACTCGCGCTGGAGCTGCTGGCCGTATAGCCCTGCGAAGGGGTCGGCTTGCTGACCGCCGGCGAGCCGCTGGTAGGCTTCGATGTGCTGCTGCTGGAGCTTGAGCTCGTCGAGCTTGCGGCGGGCCTCGAGTTCCGCGAGGTCGGTGGCTAGGTTTGGGGGTAGCGCGCGACAGGGACGTCTAGTGTTCTGCGGCGAGCGCCCGGCTCAGGCCGCATGGCGTTGGCGATGGCGAGTTGCTCGTAGTAGAGGTCTTCTCGTTGCTTGTGTTGGGCTTCGAGCTCGGCGCGCCGCTCGTGGCCCATGTAGGAGAGACGGCGGCGGGAGGGGTTGTTAGATTCCACGATGATGCGGGCGCTGCCGGAGGAGTTGGAGTAGGATTTCGCGCCGGAGGAGGCGAGCGAGGGACGGCTAGAAGAATTGCGGCGAGCAGACGAGTTGCGGGAGGAGGCAGCCTGAATTGGGCGTGACCGTCGTTCGAGTTCTTCGGCATCGTAGTTAACTCCCATTGAGTCGTAATGGGGTAGCGAAGGATGGCGCATGTTATAAGGATCGATCTCAGGCGCCCGACGGTTGCTGGCTGACCGCTTTGGAACGGGTGGGGGGCCCATAATGACTTTGCTTGCGCGCTTGGTTCGCTCAGGCTTCACCTCCTCTTCTTCGGAAGACGATTCATCCGATGTAGGCTGTTGGGCAGAATAGTTGTTGCTTGGGTATCGCGCCGACGGCAGCTCGGTCTTTGGCTTAGACTGATCATAAGTGATCTTTACAGGTGGGGCACCGTACATCGTAACCGGCCGGCGTGCGTTGTAGAGGTCTCTGTCCGTCGCAGCTCGTGTTTGCATAACAGGCCGCTCATATGGGGGTGCAAATGGCGCAGGGGAGCGCTAGGCGCAGGGAAGTAGCCACCAGGTGGCGTGATTGGAGTTGCTGGAGGATACTGTGGCTGCGCCGCCAGATGTGGATAGTTGTACATCACTGGCGGAGGACCACGGTGACCGGCATGAGCAGCGTTCAAGGCAGCCATATACTGCTGCCATTGGGCGTCGTGTTCTCCTCCACCATAAAAGGTTGCCGGCCTAGCAGCGGAAGTTGTTGAGCGGCGATGAGTTTGCCCAGGCTGGGCAGTAGAAGCGGGCGGGTAACCTGGGTGTCTTGTTGTTTGCGGAGATGCCGGTGAGATGGGTGAAGGCTGGAGTTGGGTATATGAAGGGTAGTTTGTGTTCGGCGCGGTCTCAATTGGAGTAGGACCTGGCCTGCGGGGCTTTTTTGGTTCCTCGCACACACAATTCGGATCATTGCACTCTGACTTGGTGTCTCGCCGTGGCCTCTGCCTCGTTGACGCCGTCCTCGAAGGTGCCGAAGAGACCTTGCTCGGATTCTCGCGGCTGCTCTGCTGCTTTACCACTGCTGGCCTCTGCTTCTTGACCGGACTCGTCCTGCCCGCAGTTTCCGGCTTCGCAGGTTGCACAGACTCGGTTGTCCCCGCTTGCGCGCTTTGTGCGGTATCAGCGCTGCTCATGGTCGCAGTGGTATGGGTCGAGTACCCTGAGTCGCTAAAAGTATCCGAAGGGACTGGCTCCCTTGGGTTTTCCTTGCTCTTGCCCAAGTCGGACGGGTGCGAGGTGCGCTTAACGGCGACATTGGCTTGCGCGCCAGCGTCGGCAGCCTTCTCATCGTCCGAGAAGTAGTCCTCGACCGCGACGGGCTTTGGCACCATGCCTCCAGGCATCGTGGGGTGCTGATGATCGTCAGCGTGGTGGATGAATTTCGGGGAGCGTGGGTCGCGGTCGCTCTTGAGTCGCGGCGGATGACGAGACCGCTCGGGACAAGGAACGGCGGCGGGCGGGATAGTATCGATAGCAGTCTCGTAGGGCTGTGACGGCGGTCAAACTGACAATTGTGAAACGTTAACTAGATGATTTCGTCTGACGGGTGCGGGAGGAGTCGCAATGGTGATGGCGCATCAAGCCCGCTGACTCATGGCGAAACAGATGAGGCACCGTCGCTGAGCGCCGCAGAAATTCTTGTCGGCGCAGATGACGAGCAGGGCCGACGTTGTATGAGTTCTGCTCCGCTCCCCAGTCGTATTGAAGGGCGGGGGTTGCCTGTGTAAGGCCGATGCACGAATGAACTCGAATGCAGAGCCGACAGAACGTCGTGAACGTGCACGTCGCGGCCTAACAAGCGGCTCCGTTGGGTAAGGAGCGGAGGTGGGTGGGCACCAGATTACAGCTAGAGCCAGACAGATGGTTACTAGACAACGGCGTACTAGCTGCTATGGGCACCAGCGAGCAATACGCCGCGAATCGAGAGGAATTGACAGTGGGGGGAGTCATTGGAGGTGCGAAGCGCGCCCAATGTGGTTGATAACAGCTTGCGGGACAGCAAGTAATCCATAGAGGACCAGGAAAAGTCCAGGTTTCCTCTGCTGACAGAGCTTCATTTCAGCATCCCCACTGCTGCCTGTTATTCCTGCATCTCCCGCAGCTCAAGCAGACGCTGCAGGTGTGCGGAGCCCGGCGTCGACTGGTCAGCAGGGGACAGCTGCATTCTGCGCTCATAAAATGACCCGGGCTCACAAGCAGAACCCGGTAAGGACCTGGTCGACTGCAGACTTGATGGCGCCCGCAGTCGCAGTCCGCCGGGGGCTCTATCAAATGAGGTCGGATGCCTGAACTTGCTTGGCTGGCTGCGTTTCATGGGCGCTCTGGCGCTGCTTCTTTCCAAGCGCGCGGAACATGTCGGGTTGAGAGCTCGGTGCTGATTGATAGCAGGACTCGGCCAGAGAGTCGAAGCGGGCGCTTGTCCGAATCACCATCAGTGAACTGCTCAATTGAGCTGTCCATCACCGAGAGTAGGTCCTTTTCGCAGAGCGGCATCGATGAAGAAGGCCCCAAGGCTGCACTACTCAACTAAGCCGCGGCGCAGTGCAGGCTCATGCACTCTGCAAGACGCAATTCATGCAAGCGCTCCCCCAGAGAGCACTATGGGAGCACCCGCCGCAACTTGCCGTTTCTGTCCAAAAGATTGACTTCTCCAAGCGTTCATGCAGACGGAGATCTTCAGTCTGTCCTCTCACCGCTCTTTAGGTGCATCGAGCCAGTGACGGTGCTTATTTGGACGTCAAAGTACAAAGCTGCGCCGACGCCATCAAAGGACTACGTCGACTGCGTTGACTGCATTAGTACACACCCAGCTTCTCTCTGTACAAGCTCCGACGAACTGGTTTACTCCATGATGGAAGATTGCTCACAGACCTCTGCGCAGGACCTCCTTCGAGGACGTCAAAAGACAACCGAATGGAGCAGTGTATGAACGCCATGAGCCGGACTGGTAGTCGTGAAAAAGAAAAAGACATTGCTGTCTTATGCTTACATCCTCATGTCTCTCCCGCCTGTCTCCGATCACGGCAGCGGACAGCCTCCCGTTCGTTTCCAGACTTCCGACTGCCGAGATTCTTGTGCGCCCTCAACGATCCCTCATCCAAGGGGTCCCGTCTCTGTCACCCATCAATGCCAACCCAGAGGAGCCGTCCAGCTCAGGCCACAGCTGCGGCTGAGGGCCCAGGCCCCCTCGTCAGCGGAAAGAAGCGACAGAGGGAGAGATCTCTGTGCCAGTTTCATCTCGGTCGCAACTCAGCGCGCCAGATGAGGTCCGACGCGCCGAGACTCCGCATGTAGAATGGCCCATTCGCGTCTGTCGAGGCCCGATGGTGGACCACTGCAACTGCATCAACGGGAGCAGGAGAGCCAACGCGTCTCTCTCGCCACAGCGGCGCGTACTCCAACGAGCCTTCCGTCGACAGCGAAGCAACGAGACTGCTCCACGTCACCCCATCGGAAGATCTTCTCCAGCATCCACGGGCCGAGGGGGTATCCAGCGGACTGGTAGACGGCCTGACAGGCCCGCACGCGCAGCACGTGGAGCCAGTGACTCAGACAGGTGTGCGCCCGCGTCATGCTGTGAAACCTTCACAGACTGGGATGCCTCGATTGACCGTGACGTATCGGACTTTTTGATGGCGAGGTATCTTTCTACTCTACACTTCACTTCTCCAAGGCAAGCACCCATCTAGCTGGACTCATATCAGCCAGCGCGACACCCTCCAAACGCCATCTACCGTGCGGTAAGAGAAACAAACCATGCTATGAACGCTCCAGGCGATGAACGCTTCAGGAGACGAAATCCTCTCTGCTTCTAACCATCCCAAAACAAACCCCCTTACATCCTCTCCACTGGACTCAACCCCAACAACCTCATCCCATTCCCCAGCACCGTCCTCGCCGCCTCATAAAGCGCCAACCTCGCCTTCTTCAACTCATACTCGCTCCCCACGACCTGCAGATGATCATAACTACTACTAAGCGCATGCGTCATCTTGAACAGATACGTAAGCACCGTAACTGGCTCGAGCGTTTTCAGCGTATTGATAAACACATCCGGCCATTGCGCCAGGCTTCGCACGAGGTCTATGGCGTGTTTCTCCTTCAGCAGAGACCAGTCGGCGGAGAGGAGCTCGGAGGCCGAGATCTCGGCGCGGCGCGTGATGGAGCAGAGACGTGCGTGCGCGTATTGCAGGTAGGGCCCGGTGTCGCCTTCGAAGGAGGTCATGCGGTTGATGTCGAAGTCGTAGTTGTTTATCCGCTTGCCGGACATGTCTTGGACCATTACGGCGGAGATGCCGAGGGTGTCGGCTGTTTTTTCGGGGTCTTCCACTTGTTCGTATCTATAACATGAAGGATTAGAGTCTGCGTAAACGGCCACTGCTGCTTGGCGAAGTAAAGTGAGACGAAGTTCTTACTTGGCTTGATTAATCCTCATGACCTCGTGCATCTTATCG
This sequence comes from Coniosporium tulheliwenetii, assembly GCA_030247845.1. Lineage (NCBI taxonomy): Eukaryota > Fungi > Ascomycota > Dothideomycetes > Coniosporium > Coniosporium tulheliwenetii. The sequence goes on from JAPDRP010000007.1 coordinate 437,453, forward strand.
CCAACATCCCTCAAGATGTCGTCTAGGAATCTGGAAGGGCGATTGTCAGCCTCGGTTTCAAGAACAAGTAGCGGAGAAACCATGACTTACTTGGCCGTACCCTTCCTTGTCGACATGCCCATAACCATACCGAAGTTGATATGCTGGCACTTCTCAGCAATGTCCTTCATGCCCATCGCCTCCGTGATCTTGAACAGCTGCGCCAGATGCAAGTCCTGCTGGGACGCGACAACATAGATCATCTTGTCAAAACGGTACTTATCATAGCGCTCCATTATCGCGCCGATATCCCTGGTGAGGTACAGGCTGGTGCCGTCCTTCTTCTTGACAATCGCCTTGCCCAGCTTCTTCGAGTACTTTGTGAGATCGACGATGGTAGCGCCATCCGAGTTTTCCGAGACGCCCTTCTCCTCCATGATCTTTGCGGCTTTGTCTATGCTCTCGTCCTTGATCTGGCTCTCGCCGCTGTAGTCGTCGTATTCGATGTTGAGGCGCGCGTATGTCTTCATCATCTTCTCGATGCTTAGGTCGCGGAACCGCCTCCATACGCCCAGCGCTTCTTCGTCACCATCCACCATTCTCTTGAAGTACTTCCGCGCCTGCTCGTCCACGCCCTCGCTGACTATCCTATCCAGCTCCTCCTGTTTCTTCGCTTTCTCATCCCCCTCTTCCATGCCCTTGATTTCCTCCGCCAACTGCTTGCTCTTCTCCTCCTCCTCCTTCTGCAGCCGACTAATCTGCACATACACATCATACAGATGCCCCACCGGATTCCGCACCAACTCCTCCTCACTTCCAAACCGCTCAAACCCCACCGCAAGTACACCATACTGCTTCCCCCAGTCCCCGAGATAGTTCATCTTGACAACCTCCCACCCCGCGCGCTCAAACAGCTTGGCCAGGAACCCCCGATGATCGTGCTCCGCAGGTGTCCGGCGTGGAACGGCTTCGCGATGTTGGGGGACGAGAACTCGACTATCACTTTCTTCTTCCCTTTGCTCGGATCCGCAGGGTCGCGCAGCCCGAGGGCGGGGTTGAATCCATACTCGCTGCCCCTCTTCAATATGCTGGGCAGCACAATCCTCTTCAACGGCTCCGGCCGGAAGAAAAACTGCAGGTACGTTCCACTAACCGTCGGCCTCCCCACCAACTTATCATCCTCCGGGAATTTCTCGCCCAACTCCTTCGCTAACTGGTCGGGTTTCTTGCCTTTTATCCTGAGCGCTGGGACAGGCAGGACCAGGTCGCCCTTGTCGAGCGTGTTGGTGTACTGTAGCGCAGGATATATGGCTGTGGCGTCTTGGCCGCTGAGGGGCGCGAGGAGGGTCGCGAGGTGCGAGCGGTAGAGGTCGAAGGGGTTAAGGTCGGGGTAGGTATTGGGGGCTTTGGGGACCTCGGAGATGCCCAGGGACTGCAGTGCGGTGGTGAGGTCGTCCATTGCGGTAGTCGTGGTGAGGAGGCGCGCTGGTTGTACGGGGAAGAATCGCTGATGGATGGCTGGCTTGGTGGATGGTTGTTTGAGAGAGTGATTCAGAGCTCTGCGCGGGTGAGTCAGAGCTCTGAACATAACATTTGGCTGTGGGGTGGAGATGGTCGGTTAAACTTCGCCGTGAGATTTTTTGGACATGCAGGTCAGGTCGGTAGGGCTGAAGTGTGATGCTTGGCAGCGGCTTGGTCGAAATTTGCAGCCTAAGGCACGCTTCTCACGCTTTCGACACCTAACACCGGTTGCAAGAAATTTGATCCAAACGGAAGTCGATTGATTACCAACATGCTAATATATGCACCTGCCCCAGCAAGCGCCAGGGGTATCCAAATCCCAATGCACACGACCCCATACTCCTTTGCCCCATCCCATCCCATCTGCTCATGCCTTCTCTAAAAGATCCCCCACATACCCAAGCCGGTCCCTCGCATCGTCACAGATCCTCGCAAACTCGAGCAACAGCCTGAAGACATAGATCTCCATATCCTCCGGCCTGAGCACCTTCTCCGCCCACGCCTTGCCCCCAAGCGCCAGCTTCTTCGCTACCTCGTCATGCCCTTCCAAGTCCCCATAGCCCAAGAAATACTCCATAATGCCATAGATGTCAATGAACGTATTATCCATCGGCACGAAGTGCAGCCACGGCTGCAGTCTCGAATCGTGCCACTCGCTATAGATCGTCGCCTTAATCGGCAAGCTTGTCGACCTCAGAAACCCGCGGTAGCGCCCACTGAACGAGTTCCCATCAATATCCGGAAGGTACTTAGCATCATACTGCTCCTTCATCGGCTGCGGCTTCTTAATCTCAAAGAAACTCCCCGTATAGTCGCATTTGCGATTGTCCCCCTCGGGCGCCGGGAAGCACAGCAGGTTCACAAACGCCGCGTCGCTGAAGCCGTCCAGCCAATCTCCCAGATGTGCCTCGCGCGCCGCAGCAAGCGGGTAAGCCTCGGAGTCCGGCAGCACGAAGTTCGGCGCCGCGTCCACGCTCTCGGCCAGCCGCACCGCGGTCCCATTCACCATGGCCACGAAGCGGTGGCGCTGGAATCTTGTCCAGTTCTCCGCCTTGTTGCGCCCGCCGGACGCGGCGCCACGCCAGGTCATCTTGTCGCTTTTCTTGTCCCAGGCCGGGCCGTGCGCCTCGCCGCCGGAGTAGAACTCGTCGCGCGTCCAGTACATGGCTGGCGGGAGGAGGATCTCGTTGTTGATGGGCAGTTTGGAGCCGCCGAAGATGGGGAAGAGCTGGTGCGTTGTGGATTGCGAGATTGGCTCTGTGAAGGTGCCGTGCAGGCCCAGGATGTTGGGGATGATGCAGGGGTCTTTGGCGAGGGTCCAGTTCTTTACGTAGCCTTCGTAGGAGTTTATGGGGTGGCCTGTCGGCATGGGGGAGGGCCGGAGAAGTTGCCGTCGAAGGGAGTCTCGCGCATTGGAGTGCCTGGAGGGCAGCCTACCCGCGCGACGTCCCAGTATGGTCCCATGCGGATCCATTGGGGATCAGGGGCTCGCCTGGGTCCCGGTCCAGCTCTCCCAAACCTGTGTAGGTTGATACGACGTCCGAGAGGTTGACTATCTGCCTGCTCTCCAGCCCAGTATTGGTGTAATTTTCGATTGTCTCCCACGGAACCACAACCCTCGACTCATCCATGATGTTGATAGGAACGTCGACATCCGGCAGCTGCTTCGCGATCGTCAAGATTAGCTCGTGCCATAGCCGCATCCACGGCCGGTCATTGTCGTCGGAGGTAATGCTCGCGGTGCCATTGCGGACACTGATGCGGAACTCGAACGTCCTCGCTTGCTGCCGGATGATGCTCGATTTCACGCCCCAGAAGGGGTTCAGGTCGTGATAAATCTGGTCGAAGAAGTCTTCGATGATGATGGCGTCGTGCTTCTGCGCGAATGCGAACCAGTCCTCGAATCCCGGGGAGGGTGTCGGCCTCGGCGCAACCGGTACGCTTCTGCAGCGGCTTTCAGACCCTCCGTCTCTTTCTCCAGCACCGTCGCCCACTCACTTCCGGCATCTCGTACTAATGTGTCTATAGGATGCGGCTTCTGTGTCGAGACTGATGTGGAAGTTGTTGTAGGCGAGGCAGTTGCCTGTGTATTTGGTTTGTGGCCAAAGGAAGGAAGGTGTATCTGCTTCGGAGGCCCGAATGACTCCAGGTACAGCCATCCTCCAACAGATATGATACAAGCTATTAGTACGAATTGAAGAAATCGGCCGTTGAGCCTTCCGAGTCGTGGAAAAGACAGCATTGCCGTCATCGTGAGAAGAGGACCCCTTGACCCTGCGGTGTTTTCGCCGCGCTACTGTAGGTGGGTCGCACTGGCACTCATCGTTGTGATCGCATGTTCGGAGTGGAGCCGCGTGAGAGGGAGCGAAGAAACAGCAAGAGGATGATTATGCTGGAGGGCGTGAGATGTTGTTCACAAGTGACATCCTTCAGGCTTCAAGGCAGCTCATCTGAACAAACTTTCTCGGGAGGCTAAACGGCCGACAGGGGCGATCCGCCCCAGACTCCCCACGTCCACGTGACTGCCAGCCCTGCATGACTCGTGCAACCCAAAGTATCCAGGGATCTCTGGATGGATGTCAACCGCGCTTGGACAGCTTGCTATGCGCGCGTCAACCGGTACTGTTTGCATTCAGGTACTACTCGTGATAAAACAAGGCGCTCCAAGTAGTGTCAGTCCGCCGTTGACGCATGTGTTGTGATTCGTGTTCTATCGCATCGCTGTGGACAGTACAGCATTTCAGTACCTTCTTCCCAGCGGGACAAGGATAACCACTCTGTATTAAAGGCTGGAGCGGATTGTTCATGACGCGTTGGGTATCCGCTTGGTAATGATAGAAATAACGTCAATCTCGCCTAACTACACCAGAGCCCTGCTGCCCAGCACAGGCAACCTTGCCGGCGAACTAGCAGCCATGGAGAGACGGGCAGGTCTGTCCTCCTTGGGGTCGCTTATCCTGAGTTGCTGCAGAGCATTAAGCTGCATCTCCTCCAGCGGCGACCTGAGTGGCACAGCTTCCTCCTCATCCGCTCCAGGAAGGGAGACCTTCTGCGCCTCTAGAGTACGCTTGATATCCTCCATCAGAACCTCCATGGGGCATATATACGCAACGGCATTCTTGTTGCACCACGCCAGGACATGGCCACATACGCGACCGTGTTCGTTGTCGATGACCCAGGCACCGGAGTCGCCGCCGACTGGAACAATGTCAGCTTCCGAGCTAGCATTCAGACAAACTCATGCTGCCGTTGTAGATGAAAGTGCATCGTGACTTACCTCCAAACCGACCAACAACATGCCAACTCCACGAAAAGCTTCTCCTCCCATAGAACCTGACCCAGCTCATGGTCGGACTAACAACGCCCTCCTGCAGTCCGCTAGTCCTCCCCAGGCAATGGACCTTCAAGCCCCCCAGCTGCTCCGCCTTCGCAAGCTGAATGGGGTACTCGTCCTCATCCGGCGAATACGCGACGCCTCTACAAATCGGCTTCTCGAGCTTCGGACACAGCTTTGGCCCCCGTTAGGACAGTAGCGCTTCCCACCCTGCACAAGATTGTACGGCTGCAAGCGCTCATCGTCGAGCTTGAAGAGCGCCCAGTCGATCTCGTGCTTGACGCCGTTGCGGGTCCAGCGGCGGATGCCGGAAGAGGCGTGCACGTAGCCAAGCTTGTGCGAGTCGAGGTGGTCGTCGTCGCGGTCTTCGGGGCTGGGGAAAAGTCGTCCTCGACGTCGTCGATGGCGGGCTGCGTGATGATGATTTCTTCGAAGCCTTCGGGGTCAACGCCGTCGATGTCACCGAAGGAGCTTGCGGTGCTGGCAGTTGATAGGGCGTCGTCGGGTTCGTCGTCCATGGAGTCATAGGTTGGATCTTCATGCTCGGAAGTCTGCGCGCAGAAGTCAGAAAATTGTGGATACCAGATGTCGATCGACTCCTGTGGGGTGCACTCACTGCAGCCGCAGCGTGATGCTGATGTTGAACTAGGTGGAGACGGCAGACTTACCTCTTCGATATCATATTCTTCACCGTCCTCGTCATCTGAGATCTCGAAAGGATGCAGCGCTTCTGGGCAGTCGAGTGAAGGTTGAGAGCCCATGCCAGCCAACCAGGGGTGAGTGCTTGGATGGGCACTGGATCGAACAGCTTCCTCGTCCAGCTCAGGCACCTGAACAGAAATGTCAGCGTAACACGTCGTGAAGGGATGTGCCAAGTAATCATTCTCCGCCTCTTACGTTATAGTCGTAGTCTTGCCCATTCATCTGCCGCTGGGAACGGTGCGGTTTGCATGGTGGAAAGTAATTGAAGGATTTATGCATGTGTAAATATTCAGCACAACTTACCGTGACGTCCTGGCGGTCGCTTGGCTCGTCTTCGTGCTCACTGTCTTCGTCGTCGCTTGGTGCGTCAAGCAGATGGTGCACGCTCATCCCAAAGGGGCTATCGTCCACAAGTATGACACCGCCGTAGGACACAGGAGGCAGATGCTCGCCATTCCTGTAAGCACCGATAGAAGCACCGCACAGCGGTCGTCTCTGATGAAAACGGTTGACAGGCTCAGCATCATTGGCGCTCCATCTGTCGTTCTCCATCGAGCGGTGAGGCGCCGGACGCTTCTTTGAAGATCTGTTTGCCTTCGACCGTCTGATCTTTCCCCTCAAGACCTTCAGGTCGAAGACATTGGCATCATAAGCTAGTTTCCGGGTCAGTGCGGCCTTGACCTTCTTCGTGCTTGTGCAAGTGACAACAATGGTTGGTCGGGTGGTGGCTTCAGTCTCTCCTACAGCCAAGAGGCTGATGCTGCAGCTCTCCTTCTCGTCTTTAAGTGTCCGCTCGACGATGCGGGCAACGCGCGGTCCAAGGCATTGGTGCCATTCGTCGGTGACTTCGGCCGCAAAATGGACCTTGGGATGCACCTTCAGCTTGGGCTTCTCCTTCTTCTCCTGTAGCGAGCTGCTGGGGTTCGGCTCTGTTGGCACAACATGTTCTTCAGGCTCGGGTTCGGGCGTGGGGTACCAAGTCTGCGATTGACAGACGCTGCGTGTCTCTGCAGTAGACCTCGCTTGCAGCTTCTTTCTCCACTGGCGCTGTATGAGTGTAACTTTGCGCTTCTTTTCACGAAAAGCTAGTGCCTCGCTTCGAGCACGCCATGCGCGCTGAATTGTGCTTGTAGCAGCAGCTACCCTTTCTCTGTACAACGAGGCCGTGTCAACAGCGTCATCATTGGACTTGCTCTTGTAGAGTACAGGCCAATGTTGTAGACTAGTTTGCTCCTGGAGTTGAGAACCTTGCCAGTCCATATCCTCGCTTCCAATCGGCGGGATGAGAGGCCGCACTAGCTGAGAGATAGTGGGTGATCTTGGTTTAGAAATCGATGGTCTCCCAGAGCGGAGGCTAGACAGGAGGTCAAACCGACGCTTCTCGGCAATACTGTTGTCCTTCTCTGAGCTTCGGCGCTTCTTTCCCATGTCTGCCACGCTGCTAAAAGACGAGCGTGCCGTGCGGCGCATTGGCTCGACAAAGGGACTGGGCAGTCCCAGGTGATTTACAGACAAGCTCGAATCATCGTTCACATTAACAAAATCCACTTCGTCCAAGAGACAACATGTCTCTAACCTGCGGAGTATCCTAGGATAAACTTCAGCAGGCGAGAAGTGTTCGGTGCCAACGTTAGTAGCCATCAAGATCTGATCTGCTGCCGAAAGGCAGTCGCGAACAACACGCATGTAGGCAGATCCGCATTTGGCGGCCAGCCTCTTCACCCAGATGTCTTCAATCCGAATTTTCCAATCTTCAAGGGTGTACTTCGGCTTGAAAATGTCCGCAAGGGGTACCCAGAGGCCGATCTCAACCAAGATGAGACCCAAGGAGTAGAGATCGAACTGGAATGCGTATTTGCTTTGTGTATCCCCAGTAGCGCGAGGATCAGCTGGATGACGGTAGATGTTTGTCTTTGATGGAACGGAAGACGCCTCGATATTGAATTCGGAGAACAGGTCCCAAGAAACCAGGAATGGGGAGCGAATATTCCAGTCAGGCATCTTATTGTAGGGGTACGGAGTCCAGGCCCGACCTCGGAACAAGAGGATGTTGCTGCTGTTAACATCCTTGTGCAAGAAACCTTCGTGGTGGAATTTACTGAAGGTAGAGACAAGGCTGAGGGCCAGGCGAAACCGATCCTCTAATGCTGGCACGGCTGGAACTGGTGCAGCGGCCGTGGGCGTGACCAACTTCGAGGAGGACTGTAAAACACTCAAGAGGGTCCCAGGCCGAAGCTCCTCCAAGTCCTTCCATTCATCTGTGACACCGCTGCGTCCGGAAATGGGTAGTTCAAAGACGACGCCGAAGCGCGGCTGGTTTGGGTCCTCAAAGTAGCCCAAGCATTTGAGTGTCGCGGAAAGTGGTGGCTTCAGATCGCTCCAAGCACGGTCAAGAAGGGCGACGAGGGACTCGAGACGATCCATGGGCGGTGAAACACCCGTAGTTCTGTACGCCGGATCAAAGGGCGCATACTCGATCAGAACTGGGGTAGTCCTGCTCCATGGCTGTGCAGGCCCCTTACTGTCACGGAGACGGCCAACAGGACGGCTGCACGGGGTCCTCTCTATGCTTTCGTATGGCGGAGGCTGTTCCTCAGGGAGGTCCAAACAGTCCAAATCAATCTTCGGCGGTAACGTTGCGATGGACATAGACCTGACAGAGCGGATGGTAGGAGGATTGACAAGAGTCAAGTCTGAAGCGCTGTAGTCGCCGGTGCTGAAGATGGCCTTCTGCGATGCTGGACCATGCGAGGGTTGGCTCGTCCTTGGCCTTTGGCTTTGAAGGTCTACGCCTGCGTGTCCTCCTTTTTGAGAATAAAGAATCCTGTACAGATCGTCCACAGAGCTCGTCAATTGTCTTTCTAGCGCTCTGTACTCTGAGTAATTTATTGCCCGCGTTTTGCCCTGCACTCCAGTCCACAAGCTGGATTTCCGCCAGTTCCTCCCGGCTTGAGGTAATCCCGCGGTAGGAGACATGAGTTTCGTCTTTTCTGCTTCATCGAGGATATTTCTGATATTGCTGAGAGTGTCGGATACAGACTTGCTAATTTCGGGTGCATCGATGCTTCCTTGCGCAATTGCGATCTGATCTTTCCACTCTTGCGCCCAGGCGAGATACCTGTCTTTCTGCACCCGGAATCTCTGTTGCAGCGGGCTGAGCTCGGGGACATCCTTATGTTCCTCTGGTCCCGTGACTACGTCGAAGGACCGTCTAGTGTCTGTAAAGAGCTCCGCAAGCTTCCCAGGTGCAGGAGAGATTGACTCCATTCTCAGCCTCAGATTGGCATCAGCGACCATTTTACAGTACAAACTTGCTGTTGATATTGCCAAATTCCATCGATGGTCTTGCGCGTTCCTTCATGTTGGCAGTTGTCGGGGGTGCCGCGCTTTTGGTTGATGAGGTCCGAAATGCTGCTGCCTGCAAGACCGCGACGACAACCTAACCTTAGGACTCAGCCACGAGCACAAAGCGGAAAACCTATCCCCACCAAGCCACGATTTGCGCAGCACGCCACGGCACTCAGTAAATTCAGCGCAGATGTTCTGCGACCGCAGGCACAGCAGGAACGTCAACGATGCCGAGTTCTCAGGTTGTTTGCTTCGCCATTACGCGTGGTGTTGCAGCACATTTGCGGTGCTTGGCGCTGGAGGTCACGGGCAAACCGAGGTAGGTACACGTTTTGCTGCTTCCACTGACATTTAGGCAGCGTGTAACCGCAACACGCGTCGCTTGCGAATACCTGAAGCATTGCATAGAGCATGTAGGGACTGAAATGCCTGGCGAAGGCGGCACCGATTGCTTAGTCCTATACAAGGACGGGTGACCGTTCACCAAAGGGGGCCACTAGATTGCCTCCTGTCCATTATGATCCAGGTCATGATAGTGAAGAGCATGATCATGCCGATAACAGCCGGCGTACAGGTGACCTCTAGGCAGTCGCCGAACGTAGACAGAAGGGGTACTACCTTCCAACAAATGGATGAGTAGGAAAAGATCTTAATCATGCTATACGGTACGGCCGATAGGAATGCGCGAACAGCTCGTCCTATCCAGACCTTGACAGGAGGCTCATAAGGCTCCATTACAATAATAAGGATACCGCTCAATGTTGTCTAGCAGTGACAATACTGAAGTTGAATCGAATGATTCAAAAGCATCCAAGCCTCAGCTCTGAACATCTGACTAGTACAAGCGCTTGCATTTTCAGACACGCCCAGCACTGCCGGACCCACCCAGCTTGTAGCCTAGCTGGTAAAGCACCACATTCTTTGCGATATCTTCAAGCATCTCAGTCATTCCTTCAATTTCAGCCAAACATCCGGCCGCCTCTGAAGGATCGGAAATTTAATGGACTGCATTGACAGAAGAGGCCTACTCCACGAGCACCTGAATGACGGAACCTGACACTCACATTTTACACCTACAGTAACCGAACGAGGCGCAGGGACGGACCTTACTCAGGCGGTCGGGGATGATATGTCTACTTGAGTATATCTCCGTCGCCTTGGATGCTGCACCTTGACGCGTGCTAGGTGTTTTCATAGCCTGTCTGAGTGTTCCTTCTCATCATTTCACGAGCTGTCTGAATGGCGTGGAGGATTAGGTTGCAGACGGAAGCCGCCCGCGGGCCGACCGATGAGGACTCATTCCTATCGGGAAATCACGTGACATTGTCAAGATCATGGTATTCGCTTCGAGCACAAGCTGTCCGCTGCCAAAGCACTTGCAGCCCTAGGGACTCCGTATATGGGACTCTGCCGGGGCTACCGTGTTACAGATAATTCACTGCCACTAGCAGTGTTAGTAGGGTAGGTGACGAATCGAATAGCAAGCCGTCAGATCCTGCATTAGCGGGAGATGCGTAGAATTTATTCCGTTGCGCTGTTTCGACCGATATTAGAGTCTACTTAGGCATCTGTCAAGTCTAAGTGTCCAAGTTCATCAGTTTATTTCAAATCAAACTTTCGATAAGCTAAGCACAGTTGTCGTCAAGCTATCCAACCATGATCGACTATCCAAATCAAGTCACAGCAGCAAGGCCATACGCCTGGCCCCACGATGCCTCTTTCTCACAGGAGACGACCGCGCTGGTCATCATAGACATGCAGCGCGACTGTACATTCCCTTCCTCCTTCCCGACCGCCCTGTCCAATCCCCCTCTCCGCTACTCTAACCCGCCCCTCAACTAGGAACAGTCTGCTCACCCGGCGGCTACCTCACCAGCCAAGGCTACTCCATCACCGCCACCCGCGCCATAATACCCCCTCTCCGCCGCCTCCTCGCCGCCTTCCGCGCCGCCGGTTACCAAACCTACCACACCCGCGAAGGCCACCGCCCAGACCTCTCGACCCTCTCCTCGCGCGAGGCCTTCCGCTCCCGCAACAACGCCTCCGGCATCGGTATCGGCTCCCCGGGCCTCTCGGCCGCCTCCTTATCCGCGGCGAGGAAGGCCACGACACGATACCCGAGCTGTATCCCCTGCCCGGGGAGCCGGTGATCGATAAGCCTGGGCGCGGCGCGTTTGCGCACACGGAGTTTGAGCTATTATTGAGGGTTAAGGGGATTAGGAATCTGGTTGTGTGTGGGGTTACGACGGATGTGTGTGTGAGTAGCACGATGAGGGAGGCGAATGATAGGGGGTTTGACTGTTTGCTGCTCGAGGATGGGTGTGCGGCGGCGGAGGAGGGGTTGCATGACGCGACGGTGAAAAGCGTGCAGATGGAGGGCGGCATTTTTGGGTCGGTAGGGAGGGTGGATGATGTGATTGGGCTGGTGGAGCGGACTGGGGCGGGTGAGGTTGGAGGTGGTGGTGTGGAGGGAAATTGATGTGTTGTTCTATACCCAGCAGGACGACGGGGCGTGGTACAGTCGGCGAGCACGGATTGGCATTCATCAGTAAACGGGAGAAACAGGCGTAGATGCATGTGAGTTGAAAAGCTTTGAGCAAACTTGAATCACAGCTAGGACAAGAAATGAGAATAGACTGCTGTGATTGAGTCTATCCTGAGTGATGGTAGCTATGCTCCGTAACTCTCCTTCGTAAGGTATTCATGAAGCAACCGTAAGCAATCCCAAACGCCGATCTTAACCCTCGCCCCTAAAGACCCTTGTGCCACTGAGATACGCCATCCTTGTTCTCTAGATATGCCGCGCTTGTGTCCGACCTCTAGCAATCAGGCCGAAGCAACTGCAAGGCGCGACAGAAAGCCCACACGTTCGTGGGCCGCCGTGGAGAAGGTAGACGAAGGAGCTTAGCCGCCGAAACCGTATAGGGTACGGCCTTGGCGCTTGAGGGCATAGACGACATCGAGGGAGGTGACGGTCTTCCGCTTGGCGTGCTCGGTGTAGGTGACAGCATCACGGATGACGCCCTCGAGGAAGGATTTGAGGACACCGCGAGTCTCTTCGTAGATCACTGTAGGAAGACGTTTCAGTATAGGTAAAGTGGAGTAATGTCTGGTGGGTTACTTACTGGCAGAGATACGCTTCACACCACCACGACGAGCGAGACGACGGATAGCAGGCTTGGTGATGCCCTGGATGTTGTCGCGAAGAATCTTGCGGTGACGCTTGGCGCCGCCCTTTCCGAGACCCTTTCCACCTTTGCCGCCTGCAGTGACAGTGTGTTAGCACGATGCATCATGAGTTCAAGGGACAGCAACGGTGATGTTGGCTGTAGGTAGTAGTGGTGAGAAGTTATCGCAATCGTGGTGTTGAGGCTGAACGCGTCGGGTCGCGCATCACGAGATGCAGCGACCGTGACCGCGTCGAGGCGACGACAACATCACCAAACTACCGTTTGCGACGGCGAGAACGATGAAACAAGTGTACTTACGTCCAGTCATATTGAAGAAGTGTTGAAGTTTGTTGGGTTTGGTGTTGAGAGGCTGTTGTGATGGTTATTGATGGCTGGAGTTGATGGCGTTGATTCTTCGTGAGATATGTGTGAGAGAAGAGGAGAAGAAGAGTAGGAAAACGGGCGGGGCTTTCAATGAAATAAGGGAATCAGTGATCAGACTGCAACTGCCTGGCAAAAGTACGCTAAGCCGTTCTGGCGGGGCGAAATGGGTGCACGGGGCGGCAAGAACATCAGAAATCGCCTGCAAGAGCCGGCCAGAAAATCAACTGTTACGAGTGCTGGAAAGCGGCACTTGTAAGCTCCTGTGACGTTCCTGCCTGCTTGGCCTGAACTTTCGCTGAAAGTTCGCGCGTATCTGCCGGGGTTTCTCCACTTCCGAGATTAGATCAGAGTAGATTAGATGCGCCCGGCCAGTCGTCTGACGGGAACACCAAGACGCGGATAAATAGCACGCCAATCGAAAGAGCATTCTCTTGAGGCACACAGGTGGTTTCGTTAGGATCTAATAATATTCCGTCAATCTACGGGAACAGCCATCTTCAAAGCACAGGAAGTCCCGCTCAGCCCTGTTAAGCTGGAGGGCCTGAGACCTCCACTCGAAGGATTGTCCGTCCGAGCCAACCAGATGTTCTCTATGTTGCATCGAAAACTGGATGATGCCTATCGTATTAATGCTTAATCTCATCGCACGTATCCTGCTCATCATGCGTTCGCTGTGGTTACAGGAACCGCCGTTCGCGGTATCATTTTAGAGTAACTTCGAGTCGCTGATATCGTTCCGTTTATTCTAAACAGCGTGTAACACCAACAAAGCATGTGTTACGGTGTGTTACATGCATTATGTATACCTGTGATAGAATGCGTCTGAGTAGCTTTCCTGGCTACTGTCTAGCATCGGAGCTTGAGCGCAAGCTAAGGGTAATTGTCAAGGCTTCTCCAGACCCGCTTGGAGTACTGCTTCTCCAAAAGAGGAATGACACAAGCAATATACTTAGCCCTCTGGAAGAGATTCCACGTCAGGGAGGTGGTTCGCGGGCATGTTGTCCGCTGCACAGTGAACATAGCTACTTCTTCACCACTATCCGTCTTGTCATCGACGATTAAAGCTTTTCTGTCAGTCTCGATATGCTTTCAATTCGCCGCCTGCTGTGACCGCGTCCGATCTGTGCCTCTGGAGAAATATACCTGCATCCGCAACTCGCTGCTGGAGACCCAGCTCGTCAAAATCGAAAGCGGTCGCGTCCCCGAGTACAGCTGACAATACTTGTTACCGGATACCCGGAGTTCTATCCCATTATCCACGTGTGCTACCGTGGCGGCTACGGCGTCTGCTTCGGCAACGCGGAGAAGCCGGAGTAGTGATGCGTGATGCTGCAGGAGTAGGAGCGTACGGGCGAGGAGAAGGAGTGGCTGAGGCAGGAGAAGGCAACGCTCAGACGGCGGAGTGGATGAGACGAGGGGTTTGGAAGTGAGGGCGCGGGGTTTGGATTGGGAGTTGAAGGAGGGAATAGGGCAGCTTACGAGAATAGTGAGGGTCCGAAGAACAGGATTTTGCAGGCTGAGAGAAACTTGATCAGGAGCGAGGACCACAGATGTCTAGAATCGAGAGTTCGGCTGTCAAAACGATGTACAGCAGGCAGGTATACTATTCATTGATCCATAGAGAGCGATTGTGCAACGATTCCGCCCTTGCCACAGCCAGTCCAGATTCTCGTCCGCTTTCCCGGTACCCTTTCCACATGATACAGTTGGGGGCGCATGTGCCTCCCACCCTCGACGATGTAGCGGTTTCAGAGCAAGCTTCTTTTCGAGCTCCATTGCAGTGGAATATGACAGAAGGATGGCTAAAAGGACTCGGTTTGTAGAGCAAAGCTGAACTCGACGAAGTACAGGAGCGCCGCATCCTACTCAGGGCTCACAGAACGGTATGCAACATGCTATCACCCTGTGTTTGCTCAACTGTATCCCCACATGAGCATTGACAGCGAAATTAGCCTTGAAATGGCTAACGAGCCCAGCACTCTCGCAGCCCACAGAGACCCTATCAACCTCGTTGAAGCAAAGCCCTTCATCCCTTGCCTTCATTCTTTCCTATCGTCTTGCACGCCCCTGGTGGGAACTCCTCTCCAACAAAGATCACTTCTTTGCTATGCGGTAGATCTTCGCAACTCCAAGCGAGGAGCCTCGTCGCCAGAATGCTCCTCAAACGCACGCTTCTTGCTGGCCTCGCCTGCAATCTCGTCGACATACGTCTTCACCATGCCGGTTATCAAGGTCTTGTCGGACGCTGCGACTTTGCCGATGCGACCCAATAGGTTCTGGTCCGCCAACAAATCCTCGTTGGCCTCAAGTACAGCCTTGATTCGCGCTTGGACGAACTCAGAAAACCATAGCTCCGTTTTGGGGAGCTTCTGACAAGCTTCGGAAGCGATGTCTAGGAACTCGAAGATGGAAATTTCCTTATCGAGGTTCTTGATATTGCGCTTTGCCAATGATGCCAGGCTAGGCAATCCGTGTCTCCTAGCGGCGCAATACGCAAGCACACTTCTCTTGTACTCGATAATCCTTATGGCATCGAGCGAAACACCTTTTGGCCTGAGTGTCTGGTAAGTGCCAGTGTACAGGTAATGCACCAACGTATGGCCAGTATCTTGATCTACCTTGGGTAGTTTGATCGGTCTGGAGCTGTGTGCCGACCCCTTCCAACCCGGAGCTGTGAATCCTGGATGCCGCTGAAGGAATGTCTCCAGAACAGTGTACGGTTCGTTGGCAGAGCCGAACCGTAAAAGACAGACTTCTGAGATATAAGGGCTATATATATCGTTGAGTCAGTATTGTAGGATCAGGAGAGCGTCGGTGAGGAGTAGATCCTACGAAGTCTCAAGCCGCTTGTCTTCTTCCGGTGAGGTAACGCTGGAACAACTCTCCACGGCGGGAAGCTTTCTCGGCGTGCCTTGCACCATGTTCACGTCGCTGTCTTCGGTCTGAGCCGTCGTGTCCCCACTAATGAGTTCGACACTCTTCTTCGCCGTCTGCATGTCAGACACAAGCGACATTGGAAATCGCCTGAGATAACGCGACTCTGGACTCGGAAAGCTGGAGAACGGTAGTAAGTAGAAGTCCCATCTAGTCGCGTTATCGCCACGTCAGGGCAGCGAGAGGCGCGACGTTTCTGTCGAGGCGGTTGCAACAACGACGCGTAGGTCTGAGAAGTGAGCTGTCGCTTCACGGCATCAGCCGCAACCCGCGACATCTGCAAAAACAGCTGCGGCCTCAGCTCTGTATGCCCGCTCGATGCATAGCACAAGTATGTGTGTGAGGAGAAAATGTCACGCGTAATCACGTATCGGAAGATTCGCGTCATCGCAGTCGATAAAATCTATAGAAGGCTAACAGACTTACTTCTCCTCTCTCGCGTCAGTGGTACTGCATCCTCTGACCACCCCTCTTCTCCATCTTCTGCTGCCTCTTGCTCCGTGCCGAATCTCCACCCTCGCCGCCCGCGCCTGCCATACCCGCCATCCCCTGACGAGCACCAACAAACGTCGTGTATGCGAGCCAAGCCGAGTAGGCCGGCACAGCAGCCTGCGACGCACACGTATCAGCAAGCATTTCGACGTTACTACGAAGAGACCTCGAAAACTAAACAAAATGAAACATACCCACGACCACCACGCCCAATCGCCCAGCACCGCTGCGAACCCCAAACAAATGTAGGTCCAGTACAACACATCCCACATCCACTCCGTCAGCCCCTTCGCCTCAAGATCCTCGCCGCTTCGGCGAAACTCGCCGGGCGCGGCGCCGTAAGTCGGCCGGCCGATGCGCTCAAACCAGAACTGAATGATGAGGGAGGGTGCGGAGAGCACCAAGTAGAGCGTGAGTGAGCGGGTGGTGAACGAGCGCCGGAAGAGAAGCCCGCGGAGGAGGAGGAACACGGCGTGAACGGCCGCGGTGATGATGAGGGTGCGATTGAGAGTTTGAGTGTTGCGCGCGGCGAGTGTCTTGGCTGCTTTCTGGGAGAGATCAGCTTATGGACAAGTGATGTTGGGGGAAACTTATATACCCGTGCCATTTTGATACCTTAAACGGCTATGGATAGGCGTGGGGGCAGTCTTTATTTTTATATGCTGTCGCGACCAAGTCTAGATTGTGTCCCTACAGAAGCATCCCTTTTCCGCCCGGTGTATTTACACAACGCCCTTTCACGACAGGTGATTTGCGGCGACCTTGAACAGGATCACTAATTTCTTGGTGGTGCTCCCGTCGTTCCTGTGCTCTCCCGTTAGCCGCGCCCAGCCGCCGACTGGCCGTCCATTTTCGTCACCAGGGCAGCGCTTGCTGCTTCCGGACTTTCGCCGGCCGGTCAACACCAACACCAACACCAAACCGCGACAGCAGCACCAAGAGGGACAATACAAAGCGCGTGTACACTGGGACGTACCTACCTCCCCCTCCGACGACTTCAATCTCATCTGTGCGACCAAACCTGCGCGTCGTTCACAGCTAGCTACACACCTGCTCGATGGCAAGATCCAGCCCAGTTCGCAATTAGCTTTGTAGGACTGCCGAAACCGTCAAAGACCTTTCGCCGCGAGTGCACCACCCGCTAGAGCTGCCTACATGAGACCAGCTCACGCGTTCCGCCCTCTGTTCGGACCTCCCTTCACCTTCCTAGCTTTATAGCACTCCGTGGAGGCTCACCCGCCACTCCACGAAGCCCCGCCGCCCACGGCCCTCTGCCATGTCGCCCAACCCTGCAATAGCGACACAGCTTCGGCAGCTCATTTACTACCACCTCGATAATGATCTTACCCAGAACGCGTTCTTCCTCGCTGGACGACTGCATGCTTTGGAGCCTCGAAGTCCGGAGGCGTCGCACCTCGTTGCCCTCTGCTGCCTACGGCTAGGAAGATTAAAAGCAACCTACGACTACAGCCGGGACAAGGGTGGAAGAGGACAGCATTTAGGATGCGCATATGTGTTTGCGCAGGCATGTTTGGGTCTCGAGCGGTACACCGACGGAATCGGAGCACTAGATCGGGCGCGAGGACTCTGGGGCGGCAGAAACCACTGGAGTGAGTTGGAGGACTGTGAAAAGAACTTAGGATACAAGCTAGGTGCTGACACAATGGTAGACAAGCACTCGGAAAGCTCAAGGCGACACCTACCGGATGCAGCAGCGGTCAACTGTCTGCTCGGGAGGCTTTGGAGAGCCTACGGTGATACCAAAAAGGCTGTTGACTGCTATGTCGAGGCTCTCAAGCTCAACCCGTTCATGTGGGACGCGTTCCTTGACCTGTGTGACATGGGTATATACAACTACACCGCATTTGGTTGCCTAACTGACAGCAGCACAGGCATCATTATCCGGCCATCCAACATCTTCAAAATGACACCGGAGATGATCGCTTTTCTTACAACATCTACATCTTCGAATGGCAGCCTCGAAGGCTCGCCTCCACAGAACATTCCTCTACAACCACAAGTGAACGTCAGCAATCAAAGTCTCGCAACGCCTGGAAACGACCCCTTCAACCCGACTACGCGAAACGTTGGCGAAGTGGGACTCAATCTCGGTGGACCGAATCTCTTCTCTCGCCTGAACGGCAGCATGCCAGTGCCTAACGGAAGTAATACACAGCTACAGGATTGGGATAGTCCGACTGTGAACGGAGGCGCGCATGATGATGACATTATGATGGGAGATGCAGCCGGTCCTGTCGGTCACGCGCAGGCCATGGAGCCACCACAAGCTCCGATGAGAGCGAAGACGAGGCCATTACAGCATCTTGTACCAGGAGGGCCGAGAGAAGCACCGAAAATGCGGACCATATCAACAAGGAGCAGAATCAAAACAGGTTCAGAGACTACAGACACCTCGGAGGGGTCAAGATTAGCAATGCCAAGTAATCACAAAAGAACAATCTCCGGCCACGCATCGCAAGCGAGTTCTGCTCTGGAACTGGATCCGACCGCGGCACCCCAGCAGCAGCGTCGGAGCGCTCGAATATGGGGCCAACTAGCTCGCCCGTCAAGCAGCAAGCTGGCATCAACAGCCGCCAAAGACTTGGAATCCCAAGAAAAAGGAGAGTTAAGGAAAGCCAGGGCGACAGGGACGAAGGGCCGGTCCGCGACAGGCTCAACGGTGGGACGAGTGGTGAGCGGGAACAGAAAACTAGAGCCTTCAGATCGAGACGCGAAGGAACTGCGCCCGCCCAGTGTCGCTTCTGGCATATCGACTGCGTCGCAGAGAACTCTAGCGCCACAAGCTGAACCGCGACGGGACCAAGAGGCTTTGCAGTGGCTTTTAGATCTGTTTGCAAAGCTCGGAAGCGGCTACTACTCTCTGAGCCGATATCAGTGCCAAGCCGCTCTGCAAACGTTTGCTTCCATGGCACCGCAGCAGCGAGAAACGCCCTGGGTCTTGGCTCAGATTGGGAAAGCATACCACGAACGGAACGCATACACAGAGGCAGAAGAAGTGTTCCAGAGGATCAAGAAAATGGCGCCTTCGCGGATGGAGGACATGGAAGTCTACTCAACTGTCCTGTGGCATTTAAAGAAAGAGACAGACTTGGCATACCTCTCACATGAGTTGATCGAGGCCGATCGACTATGTCCGCAAGCTTGGTGCGCCATCGGGAACTCGTTCTCCCTTCAACGAGAGCATGAGCAGGCGATCAAGTGCTTCAAACGAGCGACACAGCTCGATCCGAAGTTTGCATATGCATTCACGTTGCAAGGCCATGAGTACATCGCAAACGAGGAGTTCGATAAGGCTCTCTATGCTTACCGATGTGCCATCTCCGCAGATCATCGACACTACAATGGCTGGTATGGTCTCGGTCTTGTCTACGAGAAGATGGGCAAGTACGAAATTGCAGAGAAGCACTACAAGTCCGCAGCACAGATCAACTCATCGAACTCAGTACTTGTCGTCCGTATAGGAATGGTCAGCTACTCAACTCGCGCACATGACTAGTAAACTAACTGTGAGCAGGTCCTCGAAAAGATGAAGAAGCCACAAGCGGCGCTGATCCAGTACAGCCATGCATGCGAAATCGATCCTCGGTCAGCAATGTCACGCTTCAAGAAGGCACGCGCCTTAATGAACCTACATCATCCGAAAGAAGCTCTCAGGGAGCTCCAAATTCTGAAGGACATTGCGCCGGACGAAGCAAACGTGCACTTCACGCTCGGGAGAGTGTACAAGAAGGTGGGCGACAGGGCATCTGCGCTCCGCCACTTCACGATTGCGTTGAATCTGGATCCAAAGGTACTTTCCCGTTCTTTAGTACTCACATGAGCTACAAGGCTAATCACTGTCACACAGGCTGCCTCATACATAAAGGAAGCCATGGAGTCGCTTGAAGAGGAGGACGACGACTTTGATCCTGAGGAAGGGGACGTGTAATGATATTCCTCGACCTATGTCCCGCCTATTAATACCGTCCGCATCCTCCTCAAACCTTGGTACCGCTTTACTTCTCCATAGTAGTACTATTGACTCGTCATCTGGCGTTTTATACCCATGATACCACGTATGCACTCGTTGAATGAAGCACTTGGGGGAGTTTTAGGATTAGCGAGCATTGTGCATTTCAGGAGGTGCATCTTGGCGGCGTTTCCGGTTTTGGGTCAAGGATGAATAGGTAGCTTTGGAGCTCGCTGGCTGGAAGGTCTGTCGTCAGGGGCTTTCTCTGGTTTGGCGTGTGAATGAGGCCGGGGGATAACGAAGCGATAAATCAAATTGGAGTGCGCTTGAGGTGTCGTGTGCAATGTATGACCCTGAGAGGGTCCGTAGCTTATCAAAAAAGCTTGTGATGTCTACAGCATCCATGGATGTACATCTCAACAGGCCCTACCCATAGGTTTGGCTTTCGCCCTGACAGCTGAACATGCACCTGCCGCGGCTTGGATGTCGTGCAGCAGCGCAGTGGTTGAATTTCAGGGATTCTGACGCGGGCATGTGAGCATTTCGTCCCCCACCTTCACCGCCCGCCCTCAACAACAGCCCACAAAACATCCGCACACCTGATGCTCGAATTCCCATTCTGAGGGTAACCCTCCTCCCGCTGGCGCTTTCCCTTGGATATACGAGGGATCACGGACCGCTAGCCCAGCAACACACTCCTCAATTGCAATTGCATCTCCCATACACCGGTCACCAGACCAACTCACACCCCCCGCCAACCTCACGATGCACGCCCTCATAGCCTACCCCCTCCTCGGCATCCTCTCCTACATCGGGCTAACCGTCCTCCTCTACGCCCTCTCGCTCCTCGCTCCCTCCTCCCTCTCCACCAGCATGACCTTCTACGCGCGCCTCCTCGCCTCCTGGTTCTGCCTCCTCCTCTGCGCAACCTACGGCGTCATCGCCTCCCTATTTCTGCGCCTGGTCGGCCGCGGGGGATTGTCCCAATGGACCGTCGCGCGCGCCTTCAAATGGAGCATGTACGCCACCACGGGCGTCTGGTTCACCATCGAGGGCGAAGAGCACCTCCAAACGCGGCCGGCGGTCTTTGTGGGGAACCACCAGACCGAGCTCGACGTCGCGGCCCTGGGCCACATCTTTGCGCCCTACACTAGCGTCACGGCAAAGTCGAGTCTCAAGTATATTCCGTTTTTGGGCTGGTTCATGGTGCTGAGCAAGAGCGTGTTTATCGACCGGGCGAACAGGGCGACGGCCAGAAACGCGTTTGATGGGGCTGCCGAGGTGATGCGGAAGGAGCGGCAGAGCGTGTTTATTTTCCCCGAGGGCACGAGGAGTTATGCGGACAGTCCGATGCTGCTGCCGTTCAAGAAGGGCGCGTTTCATCTTGCGGTCAAGGCGCAGGTGCCGGTTGTGCCGGTGGTCGTGGAGAATTATGCACACATATTGAATGTAAAGAGGAGAACTTTCAAGGCGGGAACGATTAGGATATCAGGTATGTTACTGGTGGACGAGAAACTAAGGGCTTGTGGAAAGAGGGCTGATGGGGGGCAGTGTTGCCACCGATCGAGACGACGGGACTCACGCCGGCGGATGTGGATGATCTGACGCAAAGAACGAGGGATGCCATGTTAAAGGAGCACATGCGGATGGCGCAGCGGCACAGCGACGGCTCGACTTTGCCTACGGATACCGCTATCTCGTCAGGAGTGGACTCGGGGAAGAAGGTAGCTGCTGAGTTATAGCAGGTAGAGGTGAGAACATTGCACGTCAACGATAGATAAGAGGGAATGATGTGGTCGAGACGATATATATATATGGCGTGATGAAGTGTGACAGCATGGCGTGGAGTAGGTGGTGCATGTGAGTTTTGGGCTGTTTCTGTATACGGTATTCCTTTCTTTACAAGCATACTTTCGTCGTCCTTGTCATTCCACAGCACGATTTCGGGTCGATAAGCCCAATATCGAATACGCGTCAAGAGGAGGTTGGGCTTTCCTTGTGTATCACTGAGTCATCTCGTTGTGCAGAACGGATGTAGATATTAGAAGCGTCCAAGCCGTGGACGAATACCTTTCACGAGCGATAAAATTGGCCAACATTTAGATAATCTAGACGTCGCAGTAAGCTTCAACGGCCGCTAATGCTGAAGTTTTTTGATGGGCTACACATTGCTGTGCGAGTTTCCACAGCTTTTTGATACAGCCTGTACATCCAATCCCGCAAAGCATTCCTCAAATCCCCTCCTATGCACAATGCACCATCTCCCCACTCCCACTACCCCTTCATCGTCCTCGCCTTCTCACTCTTCCTCTGCGTCTTTGCCCTCTCCTTCGCAAGATACTTCTCCTGCTCCTTCGCGCTCATGCCCTTAAGCAGCGCATCCCTCTTCTCCTTCTTCTCCTTATCGCTCTTCAGCTTGCGCTCCTCGGCCTTCTCGTCCTCATCCACGCGCCTGATCTTCCGGATCTCCTCCTCGCGCGTCTGCCGCACCTTGCGCATCGCTTCGGGACGGAAGTGCGCGTTGGCGACGAGCTGGTCGGGCATGCGCAGGAAGTAGTGGAAGAGGGGGAGCGTGGCGCTGTAGGCGGAGGGGGAGGAGGGCAGGTGCAGCGAGAGGGTTATGCGCTTTTTGGGGACGGTTTCGTCGAGTCTGGGTGGTGGGGGGTGTTAGCTGGTGCGGGATGGGAGATGGGGGATGGAATGAGGGTGAAGTACTTCTTGGGCTGCTCCAATGGCTGGTCGGTCACGATGAGCGCCTCGAGGGCCTCGCCTGCCTTTTCGACCGCGCTGATGAGCTCGGGCGTGAGCAGCGCGTCAGTGATCTCGGCGGCCTCGCTCATGACGGTCGCCCAGGCGGGGAGCTTGGGGTTGTCCTTGGTGCTGGTGAGCGAGATGTCGTAGCGGTCGTCCCTGAGGCGCCTCATGCTGTTCTTATGGACGATGGCCCAGACGAAGCCATCGAATGTCGAGTTGGGATTCGACTTCGCCTCAGCGCCGCTTGCGCCGGGCACCAGCTGACTCTCCTTCCCATCAAAGCAGTAACTCGTAGCTTCCATGCGCTCGACAGGGGCGTTCAAGCTATCGAAGAAAAATCCGAGCACCGTCTCGCTGTACCGGCTGAACGGGTTATACCGCTTCAGCAGCGAGAGCTTGATGTCCACAAAGGCGACGTTCTGGCGACCAGTCGCATACGTAACGAACTCATTCCCCGCCTTCTCCTTCATCAGCGTCTCCGGGATGACCAGTTCATCGCTCGTCAACGTATTCGCGAGACCAGACGCCTGCACATCGTCCATGCCCGGCGCTCTACGGCCTCCGAAACCAACAACCGCGAACTCTTGCTGGAGCACCGGCGCGTGTGCGCGCATCCATGCTTTGGCTTTGCGCCGGTTCGTGCGGGTGCCCCAGAGATGGACTAGCACGATCAAGACGATAAAGGGCAGGATGAAGGCTTCTTGCTTGAAGTCTGCGACCGATGTGCGCTCCCATACCCGGTACCATTTTGTGTAGGGCACGCCGGGTCTGCCTCCGAACGGGGCGGGTGTGGGGCTGATTTGCGCGGCCGTCACGGGGGATATTGAGGCAGGAGAGGGATCGGGAGCTCCGGCGAAGTCGGCGAAATCTAGCAGATGGGGCAATGCGTCAGAGAGAACGCCGATTGCTGAGATGGAGTATAGATAGGCGGAGGCATTTTGCGAACTTACCAGCATCATGTGCCGCTGGTATTGGCGACTGGGCGGATTTGGGGCCACCGAAGAGGCCCTTGATGTAGTCTGCCATTCTCGCTGCGGCCCTGCAGCGCAATCGTAATTGACTGTGGCAGGCACTTGTTTGTAGTCAACGTTGCAAGGTCGAGAGATTTCGAGCTACGAACGCTCACGAGCTCGGCAAGGAAATGAGGTCAAGCTTCACGTGGAGAGAGGCTAACGGTGTTGGTGTGATGTTACTGTAATCTACGTCCACAGTGTGTAAATTAACCTGATGTAATCAGATATTCCAGTCTCCAAAGCGCAGACGACTTTCCCGGCTCTGTTCTTCCCTTGGGATCATCAGTCACGGTGTAAACTAGCGGTTATCTTGCGTTGGCCTTTTACTGTGCCTGTGAGCGGTGATCCTGCATAATCATTCAGTTCATCATACTCGGGATGATAACCTCGTCAGGGTTTCTTCTGCCATATTTACTGTATGCAGTCCACCTTATCACTTCTCCTTCTACTGCATCCATCTCGCCGTGTCTCATGAACTCATGCCTTGACCGGTGGCTCATCTAAACGCCAAATGCAATGCAGGCCCGCTACCTACAGCCCCTGACCCCTCGAAACCACAACCGGCTCAACACTCAGGCCAACTCATCCCTCATCTCCCTAATCACGTTCTTAATCCTTGGCTCCTTCCCCACATTCTCTGCCCTCTGCAGCGCCTTATCAAAATCAAACACCTCCTTTGCCGCAGTTCTAAAGTCTTCCCCGAGGCACAACAGCGTCCCCGCTCCTACCAACGCACGGTAGAGGGCTTCGGAATCCGTGGCGCTGTTGATGACTTTCGTCAAATCATCGAGCAGCGTGAGCGCCCGGTCCGCATTGTGTGCGGGCGCGGCAAGCATGACACCGTAGTTGATATACAGCGTCGTGATCGCAACGACCAGGTTCCGGTTACTAGAGCCGACGAACGGCTGGACGAGCTCGTGAATCTTGTCAAACTCCCCGTCGGCAATGAAGCGGCCCTCTTCAGTGTTGAAGAGGTTGGCAAAGGTGCGAATCGCCATCATTGTGTTATTTGGGGTGCGCCTTCGGAGAAGACGCCAGATGCCGCCAGTTGGTCAACGATGGTTTGGTCGGATGAGCTGGTGTGAGCCGCTAGGTTAGGAGATGCGGCTGCAAGGAGACGGAGAAGGTCGAGTCCGGGGAGGCGCTTGTCTTGTGGCCAGGCGGTTGCGAGCTTGAGCGCGAGATCTATGCCCTCATTCAGCGCGGGGCTGGTTGCTTCGGGCTTCGCGGACGCTTGTTCCAGCTGCTTGGTCAATGCTGACAAGATCTGTAGATCAGAGGGGTTGAGTGATAGGTCTTTCGATCCCTGGTCAATCAGTTGCTGATTCAGCTCCTGGATCTTTTTCTGGATCGTCTTTAGGTTGGCGGTTGTTATTGAGAGATATTGAGTCTGGGGGAGTAATTTTGGTCGAGACTCAGCCGGCATGTTTTGTGGCGCTGCTGAGTCGACCTCACCCGGTCTGTAACGCGACTCTGAGCCCCACGGGTCTGAGCCGGGAGCTTGCGTCTGGTTTCCGGCTCCTGGGCCGAGAGAGGCCCCTTGGGTGTTAGTGACGATGAAATTTGCCACCTGGTCCAGGTAAGAGATCGGGAGCTCGTTGTCGGCGATAAACTTGTTCGCGGTCTCGTACGGGTTCTGCGAGAGATTGTAGGGAAGTTTAAGTGGTGGCTTGCCGTCCTCTATATCGACGTCGAACACGTAATCGTAGTCTTGGCCCTTGTACGATATCTTTCGACCGCTACTGCCAGCAGCATCCACGACGGTTCCAACGTTGATCCACTGATTAGCAGCCGTCGACCACTGATACGCAGAAACGTTGCCGTTGTCTTCTCGGATCATTTGCACTTGGCCTTCCTTTGTCCCTGATTTCTGTTGGATGAACTCCGGACCGGGTAGCTGCTCCTTGTTGATGTTACCAACCTGTTGCTGCGGTATCGAAGAAGACTTGACGGAGTCTTCAAATGCTTTGATTGTCCCGGCATTCGCTTGGCGATCCTCCGATCTGCTAAACACCCGCACAACCCGATCGCTGGCTCCTGTTACGATGTCTCCGTTTTCTGCGCAAACCGCCACGGACCACACTGATATTGCTGGATGAGTGATCGTTTGTATGCATCGGCCATTCTTCCAGATCCGGGCTGTCCGATCTTCTGAGGAGCTGACTAGCTCGCCGCTTGGCAACACTGCTAAAGAGTAGATGAAATTCTCGTGGCCGTGCAGCTCTGCGGTTTGCCTTCCTTCCAGGGTCCAACATCGGATTACGGCGTCGTTACCTGCTGATGCGAACTGACCCTCAGACCAATGCTTCGGAGGAAGCTTGCACAGAGCTCGAACAACATCTGAACTCCCTCGAATGGATCGCAGCAGCTTGCCCGATGGGCGAAACACGCGTATGAGCTTGTCGGCGCAGCCTAGTATGGGGATGCCAGGTCAGTAACACAATAAGGCAAGGATTGCAGAAGCATCCCTAGCGGTTCTTTCCCAATCTGCGTAGCTCACCTGTGATGATGGTTTCTCTGTCATAGGCCAGCACCGCCCATACACTCGCCTCGTGTCCTTGCAGCACTGTCACCGCTGCTTCCCACTTCCCCACTTGCCAAACCCGAGCTTCCTGGTCCCAGCTCCCACTGACAATAATCTGCCCATCCTCACTGACGTCCAGCGAACAGACGTTCGAGGAGTGCCCCAGTAGTAGAGCGTCTGCATTGTCCTGTGGCGCTTTTCCAGGCTGCCGCACTTCGATGATCGTGTCTTTGCCGCCGGATACAACAAGTCCTTGGGGGTATGCGGATGAAGGCGGGACGTAGGTGAGCGAATTGACGAAAGCGGAGCCGTGTGATATCAAGGTGCAGTCATAGTTTGGCGGGTTAGGGGCCAACAAGTTCCATGCACGGACAGTCGCGTCTCTGGAAGCTGAGAGGATAAGCTTGGGGTGGGGGAAAGCAACGTCGCGGACCTGGAGAAGCCGTGTTAGCCATGTTGGAGGAGCAAGGCTATAGTTGAGTCACGGCTCGCGGACACGTCCTGCGCTGAGTAGCTTCGAGCTGCTCCGCGACAGTGTCCTAGCTCTGATGAAGCTACGCGCAGGCAAGTACTTACATCGTCCTCATGACCCTCTAGTGAGGCAGATAATTTGAATTCGCCCATGGGTCAATCGAAACGGTCTCAGTGCTAGTTTGGTGGGTCAAGGCGAACCAAAGGACCGCGCAGTCAAGGAGTTCGTGACTAGCCGAGCAGGTTGGTGTATCTACAACGGCGGCAGCGACGGCTAGATGAAGGCGTGGGCTCGCGGTTAGAGAAAATGCGACACTATGCAACGTCACTCAGGGCCAGTTCACGTGCCTCAGGCATTCACACATTTACCATCGCCTGCTTTCAGAGTCCTGAGGGTAACTCATTCAGAGGATATTCACTTCCAATGCCGCTGTTCTTGGAAGCAACGCAACGCAACGGGATCTCGAAATCCAAATCCCACGTTCCTATTTGTAGACACCGATCTGGACTCCCCGCTCTCAAAGGTACAAGCTATCGAAACTCCCAAAGGCTCTTCGCGCCAACGTCCTCTGAGTCGTTGTGGATTTGCTAACGTGCAGGAAGGCTATTTAAGATTGAACTGTGTGGTCCTGCCGGCGGTCTACCTTGGGACGCATCAATTTGTTTCGCGTCGAGACAGCCATCAGTGCCGTCCAGCGTGGCCTGGCGTGCCTGTCTAACGCCAAAATTCAGGGCGCGACCTGGCTCTCAGCCCTTCTCGGCAGCACCGATCCGCTGGCGCTCGCGAGTGCCCGGCAATTGTTCCACGCATGGACGCTTCGTGGAAGACAGGAGATCGGTTCTCGATGCCGCCACAGGGATGCGCCCCAGATGAAGCTAGCCTGGGCTTGCCGTAAGGTCTCCTTCAGCTCTCCACATCGACAAGGAGTTGTTCGAGCCCGGTCGAGATTTCCGCTTCAGCGTCGGTCGCTACCGCTGATAGACGCCCCGACGTTTTTGGGTTTCTGGAGGTGGCAAGCTGAGCGGTGTCCTGAACACTATGAACACCGTGCATTTCCCTGCGTAGCCTTATGCCCCTGAGCCAAGCCGTCGCTTGCTTGCGTTATCGCCAAAGTCGTGCGAGGCATGGATGTTGAGCTGCTCTGGAAGCGTGGAACGGCATTCCCGGGCGCCCACGAGGGGCTGAATGTTGGGGGGTGATCATCCACCGGCAACCCACTCGCCAATGAAATCGTAACACCGACACCCTTTGAAAGCCTGGGCCGACGTAGGATGGCCACGGGATTGAAAAAGTGCCTTCCGTCGGTGTCCAGATACAAAGACGAAGGTTCCCCTAGTCCTTGCCATCAGCAATCAGTCACTCTTGTGTCAAGTCCTTCTCTGCTCATCAGCAATTGGAACACCCCACTATAACAGCCCATGATAGTTGTGTGCACATATCCGATCCAATACCTAGGTACTTAAAAACAACCCCCTCACGTCTGACATCACTAGCATCGCATCTCCTGTAGAACTGTTGCTGATTATCATTCTTCCAGTTGATATATTAGCACGCTTGACTCCTCAACCTCCATTAAACACCACAACAACATCCGACACCCCAGTATGGACGCACCGCATAATGAGCTGATGTCGGCTTTGGCGACGCTGCTCGAAGCTGGCAAATATTCAGACCTCACCATTGTGTGTGGAGAGAGGAGATGGGCCGTTCACAGAGCTGTCATCTGCTCGCGATCCGGTTTCTTCGATGGCGCATGTAGCAATCGCTTTCGGGAAGCCGAGACTGGTGTCATTGATCTGAGCGAAGACGAAGAAGAAGCTGTTGAGCATATGATCAAATGTAGGATTTACTCTATGATTAATCTCTTAGAGGCCTAGCTGACATTGCAACTAGATTTCTACCACCTCGATTACCTGGTCAAATCTCGGCCATCATCTCCGCTTCCACGAGGAGCACGCAGCCCTTCACCAAGGAGACCTCGCAAGCTCAATCTTGCTCTCGTCGAGGATCCACTATTGGCGCAAGCCGCCAATACCACTATCCCATCGCACGCGATACCATTGACACCACCGGATGAGGTCGCCAGCCGGTTTGAGTCCTTATCACTAAACGGGAAGAACCCTATGACGCCGCATGAGATGGAAGAAGAGGCAGACGACTACTTCAGTCTTGCGATGCCTGAGCAGGAGGCAGACCCAGCGGTGCCGCATCTCATCCTTCACGCCAAGATGTACGCGATCGCAGAAAAGTATGTTGGGCTTTTTTTCCCTAGACTTACGCGTCCTTCTCTCAACCTTCCACTCCCAAAATTCGTTCCCTGCATGCCCCCCAATGGTGGCGCTCCGCGCGACGCACGCACCCGCGCACGCCCCTACCCCCTGCATCAACCCCTCACCTCTTATCCCTATCCCTCCCCCTTCCCCCGCATCAACCCATGGTTCCAGAAATCGCGCCTTGCATTATGTCATGTTTCACAATGCTGACCGCATCTTCAACAAATCAGATACGGCATCAAAGGCCTCAAGTCCCTCGCCCGCAGCAAATTCTCGACACAAATCGAGCAGCACTGGTCGTCTGCCGAGCTGCCCGAGACAATTCAGGACGTGTACGAGACGACGGTCGACTCCGATCGCGGGCTACGTGATATCGTCGTGCAGACCTTCCGCGCGCATCCCGAGCTCGCGAGGCGGAAAGATATTGAGGCGGTCGTGCGGGAGACGCCCGGGGTAGCGTGGGATCTGTTCAGAGTAGGATGGGGCATGCCTGTCACCGCATGAGGGGCTGGGTTCGTTGTTTGGAAGGTCCCGGTTTTGGATCAGGTCTTTTGGGTGGGTAGCATGGCGTTTGGGAAAAGGGAAGACGCATGGCTGGGCGCTGGGCGCTGGGAACTGTAAGAGGGTGCAGGCAGGGTTTTTGGAGGCCGCTCGTTTGGCGCATTGAGGCGTATGATACCACGTTTGCTGTCGCTACGGAGACTTATTGGTATTCGCTCGCTGTTAGAGGAGTACTCTACAGAAAGCATTTTTAAGAGACGATGAAGTCACAGTAAACACACGTGGATCTAGGCAGAATATAGCTGCAACGGCCTGTCTGTTGTGCCTGATGTTGCACCAGGTTTCACCATCAATGGATGATATTCTAGAGTGGCGCCATTGGGGAAGAGCAATCGGAACTTCCATGATGCAGGTTGAAGAAAAAGTTCGTGCAACTAGCCGGGATCCTCCATGTGGTAAGGAGGAGGTATCTCCTGCAGAGCGGCCACGACGCGTGTTCTTACTGCAGCATCGCACGCCTGCAGACGGCCTCCGTATCACAGAAGGTCGTGAGACAAGACCAACCAGACCGCCGGACTATGCGGCAGGGCGAACTGGGAAGAGTATCATCACGTGACCACCTGACAAGTTTCACCTGCGTGCGGCTCTGCTCTTCTCCACGTCCCCCAGCCCATCGCCTTGCTTCATGTCCATCTGTGTTTAGTGACACCAATATCATCCAACACCACATATGCGCCTCTTGTGCATTAAAGAGCTGGGAAACGGCGTGCCGTGGTAGCGGAATGAATGCTCACCAGCAACAGTTCAGCCCTACATACGCCTCTGCAGCTGAATCTTCGGCCACATGCATGGTTCCTGCGGCTAGCTGGTTGGCAACGAGGCTGAGACTGCTTCCCGCATGTAAGACCAGTTACGCTGCGGGACTGTCCGTTTGAATGCCGCAGAAGCGGGATCCACGCTGTTCACCATGTTTCAGTTGATGTGTAGGCCGCTGACCGCTCGGTGAGCATCACCGACAACCAATGACCAGCCCTGGTAAAGACGTCAACGCACAGGTTGTGGAGGACGTGTTAAGGCGTATGCTGCGTTCTCAGCTTAACGAGTGTAAGGACTCTTCATGCTTCCCCAGCGTTCAAGGGAATGTTGCAACTCTCGGCCACTTCACGCACCGTGTGCCACCAACTTTTCTTGCAGCAAGATAGGCGCCCACTTTCTGGCCGGAAGAGAAAGGGTCCCTGTGGTCGGATGACAACGGCGAGGCGTGATTGATATCCGCTAAGCTTACTTTGTCCGACAGCGCCTCCGCTGAAGCGAGTCAAGATGGGGCGTGTGCAGCGGGAAGAGCTGGTCAAGTCTCTAGAGAAGTAGGCTACGGTATCACAGGCTACGCTTCCAGGCGTCGCTAACGCTTGCTGCCCAGACTGTACGACTCTACCGATTACTCCGACCTCACTATCGTCACAGGCATCGACAGGCACAAGGTCCACAAAGCGATCGTATGTCCACGCTCAGAGTGGTTTGCGGCGGCATGTAGATTCGGCAAGGTCAGTATGAGGCCTCACAGATAACATACCACGTGATAATTGTAGCTAACGAGATATCTTAGGAGGCGTTGAGCGGCGAAATTACTCTTGAGCATGATGATCCATACATTGTTCGATGTATGATACAGTATTTCTATAAGCTCGACTACCCGCCATTCGTGGAACCCGAGCCAGAACCCGAGGCTTCGAGCGCTTTCAGTCGGGGAAGTCGTGCCGTCTCTAGAAGGATTGGAGTCCCTTCGCCCGAACCTCCACCTGTCGTCATTCTGGATGAACTCGTAGAACCTACACCCGCTCCACAAGAGGTTGAGCCTGCCGTCAATGATCCCTGGGATTTTTCAACTAGAAAGAAAGGAAAGAAGGGCAGAAAGGTCGAACTTTCATCCCGCTTGCAGCTGAAAGCTGACCCCGACGCATGCCTCTCGACGCATGCCCAGGTCTACGCCATGGCCGACAAGTACAACATCAGTGGGTTGAGAGCGCTCGCTGTCGAGAAATATGAAAAGGCTGCCTCAAAGTACTGGGATACGGAGGGCTTTCCGCAATCCATCCACATTGTCTACTCGTCTACCCCAGACCAGGACAGAGATCTCCGGGACATCGTAGTCAAGACCATTTCTGACCACATGAGCCTGCTGGGGACGTCGGAGATGGAAGCCACCATGCGGGAGCTCAATGGTTTGGCGTTCGACGTTCTCCAGGATAAGTGGCGGCAAGGAGGCGGAGTGTGGCATTAAGCAAATGAGGGTGTACGAGAAGAAGCGGAATTAGATGCGGCACAGGGCCGCAGGATACAGGATCTGACCGCAGTATCTTTGGAAAGCCGGAAGGTGCACGATCATAATAGCATGCGAAGGTACGAGCATTCAGGCTGTCTGAAACAACACCAGGGCTCGTCAGGGAGTACTCGCTGGTTTCCTTTCTCCTTCCTTATACTATCAGAATTACTGTTCGAGCAAAAGATGCGTCCGCCCAGGTCACGTCAGATCTCGAAGTCAGTATTTCATGCTACACAAAATGCAACAGCATTTCTACAAACAGCGAGTGCATCAGAACATCTTGTCCATAGTGAAGGCGCACGCCTGCAGCTTGTCCTATTCCGCCTCCATAATCAATGAAATGCTTCGATTGCTGCATACCAAGTGCAAGAACAGCCGCATACTCTGACCAATCTCCGAGGTTACCGCCGCAGCGCCGTTGCTATGGCGCTGATAATTGCGCTGAAGAGATGGCTTCCCGTGAAAGGGCTTCGTCCCAAGTTGCAGATCTCGTAACATCAGCTATGCATCCTCTTTGCTTGTTCTATCTCGTTGCTTTTCTGCGGGAACAGGCCTCATTGCAACTTGTGTTGTCCTCCTCCTCCATCGAGTACAGTTTCGCATAAACAGTAGACGCGGAATACTTCCTCCCGCATTTGAAAAATGTAGCAACATCCGGGACCCAAGACCGTAATACCACCTCCAAATCTGCGCATCCATAGGCACTGTTGCAGTAAGTAGACCAACAGCTGAGTTAAACCCCCGAACCCTCTAGCGAAGCACCATGGTCGCCCATGGTGAACCGGCCAGTCACTCGAATCAAGTTGTGACCTCTGGGCAGCTACGCTCAGGAGTTCTTAGCAAACAACGATTCACAACGACCCCAGGATGCGACAGTTCTAAAAATCTTAGAATCGGAGCTAGAGAGAAGAACATCTGCAAGGTCTAAAAGAACCGGACCTGGCTTGATGAATCCAGTCATCGACTCGATTTCGAAGCTCAACACATTCTGGCGTACGGCCACGGATACAATGGCCGTAACCCTTGACGCAGATCAACACACCTCCAGCCACTAACTGAGGCTGAGAATGGTTCTGAATGCCCCAGTAGTGATGCAATAACGATGGCGCTTATCTGTCCACTTGGCGGCCGCCGCTGTTGTTCGCCGACAGCTGAAGCAGTTGTGCTGAAGGTACTCTTCTGATATGTCACTTAAAGGATGACCTAGCGAAGCTGATTAAAACTTGAGGCCCGTTGAATATTAACATGAGATCTCCAGACGTCTGCGCCAGCGGGTCATGCCTTTTCAAAGCGCGGCATGTTTTGGCGTTTTCAGCGTGATCGGAGCCGTCCTTGGATACAAGAATGGCATGAGACTCCGTGTTAAAACCCCTACTTGTTTACTTGATGGATGTTTTCGAAGCGTAGTGGATGTCTCTAATCTCGTACAACTTGCTGAAGGATTGATTCTCCCTGGGACCAAGCATCGACATCAGAACTATGGAGGTGGCTGCGCAGTGTCCAGATCTTCCTTACGGGTTAAAAGTTTAGTCCAGAGAACACTCTGACATGGCCGACATATACAGTGACATACTTGTGTTCAGATTTTGGAAAGGTTACTGTTGGATATGTACATGCTCAACGTTACCGTCATCAGCACACTCGATCCCATTGTCCATATTCTAACTGCACCAATGTGGTGACCAACGCCTTTCAGTCGCTACTACCCACGTAGCTCACTTCGAGTCCTTTCAGCGAAGCTTGAAGATTTGCTTGTTCTCCTATCATATAGCAATGTTGAGAAGGCAAGTTCTGTTGTGGGTCGAGCGAAGGAAGACGGCTGGTGTCTCTGATGTATTTTGGGACTGCACAATACAAAGGATAGCTCCGCGAAAGTCTTTGTTGGCAAATCTCAGAAGCCACGTACTCTGCCGCATGGTTCCTCTTTAGAGCAATTGTTGTGATTGCAGTCCATCGGTCCACGAGGAGGGTTGGACAAGGCACACTGATACATGCTCCGGCTGCTTCAAGGCCGTCGCAGTCTGGCAGGACACTCAGCCAGTCCTCTGAAGTGGCTGCCACCCATTGCTGAAGTCGGTCGATCACAAGGACGAAGAAAAGGCTAGTAAGCTTGCCAACTCCAATAGTAAAGCGAACCTTCCTGCTTATCTCGTGTCTGGTCCGATAGTCAAGGCATGATGCAGCGGAATGGCTATTCATAGTTCGGATTTTGTTCGATCGTACACTCGCTTTGCGGGCCAAGTGCCTTAAAATGTCTCCTGTGCCTCGATACAATATGCCGCCATACCGAAAATGATGGTATATGGGAGCTAGCGACAGATATGAAGGCCATCCATGAGTCAGACCAGCGGGCAGCTGAAGCTGGCGATGGACATCTTTATCCCCAAATTTCGGACGTTCAGCTAAGCATTTGGTACAGGAGATGATGCCGAAGTTCAGCTTAGAGCCAACTATCCAGCTGGACCACGGCTATGGGCTTGCCAATGATGCGCTCCGGCACGGTCGGCCATCTTCCGATCTGCTGGTCGGCTGTATAACTCAATAGAAGCCTTTTAGCACTTGAGCATGGAGACCTGCTTCGAATGTAGTAGAACTGCTCCGGTCGTTAGAGACTGCAAGGCATTCAAATTTCTCAAGGATACGCAACGTTGGAACCAGCATGAACTACACCCATAATAAAGGCGTCCAATCTTGTTTTAGAGGTGCTCAGTTAGACGGTGGAAAATTGATGACACTTGGTTGACTAGGACGTCTTAGCAGGACCACCTTCACTCTCGAGCACTCGACCAAAGGCAAGTTTTCCTTATCAGCACAATACACCGGTTGTTTTTCTAGTTCCGCCACGTATGGATCTCAACGTGACATGCAAAAAGAGACCGTGATTATGGTCACTCTAAAATACGAATATTGATCACTGGAAAGGCCGGTTTGAAGCATTTTACGAGGGTTGAGTGCCCAGTTTTGTATAACCGGCCCAAAGAATCCTACAACGTTGGTATCAGAGACTTGCGCAAATAGCTGTAAGAAGCGTTTAAAGGTGGAATAGTTCACGCTGAGATGGAATGAAAGCGGCTGCAAATATCTAAATTGGAGCAGCAGAAGAAGGCAGGGCTTTCAAAGGAGCATCCAGCACTCAGCAGCTTCACAAAGCAGGAAACGGTCAGCGAAAACACCATAGCTGCGACTGGCTCAGTGAAATCAAACGGAGACGGACATAACACCCGAGTGATGCCACTTCGCTCAGCAGTCTGTTAAGAGCCAAGACTCGGAAATACGGCAAGATAGACAGGGGTCGATAATCTGCTCACCAGACTGAGGATGACGTGCCTGGTTGATAGACCCAACAGACCTGTGTATGTGATGTGCTGACTTGGCTTGAAACCGGGAGCGGTTTACAGAGGCTCGTAAAATGCCACGATCGGTTCATCCTTCCCACGGGCGGGGCTGCCAGACTCGTTGACACGGAACCAGTGATGCACTAGACTCCACTAGAAGCTGGCAACCACGGCCGGAATTTGGAGGCACCACAATGGCAGGCAATGTCTCTCTAGAAACATCCGTGGGTAGCGAAGCCTTGCGGAGCGGGGCGCTCCTAACCTTGGTTCACACAGCCTCACAGACGTCGACACGAAACGTCCTTTCGGTCGTAGTACCGCCGCGATTGTTCCCGCAAGAGGTGCCTGATTTCCACCCAATCGAAGTGACCTCTCAACAGGCTGGTTATTGTTGAAGCTTCCGAAAAACCCATGTCGTCATGCGTATTTGATCGCATCATCCGCAGGAAGTGGACAAATGCGCTGCTGCTAATTCAACAAGTGCATATCAGGTGGGGTGGGACTGTCATGTGCTGGACACATTGCCATGGCAGAGGTAGACTCGCCGTAGACGCTGTAGGGTACCGCTTTGGCTAATTGCACGACATTGCGCGTTTTATCCTCGAGTGGCCAATTGATCGCTGTTAAAGCGTGATGACTAACACCATCCTCATCTTTCGCAACAGCACTCCGAAAAATCGAACTTGATGGAAACCGGTACGATTGGACTTGGATGCTTTTGAAAGGATGACGACGAGCGGCCAGTAACAGCGTGGCTGCTGCCAACGCATATCAACAGTCCCTTTCATTAACGCGCAGAGCGTGACAGGAAGGTCATCAATTCAACACTTATGCTCGTGAAGCTCGTTTTGGGGCCGGTAATCCATAACCAATGGTTTGACCCCGAATGACCTATGGGAATGGAGAGACACGTTACGGTTAGGTGGTTCAAAACGGAGAACCGTTGATGGCAGGAGTAATATAAGAGATAACGACAAGGGAGATGGTGGCCGTGGACCAGGCTTCTCCAACAACAATATTCTGATACAGGATGCTGCGGGGGTACGGGCAATCAAGTAGAAACTTCCCAATACGACGGGTCACGTGTCGTGTTGCTGACGCTCCATGAAGAAGGGTCATCGTTTGGAACACTCAAAGAGCGAAGCCCAACTGGTATGACCGACGATGGATGCTATATTCGTTTTGAAACGACGGTGCTCTCGGATCGATCGGATGTGACCCTGCTGGCTTCCAAGTGCTCTGCAAGCCCTGTCCGAGAGATCACCTCCCCGGGCCTTGCGAGCACGCGAAGTGTTGATCATGGAAGGCGGATGGACCGGCAGGTGCCCGTGCTGTCACCGAAGGATCGGCGGGAGCAATCTCCAGATTCTGCGTGTCGCAGTACCGATGTCCCGACCGTTGAATTACGTCTTGGTACTCCATAAGTTGTCTCGTTGGTTCAGTGGGCGCTGGCCGACCACCGCTAAAAACATCAGATCTCGTTCTCTGAACGAACAACTCCATCACACCAGAGAGGCGCTCATTCCCCTGCTTTTGCGCTATGCAGACGACGACCAAGTGGGAGGGCGTGTCGTTGCTTCAGAGCTATGGCCTTTCATCTTCCTTATCCGGCGCCCGGGCCGGGATTCAATTCCACAAGGCGGGAAGCCGCAGTCTAGTCCCCGTTCCCGGTTGCTGGGCCGTCCGTCATCTGCTGTGCTTTGCATCGGGAGGGGTATTCGTCATCCCCTTTATGGCTTTGATACGCCTTCGAGGAGACACGAGCGCGATTATGCGTTCCTTGTACACCGATCACTGGCCGGAAGACTAAGGGGAAGCAGTAGCAGTGATGTCGTACGTTGAAGAGCGGTGACTGATGAGCTGAGTGTAGCGAGTCTAGTGGTGTTGAGAGCGCCTTGCGGAGTAACGCTTCGTCGCCTTGTAGAGTAACGGTTCACAGGCCCACCAGTTCCCACAAGTCCGCTGTGCTCGTGCTGCCGTTAGACTGCTGTAGCACCTCGACGTTTCGGCTCAAATCACGGATGCAAGAGGCATCGGACCCCAACCATCTGTCTGTGATGGATTTGACATGCCTCAATCGGTCTGTTCTGCAGTTGGAATGTCGGCAGACAGCTGGTAGACCCTCAGGCGGCAGCCTGTGTAGAAACAGCGGATGTTGCGGCATGTCCAACGTAGGGCCCTTCAACAGTCCGCTCTCAACCATGCAAGAAAATCAGAAAGAGGAGCATAACTACCGTAGTTATTGCCGGTTCAAGTCCACTGGCAGCTCCTGATCCTGGAAGCTGGTCGCTCCAAGGCATGCTAGGGCCCGTAAGCTGGAAATGGATGGATGAGCCTCCCTGTTGATGCCACCGCGTTGCAGAGTACTTTGGCAGCAGTCACCAATCACAGCCATGCAATCTCTGCTCAAGATCATTCCTCATTACAGTGGCTTGAATTCACCGTCTGTGCGCGTGTATTGCATCAACTTGTACATACGCAGCTTCATCGCGGCGCTCAACGCGCATCAAATTGCGCTTTTACACCACCGCGCCAACTTGGAAGCGTCGCAAACAAGCCCTGATTCGCCGCGCCGAGCCGAAGCGGCGAAGGCGCAGGACGGATTTCTGTAAGTAATATTGCTTTTCGGCAAGCAGTGAAGATGGCAGCAGGGACAGCCCAGCGTAAGATGGGACTAGATCGCCCAAACCACAGGAAACTGACAGCCTCACAACCATCATCCTGGAAAACAAGACTATCAATCGCGCAAGCTGTTACTACTAATAGCGCTCCTGGCAGGAGCTAAGTACCGGAACGCGTCAAGCGAAGGCCGATCACGTTCTTAGGCACATTGCGCTGCAAGCCCTAAATGCTTCATTGGGCCTGACAGATGACACTTCGGAGCATTGCTGTCATGCATACCGCGTCCTCTGCCGTGTTGATGAGCTCGGACTTGGGGTTAGGCCTGGTGCACGCGTCGCAAGTGCGCTAGGGGTACAGAGGCTCTCATATTTCGTCCCATTAATGTTTCGTATCCCGCCTCACGCATGCGGGAAGGCGGAGCGACGCCCCTTTGTCGGCCTTTGTCAGGGATTGATAAATCATCTGGTGGAGTTGCTCGGACAACTTATCAAACTTCTGCGTCCAGGGAGACGAATGCGGAGGCCCCTGTCCTCCCGCTCCCCTAGTCACTGTGGCTTTCCGACACTGGCTCCGTCCTGGGTCAATGGGTAATTCGGGACGCCTGCCGGAGTCCATCTGCCGCAGAGGGCCGCGGGTGCCGCTTCCAGGTTCTCAGTAGCGGGGCCGAACGTCTCGAGATCGGTGAGTGGTTCAGGTTCCTTGCGCGCAGGCCCTTAAGGCGACAGATTGGTTTAGACCACCACGATATCTTCAGCGCTCGCAAGCGATCGCGATCGCAGTCCCGCCTGTCTAGGGTCCCTCCGCTGTGAGGCGGTTTGCCGGAGATGGCAGCTGGCGATCTGGGATGGAGCGAAGAGCGGCAGATGATTTTGAGTGCGCCATACAGCGCGCTAGGAAGGCGAATCCCTGCGCGAATCACTCGCGACGTCCAACCATCCACCCATCCAGGCCCCCCATCGCCATCGCCTGGCGTTGCATCTATGTACGAGTAGGTATGGGGCGAGGCCGGACCCATTGTCAAGCGGCTGTCAAAAACGAAAGAAGGGGTATCTGACCGAGAACGGCAGCCCCTGCGCGGTTACCACATACAACAGCTCGTGCCGCCTGCACGTTGTGAAAGAACGTGGTCCACGAAGGATTCCGTAGGCCTTCCGCCTGATGGAATATCGAGGAAACACCCGCCAGAGTCTGCATGTTCTGGCAAAATCTCTGCCTTGCCGCAGTCATCGCGCGGGACAATTTGGGTTGATAATCCGCGAAAGAGGAGTGAACTTTCCAAGCCACTTACCGTACCTCCACTAGCCTGTGCAACTTAAGTACCCCTACTCGAACTTGGTTGTCCACGCTGACTACTGCATGGCTAGGCCGGGTGGACTCGAACTGTACGTGTAATTATGTAGCCTCGCACTGCATGCACAGGCCACGAACTGCGAGCCATGTCTTCTGTGCAACACCTCTTAACAAGGGCCTCGACGGAAGAATCCATACGACATCTAGGCGGCGTTGACGGGGGTTTCGCCACTGTCAATGAGCTTGACATATCCGAGGCCGGCATAACGCTCGCTGTCAGTTCAAGGCAACCCATGACCATGAGCATCAGCCTTCAAGAAGATACAACCCTATCTTTCAACGTGGCTAGATAAGCCCTTCGTTGCGGCATACTTGGTAAGAGTAAAATTGCAGCAGAGCGACGTACGGCCATGCCATACTCAATGACAGTAATCTGTTTCCCTTCCTCTCCGACAATCACGATGACGGAAGCTTGTGCCAGCATCTGGTACCCTAGAGCCGCGATCCCGGGCTCACGGATCTTAGGGCCATTTTAAGCTTGGCGGCACGGCAGGGCTGCTGCAATGTGGACCTCCCAGGACCGCCGCACTGTCGCTACTGCGAAGACTTGGCGGTACAATGTTGGGTTCGTGCGTGAGTGTCAGCATGGGACCCGCTTCTTTTATGCTGGTGAATTCAGCCACCGTAAGTCGGCCTACGGCTGACCACCGGGGCTGCCCTCTGAAAGACGCCGCATAAGCTCGGCCACAGCAGGATTGGGACACGCCCAGACCGTTCGTGGTCGTCTCCAGCGAGTCAACCGTTAGCGCGTGCCAATCAACCCGGGTCCACATCCTGGCTCTGTTCCATGGAGCGCAGATCAAGACCCGCGGCGGCCTCGCCCGCGCAAACAACCAGAGCCATGCCAAAACGATGCTCGTGCTGGAAGCTGCCTCTAGGGGGACTAGGAGCGGGTAAACGAAAACTCTCAACCATTAGCGCGTCACCCCTCAAAACTTATCATGCAGGACCTCGCGAACCTTGGATCCGGGCAAGCACTGGGGCCAACGCTCGACAAGGGCCACTTGATCGATGCGGGCCGCTGCAGTCTTGCCGGGTGATGGCTACAGAATTCACTCCGTCAAGGGCGCATCTTGAATCATCTACCTACATAATCTTACAATATATCAGCTGAGCGGCTACGTGCGCTGATGCGTCGCGATCAATTGAGAATTTACTCACAGAACCTGTGAATGGAGACGACATCCTGATGGCTTGTAGTTGTTTCTCCTCCAGCTCATCGCATAGTTCCATAGCAGCGGTTGCGGACAAAGTGTTCTGTGCTGGTTGTCTGGATGGCATCCTCAGATCATCGACCTTCCCCTCCTTTCGAACCCAGAATCATCGTTTGCGACCAGTGGGGTTCTCTGGTTTGATCCTACCACGGTTTCTTCACATCCTACGATTGACTGTACGTTGTCTCCATTTCCCTCCAACAGTGTCGACTTGCTGCGCCGCGGATACGATTTCATCATTGACCATGATCTTGTCGCTTACCTGGACCACACTGCTTCGAATTGAGCCAATTACCCACCAGGCTTCGCACTGGGCTGACATTGTGCTTTAAGAGGCGCGCCTTCCTCAATCATGGAGTATCTCAGCGTCCGCGACGTTCCTACCCGACACCTGTACAAGATGTCAAATAGCGCATACGAGAACAGAAGGGACGGGCTGCTGCTACCTTCTATTTCTACTGTAAGTGTTTTCACATCTTGTCAACCACCGCGGTACCAGTCTTTTTACATTGAGTTTTCCACTTGTACACTTCGGCGAGTCGAGGATCACCTATCTTCCAATTAGCGAGCCCATCTATAACCGCACTTGCAACAGCCTGAGCGCAACGCCGGCCGCGACAACCACAGCCATCTACTCGTGGCGATCGCACAAGATGCATCCGGCCCCACTCTTACCGCCTCAGTACTCGAAAGTTGTTAATACCAGTTCGCCACAGGCCCCCTCTCCTCCTTACCTACACGGAGACCGACCGAACCTGCCACCTCTCAGAAGCGTACGTTCTCTGTGGTATGCAAATCGACTCACGAAAGCTGATGTGAGGTTTTGCTGCAGTTGTTCGACCGTGACTCGCTCGAAGGGCAGCATGGAGGCCCTAGCTCACCTCCAGAAACACCCGTTCGCGGCTCGCAGGCCTCATCGCCAGCAGGTCAGCGGTATG
This sequence comes from Coniosporium tulheliwenetii, assembly GCA_030247845.1. Classification (NCBI taxonomy): domain Eukaryota; kingdom Fungi; phylum Ascomycota; class Dothideomycetes; genus Coniosporium; species Coniosporium tulheliwenetii. Next base: position 478,606 of record JAPDRP010000007.1, read on the forward strand.
AGCAACAGCAATACCCTTCTCACCCCGATATCAGACCGCAAAGAGCTGATCCACCGCCTCGCATCGACTCCACCGCGACGTACTACCGAATGGAGCAACCTGAGTTCCGCAGACGGAGCAGCGTGTACCCCGGAGCACCTGTTGGACAACCAGAACGTTTCCATCCTTCCATGTCAGCGGGCCCTCCTACGAACTTTGGGCCTTCTATGCCCAGAGCGTCGTCCTCGCGCCGAGAGAGCATGTTACAAAGCCCACTTTCCGTGCATCCGCAGTCGCATTACTACCAGTATCCTCAAGGGCCTGGACCAGGGCCCTGGGTTGCGCCAGAGGCGTATCACCGCTCATCTATTCCTCATCAGCCACGAGAGGAGTATTACGATTACCGTCGTCCGTCGTATGCGTATCCGCCACAAGCCCAGACACCACCTCACTATCAACCCTATCCACCTCCTCAAGACCCTCGAGCGAGCCAGCAGCAAGTCTACCACTACAGTTTCCATCATGGCGACGGTGGTTATCCAGGCTATCCCGTCCGGAAGCGTCGAGGAAATCTACCGAAGGACGCGACGGCAATCCTCAAGCAGTGGTACGATGAGCACAGAGCCTCGCCTTACCCGACGGAGGACCAGAAGCAGATGCTCGTGCATCAAACGCAGCTCACGCTCAACCAAGTAAGTTCCTTTCCCTTGCCCTACTCTTCGGTAACCTTGTTTTGTGGAGTGTCGAAGCACATCTTCGACATGGGACTGAGCTGCCTGGACCGCCTTGTAAACACACAACAGTCTGCTGACGTGGTTCCAGGTCAGCAATTGGTTTATCAACGCCAGGCGCCGCACGCCGGGCAAAGAGAGGCAGGAGCGCGCTCAAAACGGCGACAACAGCGCCGACAATAGCGGCGATAATAGTGGCCAGAACGGCGACGACAACGGCGGCGAAAACGGCAGCGAGAACACCGGCCAAATCTGATACCCCATTCTTCTATTGCACGCGATTCTCTTCGTGGATTATCAACACGGAAGCGATCACGCCTAAGATCCGTTTACAATGTCAGATGTCCGGCCGGTCGTTACTGCGGGCTGGAACCTCTGCCGGCGCTCGTTTTTCTACATTTCTCGCACGGAATGGGAGAGATAGCCTGGGACTGTTTGGTGGAGTTTTCGGCGGAGCCGAAGGCGCGGACGAGAAGCTCTACACTTTTGGCAGAGGTCAACAAGACCGGGCCTTGCGAAGCTTCAAGCGACGGACCGTGTGCTCCGTAATCGGGTCAACCACCGCCCTGGATTTCCAACGCACGCCACACCACCGATCAAGGTGCCGCTATAGTCGTCCACTGATACTCCTGCATGACCAGTCTGTAGCAGCATGCTCGACTCGGCTGCTGTGGAGCGCAACTCCTCAATCATAGTCAGGGGCAGCATGGTATGTCGAGATTTCGAACTCCTGGTTTGTTACTCTTGCTAATTCTGGCTTGGTCGCAGGTCTTCCCCTGGTTGAATTTGAGCAGCATCCTTTTCGCTGTCTGTCGCTGCTTATCCACTGATGCAGGACGCCTTTGGAGCGAACACCATGTTGGTTAATGCTTTGTCGGATCGCTGGAGGGAGCCACGATGGCGACAATTCGGACTGTATGAGAGTGGTGAATGGCCACTCAGGACTCGGAAACAAAAGCTTGTTTGTCACATATACGAAGGAACCTGTCGGTTCCCTTCAACTAATAGACGTAATTCTTAATCTTCGTTTCTTTTCCGTTTCCGTGCTGGTTGAACATGCGGTGTCCGATGAATGATCCCTACCTTGATCAAGCTAATACTCCAGTCACTCTCTTATTGGCCTCCAACTCTGAGCACGTGTACTGCTAAGGTGCTCTGCTCTATCAATCTGTTTCGATTTTGACGTGGCAATGGCAGACCGCCCTTCTTTCCTGTGACATCCAACGGCAGAAGCGCAACGGACGTAGAGACCAGTTTTTGCCAGTATCACAAGCAAAACAGAAAGTACTATCAAGACCTGGTTGCTCTTCCGAGGCATTATCTCTTACTTTCGAAGACCCAAAAATCTTGAGTTGCTAGAACCTGTGGCACTCTGTGTACTCATCTTCGGCTACCGTCCACATACCACGGTGAAGCTTTCCTAGATCAAGCCAGCATGATGTTTTGTTGAGATATGCTGTGTCTTGTGACACTCGAAGACTGCTCGCACTTCTGCTATATAACACGTCCTGTCTCCTGCTCCAAAAAGTGTACTACACCATGACAGGCGGGCGAAGCGCTCAGATACATGGCCTGTTATTAAGGTCGATCGTTCCGTAGGATAAGCCCAGTCCTAGCAGTGTCGAATCTCGAGTAGGCCTCATTTGGTGCTGTTGACGGCTGAAGCACAGAGCGGGCCGTGGCTCTGCTTGGTCATTGTAAGGCACCTAGGCGTGTGTTAAAACAAAGAACACCGCATGTTCCACCGACACAAGGCTGACAATGAACGAACAAGATGCAAAAAGTATGCGTCGGCCGGGAATCGAACCCGGGGCCCATCGAGACTGTGCTCACGTGCTGACGGTGATCTTATGGCAACGATGGATTTTACCACTAAACCACCAACGCTTTGATGGAGGACCAATCAAGCGGGATCGATTATGTTCTTGTGGCAACAAGGCAGATTAACGTTTGACTAGTCAATTGGCCGTCGAAATTGAAATAACTTACTGGATTGGATTATATCTTGTCGTTAGCGATTCCACTATCAAGACGGATGGCTATAAGCACTTGCTTAGAACGTTCTCATTATTCTTTCATGAGGCGTTGCGTTGCATCCGAACACTTTCTCTTCTGAAGGGGAAGTTGGTGGTCAAGTATATACAGCACCATTTGTGTTACAGCATCAGACACCGGAGTGAGATACCAATTTGTCGGTTCGCAGAACGAGCCTTATTAATACGACTCTGCTATACTAATGAATCCTATGTAAGAGTAATCCATCCTCAGACTCCGGTGCTTTCTTCCCCTTCACCGGCGGAATCCACCCATGATCAAAGTGACAAAACACCCCTCTCGCTCTCCTAGCCGCCTTAACCCTACTCGCTACAGCTCTCGCCTCCTTCTCCTTCTCCAACCACCCGTTGACCTCCGCAACAGTTGCTTCCTCGCTGTGCAGACCGTCCTCTCCATACTCGGCGTCGTGTTCGCGCAACCAGCTCAACAGCTCGCATCCAATAAGGCCGGACGGCATACTACGGATTGCACGGACATTGCGCGGGATCCATCCTTGGCTAACGTTCACAAAGGTTAGGTCTCGCCAGCTGCCGTTCCAGTCGATGCCGAGTGGCGCGTCGGAGGCGCTCCATGAGTCCTCTCTTCCGCTCACTTTCGAAACATCTGTACGTGACCAGGGTTCGGTGCACGAGGCCCAGCTTAGTGCCGGAAGCCAGTCGCAGCCCTCGAGGTCGAGCCATTGGAGACAGTAGGTGTTGCTGGACAGACACCGGAGGATGTGTGCGGCTTCGGCCCAGTCGTTGTCCATTGCGGAGTAGAAGGAGGTAGCTCCCATGCTTATGGGACTGCGGTGTTTGCTTACGATGGAGGTGGTAAGAGAATTGGGTGTGCGGGAAGGTGTCGGCCAGTACGCGAGCGAAAGGTGCGTTAGGGGCCCCAGTTGAGCTGATAGACTAAGGAGATGGTTCCAGGAGGCTGAGGTGGGGTGCGACAGTGAGAGGCGTGTCAAATTCGGAAAGCGCGTCATGTGAATAGCCCTTGATACAGTCACTGCTTGGGTCTCTGCTTCGAGTTCTTCCTCCCAGGAATCAATCATATCATAGGCAGGCTTTGTCCTCTCCATGCCATAACCTGCGCCGTCAGTAGAGGTTGATGTCTGTAGCGGTCCCTTTTCAGGTTGGTGCGCAGCGGCTTCTGTCGCCGGGCTTTTGAAGTACTTTAGGAGCTCATGGAGGGCTAGCTTGGGACCAATCAATCCAGAAAGGTCCAGAGACATGAGCTCCGTACTACCTGTCGCCCCTGAGAGCTCTAGCTCGGTAAGGAAGAGCACCTTGAGCGAGCTGATGTTGATTCCTTCTTCCGGACCGTATACCGATAGATAGCTCAGCAGCGAGCTCTTCAACGAAACGGGCAGAGTTGCCAGGTAATGCTGCTCGTATTCCACCAGGAAGTCCCAGTTCCTAGCTATAGTCTTCAGCGTCTGGTGCACGAGACTCCGTGGTCTCGGTAAACTTTGCGAGCCATTATCGAGAGCACAAAGAGTGCTGAAACCACGCGGTCTCCATCTCGTGTTTTGCGACGGCCCAGCAGCCGTGGCCCTCCGCTTCTCCGCTTGCGGCCGTGTATGCGCCGGCGCGTGTATACTCGATTCCAACCAGCTCTTCGGCGGCGCCGGTCCTGGCGGTCCTCGTCTGCGTACTCTGACGCCCGGCTTAGGTTGCGGCGGCGCAGTCTCAGGCAGGTTGAGTATATGACGGAGATGGGGAGGTACAGAGCGTTGCGACAGCTGGTCTAGTATCGAGTCCCGGACTTTTTCAGGGCCATTTTTGGCATTCTCCTCGTGTCGGAGCTGACTGAGCCGCTCGTTGACCGTACGGGTGGGGGCGTAGTTGCCTGCGCTTGCGGCTTGGAGCCGCCGAGTGATGGATGGACGTAGGTACTGGCTGGCTTGCTGAAGGACTGATGGTGCTTCTTTGGCATAGTACGCCTCTACAGAGAGTGATAGTAGAGACAGGTAGTGCGTCTATTACAGTAGGCCTTGTATCTTGTCTGGATTGAGTCACTTCCCAATGAAGGAGTAGTTAGCAGTAACACAAGGAGGTTGGGGTGGGATGAAATCTCGTAAGGCAACTGGAGTTTCTCAAACTGCTCGGATAAATGTCAGTGCCCAGTGTGTCAGTCAAGGTGTTAAGGCGATGAAGCTACTTGAAGTCTCGTCGACGGTCGAGTCGATTTGCCCCTCGGGGAAGCTCCAAACCTCCGGAGGCACAAGAAGCTCCGCCACATCCCACGCACAGACGTCTGGTGGAGAAGTATACCTAGGTACTCATAGGTAAAGGCGATGAACACATATCTGCAGTTGGAACACCATTGCAACTTCGCTGTCAGAACTATCCAACAACCGCCCGCTCAAGATCTCGGCCTGAACTCAGCAATCGGCCCCTTCTTCTCACTAACAAAGATGTCCTCGAGCTGGAATTCATGCTCCCTTTCTCGTCCATATCCCAACCCTTTCCTACCCTCGCCAACTCTCCCCTCTTCACCCGGCGCTAATCTCATATCGAACGCCCAAACCAGTCTCGCGAGCGCAAGGCTGAGCTCCAGATACGCCATAGGCTTCCCAATGCACCCCCTTGGTCCAATACTGAACGGGTTGAAGACACTGTGAAGAGCCTCCAGACTCTCGGGCGTCGTTCCTGGTTCGTCTGCTAGCCACCGCGAGGGGTTATATATGAAGGAGTTGGGCACGTAAGCTGCATGGTGATGCAGAGCGTAGATTGGCGAGCCTACTCCCGTACCTGCCGGAAGCTTGTGGCCCAAGACTTCGAGACCGCCTGGTAAGACTGTTCGCGGTAGGATGGCGCCGACGGGCGGAGACATGCGCATTGCTTCGTCGATGCAGGCACGGAGGTAGCTGCAGCTGTTGAGCTTTGGGCCTGAGCGGATCTCTTCGACGGAGTCGAATGTGCTGCGGATCTCGGCGTTCAGGCGCGAGAGGACAGAGGCATCATGGAGCAGGTAGAAGAGCGTTGCGGTAAGGGTCGTGGATGTCGTGTCAGAGCCTGTCGGAGATTACGTGAGTAATGGGCAGATCAGCGGTCAAGGGATGCTCATACCGGCTATAATCAATGTGTTGCTCTCGCCCCACAGCTCCCTCATGCTGAAGCCCTCGCCAGTCTCGGGATCCTTTGATCGAAGAAGGTAGTAGAAGAAGTCTTTACGCTCGGACTTTAGTACGTCGCTGTTTGTGCGCTCGCTAACTTGCTTCCTGCTGAATGCTAGATAGGCCTTGCGGTCGTTATATATCTTCCGGAAGAGGATTTTATCAATGCCGCTCCGATGTAGGAAAGGCATCGGTCCTGTCTGCTCAGATGATTAGCTCTACTTTCGGATTTTCAGATGATCGTCACGTACAATATTGTGGCGACGCGCCGCCTGCTCGAGCAGGAAGCAAGCCTCTCTGTTCTCAGGATGATTCCCAAGCATGCCGAAGGACTTCCCAAACGAGAGATCGCCCATCACATCGAACCCGAGGTAGCTGCTCCACTTCGATAGGTCTTTCCCGTCGGTCCAACCGTTCTTCTCGCCGGATAGCGGCGGTTCATGGCGATCCGAACTCTTGGTTGTGAGACGCTCGATGTACTCTTGGATGTGGACAAGAACGAAGTCTTCCACGCCCTTCAGAGCTGAGTCGGAGAAGGCATGGCTCATCACACGCCGCTTACGAGCGTGCTGGTGACGGTCGAGCGCGGTATGAGTACTGAACACGCCCGGTGCGGCCGGAAAAGCAAGATAGAAATCTGATTTGCGGACGTTTGCTTTGTGCCCGTAAATCGCCTTGAGTGCTTGCGGATCGTTTATTGAAAGCGTGTTGGGCGCGTATCTTACGAAAGTCCCTAGGTACGGTTAACTCCCACCAGGATGTGATGGAAGGAGAGCTACAGAAGAGGGCAAACCCGGCGTACCATATTTTTCGTGTAAATAGAGGAAGTTGAGATGTTTATCGCCTTTGTAGGCATGGTATACATCATACCACGACGTCAACTTTGCGAGGAAGGGTCCTGGGTATTTTGCAAGAGGATGAAGCCACAGACGGTATACTATAAGAGAAACAACCTGAATGGCGGAGCGTATATCAGAATCTGACATATGGGACGGAGGAAGGACATGTGCTTACATAGAGCGACCCAAAGCACACGAAAGTGCCAACGGCGAGTGTGAACAGGGACAAGTTATCACTTGCACTTTCAATTCGGACGGCAGGCATATTTGGATTCTACAGACTCGACGTCCAAGTTTCAAGCACGCCAGCAGCAGTCAGCGTTGAGGCTGCAGCCAGGCGGGCTTCTTGTATCATCTCGTTGACGGTGCATAAGACCGGTTTCCGTCGGCTCTGATGCATGGACGTGTTGACGTCCAAGAGACCCTCCGACCCTCCACCTGGGCGGAGGCACTGGCTACCGTGCCATTCCGCGTCTATCCAAGAACCGGGCAGGTTTTCATGTGCTGCTCTTGGGGCCGGTTGCGTGAGGTGCGATGACCGTTGTTTCCCACTTCCATAAACCGGATAGCAAGGGAGATCACGTTCTGGGGAAAGGTGTCTTGGCGACCTCACACGAGAGCTGACACCACTTATTTGGTCTTCTATAAAGATCAAGATATATAAAGTCTGCCTTGATGATTTGTTGTACAACTGTGCTGAAGCTCAATGTACCTCTGATTCAGTCGCAGAAATGAGACTTGACCTCCGGAATTAGGATTACACTAGTAGTCCGCCTAGCTCGAGACGGTACCTGGATACCTTGAGGTTGTTGCCATAAGGCTAAGTTTGTGTATGTCACAGCTCGATAGGCTCACAGCTACGCGCAAGGACAACCCAGACCAAGCCGTGTTTACAGTTACATATCTTGAGGTCATGCATATATATTGCAGAAACTGCCATTACTGCAGCCCCTTACCCTCCCTAATCAACTGCATCCCCCTCTCCCTAAGCTTAAACTTCTGAATCTTCCCACTCGCCGTCTTCGGATAACTATCCGTCCAAAACACATACTTCGGCACAAGATGATGACTCAGCCTGCTCCTAACCCACTCCCTGACCTCCTCCACCGAGATCTCCGCCATCTTCCCATCAACCTTATGCGGTATCACAAACGCCGCGACAACCTCACCGTACCGCTCATCTGGCACCCCGACCACGCTGACCTCTGCGATGGACGGATGGGCGAAGAGGCAATTCTCGATTTCCAGCGGGTGAATGTTCTCGCCGCCTTTGATGATGAGGTCCTTGATCCTGCCGGTGATCTTGATATACCCATCCGCATCCATGCTGGCTTCGTCGCCCGTGTGCATCCACATCTCTCCGGCCTCGTTCGGCACGAGCACTTCGCGGGTCCTGGCTTCGTCGCCCCAGTAGCCCTTCATGACGAGGTAGCCAGAGACAGCCAGCTCGCCTCGCTCGTCGATACCAAGGGTACGGCTCCAGTCCGCGGGATCCACCACCTTCGCCGACACGTGTGGAAGCAGCCGACCTACACTGTCGATGCGCTTCTCCATTGGGTCGTCGGTTGTGGTCATCGCGGACACGGGGCTGGTCTCCGTCATGCCGTAGCAGATGGTCAGCTCGGTCAGGTTGAGCACCTTGTGCAGCTTGCGCATCAGTTCGCTGGGGATGCTAGACCCAGCGGCGATCCCGGTGCGCAAGTACTGGAACCCTTCGTAGGGGACGACACCGTTGGCGAGGAGTTCGAGCTCGGCGACAAACATTGTTGGAACGCCGTACAACGCCGTACACTTGTATTCTCGGACGGCCTGCAGCGCTGCGTACGCGTCGAAGGCCTCGGTGGGGAAAACGATTGCTGAGCCGTGGGTGGCGGTTGCCATGTACCCTAAGATGCAGCCGAAACAGCTATGCAAGTTGGTGAGTATGTCATATTGCTGCACTTGGGTAGAATACGCACTGGAACAGCGGTGGCGGACAGCACACTACATCATCTGGCGTGAGAAGCATTCTGTCACCGATGCTCTTGCCATTGTTGAGGATGCTTCTGTGAGTCAGACATGCTGCTTTGGGCATGGATGTTGTGCCGGACGTAAACTGGATGTTGACGACCTCATCTGGACTCAATTCCTGAGGTTCAAGCGGCCGGCTTCCGTCTCCGCCGTCCTCAAAAACATGCGGATACTGGGCGGCGCATTTGAAATCTGAAATATCTATACGCCCATCCGAGTTATTGACCAGCACAACGCTCTTCAGAGACGGTACCAGCTCGCTCTCTACTTTATGACCGGCAAGGTTGGGTATCAAGTGTTTGAGAAGCGGAATGTTGGATCGCGGGTCTTTTCGCGGAAGATTCGTCTCTGCGCCAATGATGAGATGAGAGGCCGTGAGATGATTGAGGGCGGAGATGACTTGGAGGGCGTTGAAGGCTGGATTAAGCGGCACGAGTATGGCGCCAAGTTTGAAAAGAGCGTATGTTAGCTGGGTTCTGTCAGTGTGATTCCGAACATTGCACTGCTTGGACCTACAGTCGCAAACTCTGTGTTGTTCCCCAGGGATACCGCTATCCGATCACCCTTCTTGACGCCGGTCCTGGCGAGGCCGCGTGCCAAAGCATTACTGTCTCGGTCGAGCTTGTCATAGCTCAATCGCGCCTGCTGGTGCCGTGATATGACGCTGTCCCATCCGTCAGACTTCAATACTTCCGAGTTCATGGACGAAGCTTACGCCGTGCGGTCACCATATTCACGGACGATGGAAGCGAAGTGTTCGCCGACCGTTTGCTCAAGTAAAGGAGGCTAGAGCCGTGTCAATGGAAGCATAATGGCACAGTAAGGGGCTGGGCATGTTTACCTCCGTTGGTCCCTGGCTAAATGCTTGGGTAAGAAGAGTGCGTCGCGACAAGCTCCCTCTGATGAAGGATGTAGTCCAGAGTCGCCTGCGAGCGCCAATCCGCAGCGACATGTCTCCAAAACCCCGGCATAGAAGAGGTGTTTGCTCGGTCCATTTACCTGGTGATGCGGAGAAATTCCGTGCGGATGGGCTGGCAGCAATGCCGAGGATCGATGGCGCAGGCGGATATCGTCGCTTACAGAGCACGCTCCCCGTGGGAAACGTACAGGGACTCCTCCGCCTCTCCGCCCCCCATACTTTACCTGCCGTATACGGATTGTCAAGGTACCAGAACTCTGTGTTGCTTCGGCTTGACTTCTAAGGACCTGCTAAAATAATCTTCACATCGGAATCAGATCGAGGGCGAGAATTTAGCATTATAAACAACTGTGGCCAATCTATAAGTATTGTCCCTCGTGATATGAGACTCTCCATGTACACCGTGTAGGTAGTTATGAAGACCATAGGCGATGAAACAGTATCGGGAAGCAACATTGGAATCAGCAAATGAGTCACAGAACAACATCGCCGAGACTTGAACTTGATCCAGGGCTATGGCAGTCTATAACGTTACAGCATGTCTATGTACGAAACGGTGCAACAAGCCAGGGGGCTATATGATCTGCCAGCGCGAGTTGATTTGTTTCCTCCGAACCTGCGAGGACAAAGGGTCAGCGGGTGCCTGTAACATTCTGGAAACAGATTTCCTTACCAACGGCGCGACAAACATCACCCCAACGAAGAGCGCGACAACGGTTGCAAGCATCTGCAGCTTGTTGAAGTCCTTCCCTAGTACGTCAAAAGAGAAGCTGGGCGTAACTCTCGTCCCAAACATATCGAGGCCGTAAGCAAACACCAGGCTCGTGCTTTCTAATAGCGCAGGGCTTGTGATGAGCCCAACTATGCCAAACACCTCCCGCTTGTGATTTAGATACCACTTGGGGTCAAAGTCAACGGCTGGTGAGTACCTGACCAACCCCTCTGTGACCTCTGCAGGGGTCGGGTCTCTGCCTACTGGACGGCGTGGATCTATGACATTCCGGGGTATGCCGACGATAGAGTTTGACTCTGGCAGGACGGCCAGAAGCTGACGGGAGGTAATGCCTTGCCGTGTCTGAGTAACAGACATCTTCGAAATCTCTTCAGAAATTTGGAATGTCTGGGATATAACATGTGGCTTCGCTACGTCCCCAGGCGCATTTGCTGGCTGGAAGCTTGAGTAATTGGCGGCCGTATCTAGCGGCCCTCGGTCGTTGGGGATGGCGGACTCGTACAGCTCTGCAACTACTAGCTGATGGCCTCGGGACAGTGAGCTCGAGGAGACGTCAAGCGTGTAAGAGTACGTGAACCAGTTCTCCGATACGGCAGGAGTGATTTTCCGGGTAACGTCAATCCCGCTGTGACTGGCGGTGTACAAGACATCACCAGACGTCGAATCCAGCAAATAAACTGACAGCGTGCTTGCAGTCCTCTGTACAGCGGTGACCAGGACAAGATTGGGATTGAGATACTTGTACAGAACTCGCCGGTCGCCTAAGACCTTGCCGATGGATGCCACCGGGTCATCGGCGGGCCGAGGTGTGATTTCGAGGATGCTCTCGTCTGTTGCAGGCAAAAATCGCCATAGTGGGACGGCGTTCTCTTGGCCCGGTATATGCGCTCGTACCTCGCCTTCAACTAACGAGTAAGATACGAGCGCAGCGCCAGTAGAAGGATGTCGAAAAGCTGAGTTGACGCGTGGGTCATCTACAGGAAGCAGTTTTCCACTAGCTGCGTCAATCAACAGATTTAGTCTTTTCGACTGATCCTGAACGGCTATGGCTCCACCAGATGAGGTCCTCAGCTGCGGCGTCCACTTCTCACCTGCAGTCAAAGGAACGGTATCCATGCTCCAGAGGATCTTTCCTGAGCCACCGGCATTGAGGGCAGCCATACGGCCTTTCTCAGTAGCGACGACAATCAGCTTGCGGAAGCCGAAGCTGTCCTTCTGTAAATCATCCAAAGGCCTTCTCGTGCTGCCGCCAGAGAAATTGGCAAGGATCCTGCTGGGGAGTCTCCGAAGCCACTCGGGCAAATGTTGCAGGTCTCCAGCGTGTCTTTTTAACCTATGAATGTAAGCAGCTAGTATGTTGCCGTGGCTCTCGATCTCCAGTTGATCTGCGAGTGATTCCGTTTCGGGAAGCTCTGCCCAGATGGCGGCTGTAACTCCTGCGAGTGCCTCTGGACGTGACCATGTCACTTCACCATTGCGGATGAGGGCCCAGTCTCCGTTAGAGAATAGCACTGCCGACCGCACAGCTTGCGCGGAACCAGATCGAGCAACTACCTCCGAGACAGCCGAAACGGGATATGTCTGACCATTGAGACCGAGTACTGCCGTCGCCTTCAATGGCCAGCGCCCGAGGATGCCGTGCGACACGGATGATACAACAGTGACCTCGTCGGCCGTGATTCTCGTGAAAAACACGTTCGCATCCACTGTGCTTGTCGCGAAGGCTCCCTTGCCGGCCACTTTGGGAAGTGTGTACTCTTTTGAAATCGACGAACGTTTCAGGTCGATGTGGTAGACGTCGGCCCAGTGGCTTTGAGCTGTCTGAACTTGGACCAGGAAATGTGGCATTGAATTGGTTGCAAGCGGGGCGTGGAGGGAGATCGTGTCGATCCCCACACCATCCTTGTCTTCAACATCTAGTGAAGCCACACTCTTCGTGCCAATAATGTTGACTTTTAGTGCCTTGTTGGATTTATCGGTCCATGCCAAGATTGGAGACGCGGAATTGGCCCCAACGAACAGTATTGAATCGGCAGATGACAGGTCACTCCCAGAGCTTAGGCTGTATTGGTCGGTTTTGTGTCCAGTCGACTGATCCAGAGACACCACTTTGATCGTCAGTCCACCGAGAAGCGTGGTGTGCAAGGAGATGTAGTGAATGCCGGCTCCTGAGGCTAGTACTTGAAAAGGCGCGTCTCCACTGGAGTAATCGTAAGTTGCATGTTACATGCAGAGGGCCGCGAAGCAGCTCGTACCTTTCATCTTGAAAGCTCCACTTAAGCTGGCCCGTCTTCCCGTCTAGTCGACTCACCACCGGGTTGGTACCATTGAAGAGGACTAATACATCTTTCGGGCCAGCAGATAACTCGCTGTCCTCAATCTCTATGATCTCCAAGTCCTGGACAGGCCCTGATAAAGGTTCCGCACTCCAAACTAATCTTCCATCTGCAGCGCTCCATGCAGTAACATGCCCACCCACAGCGGCCACCACTGTATCCTGTCCTTCCCCGCCCTTAGCCAGCTCTTTGTAGCGTTCGGCGAAGCCAACGACTGCCGCCAGACTATCTCTCCATCTTTCGGATTTATCGCGCCCAACACAAGCTTGTCCGAGAGCGTGTAAATGAGGGCGGCTTTCGAGCCTGCATACGGTTGCTGGAAAAAGGTGGTGTGCTCCTGGGGAAGCCCTAGCAGTGCATGGTGGTAGTCGACATGGTAGGCGTCATCGGCGAAGACGGCGAATGCTGAGGGGAGCAGCGACGCGAGGCTTAGCAGAGCATGGAGTCGCATGGTGCACTGCTGGCATCACATCACGTCCCGCGTCGACCTCTGGCGTCTGCCACTTTTGCTAAGGGACCGCCGGGATATCATTTTATCCGGCCCCGTCTGGCAGTCCGCAACCGCTTTTTCCTATCAGATAACCCAGGTGGAGACTTGCATAGCCGTCTGCATCGTCCTGTTTGGTAGGATCTCAGGCATTGTGTCCGACAAGCAATGGTTCCTTCACCCGCTTCAGACATGGTTTTCATCCTGCTCTCGCGTTCTGCCAAGACGGCGTTTGCAGGGCGTCAATACCGGTTTTGCTGGCCGGGAGACGGTGGCTTCGACGGTGGACTCGACGGTGGACTCGTCATGAATGCCGGCCTTATGCCATGCACGCATCGCTGGCACACGAGCCGATCGCCGTTCTCGCGATGTGACAGCTGCAGAACGGGCCCGCCACAACGGGCATTGGCGGTTTGTTACCGTGGGGCTGGAGCGGGAGCGATTCCGGGCAATCCCACGAGGTGCGCCGAACAGCGGCATCTGCAGAGCCTTTTGCGCGATGGAGGGGGAATTGTATTGTTACTGGCCACTGGGCCCGATTATGGGCAGAATGCGCTTTTTGCGTCCAGTCACGGACAGCGAAAGGGCCGCCGTTGCACACACCTCCACTTGATTGCAGAGATTAGCAGATGACAGAAGTCCCCGATGTGTTGACTTCTGCGAACGGCTCTCGCAACAAGTCAGATCCCAGATCCAGCAGGCTAAAAACCACCTAACCACCTCCGCAGGCCCGATGCCTGCCTGCAGCTCCGTAAGCCAAACCTCGCCTTCCCACCGCCAAAGGGTTGATGTCGATTGTCACTCGCGGTGTCGAGTCCAGTGCGAGCGAGCGCACATTGACCAGCCTCCGGAGCTGGGGCGGCTGAGCCCAGGCTCGGGAAAGCCTACGAGCTCTGTGTGAAAGCATCCAGAACTCGGACGCCGCGAAAAGCATCACAGCTGACAAAAGCCTGCGACGCCACACGCCAGCAGCGCAGAGCAACGGAGCTCGTGTGGTTGGTCGGTAGCTCGAGATCGCGCCGCTCAATCTCGAAAAAACCAATCTAAGTGGAATAGCGGACCGACCTTTGCCATTGGTTCTGGTTCCGCGCCTGGGTTCTGTCCGTAAAGCTTGCGCAGCTCGGTCACCCGTGGCGCGCTCCGCAGTCCTTCACCGCGCCGAAAGATGAAGCAGAGGCCGGTTCCTCAAAAGCTTCTTGCTCTCAAACACGCTGAGACATGTCGCAGAGGGAGTATCACATTGTTGTCCTAGGATCAGGTGCGGAGCCGATGTTACCACTTTCGCACTGTTTGCCGATGCTAACGGCCTAATAGGCGGGGTTGGCAAAAGCTGTCTCACTGGTACCTCAAGAGCTTCCCACAGGGCGACAGACAGAAGCTGAAGCGTGACAGCGCAATTTGTTCAGAATGTCTGGATCGAGAGCTATGATCCGACGATCGAGGATTCGTACCGCAAGCTCATGGAGGTGGACGTTAGTACCTCATTTGTCTGCACAGCTCGCGACACGCTGACCTCGGTGCTCCAACAGGGCCGGCAGGTCGTGCTTGAAATACTGGACACTGCAGGCACAGAGCAATTCAGTCAGTCGCCCTCCTCACAGTCTACCATAGCCTACCGCATTTACTAATTTGCGCCAGCTGCCATGAGGTAGCCATCTAGCAGCCGCCTCCCCTCGAGCCTCCCCAGTGCTGATACCGCCCAGAGAGCTCTACATGAAGTCCGGCCAAGGCTTCCTCCTAGTCTTCAGCATAACCTCCATGTCATCCCTCCACGAACTCGCCGAGCTGCGCGACCAAATCATCCGCATCAAAGACGATCCGCGGGTACCACTCGTTTTGGTGGGCAACAAGTCCGACCTGGAAGAGGATCGGGCAGTGTCGCGTGCGCGCGCGTTCGCCGTGTCGCAGGGTTGGGGAAGTCCATATTATGAGACGAGCGCCCGGCGGCGGGCGAATGTTGATGAGGTCTTCAAGGACTTGTGCAGACAGATCATCCGGAGAGACGTGGAGCTGTCGCGGGCGACGGACACGGATCACCGGGAAGGCCGACGGCGGAGGGATACCCAGGACAGAAGTAGGAGGAGAAGGCGAAGCAATCGGTCGAGGGAGCATCGGTGTGTCATATTGTAGGCAGGTGCGTTGAACACACCGCGAGGCCTGGGTTTTCCACGCCTCGCACCATCGCTGGGCAGTGCCTTGATTCTCTTCTTGTCGATATCATCTGGTCGTCTTGGCCCGTGGGATAGATAATAACTAGAGGAGTAGCTTGTTGCTCAAGTGCGAGTCAGTGCCATTTGAAGCCATTGCTCACATCTCCTGCCTTGTTGGCATATATTCCTTCCTTACCTGCGTGGTTCACCTCAGTGTCTTTGCCTTCAGAGCTCCACCTTCAGGATCGTACTTTCACTTTCTCGCTGGAGCCGCTTTTTGCGCAGTCTGCTCTGCGAAGTATACGACATTAGGCGCCTATGACAGAGCAATATCTCCCTGTCATCACGCGGCTCCAAATCCTGCAGACCATCCTTCCAATCTCGACACTCTGTTTCATTCGTAGAATATGTACGGTCTTAAAACGAGAAAATTCCTCACATTTGCATTTAGACACAAATCTTTGCACGCCTTTGTGTCCGAAAGGGCTGCTTGCACAAGATTGAGCTAGTCTGCACTCGGAGCTGTCATCCTCGCCTTGACCTTCGAAAGAATATCAATGCGAACATCTTTCGACGGACAACGACGTCCGACTGCTGTCACTCGAATCTAGAGAACCTAACAACCCTTTCTATGTAGCCTTCGCGTCACGAGTATGCAAAGAGCCTCGTAGCTGGCACTCGCATATGGTTGTAGTATCGATAGAAATTCCAACAGCGCATGGCCGGCAAGTGGTTTCTTCAGGGTATCTCAGACATCAGCCTCGAATCTAATCACCTACACCACCCTGCCTGCTAGATCTTCGCATCAAACACCAACGCAACCCCATCATCGCCAGCCGTGACGATCCACCTCCCACCGGCCTGCACAAACCCCTGTACCAGTCCGCCCTCTCCACCGCCTCTATGCCCCCTCCACTCTCCCACCAGCCCCTTCGCCGCCGCAGCAGTCCCGCCCCTGGCATCCCACCTCCTGACCACTCCATCGCTCCCACAGCTCGTTAACAACCATTCACCACCAGGTACATCCCGCACAAACTCCACCTTCACCACCGCCTTCTCCACCTCCTCGTCCTCCTCCGCATGCGCATCCGGGATGTGCCGTCGGACGGCAAACCGATGCGCGGTGTCGAACAGCACGATAGAGCCGTCTACGCTGCCGGCCGCTAGCAGCGTCGACGGGGGCGCAGAAAAGGAGAGCGTAACCACGTCGTCCGTCTGCGCCTTCAGACTCGCGAGGATCTGGCCCGCCTGTCCCGCGCTTCCAGCAGCCTGCTTCCCGCCCCCGCTTTGGCCCGCGCACCTGCGCCTTTGGAGCCCGTGGAAGATGCCTCAGTGCCTATGCGCGGCAGTCCGACGATCCTGACGTGTCCCTCCGCACCACCCACAGCAGCGAATGCGCCGTTCGGGGACACGGCGACGCTGTACAAGCCCCTCGACTTTGAACCGCTCGTCCTGCGCCGTCAGCCCGACGACGGCCTGGCTTCCCGCAGCGGCTCCCACCCCGGCGGCCGCAGCCTCCCCGAACACGTCCCAGGCGTAGAAACTCGCGTCCTCGGATACGGTAGCCAGCAGCCTCCCATCCGGCGACCACGCGCCCGCCGTGCACGCGTCGGTGTGGATGTAGAACGTCTGGACGATGGTGAGGGGGAGGTTTTGTCGGCCGCGTTGATCGTGTAAACCCAGACGCTGCCGTCCTTAGCGCCTAGTGCGATGGTGTTGGGGTAGTTTGGGTGTGGGCAGGGCGCTAGCCAGTTGATCTCTTCCACTTCAGCGGCCTCTGCGAGGGGGCGGTATTTCCGTCCTGAAGGATCGGACTGCCAAACGCAGAGTTTGCCGTCTAGCCCGCCGGTGCAGAGGTACTGGCCCTTGGGCAGCGTGTATGTGATTGAGCCTATAGAGCCGCTGTGGCCTTCGAGCTTGTAGAGCGGGGGAGGGAGGCGCGCTCCACGGGCTGGGGGTTGGATTGGTAGCTTGCGGGCAGGACGGGCGCCTCGGGGGTGTGCAGTCGAAGACGTAGCCGATGCCGATCTCTTCTTCGTCGTCACCCTCGCCTCCGCCTGTAGCTATTATCTCGGGGTGGACGGGATGCTGGGCTATGCAGAAAATGGACTCTTTGTGCGCGTCGAAGTGGGCGATGCTGTCGTTGTGAAGTTGGATCTCTTGCATGTTCTCCTCGTCATCGTCGGAGTCCATGGGCGCGTCCTCATCAGAGGCAATCTCCTCGTCGGCTTCTGTGGGGTCGAGCATTGCGTCTTCATGATCTGAATCGGCGTCGTCCATGTCGGCGTTCTGGTGGGGCGCGTGGGCGGACATTGTGGTAATTTCTGGTGGAGCAGACGGGTGGGGAGGGAGATTTGGAGACGTGTGGGAAGTCGCGCGAGGTAGGGACCGGATCTAGAGGAGCTTTATACTGGCGACCGCTTCTCTGGAGCGGCGTTGAATGCTCCGCAGCGACTTGGTGCTGGCTTAGAAATTATTTCGAGGCGTGGCTCGAGCGGGCCGCACGTCATCCCGTCACCAACATCCCCCGCCAAAATTTGATGCGCAAGCAGCGGAAACACTCGGTCGCAAAAAGCGATTGGATGTCTCCGATGGGCACAGAGGCTTTGCACCACAACAAAATACCGCATTGCAGACTGTCTCACTGTCCAAATTGATGGTTCCCTAAGGACGCTTCGATCCGTAAACTGTACAGTCCGCCAAACTAAAACTGCATTTATACAACGGACATGAACCGACATCTATGCACACCAGGAGCCCCACAGAACAATGCTGAAGAGCCCCCTACAGCTTCGCGCCCTTGGCCCTCCTCGCCTCCCTCTCCTTATCCCTCAGCAGCCGCCTCAGAATCTTGCCACTAGGGCTCTTCGGAATGACATCGATAAACTCAACGCCGCCCTTGAGCCACTTATGCCGCGCTTTGTGCTCTTCGACATGCTTGCAGATCTCGCGAGCAACCATGCGGTCGCTTTCTTCAAGACCGACCGAGGCCGACTTGACGACGAACGCCTTCGGTACCTCGCCGGCTCGCTCGTCAGGTACCGGGATCACGGCGCAGTCGGCGACCGATGGGTGGGTTAGGAGATGCGCTTCTAGCTCCGCTGGAGCGACTTGAAGACCCTATGATAAAAGTCAGCATTCTTGTCCACCGCGGAACAGCTACTGTGACGCACCTTGACTTTAATCAGCTCCTTGATGCGGTCAACAATGAACACATGCTCATAACCCGAAGGGGCTACCCTGATGACAGCCTCGTCACCAGTCCGCATCCAGCCGTCCTGGAACGTCTCCTTGTCGGCTTCCGGCTTGTTCAAATACCCCATCACCACAGAGGGAGAATTGACCACCAGCTCGCCAGGCTGATCATACCCGGTGATCTCGACGCCCTCAATGGACATGAGCTTCACTGTGATTCCAGGAAGGATAGACCCAGATGAGCCGAACCAGATGTCCTGTCCGCTTGTGGAGCAGACGACCGTGCTGGTCTCCGTGAGGCCGTAGCCCTGGCGAATCGACCAGTTGGGATAGAGTTTCTGCAGGTCATCCGCCGTTTCCTGTCCGAGAGGCGCCGCACCGGTAAAGATGCCTTGCACGCTGCTGAGGTCGAACTGGTCCATGACGTTCTTGTTCTTGGTCATCAGGATGATGATTGGCGGCACCAGGTAGAGAGTGTTGACCTTGTAGTTCTGGATTGCCTGGAGGAAGGACTTGAATTCGAACTTTGGCAGCACGATGACGCCATCGCCGCGGTAGACGCTCGCGTGGCAAATTACAACAAGGCCATAGATGTGGCTCATGGGAAGGAGGCCGAGCGCGTTTTCAATGTAGTCTGATTGGTTTCGGGGCTCGATTTTGGTGTCTCGATACGGTTTGTCGTAGGTGCTGATTTGGATGGTGTTGGCGATGACGTTGTAGTGAGAGATTTTTACACCTTTCTGAACGGATGAGTTCGTGTTAGCCGATGCGCTGGCGGAAAGTTTTATGCAACTTGGAGCTCATGGGGAAGTCTCGTCTCGCGCTGCTCAGAGAGCCTTAGGTACTTACTGGTAGCCCTGACGTTCCACTGGAATAGCACAGGAATGCGCACTGCTTCTTTCCCTGACCTTGCTCCCAATTCAATGACTCCAGTCGTGGCTGCTTAGACCCTTCGTCGATCAATTGCTGTACAGTTTTGTACTTCTTCGGCGCTTCCTGCCCACCCGTCGCTACCTTTGGCATCTCGAGGATATAGATCCGGTTCTCCGGTAGCCCGACCGCCTTCGCAGCCTGCAACGATGCTTCGAGGAGGGGAGGCATGTGAAGAGACATTTTGCGCCAGAGTCTCTAAGCTGGTATTGCAGTTCCTCGGCGGAATATGCGGCATTCGCTGGCGTCTGGAGGCCACCGAGCCGGTGAGTGGCCCAGGCCAATGTCAGAGTATCAATCTTCGCGCCCAGTCAGCGTCCGATGGTTCTGGCGATTACTAGCGAAGACCACTCGTACCGTATTGACGCTGAAAACGCCGATAACCTTGTCCCACTCAGTCCCCTGATTCGGCTGCCATCCCAAATCTTTCGCCAAGCCGCGGGCGAGGTGATCTATGCGCTCCTTGACCTCTAACGCTGAATATGCCTTGCCCGTCAAGCCGCAGGTGAAGGGAGGTCGGGAGTAGCCGAGCGGATGTCGGTTGTAGTTCTCATCCCACATGAACTGGTCGATGGAGATGGAGTCTGGTATCTCCGGCAGCTTCGGCACCCATGATGGCGAGGTGAAAGGCATCGTGGATCAAGCGGCAATCTGTTTAGTCGTTGGAGTTGGGCGACGGCGTTTAGATGCTGGAGAGCTGCAGGGGAGTGAGAGCGGAAGCTGCAGAGATGAGAGAGGGATGCAGCGCGGGGATTGGGAAAACGATCTGGATGCTTGAACTCGGTCCTGGGACTCGGATTCCTGCTGTTTGAAGGCAAGCTCTAAGGAAGCCGTTGATCGATTGGCCGCGTTCGTGCACCCCGGATCTCGAGGGGCCAGAGCTGTGGAGTCCCCGCAACCTCGGCTGTGGAGGCGGCTTCGGAGCATTGTTGGACGCATTCTTGAAGAACAACCGCGCTAAGTTGCTACGCTGTTTTGGCAACATGTCTTCTTGATAGTGAAAGCATCGGTGAAGTATTAGCCTCCTTTGGTAGTAAATGGTTATCCGCCGGCTACGAGTATCAACATCAAGAATCTGGGGGAGCAGGTGAAGTCCGGGATATCTCCGTAGCTTACACTGCGGCTTCCCACGTCGCAACTGTTACGCCCCTACCCAGATAAACTGTAGCGAGCACCACGCCCTGCAGCACATAGGCAGCTCAAGATCACAATTGCAGAGCGTGGGATCAACATCTTCTCTCGCGCGTGACATGTTTGTATTTGGGGACTGGTCGGCCACTGCCGTTAAGGTCCTAAGGCTGCCGGTTCACTTCGCTTCACCTCACCTCTTCTGACCTTTCGCCCCAAGCGACGCAGTTAATGCTTTGGATGGCTGTTCATTGGAGTTTCTGCAACTGATAGAGCGTCAACGCTCGCACCTGTTTCTTCGACTCCTCACGCACAGAGCACCTCCAGATTGACAGGACCTCATCCATTATCCGACGAACATTCTTACCATTGATCAACATGAGCCATCACAACCGGCTTGCATCCTAGGTCAACCTTTTGGGTTGCTCTGTCGCCGCCGGACAAGGCAGCCAGCTTGTGCGAAGGTTTTCACCTGATCATATTGAACAAGCTCCACATACAGGCCGGGCCGTAGGTTCATGAATTCACATCTCATTCTGTTATCCGGAATCGTTCGGACTCAGAACGGAGCTTACCTGGAGCTCACCTGCTATCGTTGGAATCACGCGCCTCGGCTAGCTCAATAAGGAGATCTGTCGTGTTGTTCACTTTCTCTATTCACATCCATTTATCGAGCATCGTTACACCTTTTCAAGCACCCTCACATATTCCTTTACCGAAGGCCGGAACAACCGCGTATCAATCCAGAACATCACTTCCGCCCTCAACACCACTGAGAGCTCCCTCTTCCTATCTCTGAACCTCGGACATCTCGGAGTCACTGTTTCATTTCTCTCCTGCAACATCTAAACCATCTGCGTCGGCTGCCCTACAGTATCTCCTGCCTCAGAGCAGGTAACAATCTAGGAGCGCAACAATGCTGTCAAAGGAGCTTTTGAGTCTCGTTCCCATGGCCGACAGGGCTGAGTGGCAGCAGGCGTTGGCTACGGCAGACAACATTGAGGATGGGCTGGCCGACATGAAGGCGCTGTCACGACCAAGAAGAGCCTTTGCGATTACCGGATCTTTATCCATCAAGACTCTCATGGACTCACAGACAGCTGTCCGGCCGCCGCCAGTAGCCGGCTCTAAGCGGAAGCGTTCTTCGACCGCTCTTTCCGCTATACCGAAGCTCACGCACAGTGAGACGACTGCAACGACACCCAGCCCACTGGGCTCTCCATTAAGCTCGGTACCGTCTGATCTTAGTGATGTGGACGAAGACTCGCTATCTTCCGAGCGAGGAGCTGGTCCTACCACACCAGCGCCCAGAACAAAGCGGATCGAACCGGTATCAGAAGCACTTGGAGGAGCAAAAGATGCCGTTGTACCGGCAGAACCATCAGCCTCCAATACCAAGAGCACTGGCAGAAACAAGAAGGCGCTTGCAGGCAGAGATAAGCGCGTTGGTGCTGCCACTGCGGTTCGCAAAACCACGAAAGCCTCGAAGCCCTCATCTCTTCTTCCAAAAGAACAGCTACAGAGCCGGAAGGCAACGCGGCAGGATGGCGCTAAGAGCGAAAAGGTAGTTGAGGTCAAGGCTTCCTCATCCACATCAGCGAGCCGCCAGGGTAGCAAGCCTGGCGTTGTTGTCTCAAAGTATTTCACGCAACAAGCTGGTGTCAAGCTCTCGAAAAATCGAAAACCTGTGCGCCTCACCCAGGGACCTGCTGTGTCTGTGGCCACCGACGCTGCGGTCACGACTCCCAATGAGCCTGTTGCGCCTTGGCTTGCCGAACTGCCGCAAAAGCTTTCGATTGTGCCATCTGGACAGCCGCTGCCAGACCCAGTAGGTCAGCCACTCGTTTGGGCAGACCAGCGCCAGGCGTTATGCGAGACCGTTCCATATTACCGATCATTTCAAGGCGGCTGCTACCATTCGAATCGCTCAGTCTATGCTTTCATGTTCGATGGAGAGAGCCACGCACGCGAATACATGGACTCAGATGTAGTCCTCCTGCGTGCCGGAGGCGGCATGGGAAAAGACAAAGATAGCGGCGAAAGAACTCAAAGTGAGGATCAGACGGAAAGCGCTCAGGTGGTGGCGTTGCGCAACAACATCGGCCAGTTCAACCCTGTGGTTCTGATTGTGGGTGAGAACAACCCGAAAGCTCCGTCCAAGGTCCCTCATTCGTATTGTGTCCTGGATTGGTTCAAGCCAACACATATCTGGTATGAAAAATCCAAGGGCCGAAAGCTCATTCGCTACCGCTTCGAGAAGCTCCGACCTGATGAGCAGAGCTGGTGGGCACCGCAGGGCAGAGAGGAGCCGATTAAGTTTGGTAGTCTGCCACCTCCTCACATCGAGGCTTGTCCAGCTTGCAAGATAGACAGCCCACAAGTGTACATTCAAGGCTGGATGTGCTTGGAGCCGACATGCGCTCGGTTCTGGAAGCTGAAGAGTGGAGCAGAACCTAATGAGCCATCGCTAGCCTATGACCCCAGGTTTGTCAAGCAGAAAACCATATGGCCGCACTCAAGCGCACCGTACAGCCTCAAGCCAGACCTCATGCAGCTGGATGCAGCACCTCTGTTTGGACAGAACGTTTCTTGGGAAGCGTGGAAGGGCTTAGCTTGTCCACAGTGCGGCCGTTGCAGTTCAAGAGAAGCTTGGATAGGATGGCAGTGCGGAAATCCGGCCTGCAACTTCACACACGAGCTACCCCACGCCCTTATCCCTGCGAGAGCCCTGCACGATATCTATCACCCGTTGTCTTCGAGCTACGCTTTCTCTCGGGACCTACATGAGCCTGGCATAACCTTCCAGCTGGAGTTCGCTAATAACTATCGGCGCAACCGCTATGTAATCCCTGGCGTCGAAGGTTTCGTAGAGCACTGGATCGCGAACAAGACGGTGAATGAGGAGACCGGAGGTCCAGACGACATGTGGGAAGAGCTGCAAACCCAAGACGTCGGCCTGCGAAGGCGGAGGCTCGAAGGCGAGCAGAGTAAGTCCCTAAGAACGAACTCCTCCCGGTACTCAACTAAAGCTTGATTTAGTTAAGGGCGGTATGCTGACCATGCACTTCACCGTGAACTACGTAAGGCTTTGAAAACACTAGTATCTGCCTGAATGCTCGTACTGACCCTTCTGCAGGGCATGCCGTACAAGTTCGTCGCCGCTACTTCCAGTCTCGGCTTCGACGAAGCCTGCAACGCCATCAAGGGCACACGCTCACGTCTGAATTGGGCCGCTCGATGCGTTGCCGGAGGCGCACATTCCGAGTTCAACGAGCTTCTTGCTCTCGGCTACTTCGAAAAGCAGAAAATCAACGTGAGAGACCAACTCGGGACTTGCTGCGTCAGGCGACTAATACTATCCCAGTACCACGACGACGGCGAAAAAGGGCTCGGCCCAACCATCGCGACTCTCAGCCTCGGATACCCAGCAACCATGCGTCTCCGCATGAAAGGCAAGCACTTCCGCGGCGCGTCCAAGATGGGCGTCTGGGTCGAGGACGAGCCCATGCCTGGCTGCGAGCACTACGAGGAGCGGAGAGCTGCGTGGCAAGAACTTCAGTCTATGGACAAAAAGGCCGCAGCAGCGCGGAAGAAGGCTCTACCCACAGAGCTGAAGCTACGGAAGACTGGTGATGCACCTGTCGTTATTCAGATGCATCTGGGTCACGGCGATATTGTCATCATGCACGGGGCGAAGATACAGAAGTACTACGAGGTACGTACGCTTTTGCAAGAGCAAGGAACCGGCGATTGGCTGATTTGAGTATAGCATGCCGTCGAGCCCCATGGCAATCTACGATTCGCACTGACGTGCAGGTACATCGACCCGGATTCTTTGGCAGAGGCGGATAAGCCGCAGTATGAGGTGCGGCCGGATGACGGATTCTATGATGGCAGCTCTCTGCCGCTGCCGCCACAGTAGGTGGCTGGTCTACTTGCGGTTTTTGGAGTTGGAAGTGAACCGTGGATTTGCGAGGGAGCTTTATGCGATGCCATGCTCATCTGATTTTATTTACTCTGCTTGCGGCAGCTGCGATTTAGCGTAGCAACTCTATCTGTTTTCGATTTGGCGTTCTACCTGTCTTGTTTGCCGATAGGCGGCGGCGGCGGAAGTATATATTGCGCGGCTCCTTCGTCCACAGGCAATATCGCGGTTCGGATATCCGCCTCTTCTACATCGATTCCGCTTGGCGCTCTGAAGGAGATCTTCGTTGATCTGGCGTAGCGGCCAACACAAGACCCGCTACTCCTGCACCACCCTCCCCTTTTAACCTCAAGGTCCAACCTCGTCCCTGCTCTCCGCAATCCCAACCCCTCCAAAATCTCCACCCCCACAACGACAATCCCAGTCCAATTCCACCAAACTCCCGCAATCACTGCGCATACTCCCGATTAAAAGCCCTCCCAATAACAATCCTCCTAACCTCGCTCGTCCCCGCCCCAATCTCATACAGCTTAGCATCTCTTAGCAGCCGGCCGGCGCTGACCTCGTTCACGTAGCCCATGCCGCCCATCAGCTGGATGGCGTCGAGGCCGCACTCGGTGGCGCGCTCAGCGGCGTAGAGGATCGCGCCTGCGCAGTCCTGCGTACGGATCGTGGCGGTGTTATCGACCGCGGCTGCGGTGGCGTAGGTGAGGGCGCGCTGGAAGGGTTATTAGGTGGGTTGGTGGAAGGAAAGGGGTTGGGAGGGGGTTTCAGGGTAAGGGTGGGACAGTAGAGGGAGAGAGAACTTACGGAGGCGGCGAGTTTGGTGTACATGTCTGCCAGCTTGGCTTGGACGAGCTGGTTGTGTGCTAGCGGGATGCCGAACTGGGTACGGGTATGGGTGTAAGGGAGAACTAGGTCAAGAGCTGCCTGCATGATCCTGCGCGTTGCTGTTAGCAGATTCCGAGATAGTCAACGGAAAACAGTAGGGAGGCGCACCCAAGCGGTCCGGCGCTCAACACTAAGCGTTCTAGATCCAAGCCTTCCATGAGCACTTTGACTCCCCTGTTGACTTCGCCAACAATATCCTCTTTCGGCACAAAGACGTCCTCGAAGACGAGTTCGCCGGTATTTGAACCTCGCATGCCCAGCTTATCAAGCTTCTTCGTTACCGAGAAGCCCTTTGCGCTTGTGTCCACAATGAACGCCGTGATGCCCTTGCTGCCAGCCTCCGGTGCCGTCTTCGCGTATACGATGACATGGTGCGCATCGGGGCCGTTGGTAATCCACATCTTCGTGCCGTTGAGGATGTATCCGCCATCCGCCTCTTTGGCCGTCGTCTTCATGCTAACAACGTCGGAGCCAGCAGAGTGTTCCGACATTGCCAGTGCACCGACCTTCTCGCCGGATATCAGGCCTGGGAGGTACTTTTGCTTCTGGGCCTCGGAGCCGTTGAGCATGAGCTGGTTTATGCAGAGCTGGCTGTGGGCGGCGTAGGAGAGGCCGATGCTGCCTGAAGACCCGTTAGTATTCGTCCTCCAATATGTCACAGAGTTCCACGATCAAGGACTGCCTCACCCGATGCTCTGCTTATCTCCTCCATCACCACACAATGCGCCTGGTAACCCATTGCCAGGCCGCCGTAGTCTTCGTCTGCTGTTATGCCTAGGAAACCAGCCTCGCCCATCTTCTTCCACATGTCCATGGGAAACTCATTGCTGTGATCTGTCTTCTGTGCTACTTCTTCTGGTATCTCTCTTCTTGTAAACTCTTGTACCCGTTCCCGCAACTCGTCCAGGTCTTCCTTTGCCGGCGGCACAAAGCCCTTGGGATGCTTTGACGAGGCTGCTCTCCGCTGGCATATTGGCGCTAGTATTCTTTGCTGTCTGCCGGCCTGCCGAGCACAGCGTAATAACAGTCTGGGGGCAACTACTGCAGCCATTGTGTGTAGAAAATATGTTTTTCTTCTACATTCGGATGGGAGGCACGACTTCTTGTCTTCTTGAGCTTCCCCATGGGGTCACTCCGCAAGACATCTGACCCGACGGTAGCCGGCGGACCCCTTGCAAACAAGCCTCGGCTCTGCCGCTGTCAACACCAGAGCAATATCACCTCTCGTATATATTGTAACCGTATACACCGCCTGTCCGCCAGCGTCAGTCCTGCCGTCCCTCTCGCCGTCAATGGCCTTAGCAGCGCCCTCTCGTGAGCTGCTCGCTCTGTTCCGCCGCTCCCTGCGTGCGACAGCCCTCCCGCGCCAGCCGTATCGAAGTCGACAATGCCGCAGAGCAATAGCAACGCACGCCCACTCGCACCATGCGTCCCAGGTCTCCACTCTTCCGACCGCCGTCGACACCTCGAGCGCGGACTACAAGGAGAACAAGCGCTCCATGGACGATGTCGTCTCCCGCATCTCCGCCTTACATGCCCGCATATCCCAGGGCGGGCCCCCAAATCCCGCGAGAAGCACGTCTCGCGCGGTAAAATGCTCGTGCGTGACCGCATCACCGCCTTGATCGATCCAGGCACCTCCTTCCTCGAGCTCTCGAGCCTCGCGGGCTTCGAAGTCTACCCGGGAGAGGACGTCCCCGCCGGCGGCATTGTCACGGGCATCGGCACCGTCTCAGGCGTAACCTGCATGATCGTCGCCAACGACAGCACCGTCAAGGGTGGGACGTACTACCCCGTCACTGTGAAGAAGCATCTCAGGGCGCAGGAGATAGCCCAGCAGAACCGACTGCCGTGCATCTACCTTGTGGACAGCGGGGGCGCAAACCTGCCGCACCAGGCCGATGTCTTCCCAGATCGCGACCACTTCGGTCGCATATTCTACAACCAGGCGAGGATGTCGGGCATGGGAATCCCGCAGCTGAGCGTAGTCATGGGGCCGTGTACAGCAGGCGGGGCATACGTGCCCAGCATGTCCGACGAAAGCATCATCGTTGAGAACCAGGGCCACATCTTCCTGGCCGGGCCTCCCTTGTCAAAGCCGCCACTGGCGAAGTCGTGTCGGCTGAAGAGCTAGGCGGTGGCCGCCTCCACAGCGAAGTTAGCGGCGTCACGGACTACCTCGCCGTCGACGACGCCCACGCCCTCGTCCTAGCCCGTCGAAGCATCTCAAATCTAAATTGGCCACAATCTCAAAGCGACACCGTCGCAAAGAAGTGGGAGGAGCCACTATACGACCTGGAAGAACTCCATGGCATCGTCGGCACGAACCTGCGCCGGCAAATCCCCATCCATGAAGTCATATCCCGCATCGTCGACGGCTCCGCCTTCGCCGAGTTCAAGGCCTCGTATGGCTCTACCCTCGTCACCGGCTTCGCGCACATCTATGGCCACCCCGTCGGCGTCATCGCGAATAACGGCATCCTCTTCTCCGAGTCGTCGCTCAAGGGCGCGCACTTTATACAGCTGTGCGCCAAGCGCAACATCCCGCTCGTCTTCCTGCAGAACATCAGCGGCTTCATGGTCGGCAAGGATGCGGAGGCGGGAGGGATTGCGAAGAACGGCGCCAAGTTGGTCACGGCTGTTGCGTGTGCGGAGGTGCCGAAGTTTACCGTGGTAGTGGGCTCGAGTGCGGGAGCGGGGAATTATGGGATGTGGTAAGTCGCTGTTCCTCCTTCCTCACATTCTCGCTCCTTGATGAGCTCTGTTGTCTTGCTCACAGCAACGCACAATGATGCTAAACGGCGGCCATGACTGATTGATAACGACAGTGGCCGGGCCTATTCACCCAACTTCCTCTTCCTCTGGCCGACGGCAAAAACTTCCGTTATGGGCCCGGAGCAGCTCTCCTCGGTCATGGAAGCGGTGGGCAAGACCGTCGATCCAGAGCTCAAGGCGAGGATAGAGCGGGAGAGCGAGGCGACCTTTTCGAGCGCGAGGTTGTGGGATGATGGCGTCATTCCGCCCAGTCACACGAGGAGGGTGCTGGGCATGGGGCTGATGGCGGCTTGCGGAGGTAGTGTGGCGAGGAAGGAGACGAGCTGGGGTGTGTTCAGGATGTAGGACGTCAGGGGTTGAGGGACGGGGTTTGAACCGATGGTAGTCGAGCTTGCTGTGATATGTTTCGCAGACGGAAAAAGAGTCCTCGAGAGGGTTTCGGCGCTTGGACGAGTATATTTAGCTAGTTTGAAGAGGGTGCAGGACACTCCGGCGAGGAAGAAAGCGTGGATTTCCAGTTCGCAGATGGCGTAAGCGCCTTGATGGTGGAGTTGACGAGGGTAGATGGAGAATGTGGGAAGTACAGGCAGAAGAGAAAGGTCTGCCAGCAATGAAAAAGCTCATGAGAGCGGCCTTCTGCGTACCTAGGTACCTACCTGAGTGTACTTCGGTACTGTCATAACCATGCAGGGTAGTGGTTCCTTGTGAGGTGTAGATGTAATGGTCGTTGCTGGCGCACGTGATGACCTTGGCGCGACAGCCCGCGAGAGCATCAACGCCGAGTGAACATCGTCACTTTCCTTTGGCCGCCGTCCACGATACCGCCGCGCCTCAGACCTCTTGATACCCTCTGTTGGGCCCTCAATCCTCCGTCACACTCGAAGAAGCCGTACATCGCAGGAAGATGGAGTCCGACCTCACTCCCAAGTTCGCGCCGTTCTTCGGCATGGTAATGTCCAGTGCCCTCCCTATCCATCATATCTGCTAAACAGCTTCGTAGGGCGGCATAGCATTCGCAGTAAGCTCTCGCATCCTCCATACATCCTTCTGACAGCCTGTTTACACCCGGCGCCACAGATGATCTTCGGCTGTACGTCCATCCTCCTCCAATACAGCCCTTCCCTCGCCTCAGTGTCCCACTCGCCGCACCTTCCCACCTTCCGCTCCTCCACCTGCATCCTCCGCTAACAGCCCCGCGACACAGGCATAGGCGCCGCCTACGGCACTGCCAAGTCCGGCATCGGCATCTCCGGCGTCGGCACCTTCCGCCCAGACCTGATCATGAAGTCCCTTATCCCAGTCGTCATGTCCGGAATCATAGCGGTTTACGCCCTTGTCATTGCGGTGTTGATTGCTGGGGATATGAATCCGCCGCCGCAGCAGCATTATAGCCTGTTTAATGGCTTCATGCACTTGGCTTGTGGGTTGAGCGTTGGGTTGACAGGACTGGCGGCGGGTTATGCTATCGGAGTTGTGGGGGATTCGGTACGTGTCTATTGGGATGCAATGGATGGGAAAAGACAATGCTGACCGCTAGGGGGATAGGGGTGAGGAGTTACATGCAACAGTCAAGGATCTTTGTGGGCATGGTTTTGATCTTGATTTTTGGGAGGTATTGGGACTTTACGGGTACGTGTGCTCGGCCGCAATATCGTTTGTGTGAATCCGTGGTGCTGATGAGGTGACAGGCTTATCGTGGGACTTATTTTGAACACGCATAGTAGGGGTTGAGGAGGAGAGTGGCTTGTTGTGTCAATATTAGGGAACTGGTGAAGAACAGAGCTCCGAGTTTGTACCGTCTTATTGCGCATTACGAGCAACGTACGGAGATTGAAGCTGTCGCTCTGCTGTAGATCTGTCAGCTGACAGGCAGTTCCGAAGGCAACCACAACACTTGGTGATGGTTGGGTCAAAAGCTGGGTCAAAAGCTGTCTGAAGTCACCTCGTGCCCTGTCCGGTTAGACCATGGCTCCTGTACCGCTGTAGTCGAAACTAAATAGAGAGTGGGCTGGCTCGTGTGGATACTGGCCATGTCACGGACGCCGTTATGCGGATGTCGTCGTTCAAGCTAGACAATCTCGTACATGGCTTAACTGCCAACAATACGCATTATATCAATAATCGCCTCATGGAATGCCGCAGATATCCCTGCCAATATATTACCCCTGTGCCAGATCACAGGTATCTAAAGGTGTATAGCCGGGAGGACACTGCACGCTTAAATCATACACTCGAGTCGTACAAACCGCATCGTTGCCCATATTCAGGATTCCATCCACTCCAAAACACCCGCTACGCGAGAACAAGTAACCCGATACGTCTCGCCATGGTACCCATAATCCACAACGCAGAACACACAGCCATTCGCATGCTTTGGACCGATGCGAATCTTCCTGGCCACGTCTAAAAATTCTCGAACTCCTTTTCCCACTTGTCCCTCAACTCCTTGGTATAAGGGCTCCTCTCCTCCGGCTCATCCTCATACTCATCAAAATTCCTCGTATCTGCCGGCCCTCTCAGATGCGGCACAATAGGGCCCTTAACGCGCCGGTAGTAAATGTCATCCCAATTGATGTTCTTGAACCACTCATGAGACTTGACACGGGCAGCGCCGCCAGAGATGTTGCCGAGGCGCTTGGAGATGTCCACGGTGCATAACCCGGAGATGATGGAGCGGGCGGCGGGTGTCATGGCGGGAGGGAAGCGGAGGTGGCCGTCCACGATTCTGTGTATCCGCAAACTGATTAGCAAGAGCAACAGTTTGGGAAAGGGTAAAGACCGCCGGCTGCAGAAGGGATGATTCACGAAAGAGGTAAGGCATGGGATACGCACTGCTCATAGATTTTCATCGGGTTCTGGTCCCAAAAGGGAGGTTGGCCGACTAGGAATTCATAGATGAGGATGCCAAATGCCCACCAATCGACGGCACAGCCGTGACCTGGATAGTGGAGACGGTCAATGAGTGCTCTGCGAGCCAACCAGGCAAGAGGTGGGCATTGGCTTACCGGTATTCCGGATCACTTCAGGCGCGAGGTATTCCGGTGTTCCACAAAGTGTGTATGTCTCTCCTGCACGGCATTGTAAGCTCTCAGGTCCCGCCCTGCCATTGCCCCAACCTAAGGATTCGCCGTTGCTGTCCTCCTAGGCTTTCCAGACTTCACGGGCCATTCGCGGAAGGGATAACCCACTATCATCAACCTTCTTTGCGAAACCAAAATCCACCAACTTCAGATGGCCTTCGGCATCTATCAGAATGTTCTCTGGTTTTAGGTCTCTATAAGCTATCCCTTCCGACTCGTGCAGAAACTCAATGATAAGGCATATCTCCGCGGCATAAAACTGGGAGGTCGGTTCGTTGAAGCGGCGAGCGCGGCGAAGGTACGAAAACACTTCACCGCCAGGGCAGTAGTCAAGCTGCAAGCCCGGCAAGTTAGCTTCAATTGTCGAGCGGCGCTATTCGCAAGACCGAAGACAACGGAGACGGCGTCAGGCGGTGCCCACAGAAGACATACAAGCATGTACAGCGTATCATGATCTTGGAAGCTGGCAATCATGGTGGTTATGAAAGGTGGCCGGCCACCATGGCGAGTATATTTCGTTCGTTGCGAACATGCTCGACCTGCTTGAGACGGATTACTGCAGCGTTTCGATGTCAGACAAGGCCCGATGCGCTGGTGCCGCAGCAGACACCCACCGTCAACCTTCCGCAATATCTTCAGCGCGAACACTTTGTCTTCGTCGCCTTCCTTGGGATTCGCCAGCCGTGCCAGCCAGACGCGCGCAAATGTTCCTGGTGACAGAGTCTCAGTGATCCTTCTGGAACGTGTGGTGTTTGGCCGCAACGGCCGTACCAGTCCCCAGAGTCTTCAGTAACTCGAAGTCCTGACATCTCAGGTGTTTGTTCGAGTGTCCAACAGGCTTCTTGCTCGGGTCAATGGTTATCTGCGATGGGCTCAATGGCCTCTTTTGGTCCTCCCAGTGCGCAATCGCATGCTTCTCGCTCTCGCGGTGCTTCACAGTAGACGGGTTCTCGTTCTTCGTCTCCGAGTAATTCTGCTGCGGTGGGGACGCGTCGTTGTTCTGATCTTCGTGGTGCCCGTTGCGAAGGCTTTTTGGGAGGATGCGATGCATCGCAGCTGCTGTCGTGGAGTGCCCGGCGGGGGAGGGCTATACCGGTGAATCGTTGGACGTGACCATTCGCGAGGTCAACGGAAACATAGTTAGCCCATACATGCGGAACTAACTTCAGAGACCAACGGAATGTTGTGTCGAAGTATTGCGACTTACTGGTAAACCAGTCCCTAGGAAGCAAAATAATGGGCAAGCACGGTGACGCGCTGGCTGAATGGGCGACCAGGGGTCAGCCCCTCGGCTCATCCGAGCAGGGTCCTCGGTATTGGGTTCGATATACGCTTATCTACACAACCCGGCTAACCCGTGACTGGCCGATAGTGTAGAGTCTAAGGTATTATACGGGGTCAAGCGCCGCCGAAGCAGAAGTATCTCGATGTGCACCTAATCACGGAGTTGCAAATTCTATCAGATTGGAGCTCGCTTAAAAGCTCGCCGACTGCTTATTAAGCCATGCTAAGATCGAAACACCAGCTTCTCACCAATAAACACTTCTATACTAGTATTAGCTATTAATTAGTACCATGCATCTACTATACTAGATTACAATTGCAAAGACTAGACTAAAAACATAAAGAAGCTATCTATTGCAATTAAAGCTGCGGTGATTGCTAAGCGCGATTCTAGAGTATAATATAAGAATATTATAGCTAAACTAAACATCAAAATCAACACTATATATAAGATTATATCTATATTTAAAAAGCTCGCTAATAGCCCTAAGAATATAGTAGATCTTCTGAGAGATAGAGACTATTAAGAAATAAAAAAGAGTAATCATTCTTAATTAATTGCGCTAGGCTTAAAGATACTCTTATATATTTACTAGTTTAACAAATACTTACTTTTATTTAATAGAAATCACTCTTTATCCAGTAGTATACTTTTAACTATAGATACTAAGACTAAAACTAGCTTCTATAGGATCTTAGCCTGCATCAAACAATCTTCTATTATATTCTTAACGATCTAGATCATATAAATATAATACTGCTATTTTCTTCCATCAGCAAATCTTTCAGCCGCTCGGCTGAAGCTATTTTTTCACGAGCGCTCCAAGCGTTTGCGAGCATCTTGAGTGCTTATAAATAGAATTTCTTTCTTAAATGCTCGGAGCGTCTCGAGCGCTTAGAGATGCTTATTAAAAAAATTTAAATTACTTAGTGAGCAGCTTAGTAAGTAGCTTAGTAAGTAGATTTTTAGTGTTTCTAAACTTGCTTAATTTTAATCCTCTAGTAATTATAGCCTATATATCTATATTTTGAAAAGTTAAACGGCTAATAATTGGTTTTTTTAAAGATTTATTCTAGTAAGCTAACGTGGTATATAAATAGACTAGATTAAGCTAGTTTAGAGCCTTTTCATTTTGGAAGAGCTGCTTAGTAAGCGGCTTATAATGCTTAAAACACTTTAAGTGCTTTAGATGCTTATAGAAACCAGTCTGTCTCGGAGGCGCTTGTAGAAACCGGTCTGTCTCGGAGATACTCGCGAGCACATCCGCTCGGTATTTCTAAGTGCTCGGAACGGCTCCGAGCGCTTAGAAACACTTAGAGACAGAAAAAGTATTTGCTAATGTTCGAATCAAGCATTGTATTTAATTTTAAAAAATTTAACGCTATAAGAGAAAAAGCTGCGTGTTATTTTTAGTATTTAGATAATAGCTAAATGTAAGCAGTATCTACTAGATCGCTATAACCCAGATACTAGCTAGCTAGATAAAAAGATGATTTAGATATATAGTAGTAAGATACTAAGTTAGCTGCAGCAGTTTCTCTCACTATTTATTAGCAAATCTTTCATCTGCTCGGCTGAAGCTATTTTTTCACAAGCGCTTATAAATAGGATTTCTTTCTTAAGCGCTCGGAGATGCTTATAAAAACTTTAAATTACTTAGTAAGCAGCTTAGTAAGCGGACATTTAGTGTTTCTAAACTCGCTTAACTTTAACTCTCTAGTAATTATCACATATATATTCATAGTTCAAAAAGTTAGACGGCTAATAATGAGTTTTTTAGAAGTTTACCCTATTAGGCTAGCGCGGTATATAGATAGACTAATCTAAGCTAGTTTAGAACTCTTTAATTTTTAAAAGACTGCTTAGTAAGCGGCTTAACACGCTTAAAACGCTTAAAACGCTTAAAATACTTTAAGCGCTCCAGGTGCTCGCAGAAACCGCTCTATCTCGGAGATGCTCGCGAGCAAGCATACCCGCTCGGCATCTCCGAGCGCTCGGAGCCGTTTGGAGCGCTCGGAAACGTTTAGAGACAGAAAAAAGATTTGCTGATATTATTTATATGCTTATATGCTTAAAGGCGCCGATAGCTACAAGTTCGCCGCTTCTATTGCCTTAAAGCTATTGTTTAAGCTTATAGTTTGAGCTATCGTTTATTTCGATCTTTCTATCGCCCGGATAATTAATATCTAGATAAAAGGAATAACTAATAAGCAGCTAGAGCTTCAGAAGCAGCTAGATAAGAATAATTAAAAAGAAAGGGCTAATATAATAGCTTATCGGCGGCATGCTTTTAAAAAATAGGACAGATAAGTATTATTATATATAAAGCCTTAAAGCTAAGCGTTAAAAGCATAACGTAGAGCTTCGAAAGTAGTATAAAGCAGCTAGTAAAAAGAGAATGCTAAAGGAATTTAAGCATAAGTATAAGATTAGCACTATCTTTAGCTTTAATAATTGTAAGTACGGCGCTAGTAAGAGCCCGGATTTCTATTAGTATAGCCACTATGTCTTTAAACAACTACTCTACCCTTATTATCTTTGTATTTAAGCTTTAAATTCAGATAAAAAATGTGATTAATTAAAAATAATACTAAGGCTTATATTACTGCTAAGAATCTTCTAAAATAATAGTAGTAGTACAAGAATCACGGTATTAAGATAGTTGATAATTAGCTGCTCTACTCGCTTGATCTTCATTCTATTAAGAATAAATATATTACAACCTTATTAGATAATACTAGCGGGGCTAGCATGAGGCTGAATATAAGCTAGTACTAGATAGCAATCATATAACTGCTAGCTACTACTAGTAGATTGGAATTATAAGCTTAGGGATGAATAGCGTAGCTAGTGGAAAATAGTAGTGCTAGCATTACTAGCCACTAATAATAGGAGAAAGTACTAGTAAGTATATAAATAGCATTATTCTTATTTATTAGAACAATGTGCTTAATTTAAATAATAGCCTAGCCTTCTTTATAACTTAATCTAATCTCACTTATAATATTAATCCTCACTCTATTAATTACATTTTAGCATTAATTCCTTTCTTCTTAATTAGAACTTTAACTTGTTATAATATAGTAGCCGCTTAAGGATATTATTAGGAATATGGATGTTAAAAGCACTGCGCGAAGAATTTGTTGGGATTCGAGTTTGATCCCTTAGTAGTAAGGTATTAAACGTCTTGGTGGAAGAGCTTGATTTCTATCTAAGGTGGGAGACCACCGCCTATATATATCCAAATCCTTCGGATCTTGCCACTTTCTAGTAGATTCCATCTTACTAATCCATAGAATCTTCCATCCTATAATTGGTAATCTATACTATAAATCCTATCCGTCTAGAACCTTCTAGAACCTTGTAGAATCTCGTGGAATCTCCTAGAATCTAGTAGAATCTTCGGTGGCAAACTTGATTCTCAATCAACCAGTCTTGCCACCTGGTGCCTAAGACTAAGGATGGATGCCTTATAGCCTTGTAGCCTTGTAGGCTTGTAGGCTTGGCAGGCTATAGACCAAGAACTTTGGAGATTGACTTCCAACAGAATTAAGAACCATATAATTAAGTATATAATAGAGGTTCGGGTCTATTTAATAGATAATTCTATTAAATAAAGAAATAACACTATTTTATATAAGGCTGAAACGTATATTGCATATAATAGCAAGAATAATTAGAAGTAATTAAGTTTAGAAACTGCTCTAAAGCGGCTAAAAATAGGTTATAGTAGCAGATGCAAGTCTCTTAGTAAGCTTAATCTAAATGAAACAATCGTATAGAGCTATACGGCCTTGTTTTTAAATAATACTACTTAGTAGAGCTTACGGTAATGTTTTTCACGTGATTTACCTCTACTAGCTTGATCTAATAGAATTTGCAACTCTATAATTAGCTGCTAGTGATTGCACTCGCTTTTGCTTGCAATTTT
Source organism: Coniosporium tulheliwenetii (assembly GCA_030247845.1). Classification (NCBI taxonomy): domain Eukaryota; kingdom Fungi; phylum Ascomycota; class Dothideomycetes; genus Coniosporium; species Coniosporium tulheliwenetii. The sequence continues at coordinate 515,088 of JAPDRP010000007.1, forward strand.
ATAGATAGTATATAATTAGGTTTACTTAGATTTTGTAAGAACTAGGATAGGGCTAAGATAGCCTTACTTAGTTCTATTAAGCTAGAATAGGGTTAGACTAGCTTAGTTAGCGGAAGTATAGATATTCTCTATTTAGAGAAAAGTACAAAATATAAATAAAAAGAAATAATAATATAGTAAAGTATTACTATTATCTTATCTTACTATTATTTTTTTCTTTAAAAGAAAGAGAAAAGTTCTTAGATATATAGAGAAGATTATCTAGGGCCTTCTATAGAATTAATAAGCATTACGTAATGTTACGTAATAGATAGAATTTTCTAGAGCTTTAGAGAATCGTATAGAATTCTATAGAAACTTATAGAATCTTCTGCGTATAAACTAATCTAGACTAGCTACAAAAGCTTAGTTTAGTAGGGAATATCTATATTCTTATAATATTAAATAACGTGTTTCACAAGCGAGTCGCCCACCCCAAGCGAGTCGCCCACCCCACCAGAATGCTGCAACTATCTACTTTTAACTACAATGCCTCGACAACGCAACGTGCAACAGACCTACACTGAAGGGATACTACAGCTTGCTATCCAGGAAGTTGAAAACGATGCGACTCTAAGCCAGCGAAGCGCTGCAGCAGCCTTTAACGTTCCTCGAAAGACCCTCGGAGACCGACGCGCCGGAATCCCGTCTCGACGCGATTGTGAGCCCAACTCAAAGAAGCTATCTAAGCTAGAGGAGGAAGCAGTTGTCAGATACATACTTGAGCTGGATTTAAGAGGGCTTGCGCCTACAAGGGCTATGGTGGGAGATATGGCTAATGATCTGCTGAGTGAGCGTGGCGGAAAGCCAACAGGCAAGAACTGGGCGACCAACTTTATTAAGCGTACGCCTGAGCTTAAAACTCGATGGACCCGTCCGTACGATCGCCAGCGAGCCCTCACCGAAGATTCAAAGGTTATTAGCCCGTGGTTCACGCTTGTGCAGTCCTTCAAGGAGAAGTACGGCATCCAGGACGAGGACATGTACAACTTTGATGAGACTGGCTTCATGATGGGCGTGATCTCGTCTCAGCTAGTAGTCACAGGCTCAGAGAGACGTGCTGGTAAACGGAAGAGAGTTCAGCCAGGCAATCGCGAGTGGGTTACAGTGATTCAGGGCATCAACGCTGCAGGGTGGGCAGTCCCACCGTTCATCATCTTCGCAGGCAAGGTTCTGATCGACTCCTGGTATAAGGAGGGTATACTACCCCGCAACTGGGTCCTTGAGGTCAGCCCTAACGGCTGGACGTCAAACGAGCTTGCTATCGCGTGGTTGAAGCACTTCAACAAGCATACAAAGGCGCGTACAGTAGGCGCGCACCGGCTGCTGATTGTTGATGGCCACGAGAGCCACAACAAGTACGCATTCCACAAGATGTGCAAAGAGGAGAACATTGTCCTTCTCTGCATGCCTCCTCATTCGTCGCACCTGCTGCAGCCGCTTGATGTGGGCTGCTTCTCGCCGTTGAAGCGGGCGTATGGAGATGAAGTCTCAGGCTTGGCACGCTTCAACACCAACCTGATCAAGAAAGAAACCTTCCTACCAGCCTTCAAAGCAGCCTCTAACAAGGCGTTTACAAAGGAGAACATCTGCGCAAGCTTTAGAGGCGCTGGGCTGGTCCCACACGACCCAGAGGCTGTGTTATCAAAGCTTGACGTGAAGCTTCGCACGCCTACACCTCCTGCAGCAGAAGACACCCTATGGGAAGCCAAAACACCAAGCAATGCCCGTGAGATAGAGGCTCAATCAACGCTTATTCGCGATCGGGTTCGAAGGCGCCAGAGCTCCTCACCTGCTTCTATTGTTGAAGCAGTTAATCAGCTTACAAAGAGTAGTCTCATAATGGCGCACGAAGTGGTGTTGATCCGTAAGGAAATGGCTGAGTATCGACAGGCAGCTGAGGCAGCAACGCAGCGTAAAAGCCGTAAGAGGAAGTATATTCGGAGTGAGGAGACGTTAACAGTAGGCGATGTGTTTGATTTGATTGCTCCTGATGAGGCTGGTGAGCAGGAGGAGGGTAAGAGGCCTACGAAGAAGGCTCGCGCAGAGAGGCACTGCGGGCGTTGCGGCAAGACTGGACACAACTCTCGCACCTGCCAGGCAAGAATTGTAGATGCAGAAGATAGCGAAGATCTTAAATAGTCTGAAACAATTGCAAACAACACTATAGCTTGTTGTAGTGTTAAGTTTTCTGCACGTAGAGGCGCGCAGCTTAGAAGGGTGGGCGACTCGCTTGGGGTGGGCGACTCGCTTGTGAAACACGTTAGAAGAAAGCTACTTTATTTTATAGCTACCAAAGATAAGTTGAAGTATAGTTAAATTATACTAGATTTAGATTTTCTTCTATTATTTTTTATAAGATAGTACTATATAGAAAAGCTTTTATATTACTATTTAGTATAAAATAAGTCTAGATAATGCTAGTCTAGCTTAAGCTAAGCTATATACTATATAATAATATTTCTCTAATACTATATCGGCGTTTTATTTTGTAAATCGACTGGATCCGAGCTGTACGCGTGTAAGGAAATAGGTATTTCCTACTAAACTAAGCTTTTATAGCTAGCCTAGATTGATTTATAAGTAGAAGATTCTAGAAGGTCCTAGAAGGTTCTAGAAGGTCCTAGAAGGTTCTATAAGTTTCTATAGGATTTAATATGGTTCTATAAGGTTCTATAAGGTTCTAGAATATTCTATTTATAATGTAATATTATATAATGCTTATTAACTCTATAGAAGGTTCTAGATAGCCTTTTATATATATATAAGACCTCTTCTCTCCCCTCTAAGGGGAGAATAATAATAAGATAAGATAATAGTAATACTATACTATATTATTATTTCTTCTTATCTATATTCTATACTCCTTCCTAAATAGAGAATACCTATACTTCCGCTAACTAAGCTAGACTAGTCCTATTCTAGCTTAGTAGAACTAAGTAAGGCTATCTTAGCTCCATCTTAGTTCTTATAACGCAGCTAGATCTAATGCATTAGATCTAGCTCTAAGCGTGCTGAACTATACGCATGTAGTTCTAAGTATACTAATTATCCTATATACTTAGCATAATCGACGTCCTTAGCGTACTTAGTATGCTCGAGCTTCTCGTGATACTTAAAGTACTTAGAGCTACTAAGCTGCTTACTTAGTAGCTTAGTTATCAAAATTTTTTAGAGTTCTCTTTCTCGCTTAACTTTCACCCTCTAGCTAAAAGAGATAAAATAACCACGTCTTTAAAAATTAAGTGTTTAATAATTATTTTTTCCGAAAGTTTACCCGAAGTAAGCTAAAGCATCCCTATAGGTAGTGGTGATGGTGGTACTAGTTTAAATAAACTTAAAGCATCTTTTGTAACTTTAAAACTTTAGATCTTAGTAGCTCTAAGTACTCTAAGTATTACGAGAAGCTTAAGAAGCTCGAGCATGCCGAGCATGCTAAGCGTGCCAAGAACGCTAAGCGTGCCAAGAACGCTAAGTATATAGGGTAATCGATTATTCTCGCGAGCGGCTCGCAAGCGGCTTGCAAGCTAGATATAAGCTTAGTAGATCTAAGATCTTAGAACCGGCTCTAAGATCTTAGAACTGAAAAAAACTTTCGCTGATGTAAAAATTAAGCTAGATACTAGTATTTAGTGAAAATATATATAGATTAACTATTAGCTAAATTATATATTATAGTAGTTTAGTAGGTTCTTTAATTACTCTTTTAAATAGCAGTTTGAAATAAGATTTTATCTATTATTATCACTATATTCTTAGGTTTTATAGGCTATACAATAAATAAATTCTTAGTAAATTATTTAGAATCGGTTTTAGTTTAAAATATCTAAAATATTTAGAATGCTTTAAGTGCTACGCGAGCGGCTCGTAAGCAGGGTAAACACTCTAAGTATTTAGAGCGCTTAGAGCGATTTTAAATTACTTAGTAAGTAATAAAAATATAAATTATAAAAAAATCTTAGAGTTCGCTTTCTCGCTTAACTTTCACCTCCTTATAAAAAAGAGTATAATATCTATAAATTAAAAAATTAAGCGGATAATAATTATCTTTATTATAAGTTTACCTTCTAAGCTAGACTTTATATAGCCCCCTTTATCCTATTAGTTAAACTAGACTTAGAGCTTTTTTTACTATTTTTTTCTTACTTACTAAGTAATACTTAGCGTTTTCTTAGCGTTCTAAGTGCTTAAGTATTTACTCCACTTATAAGCCGCTCGCGAGCCGCTCTAAAGAGATAAGAGTTACTTAAAAGCTCTAAGCACTTAGAGCCTATTCTAAGCGCTCTGAGTAGCTCTAAGCGTCTAGAATCTTTTCCTATTAATTAAGATAATATTTTACCTAGATATAATATATCTATACTAAATACTACTAAAACTTACAAAATTTTGAAGTGCTTCTTGTTTATACTCTTTAGAAATATAAAATAGCAAAACTATTATATTCTTATAGCTTTCTTAAAAGCTAAAATAGATATACTAGATATATTAGTAAATCTTTTACCCGCTTAGCTAAGACTAGCTTTTTACAAGCGCTTAGAGCATCTTAAGCGCTTGGAGATACTTATGAAAAAGAAAGAAAAAATTAAGATTACTTAGTAAGTTGCTTAGTAAGCTGCTTAGTAAGTAGACTTTTAGTATTTCCACTCTCGCTTAACTTTCACCCTCTAGTAATTATCATCTAAACATCTATATTTATTAGGAAAAAATTTTAGGCACTTAGAGCTTCTAAGCGACTCTTATCTTTTATAAGTAGCTTATAAGTGGCTCGCGAGCGGTTTAAGTACTTTAAGTACTTTAAATACTCTAAGCGCTAAGAAAACGCTAAGTATTACTTAGTAAGTAAGAAAAAAATAGTAAAAAAAAGCTCTAAGTCTAGTTTACCTAGTAGAATAGTAGAAGGTATATAAAGGCTAGTTTAGAGGGTAAGCTTTCGATAAAAATAATTATTATCCGCTTAATTTTTAAAAACGTGGATATTATACCCTTTTATAAGGGGTGAAAGTTAAGTGAGAAAGAGAACTCTAAGAATTTTTTATAATTTATATTTTTTTATTACTTACTAAATGTAAGAACTAAGATAGGGCTAAGATAGCCTTATTTAGTTCTACTAAGCTAGAATAGGACTAGTCTAGCTTAGTTAGCGGAAGTATAGGTATTCTCTATTTAGGAAAGAGTATAGAATATAGATAAGAAGGAATAATAATATAGTATCTTATTACTATTATCTTGTCTTTTCGTTGTTCTCCCCTTAGGAGGGAGAGAAGAGGTCTTATATACACGTAGAAGGCTATCTAGAGCCTTCTATAGAGTTAATAAGCATTATATAATATTACATTATAAATAGAATATTCTAGAACCTTATAGAATCTTATAGAACCGTATTATATCCTATAGAAACTCATGGAATCTTCTAGAACCTTCTGGAATCTTCTGCTTATAAATCAATCTAGACTAGCTATAAAAGCTTAGTTTAGTAGGAAATACCTATTTCCTTACATACTCACCTTAGATAGAAAGGAAGCTCTTCTACTAAATTGTTTAACATCTTACTACTAAGGCATTAAAATTAAAATTCCAACAGTCTAGACTTATTAAGTGTATAAGAAGCTAGTTAGATAGAGTAAGTAGATTATAAGAGATAGATTACCTACTAGCGTCCTACTAGCACGTACTATTATATACTAGTATATACTAATATATTATTAGCTTACTATTAGCTAGTAGCTAGCTCTAATATATAGATCCCTAAGAATACCGTCTTATTAGAAGATCACGTGTAACTCTACTATAAAATACTAGATCAGATAATCTAGTAGTTGCTTGCTTATTATATTAAAACTAGAACTAAAGCTAGTTATATATAAGAGACACTTTCTAATTCGTCACCTTCCGCTACTTTCTAATCATTAATCGCTCTTCTAATTAGAAATAGTATATTACTAACTAATACGCTAGTAAGCAAGGTTTTAGTGCTAGTAGAACATAAGCAAATCGTTTAAAATCGATTCCACTTTAAAACATCCAGAACGTCCAGAACGCTCCTAGCGCCACGCGAGCGGAGTAAACACTTAGAGCGCTTAGAGCGCTCGGAGCGCTCGGAGCGGTTTTAAATTACTCAGTAAGCGATAAAAAACATAAATCACGAAAAAATCTTAGAGTTCTCTTTCTCACTTAACTTTCACCCCCTTATAAAAAGGGTATAATATCCACGTTTTTAAAAATTAAGCGGATAATAATTATTTTTATCGAAAGCTTACCCTCTAAACTAGCCTTTATATACCTTCTACTATTCTACTAGGTAAACTAGACTTAGAGCTTTTTTTATAATTTTTTCCTTACTAAGAAATGCTTAGCGTTTTCTTAGCGCTCGGAGCCCGCTCTAAGCGCTCCGAGCGGCTCTAAGCGCCTAAAATTTTTTCCTGATAGAGATTCTTTACAGAATTCTCAAGCTAGTGGTAGTCTAATAAATTAGCTTCCGTTTACTCGTACCGTTTAGGCGAGCCGTTTAGCTGATAACTAGTAAGTATGTTAGTAAGCAGCTTACTAATATAGTGCCTAAGGCACTAGAATTCTAGGGCTGAAATTCTAGAGATTTAAACTCTAACACATTTCAAGTAAGAAATAAGGCTATGTAGTTTATTAGTTTGAACTTTAATGAAGCTGTTAAGTACTACTTATTAATTAGCTAAATAGCTTAACTAAATAATATAGCTAACTAGTAAGTTAATTGATTAAACTACTACTCGCTAAAAATTCTCTATTATTACAAACCGCGACGAACGGAGCGGGTTGAGAATAATCAGTGCTAGGCATCACATGTGGAACTGATTACAAAGGATGCTAAGACCGGCCTAATTAGTAGAATTAGGGTGATTAGAGACTAAGCATACAAATTAAAGAAATTACGGTATAAAGATACTAGTATATAAGCAGCACCATTCTTGTTTATTAGAATAGTGTGCTTAACTTAAATAAGAATCTAGTATTCTTTATAACTTAATCGGATCTCACTTATAATTCTAATTCTCACCGTATTAACTATATCTTGGTACTATTTCCTTTCTTCTTAATTAGGACCTCAATCTTATTATATCTATAGATATTTACTAGCGTATTTATTAGTAGTAAACTAGTACTAATAGCTAAAGGTAATAATTAATTAGAAATTAGTAAAAAGTAGCTAATTAAAAGAAGTCTTCTATATATAACTAGGCTAGACTCTAGTTTTAAATTAATAAGTAACTACTATATTGCTTATTTTATAGTAATAGAATACAGGATTATCTAGTAGCTATTTGCTATAGAGAATTAGTAGTATATTCTAGATTTTATTACTAGTATTATATAATATGGAGTTAATTTAAATATTCTATAGATTATAATACTTTTCTAATAGCTTTTATTATTATTCCATTTTTAAAGTTAAATCTAGGTACTAAACTATAATATAAAAGATTAAGAGAAATAGTATACTATATATCTCTACACATTTTATCTATTATTTAAGTCTTCATTCTCGCTCTCCACTCTGTATAAAACGTTCGCCTAACTTCCTTTGCTCTGCAGTTACGCACAGATACGGCTGCTGTTACTCTTCAGTAACCCATCAATAGCAAGAACCTAGAGGCTGTGTATTTACCTCTCTAGTACACGCCGCGAGTCTGTGGTCCGCTGATCGCGATCCTGTGGAGTATCTCTTTTTTTGTGGTGGTCCTGACGTGCCGATGCAATCCAATTCGTTGCTCGTTTGCGCTGGGCTGAGCTGGCACAACAAGGGGTGTTAGCTCGGTCCTCCTGCTTTGTCGCTCTGTGTTGTGCTCACATCAGGCAGGTTTGTCGGATGTCGATCACGGGATGCGAAAGTTTGTCGAGCAATGCGGCTGCATCTAGTCATTGCTGTTAACCTTCGAAGTGTTACTGTATTGTCCACATCTGAACACTATTTTCGCTGCTTGAGGTTTGTTGGCTCGTAGCTTGGATGGTAGGCTATACACTCGACCGCAGGAGGACGCGGCGAGCAGGGGCACGTAATAGGGTGCTCAAACCCCACCTGAAGTTGGGGGCGGCCGTTCGATTGCTGCGCAGGGTTGATCGAGCCTCGGATGAAGATGCTGGATAACCTGATCGAAACAAATGAAAGGGCGGAGCGTCAAACATTCTTGGGCCTTGGTTCTAAAGGACGTTGACATCTCCGCACGGCTTGCCTCAAGTACGGGCTCGTTTTGAGTAGCGTGCTGAAAGTATGGGACAGAAAGAATGTTGCTTAGATGTGAACATTATGTTATTCGACGCCATTCGATCAGCAGGATTAATATAAAAGGAATCGGCACCGCACTTATACTCAAAGACAGACGAACCCATCACCTGTGTATCTCGGGCGGACTGCTTCCTGTAAATCCGCCGTCAATCTCATGCACATAGCCATCGTCATGCAATTCAGCCATCTCCCCGCCCGAACCCATCTCTGCTGGACCCCATCCAGCGTTGGGATACTTTACGGCTTGATGGCTAGGAAGAGTATCTAGAGAATTGGGATACTGAGGAGGCGCTGCGCCTTGCCAGACGGAAGTAGGAGTAGCAGTATCGGTCCCGTCTCTCCTTCTCTTCTTTACACGTCGGAAGATAGCGTAGCCTATACCTATGCCGACTAAGAGTGCGACGGTAGGGCCGATGGCGATGCCGGCAATGGCACCACCGGAGAGTGAGTTGCTGACGGGTTGCGGAGCCTGTGTCGATGCTGATGGCGTAGCGGAGGTTGTCGCAGAAGCCGTAGAACTAGCCTCGTCGGATGTATACGTCGATGAAAAGATAGACGAGGTTGTTGATGGGTTTGATAGGCTTGGTGGGCTCGATGAGCTAGACGAGCTCGGGGACGTGCTGGTGGCTGAAGAAGAGGATATGGTGCCGGCTGCAGAAAGCAAATCGTAGCGAAGAATGTTACAGCGAACATCGGTGGTGCTGGCGTTGTAGCCGTCGGCACAGGTCGTCAGCCTTGGACAGCAAGCTCTGGTAGTTCCTGGCGACAGCTGCGTGCAAGATACTGCTCCGTCCTCGCCACATGCAGAAGCTGTATCAATGTAACAGCCCTCGTCCCTGCTCGCTGTTAGACCATATCTCGTTGCTTAGATAGACTGGTTAGGTGACTTCCTCCGCGACACAGCACCATCCTTTTTCCTGATGTTGTTGGCATTGCGGATACGGTAGCCCTGATCGAACACCTGAGGTTGAAATTTAGATGACGGACATGAGGTTAATAGCTTCAACGACTCACAGCATAATGTCCTGCTTGGTGTGCAGATATTCGTGATTGCGCCTGAACCAAAGACATCCTGACAGATATCCCGCTTGAAGACGTGATTCTCGCTGTGCACGACACGAGGGGGCCCAGAACTGAGGAATGGAGTATGAATTGCCGTGTACGATGACAGGCCTTGGGGAAGCCCCTGGTTTATTGGGTCTTTTGCGTCCTCACCAGGACCGAGGAGCGACAGCACCCACTGTCTATAAAACGAACCCATTTGCTCAACGCGGTAAACTCTTCTTACGATGGAAGGGATGGAGAGAAAATCAGAGTCGCAAATAGAGCCTGAGATGCCCCGTTCTCCACGAAGCGTATCCTAATATGCCTAGGACTGCGGCTGCGCACATAGATACACCCTCTTCCTGCGGCCGATGGCTAGTCTACATATGCCGGAGATCCTCTCTGAGAGTTATTATTAGCTATAATGTGGATTTGAACCAATTAGCTCCCATACTAACACGAAATAAGCTGCAGCGGCTGCCAACAGCTGCAAGAAGAGGGTGTAGCGCTCTACTAGCGCCAAAGTCACAAATCTCTTCGCTGTAACTTTCCAGCGTCTATCATATTGCGCCCGGCCTCCAAGGTTCTGAGCGTAACCGCAACCGAAGGTTCTCATTGGTTGAGTGCACTTGCTCAGTCGGATATTCTGCAGTTCGCATGGATCGCGGTATTGGCCCTGACCGTGCTCTGGGCGCCTCGCAACGGAAGCGAACGTCGCGGGGGATCTATTCGTCTTGTTGTGATATAGAAGGATAAGCACCCCTGCAAAAGAACTGCAGCCACTATCAGCTGCTGCAGCCTTGTGATTGGTTCTAGCGCTTGGTCCCGCGGTAAGGTCTACCTTCAAAGAGGTCTTTGCGCTCTGTGCTCAAAAATACCACCTACCTAGCTACCTGTGCTAGGCTTCTTAGTCTCACGGCCACAAGCCAACTCCTTTCACAAAGCGATGGAGCATCGTTCTGCAACAACCAGGGCATGTCGATATTTTGTGACTGTTTCAGAATTAACGCCTCACTCAGGTTTCCGAATCCTTCAAACGCCAACGGGAATAGAAAGCGGGCGGCTGCGCACAGCTATAATTCTTGGCATGCGGGTCAGCTTTGCCACAGTCAAGCATCTTCGCGCAGGCGCCCGGCCCTGGTGAACGTGCTGCGCCTTCATGGGTTTATTGATGCCGGCGAGCTTGTGATCGCAAGAGAATCCTCCTTGGGCACGGAGCCGCTTCCTCCTCACGACCTTGGACCGTTGAGTTGCGCGGACTATCAATAGGGAGGCCTTGAGCCGTTGACGTCTCCATATCAGACTTCTAGGTTCTAAAAATCATGCTTAACCCTCTTCCGCTCCGATTCACTCCCAGGCATTGTACCTTCGCACTCGCTTTTTTCTGTTGGTCGCGACGCTGGTACACCTTAAGCGGCACGCTTCCTTTCGCCAAAGTCAGCCTTCGCAGCAACTTCCTTTAGGAGTCCCTGTGATAGAAACTGCCCCGTTAGTAGCTTCAGTCGACAAAGCATTCGTACTTGCTTCTCGAAAAGACGATGACGTCGCGTGGCTCACTGATTACTTCCCCGAGTGGAAGAAGTATCAGTACGTCGTCGATGATCCCAACGCATCGTTGACGGTGAGCCGAAACAAAGGTCGCGAGTCCATGGCGTACTTGACGTAAGCCTTTTGTTCATGTACCTTGACGCCATCCTAAGTCCTGACAGCGTCCCAGATTCATCATCGACAATTACGAGAAGCTCCCGTCGTACGTGCTCTTCATACATCCGACCCGATACCAATGGCACAACGATGATCCCGACTACGATGGCCTACCGATGCTTCGTAGCTTTCAGCTGCCGTATTTGAAGCAGGAAGGTTATGTGAACCTGCGATGTGTCTGGGTCCTAGGCTGCCCAGGAGAGATCAGACCATTGACAGATGCTGAGGGCCACCGCCATGATGATGGTCCTACCGCGCGCGACGCGTACTTGAAGGCCTTCAGGGAGTTATTCCCAGATAGACCCGTGCCGGAGGTTGTGGGCGTTTCGTGCTGTGCTCAGTTTGCGGTGACGAGAGAAAAGATCCTTGAGCGGCCGAAGAGCGACTATGAGTTCTATCGGGGTTGGCTGCTAAATACGGATCTGGATGATTCAGTTAGCGGCAGAGTCCTGGAATACTCTTGGCATAGTAAGCACTGGGAGCTAGCTGATCCGTTGGCGCTTCATGGTACGTCCATTGCTGACGACGATTGTAGTGATCTTTGGAAAGAATCCCGTCCATTGTCCCGAAGCCCGGTCCTGCTACTGCAACGTCTTCGGTCTTTGCCATCTCAAATGCGATAAGCCAGATAGTTGCGAGAGACGGTACATTCTTCCCCCATACTCAGTTCTACCCAGCGGCTGGCCGACAATTGGATGGAATGGGGGACCACGAAACCGGGTAATCGAGGTGGAGCTGTAATTACATCAGTGCTATCTACTAGCTTGTATAGCTGCTAGAATTCAACCTATTATACTATAAAGTATAGCTAATACTATTAGTATCTATTTTATAGCTAGTTATATACTTAGATTATATAGTTCTAGCATATTTTCGGAAATAAATTTAAATCTAGATATTTCTAAGAGAATATAATGTATTATAATTCTTATGACTCTAGATTATACTTAGTATCTAGATTTATAAGAGATTGTAGTAATATTGTTAGCTAGTAGCAAAGTGATATTATAATAAAAGTATACCGACAGGCACCTCTGCAAGAAAGTGATTGAAATCTGGAGATGCAGTATATACCAGGCACGAACGAAAACATTCACAGAAAGCCGAAGAGCAGGCTCAACCCCGCTATATTCCGGTAGCACTACTGCTTAGATTATTTCCACTTCCATTTGAAGTGCTACTCCCTCCACTTTCCACGACCGCTTCCACTACAGCATTAGTTATAGGTTTCTCACTATTAACGACGAATCTTGTACCAACCGCGCTATCCACTCTATTATCCCATTAAGTTCCCTTAAATGCAATCTCGATATGCTATTCCTTTCCCGCAAGCTTGAATATGATATTATCCGCTAACAGGCTAATCTTATCCGGGCTAATATACTTACTAATAGTCTACTACTAGGTTATACTCACTCGGCTCGCAAGCTCTAGTATAGTATACTATAGAGCTAGTGGAAAGACAAGCTTGACTTTAAGTATTACAGAGAATATTAACTTAGAACCGGCATTAGTCGCTGGAACTAAAACTAGATATATTATAGATGTATTCGAGTAACAAAACTAGAGGGCGACACGTATAGAACTAAGATTACTAATAGATAAATCTTAAAGAATTCGGCGGGAAAGAATATATAATTGGATTTTAACTAGAGTTAAGATAAGTTTACTCTAGTATTTACTAACTTAACCTAGAGAAGATACTCTTGTATAGAATTATTAGAATCTTTACTATAAGCTATAACATTACTAGATTGGATATAGAAATAAGGACGGATTAAATATGTTGGAAGTCAATCTCCAAAGTTCTTATGGCCTGCCAAGGCTACAAGGCTATAAGGCTATAAGGCTACAAGGCATCAATCCTTAGCCTTAGGCACCAAGTGGCAAAACCGGTTAATTAATAATTAAGTTTGCCACCGAAGATTCTACTAGATTCTACTAGATTCTATAAGGTTCTAGAACGTTCTAGAACGTTCTAGACGGATAGGATTTATAATATAGATTACCAATTATAGGATGGAAGATTCTATGGATTAGTAAGATGGAATCTACTGGAAAGTGGCAAGATCTAAAGGATTTAGATATATATAGGCGGTGGTTTCCCACCTTAGATAGAAACTAAGCTCTTCTACCAAGACGTTTAATACCTTACTACTAAGGCATTAAACTCGAATCCCAACAAAATATAGTTTCTAGATATACTAGCTGCATCTATTAGGCTTCTTATAATTATAATACCAGATAGTATACCGCCGCCTATTCACTACACTAATAATAAAGTAACTGTCCGCTAATATTATAATAAGAACCATCTATAGAAGGAAAGTCCTATATTTTAATCAAGTATATATTCGCACTTGGTATAGGTATATTTACTAAAGAAAGTTAGTATAACGAATGGAATCTTTGAACTATATACACTATTAGAATGTAGGTGGTGAATACTGGTTGAGATTAGTTGTTCGTAAAGGTTGGATATAGATGATAATAATAATAATAGTAAATACTACGCGTAGTAGATAGGAGCGTAGAAGAAGAATAATTAATATTAGTAAGAATGGTTAATTCCTATCTAAGGTTATATATAGAAGCTACTATTATATAAGTGTGTCAAGTGGCTAATGCCGCCGAAAAAGCACTTCTAATAAAGAAAAGAAAAAATTAGAAAGCTAAGCCTAGCTAGATTACATGCTATCTAAACCTTTCACTAGCTATCCTATTATATACCTCTTATCTATAGTAGTTGTCCTCTACCTGCTTTCTAGATTTATATCTAGGTACTCTAGCTATAGATCTTCTCGTTGATCTTAGTAGCTAGATTCTTATTAATAGTAAGCTTATTCGAATTAGGCTAGGAATAGTTTATCTTCTTATAGTAGAAATAGAACTTGATACTAAAAGCCTTATACTCAAGACCCTAGATTTACTTCCACTTTTTCTTAAAGTAGTAACGCGCTTTTACTAATCCCTAATTACTACTTCAAGAAGCGTAGTGTTAGCACTAAAGAGTTGTTTACATTCTTAAATATACTAGCATGTTTAAGAGTGGTAATATACTAGTAAAAGGTACTATAGCGGGAAAGACATATAGAATGCGCCTATATATATCCGCGAGGCTAAATAGTATTCAGGGTAGTACTATTAGATTACGATATATGGTAGCTAGCTTATTCTACTAGCCTTTTTCTTTAATCTTAAGCGTCTTTAGATCTTCTTATATAGTAATATACTAAGATAGAAGGATCCTTCGCGTTATTTTATAAGGGCTATAGAACCTATAAGGTAAATATAGTAGCAAGATATAGATATTGCTAGTCTTATAGAATATATTAATCTAGTCGATTTTAAACTTCTTTTTATTAGCCGCTATAAAGTAACAAGGCTTAAACTTATAGATAAAGCTATTAGTAGCTAAGCCGCGGGCTTTTAGCTTCTTCCACTAGATAGTAAAGTAGTAATGTATTCCGTAGAGTATAATAGTATAATTATTAGAGCACTTATTATCTAGAGATAGAGAGCCTTATATTATATTAGCGCCGCGGCCATTCTTTAGTAGATGGAGAATATTAATATCGATATACTTAAAGGCTATACTATCTACCTTCTTCGTATACTTATAGTAGTAAGAGTATAAGACTAGGCGATGCTCAAGGTTAGAGTAATAAAGAATATAGATACAATAGTAGACTAGATTTTAATAAGAAAGCTACTAGCTTAGACTATATACTATAGTACGTAGCTATCTATAATTTAGGTGACCATTAATTTAGCACTAGTAATATATATATAACTCTTTCTTAAAAATATCTAAAAGACTATAGTCTGCCCACTAGCCGAATAAGCCGCTAAAGATAATAGAGCCGTCCCTATAATACTAATTCTTTATATTCTTTCTAGGTGGAGTTTCTAGCACTTCTAAGCCTATAAACCGGATAGCTTAAAAGGCTTAATTATTATAGCCGTGAAGCGGTAAGAGCCTAGAAGATTAAAACTATAAAATAGGTAATTAGTTGGATGCTATTATAAGTATATTACTACTACGGTCTTATACTAGTCGAACTTATCTTTATAGAGATATACCTTCTAAAGATATTTCTTTAGCTCTTTATAACTCCTTTAACGAGAAGGCTAATCTTACTTATAAAAGCTACTATATAAGTATAGTAAAAGGTCTTAGCTCAGTTTAAAATCGGAATGTGTTGGATTGTATTGATTGAAGAGCTTGATGTCTATCTAAGATGGGAAACCACCGTCTATATATCCAAATCCTTTAGATCTTGCCACTTTCTAGTAGATTCCATCTTACTAATCTATAGAACCTTCCATTCTATGATTTATAATCTATATTATAAATCCTATCCGTCTAGGGCCTTCTAGAACCTTATAGAATCTAGTAGAATCTAGTAGAATCTTCGGTGGTAAACTTAATTATTAATTAACCTCTTTTGCCACTTGGTGCCTAAGGCTAAGGATGAACGCCTTATAGCCTTATAGCCTTATAGCCTTATAGCCTTGTAGCCTTGTAGCCTTGTAGCCTTGCTAAGACTTTGGAAATTGACTTCCAACAGAATGCGGTACTATTATATAATTAAGCTAATCTAATTATCTCTAATGTTGGAAATTCTTAGTTTAATACCTTAGTAGTAAGGTATTAAACAATTTGGCAGAAGAGTTTCCTTTCTAAGGTGAGGAAACCCCTATATATACCTAGATCCTCTAGATGTTGCCTCTTTCTAGTAGATTCCATCCTATTTATTAGTAATAATTTGTAATCTATACTATAAATCCAACCATCTAGTGCCTTCTAGAAACTAGTAGAATCTTCTAGAACCTAGTAGAGCCTTTAATAGTAAGTTAATTACAAATTAACCACTTTGCCACTCGGTGCCTAAGGCTAAGCAAGAATGTCTTATAGCCTTATAGCCTTGTAGCCTTATAGTCTTATCAGGCGATAAACCAAGAACTTTACAGATTAACTTCCAACACTAGAGCTAGTACGCTTCTTTATTAGAATACGCGACCGTAATTGTATAAAAGCCTATCTACTAGAAGTTTAGCTTTATATTTACTCCTTTTTAAGCTTAGTATCGTGTAGTAGGACGAGTATTCCTATTTTAAAGTCGCTTTTTTAGATAATATACATGTTATCGAAATATTTCTTTTCTTTTAACTATAGGCACTGTATTTGTAGAAGAGCCGCTTTAATATTAATATTGCTATACTCTAGTTACTACGCGCGTAGTATAAGTAGTTCCGCTATAGTCTAGACTAAATCCTAAAATAGAGTCTACTAGATGGATTCGGTAAGCTTAATAGATAGAATATACTTATTTCTATAAATAACTTATACTAGTGTTATATCTATAAAGACTCGCACTATAGTACGATTAATCTAAAGAACTAGATATAAGTAATCTTTCTACCTAAAGCTCCAGCTAGTGGCAAGCTTAAAAATTTCGTCTATAATAGACCTATAGCCTTATTTTACTATTCTATTTAACTATAAGTAATAGATAGAGACTATAATTCTTTAGATTCTATAGAGTTTAGCGAAAGCCTTAGTAAGTTCTTTATTCTTAGGGCTTCTATTAACCACTAGCCGTTAAGATAGACCATATCTATATATAATATTCTTAAAAAGAAACCTTACTACTATAGTAGAACTCACGCTAGCTAAAGCGTAAGCCTCTATCTAGCTGGAAATATCTTCCCGCGCTAGGACTAAATACTTATATTTATATAAAGCTAGTATATAGGTAATATCTACGGTAACATTCTCCTATAAGTATAATATTCAGATAGAATATAGAGTTTTATCCTCTATTCTAGAGGCTCTAAGCTAATATTCTAGGTAGAATTTGTTGGGATTCGAGTTTGATGCCTTAGTAGTGGTATTAAATGTCTTGGTAGAAGAGCTTGATTTTTCTATCTAAGGTGGGAGACCACCGTCTATATATACCTAGATCCTCTAGATATCGCCCCTTTCTAGTAGATTCCATCTTACTAGTCTATAGAACCTTCCATCCTATCTATTAGTAATGATTTATAATCTATATTATAAATCCAACCGTCTAGAGCCTTCTAGAAACTAGTAGAAAACTAGTAGAACCTTTAGTGGTAAATCGATTACAAATTAGCCGTTTTACCACCTGGTGCCTTAGGCTAAGAATGGATGCCTTGTAGCCTTATAGCCTTATAGCCTTGTAGCCTTATAGCCTTGTAGCCTTATAGCCTTGTAGCCTTATAGCCTTAGCAGGCGATAGATGAAGAACTTCAGAGACTAACTTCCAACACTTATCGTTTTTCTCTTCTTAGAAGGAAAGAAAGAGCTCATATATATATAGAAGGCTATCTAGAGCCTTCTATAGAATTATTAAGCATTACGTAATATTGTATTATAGATAGAACATTCTGGAACATTCTAGAACCTCATAGAACCTTATAGAACCGTATAGAATCTTCTAGAATCTTCTCGAATCTTCTACTTATAAATTAATTAAACTAGCTACAAAAGCTTAGTTTAGTAGAAAATACCTATTTTCTTAGATTAAGAACTTTATTAGTACTTAGATTAGTTCTATTCAGATTACTCCGCTTAAGATAAGCGAGGACCTACCACTTAAGGACTTATACTTAGACAATCTTTAATATATTACCTACTATCTAACTAGTCTACTACATCCTACTAGCCTTAATATCTAAGAGTTCTAGAAGTTTAAAAGACGCGCTCTCTAATATTTTATATAAGACCGCTATTTATTCTAATATACTTTAAAGAATATATCCTTTCGTTAAGTAGTTGATAGTATAGAAGAACCGTAGAATATTCTATAGGCTTTATATAAGAAGTCGAACCACTAGAACCGAGAAGAAATATATAAGAGAATTACAAAGCGCTATATATAGAATAGTCTATAGAGAGATTTCTACTTATATTAAATTCTGTTGGAAGTCAATCTCTAAAGTTCTTCATCTATCGCCTGCTAAGGCTATAAGGCTACAAGGCTATAAGGCTACAAGGCTATAAGGCTACAAGGCTATAAGGCTATAAGGCTACAAGGCATCCATTCTTAGCCTAAGGCACCAGGTGGTAAAACGGCTAATTTGTAATCGATTTACCACTAAAGGTTCTACTAGTTTTCTACTAGTTTCTAGAAGGCTCTAGACGGTTGGATTTATAATATAGATTATAAATCATTACTAATAGATAGGATGGAAGGTTCTATAGACTAGTAAGATGGAATCTACTAGAAAGGGGCGATATCTAGAGGATCTAGGTATATATAGACGGTGGTCTCCCACCTTAGATAGAAAAATCAAGCTCTTCTACCAAGACATTTAATACCACTACTAAGGCATCAAACTCGAATCCCAATAATAAGATGATAGTATTACTATACTATGTTATTATTTCTTCTTATTTATATTTTATACTTCTTCCTAATAGGAAACACCTATACTTCCGCTAACTAAGCTACTCTAGTCCTATTCTAGCTTAGTAGAACTAAGTAAGGCTATCTCAGCCCATCTTAGTTCTTATAAGGATACTAACTTATTAAAGTTACTAGTTACTTTACTATATATTAGAGCTCTATTCTATACTATTTTAGATATCTTTAAAGTAACTAAAAATTAGCTCAATAGTAGAAATATAATTAAATAGAGTTACTTATAGGTTCTTTAAGTCTTAAAAATTTAAATACCAAATTAACCTTAGTATTTCATATAAATACTTAATTAAAATATTCAAATGCGATTAGTAAGCCACTTTCTATTAAAGTAAATTAATAGTTCAATAAGTATATACTTACTATAAGCTAAAAGAATAATATAATTATAATAATACCTTATAATAGTAATTTAGTTATATTATCCTAGTGGACCTAGATATTTGGTATTTTAATTAGTAAAGTTTATTACTTTTAAGCTTTAGTAGACATTAAAACCAATAAGTGGCTTATATATCTAAAGATAGAATATATAAGAATAGTAAAATGCTATGGCGATATTATATAAAGCAATTACCTAATTTAGTAACTCTAAAATAGAATACCTAACTCTCTACATCAGGAAAAGATTTTGGGCGCTCAGAGCGGCTCGGAGCGCTTAGAGCGGGCTCCGAGCGCTTAGAGCTTCTAAGCGACTCTTGCCTCTCGCGAGCGGCTCGCGAGCGGGGTAAACGTTCTGAGCGCTCCAAGCGCCCCCGAGCGCCTGGACGTCCGGTTTAGCACGGCTTAGCATAGCTTAGCGCTGCTTAGTCAGCAGCCAAAAAATTGGAAAAAGCTTTAAGTCCAATTTAACTAGTGGAATAGAGAAGAGTATACTAGAACTAGTTTAGGGGTAAACTTTCGATAAAAATGATTATTATCCGCTTACTTTTTAAATTCGTTGATATTATACCTCTTTTTACTAGGGGTGAAAGTTAAGCGAGAAAGGGAACTTCAAAATTTTCTACTTACTAAGCGGCGCTTACCGTTTTAGACGTTTTGAACGATTTGGACGATTTGGACTATTTAGACATCTTGGACGTCCTGGACGTCTAGAGCGCTCGGAGCGCTCGAACCGCTCGCGAGCCGCTCGCGAGACGCTCCGAGCGTCTTGGACGGTTTGGACGTTTTGAACTGAAACTCATTCAGAAAGATTTGCTGATGTAAGATATATATATAGCGCACTCCCGCTACCTAACACGTCTTAAAAACTTACTAGAGCTAGCCACTCATCTCTTCTCCTAAGCTTATCTATCTCATTTACTGTTCTTCGCCCACGCTCATCCTACCGTAACAGCCTTCCCCCACCAAACCCCCCTTGGGCGCCCAGCACCCAACAATCCAACACCGCACTCCGTCCCCCCTTCACCACCTCCACCGCCTCCCCTAGTGCCTTCCCCAACTCACTCACCGTCCCCGCCGTCCCCGCCCAACACCGCCCCCGCTCGCCGCCTTCGCAATCCCCGCATAGTCTGGGCTAGGCGCAAAACTGATATTCAGCTGTTCATTGCTTACCTTGCTGCCCTCGCCGTCGGGATGCACGAGGAGCAGGGATCGCCGTGGAGCGTTCCAGCCGTTGTTGTTGAGCACGATAGTTAGGATGGGAAGGGTGTAGCGTTGGGAGATCCAGTAGACGGTGGAAGGGACGGAGAAGAGGTATGTGCCGTCGCCGACGATTTGGGTAATGAATTTGCCTTTTCCGGCAGCGAGCTTGATGCCCAGGGCCTGTTATACGTCAGACTACGTGGAGATAATGTTGGGGGAAAGATGGAGGGAGAGTAGATTTACACCACCACCGCTCCACCCCAACCCGCCACCACCGCAATTTATCCAGCTCCCTGGGATCGTGGCCTGAATCTGATCCGCAACAAATGCGGTGCAGGTAACGGCCTCGATGGCCCAGATCGTGTCTTTGGGACACGCCTTGCGGACTTCGCTGATCAGATAGCTGGGGCCGAAGTGACCGTCTTTGTCCGGCGCGGCCTGATCTTTGATAGTTTGCAGCCGTCGCTGGTGGCTTTGTGCCAATTTGTCCCATCTCTGCTCCTTGAGCTTCTGCACCGCCGCGCCATGGTTGGAGGAGATGTACTTGCGGAGCTGGATTAGCGCGGTCTCGCTGTCTGCTTTGTATCGCCGAAGTGCGTTGATATAGAAGACTGGCATTTGCTGCTTTAGCGGATCGGCGTCGATGTGGTATATCTCCGCGTCCTTCTTAGGATGGCACAGAGTATTAACCCAAGGGACATCGCAATCGAGGACGAGAACCGCATCCGCTGTTTTGATGCTGTCTTCAATACCATATCGGAGGCCCAGCCAGGCCGGGTGATTGGCTGGGAAGCACATATCGCTGCCGCCCGTGTCGAGGACGCGGAGGCCGGGGACGGTGTCGGCGAGGGCGACGAGTTCAGATACGGCGCGGTGGTTTCGCCCACTATAGCCGGTGATCACTAGAGGTTCTTGCGCGGCAACGAGAGCTTCGGCGATGGTTTCGACACCAGAGGGTGGCAGGGCTGGCGGCTCGACTGGGAGCCAGAATGACTGGTCCAGGTGATACGGCTCCAGCTCTTCCTCCATGACTTCGCGGGCGCCAACGAGATAGACGGGGCCTTTAGGCTCAGAGGTCGCGAACGAGAGGGCACGGTTGACCATTTGCTGCACGTACAGTCCGCATCAGTCATACTTCAGCTTTCACAAACCCCTGTCACGTCTGCAAGATCAGGTCATGGACCGACCTTGATGTTCTTCCCCGTCTTTATCTCCTGAGCATACCGACAGTACTGTGCCACGATCTGCTTCTGATCCGGGACATCCTGTATCCAGTGAATATACTCCGTTCTGCTCCCCCTTATCTCCCCTTCAATCGTATACGGACTCAGTCCCGCAAATATCAAGACCGGCGCCCGGCCACAGCTGGCATTGTGCACCGCAGCTGCCAATCCCTGCGTGCCTACATCCACATGGACGATCACGCACTGCGGCTTGCCGGTGAGCCGGGCATAGCCGTCTGCCATGGACAGCGCGACCATCTCGTTCGGGCATGTTATTATCTTGGGGAAGGATTCGGGCTTGGTGTTCTGGCCTTGGACTATGGCTTCGAGGATTGAGGGGTGGTCGGAGCCCAGGTTGACGAAGCAATGGGTGATGCCCGCTTCCCAGATTGCTTCGAAGAAGGCTGTGGAGGCTGTATAGGGCCTGAAGAGGAGGTCAGAAGGATTCGGAGGAGGATAATAGGAAGGGACCGTATTACATGACGACGGCTTGCCGGAGCTGCTATTAGTCTAGAGGGTGAGGCAAGATGCTTGGGCGCAAAGAGAAGAATTAGGCTACAGCAAGCAATAACGGTGTATATAAGAGCTATCACGGTGTTCTCTCCAGATCGAGGCGCGGGGTCAAAAGTCTGGTGCCAAGCGGCTTCCGCATCAAAACCACGATTTGCTCGCAATTTGACAAGACAGTCATACGAAATAACTTTCCTATGTCAAGTGAGCTCTTTTGAAGCTAATCTAGACGTCTTTAAAACTATGTCTAGAGTGCTACGCGGTCTGTGGATTGCGTAACTTTGGATGAAGACTAGTATTCCTACTAACCCGTTTGGCATCAGATTTTTGACCCCGCGCCTTGATATTATGCACCCTAGATGCTACTACCATGAAACTCTTCCGCGGTAACTACCTCTTACCACGCGTCTAGCGCTTATAGGCTATACTTTAAATAAAAGTATTATAGTACTATATTTATACATCAGCAAATCTTTTTTTGTCTCCGAGCGTTTCTAAGCGCTCGGAGCCGCTCGGAGACAGACTAGTTTCTGCGAGCGCCTAGAGCGCTCAAAGCGTTTTAAGCGTTTTAAGCGGTTAAAGCCGCTTACTAAGCGCTTAATAAGCAGCCCTTCGAAAATTTAAAAAGCTCTAAACTAGCTTAGACTAGTCTATCTATATACCGTGCTAGTTTAATAGAGTAAACTTTTAAAAAAATTACGTATTATCCGCTTGATTTTTTAAACATTAGTAAATCGTTTAAAATCGATTATAGTTCAAAATGTCTAGAACATCTAGAATACTCTAAGCGCTACGTGAGCGGCTCATGAACAGAATAAATACTTAAAGCGCTTAAAGCGGTTTTAAATTATTTAGTGTAAGGAAATAGGTATTTCCTACTAAACTAAGCTTTTATAGCTAGTCTAGATTGATTTATAAGCAGAAGATTCCAGAAGGTTCTAGAAGATTCCATGAGTTTCTATAGGATATAATACGGTTCTATAAGATTCTATAAGGTTCTAGAATATTCTATTTATAATGTAATATTATATAATGCTTATTAACTCTATAGAAGGCTCTAGATAGCCTTCTACGTGTATATAAGACCTCTTCTCTCCCTCCTAAGGGAGAACAACGAAAAGACAAGATAATAGTAATAAGATACTATATTATTATTCCTTCTTATCTATATTCTATACTCTTTCCTAAATAGAGAATACCTATACTTCCGCTAACTAAGCTAGACTAGTCCTATTCTAGCTTAGTAGAACTAAATAAGGCTATCTTAGCCCTATCTTAGTTCTTATAGAGCAAACCTCTATATATACCTAGATCCTCCAGATGTTGCTTCTTTCTAGTAAATTCCATCTTACTAATCCGTAGAAGCTTCTATTCTCTCTATTGGTAATAGTTTATAATCTATACTATAAATCCAACCATCTAGAGCCTTCTAGATACTAGTAGAATCTTCTAGAAACTAGTAGAATCTTCTAGAAACTAGTAGAATCTTAGGTAGCAAGCTAGTTATAAATTAACTACTTTACCACTTAGTACTTAAGGCTAAGTAAGAATGCCTTATAGCCCTTCAGCGTTATAGCCTTATAGCCTAAGCAGGCGATAAACCAAGAACTTTGGAGATTAACTTCCAACAATAAATACTAATACTAAACTATAATACTTAGTTTATTTTATAATAAATTCAAATACTAAGTAAACTCTAGTAATTTAACTTCTATTAATAACTGTTATATCAAACTTTATTAAATTAGATACAATTTTAAACTTTAAATATATAATTACTTTTTTGATTGTATTATAAGATAAAATAAATAAATTATCTAGCTTAATATAAATTATTCGAATATTTTACTCATTTATAGCTATAATCTTAGTATTCTAATTTTTTACCCCTTTTATAGCTCTTGCTCTTACTTTTCTAGCTATTTATTATTTAGCTTTTCATTACTTCCGCTTTAAGTTACTTAGCTTATACTCTTATTTATTCTATAATATCTAGCTAAAGGTTTCTCTGAATTAGGGTTTTCTTATTAAAAATTTATATTTTCTAAAAAATAAATCTCTAGCTAGGTAATATAGTTTAGCTTTGAAAACTTTAGTATAGTATTTTAGGAATCTAGGCTATTCTAGTTTATAAATTGTTAGAATATAGTAGATACTTAAGTATCTTGAAGTTCAAATTTTAAGTGATTTCTTACTAGAATCTTACTTACTTTTTATAAAATAACTAGCTAGTACATTTAAATGGTGCTCTATAGAAAAAATAGCCTATATACTAATAGACTCGTATATATTAGTTAGATATAATATTATAGTATAATATATAAAAAGTACTAAAATTTATTTTCACTAGTATTTTAACTCAAGTTTAAATAGAGTTATCTTAAAAGTATTAATAGTATAATCTAATATAAGTCTATTAATAGGTAGCTTAGGCTATACTCTTACGAAGTAGGATTGCCTACAGCTTAGTAATAGTATTAGGATAGAGTTTTAGAATCTTAAAAATAAGAAGTTTTAGTGAGAAAACACCGATCCGGAAAGACTTTTAGCCAGGTATTATAGATCTCTAGTTTGCAATTACTCTTAACCTAAGTACCGGCTTCCATCTCGCGCTACGCTGCGCTTACTACTCGTTAACTACCTTCACGCAATCTATCCAACTAAACGATACAGTAATATCTCGATGCAAATGCAAAGACGCTCGATTTGTTTTATCTTACATTTCCCCAGCCAGCCAGCAACTCCAAGTTCAAGATGTCAGTGCTTCTAGAACATCGAGCTCTTGATGAGGTGGAGGCGAACTTTCTAGCTCAAAATACACGGGGTTGTTTGTGTGGGGGTTATTTGGTAGCTGGAGCCAACCAGGGTCTTGATAAAGAGCACGGGGAGACTAGCGCCAAGGTACTACCCTCCAATGGTACCTGCGCTTCTGCACCTCGACAGGGACCTGCCTGTGCTGTAACTTAACCTCCTGCCAGGAACGGCGGCAGATCTCCATTGACATGCTGCTGGACTCGCTGAAGATGGGAGCGTGGCTGATTGATCGCAGTTCGCCGGTGGCGTCGCGGGTTTGGCGCGCCTCCGACGTATCATGTGGGTATATATACAATGGCCTCGGTGCCCGTAGTATTCTTTGGTTGTGCTCTATCCAAGAGAGTAGGTTTCTCTAAGTCTTTCCCCTTGATCGCTTCACCATGCGGCTCAGTCTTGCTACGCTATACACCGGTGCGCTCTCGCTCCCCGCGGCGTTTAGTCTCACCATCTCCGAAATCAATGGCAACAAGTTCCTCTCACCATATATCGGCCAAGCGGTAACTCAAGTCACCGGTCTCATCACCGCCAAAGGACCCGATGGACTCTGGCTTCGGTCTACGATACCGGACAACGACAGGACCACCTCCGATTCCATCTACGTCTTCGGCAGGACCATTCTTGCAAACCGCACAGTAGGAGACATCATCACACTGGACGGCAAAGTCACAGAATTCCGCTCCTCGTCCACGTACCTCTACTTGACTCAGATAAGCAGTCCTTCGAATGTCGCAACGGTGTCAAGCGGCAATGAGGTCACGCCTTTGGTACTCGGGAAGGACAACCTTAACCCGCCAACCGAGCAGTACACTTCATTAGACAATGGCGACGTGTTCGGAGTACCGAACAATGTCAGCTTGATTTCCAGGGTAAACCCAATTTTGGAGCCCGAAAAATACGGTCTGGACTTCTGGGAGAGCCTCATGGGAGAGCTGGTGACCATCCAGAAACCGAGGGCTGTCGCCAAGCCCAATAATTTCCGCGATACGTGGGTCGTAGGAAAGTGGAAGACCAGCGGAGACAACAAGAGGGGCGGCCTGACGATGACTGACAGAGGTGTGGACCCTCCTTTACTTGCACATAGTGTCGATTACATACTAATCTTGATGTCCAGATGCCAATCCAGAAGCCATTCTCATTGGAACGCCCCTTGATGGCACCAGGAATCCCACTGAAACGAAACTGGGTGATGATCTGGCGGACATCACCGGGATTGTCTACCAGGCCTTTGGATTCTACCGCATCTTGCCCCTCACGGCCCTACAAATTACTGGCTCGGCCAGGCCGGAGCTGCCATCTGCCTCTAAACTCACATACAAGGGTGACTGCAAGAGCATTACCTTCGGAGTTTACAACGTTGAGAACCTAGCGCCTAACTCAGCTCATCTGCCTGCGATCGCTGCCCATATTGTCAACTATCTCAACAGCCCCTCCGTAGTCTTTCTGCAAGAGATCCAGGACAACAACGGTCCGACCAATGACGCTGGTAAGCCTTGAATCGTTGAGTTGACGTGAAGGATCACGCAATACTGACGATGCACAGTTGTCGACGCGAATCTGACGCTCTCAATCCTCGTCACCGAGATATCCAAGCTCTCCTCAGTTCCCTACTCATTCGTGGATATCGACCCGGTAGACGACCGCGACGGTGGCCAGCCAGGGGGCAACATCCGCGTCGCGTACCTCTACGACACCTCGGTCGTGCGCCTGCGGAACCCTAATCCGGGCTCCAGCACCGACGCCAATGAAGCCCTTCCCGGCCCCGAACTGAAGTACAACCCAGGCAGAATCGACCCGCAGAACACTGCCGCATGGACCGCGAGCCGCAAGCCGCTGGCTGCCGCGTTCGAGACTCTGGATGGCCAAAACGTCTTCTTCACCGTGAACGTCCATTTCGGCAGCAAAGGCGGGAGCTCCTCGCTGCACGGCGATGCGCGACCGCCCGTCAACGGCGGCGTGGACGACAGGCAGCGACAGGCTGAAGTCACCGCAGTAGGTCCCCCCTTCGTCTTCCCGCTTCACCTCAATCCTCCACACGCACAGGCGACACTAACAAGACCCAGTCCTTCATCGCGTCCATCCTCTCTCAGGACGCCAACGCCAAGGTGATCGCCGCAGGCGATTTCAATGAGTTCGCCTTCGTCGCGCCGCTCGAACCCTTTCTCGCCAAGTCTGGTCTGCGCGATCTTGACGAGGTGGCCGGCATCAAGGAGACGGAGCGCTATACCTATCTCTTCGACATGAATAGCCAGCAGCTCGATCACATGTATATCAGCTCTGCGCTGACCAAAGGTGCGGAGTTTGAGCACGTGCATGTGAATATGTGGGGTACGACCGACGCGCCGAGTGACCACGATCCGAGTGTGGCGAGGTTGAATGTTTGTGGGAAATAGATCGCATGTAGACGCTAGAGTTGATCCGGGTTCTGTAAAAAAATTTACTATAGAGTTGTGCTTGAGCTGGGGTTGCAGTGTTGCACACACAAGCGATTGCGAGCATAAAAGTCTGATCTTGTATGGTAGAAGGTACTAAGATGCACAATAGTCAAAAATCTTTCCTGCATCAGTGAGCGAAGGAATCATAGTCGTGAATCTAGAAGCTAGAAGCCCCGTGTTGATTGAGCTATAAGCCCCGAGCTTGCAGCTTCAGCTCCATCGCCACTCCATGTCGAACACATTGCATCACTTACCAGCGAGCATCTTTGTGCTCTCTCGGTCGATGGCCGGGTCAACGTCTCTCAAGTCTAGACTCCATGCCCCGCATACCTCTTCGAAAACCTCCCCGTAGGAGTGCTCTCAGTCACATTCCCCACTACAGTCCCATTCTCATTTTCATACTGCTGCCACGCGCTCTCGAGCGCATACACCGCGACACTAACCCCCGTATCCGGCGGCAGATCCATGGTGCTCAGCGCCATGACCGTTAGTGGCTGCGTCGGGAAGAAAGTAATAGTAGCGGAATGCTCGCCGCCATTGATAAAGACCTCGAGGATGGAGCGGTCGATAACGCCGGAAAGCGACCACGTGCCATTAGGGATGTTGACGGTGCTGAACTTGTCTGTGTAAAAGACGTTCTCAAACCCCTTGTGTTCCCGCGGTCTAGGAAGAACGGGTTGTCGCCTCCAAAGTAGAAGCCTCCAAGTACAGACTCGCCAGTGTCCAGCGACAGGAATGTGAAGTTGAGGGTGGCGGACCCGGAGATGTTGGCCCGCGGGATGTCGGTCACATTCACTTCAAAGTACAGTGCGTTACTGTAGACCGAGGAGTAGTCGACTAGAATGGTGCCGTTGCCGAGGGAATCGTTGGCGGCTAGCTCGCGGCCGAGAACGGGGAGAGGTCATACGGCTCTGAGACTAGGACCCAGCCAATGCGGGTGGCATTTGCGAGGTAGTTGCGCCGGGGGAGAGACATGCTACTCCTCCAACCTTCAGAGGGGCCAGAGGGCGTGAGTCCGGTGTATTGCCAGTTGCTCGCCCACGCAATGCTGATCGCTTCGTCTGGGGGCGTGCCGTAGAAGAACTGGCCGGCATAGTTGTCTTTGCCGAAGTCGGCGATACGGGCGACGGGGTCAACCGCCTCGAAGTGTGTGCCGTTGAAATAGCCTGGGAAGTACTGAGAGATGGAGCCGCCGAGAGGTGCGCCAGGATTGATAGAAAGGAACATGAGCCACATGACCTCGTCTGTGCCCTCCACGGGCACCGTCTGTAGACTGGGGCATTCGTATTGGTAGCCTAGAAGGCCGTGGTATGAAAAATTGGAGGCGAATGTCCAGTTTATCAGATTAGGCGAGGTGTAGATGCCGATGGAAAACTCCGTCGCGAATGCAACCACCTGTTTCACATTTTAGCGCTGGGCGGAGAGGTAGCAGTATATAAAAAGGAGTTTTTGCTCACCATCACCCAGTGGTCTTCGTACCAGATTACCTTCGGATCTCGAAAGTGCGGAAGATTGCTTGGAATGACGGGGTTTCTCTCATAGGGAGTGAAAGTGTATCCCCCATCACGACTGTAGGCAATATTCTGCGTCTGTATGGCCCCTGTGTACGGGTAGGATGCAAGAGTGTAGATAGCAACTACGCCATTGTCTTGATCAGGGAAGAAGCCGGAAGTGTTGTTGACGTCTATAACGGCGGAGCCACTGTAGACGTATTCAGCGTCATTGGGCCGGTGAATAGCAATCGGCTGGTTGACCCAATGATACAAATCCTCGCTCGTGGCATGGCCCCAGTGTTGATTACCCGGCACATCCTGAGTTGGATTGACTGGCCCCAGTCCGAGAATTAGCATCCGGGTAGTTGCGAGAGGACGTTGGGGAGGTCGGAAGAAGGGTTAGGCGAATGAGCTTACACTGGTAGTATAAGTGCCATGTTCCATTGGCATCGACGAACAAGCCATTCGGATCGTTCATGAAATTCTGCGGAGGCGAGAAGTGAATCTGTGGTCTTAAGGGGCCCGTGTAGTTCCCAGGAATGGGAGTACCCGTCGGCACATCAGGTCTGGCATAAACTGAGGTGCTGCTTTGCGGAGAGACAGAGCTCGTACCCTGAGCAGACACGGAGCACACGAGCACCGACGCCACTGCTGCCACGAGCGAAGTAAACATCATGGTGGAAGTAACACTAAGGTTGTTGCTGGATTCCCGAGAAGCAGGAGCTGTAGGGAAGAGCTCTGTCGAGCGGGCAGAGGTGCGGCCATGCCTGCTTTATGTTCCTGCAGGCGGATCTTGGTCTGCTGGCATCAGAGCTTACGCAGTGCTGCGTAGGCATGGGGTTGCCATGCAGCCAGGGAGCCGGTGCCGGGGCGATGTGGTGGAGCAGCAGCATGCTGTCAAGGTCTGCGGTGCTCTAGCGAAAAGGTGCTCGGGATCGAGCATGCAGAGTACTCATAGCGCCGAAGTCTCTCGTGCGGGGCTTGCTTTCCCCACACTGATGCGTGCCGCCCCGGTTCGCCTGCCCTGCATGCATCTCTGCTGGCCGATCTGGAAAGGGAGGTCCTGTCCCTTCTCTTGCACCAAGCTTCACCAAGGCATGCCCTGCCCTGGCACTGGGCGTAGTTATTGTAAAAGGCCGCCGTAACGTGTGAAGGGGCTGTCTTCTGGTGCAAAGTGAAAGCTGTAGCTAGCATTGATAGAGGGCCGACCCTTTCAATTCCCTTTCTGTATCCTGTAGTTTAGTGTGGAGCCGTTGGAGGTGCTGGCAGGAACAAAAACAACCTGGAACTGCCGGCAAGGCTGGAGCCGCGCACGTCATGGCGCGCAACGACTCGCTTGGCGGCCTCACCTTTGCCCTATCTTGTGTCCGTCCGCACTAAAAGCTGTTCTGGAGGTGATCAACAAACACCGGTTCCACCCCGCTTGTCCTGTTCAACCCTGTCGAATTCGAGTCCTCCCGAGCTTCGTCCCGCCAAAAGATCTCTCAGGCATCTTGTCCCGTGCAGAGGTCCCGGCAATGATTCGAGCCGCAGGCATAGCAAAACCTTTGGGTACTTGACAACGAGTATCAAGAACGAACAACTGTCCTCGCCTCGGCGGGCGTACCACGTTAGAAGCTCTAGGTTCGTTCAAGGGTTCGTCGATAGCTTAATGCGGACCAATTCTCGGAAGGTTAATATGGTAGGCGCATCGTCGGATGCGGAGTACCACTATGCCAAAGCCACCAAGGCCGAGGATTTGGCCGGTGGATGTGTGAGCGTGGGATATATCCGACTTCGGCTTCGCAATAGTGGGAGTACTCGAGTACTACCCCCAATCTCCTGCTGCTTACCAGTTCGAGAAATTGTAACGGCACTAGAGAGTACCATGTGAAAAGAGTCACAGAGTCTGGCGTCTGTGAAGGTCTTTCTTCTCCAGACCGTCCTCTTTAGTTCGCCTGCAGAAGTTCCAAAAGACTTCCCTCCTAAGACAGGCTGAACCGTCGAGGATGCGAGTACTCGCCTAGGTTCTCAACTTTGTCCTTTGCAAGAGCAGGTGCTTCGGAGAAAGTGAAATGTACTCTGTGGAGGGTATGATTGATATTTTACTTATACAGCCGACTCAAGGAATTCTGGAAGCCCTTCCATAGAAGGCTGCTTATCCACAAATATAGAACAGGATAATCCGAAACACTTAAAGCACTTGCCAGATTGCCGTACTTCATATTCTGTGATCCATAGTTGTATAACAGGCCACATGGTGGATATTTTAAACGCCTTGCTACCAAAACCAAATCTCATCAGGACCTCTGTTACAACCAAGAATTAGTGGTGGATTAGCTACTAATATGGACCGGCAGCTATATAATCGTTAGGTGCTGTGACAAAGTCATGCACGGGAGACTTCCTGGTGTTGATGATGGACGAGTATCGTCATAGACGCGAGAGGTCCGTCATTATGTGCTTTCCAATGAAGCGCAACAAGTAGTGGGGCTGGCTCTGGTAGGTCTTCGACATATTTGGGCTTGTACTGCGCCCCTGAGCTTCATGACTATGGAATCCCTCAGTGACTTCATGACGGCGATGTCTCTGTAAGGAACGACCATGTGCCAATTTGTAGCATGTAGCCGGCGGTTTATAAACCCATGTAAAGCCTCCGCTTGTTGAATGACAAGTACACAATCGGACCGGGAGGTGGCGACTCGAATGAAGACCATGCTAGTCGAACAGTAGTTCACAGCTCTCGTCAGGCCACATAGCGTTCCCCCTTGCCTATCTCCAACGGCTAGACAGCTTCGGAAACCTCGCCGAAGTTACGTGCGGCGCGGCTTGTTTTGCGGCTATCCCCGGCGGCGACATCGTCGACGGTGTATCGCTAGTGGGCGGCATCCCATGTCCCCCAGCATGGCTTGCCGCCGACGGCGTATAGTGGTGCGTTTTTGCGTTTCTGTCATCCCGACTGTCGACGGTGGGACTTCCCGAAACACAGGCCCGTCCATCAGTGTCTGCGCCCACGGTTGTCTGCCCACGCCTTGGCCGTGCGCTTCGTGGTGATGCATTCCCAAGTGATCAAGACCAAGGGACTGCAAGACACGAGCTGTATAATGGCGCTGCTTCTCTCGGACCTCATGGTCTGAGTTCTTGGTCGGGTCGTTTGGATCATCGCCATCCTGGCCGGGATTCGCCATCTCGTATTCAAGGACTTTGATGAATTTGTAGAAGGCTACAGCAATGAGAACGCCGATGAATGGACCGGCCCCTGCAAAGAAATAGTCCGTCAGTGACCAAATCCTGAAAAAATAGAGGTGAACATAGCTTACAGTAGATCCAGAGCTCCTTGTCATAAGTATTGGTAACGATGCACGGTCCAAGGCTCCGCGCTGGATTCGCGGATCCTCCGGTGTAGAACACTCCAACAAGGTGAACGATAAATAGCGCTAAGCCGATGCCTACAGGGGCGATAAAGTTGGCTTTGTGTTTCTCCTTGGCGAGCATGAGAACACTGTCGCGACGTCAGTCGTTGTTCTCCAAACGGTGTCTGAACCTCAACATACGTGAAGACAAGCTCAGCCGTCAGGAGGGCCTCGATGAATACACCGCGAACAAGAGATGTACCGTCACTTAGGGTGGTGTTAACACTGAGACGAACAGGGAATACAGCCATCACTAAGCCTGACGCAGCGATAGCGCCCGCGACCTGGGCCAAGAAAAGGCAGAGGGCACGCAGCCGACTGATGGCGCCAACAAGGAGCATGGCCAAAGTGACCTGCGGAAGGTTTGTTAGTCATGATCGCACTTCCAGAATGTAGCCATGATAGGTGCGTGCTTACAGCTGGATTAAACAGCCCGCCTGATATCCGAAAGAAGACCCAGACGTTCACCATAAGACTAAATCCAAAGGACAAAGAGACGTAGAGAATTATAATAGGCCTGATAGCCATCAACTGGTTCGTCGTGGCAGTGTTCGGTTCCTTTGCGATCGCCACCTGCGTGCCTGCAAACGCGAAGAACAAGAAGAGAAGAGTGCCTACGAACTCACCCACAGCCGCGACAAAGTGGTTCTTGGCTGTGCTGTTCATCCACAGCGTCCACGGGAGCCGAAGCGGAATGGTCTCTTTATCGCTTGCCAGGCGCGTCTGCTGTAGCTGCTGCGCTCTGCTTGGTGGATTGTATTGGTACTGATCCGCGCCGGACATACCCGCATAACTGTGCGGGTAATCGTTGTTGCTGGCCCATGACTGTCGCTGAGAGCCTTTACCACTCGAACCATGCTGCTCTCTTGCTTCTCGAATATCATAAAATGACATCGGTCGGCCTCTGTTACGGAGATACTGTGCCGGTGGGGGTTGCAGCGTCCCTTGAGAGCCTGGCTCGGAGGAAATTGGAGCCTGGGCAGGGCGCCAGTGCTGGCTGCTCGCCTCCGGATAATAATGGCCCTCGTTCTCCTTTCCACCGCCGCCGGAGAGTGTCGCAGGGTTAAGCCAACCGGCTGCACTCGAGATGCGCCTCGCACGGGAATCGTCGGGAAGCGGCCCGTTGACAGGCTTGCCGGAGTTTGAGACATGTTCGCAGCCCTCATCCTGAGGCCCTAGGTCTTCGATGAACTGTGACACACGCCGGCTCATCGGAGGCTTTAACGAAGACCGGTTCTCACTCGGAGTAAGCTGGTTGTTTACCTCAGCAGATTCCACAGGATGACTTCCAGCAGGACGTTGGCCCGCCGCTAATGGTGATCCGTTTGTCGTGTTGCTAAGAGGAAGTTGGATGCCCTCTGTCGGACGTTCCACTGTTTCGCCTGTCGACATTTTCTCCCCGTAGTGTAAGGGCAGTTCAGAAGTAGCAGTGGAAGCCATAATAAAAGAGTCTCTCAAACTTTACTACGGATTTCCCTGTGGTCCTAGAAAATTTGCTTTTCCCAATATTGGTTGAGAAACGGCTCTTTCGAGTACACTGCGTCCAGTTCGGCTCGATTGCCTGGGCCTGAGCAGCCAAGGTGGATGCAGAGAGGAAGTCGTGATCGGTCACGCTCCTGCGGCGGCCAGCTGGGGCCTTGTATGGCCTGTGCAAGGTACCCAAGCGGTTGAGAGACTTTTGACGATGTCAGTTACTGGCGTAGATCTTTTCCAGAACTCGACACTGTCTTAGTCGACCCAGAGAAATGGAATCCAGAGTTTGCAAGAAAGATACCAGAATGTATGCCCGGTAGCTAGAAACCAAAGACGACCAGGAAAACTTAAACGATCGGATAGGTCCGGTAAAACCTGCACACCAAGAAGACTCCAAAGACAAGATGCTCGAGGCTCTCAGTGGCCCTATACCAATTCGCTTACATTGAGGATCGTTTCACAAAGCGTGTCACACCAGAAGTCGAGGGATTGCTCTAGTCATTACCTAAGAACGGGCTGAAAGCGTCAAGGCCATGCAGCCAGAACCTACTGTGTCATTGTCTACGGCAAAGTAGGATTCTACGGAAGGAAGACGCGCGGTGCGAGGTTCATGCGATGACCATGGCGACCGGGTCTTTGTTCATTGCGACGGTTGCGGCCCTCACAGGCTTCGGCAAGATTTCTGACAATACGGGCTGCCGAAGTAGTGTTTCCGGCCCGAAAACGACCTGCCGTATTCCTGCCGTATTTCTGCTGTGAAGCTAGTAGGAAGAGAAAAAGTTGAGGTAGATGTTCATTTGAGACCACTGTCTCGTCGTTTGCTCGGATCACCGCTGGTATATGTTGTAGTGTAGCTGGCATAATCGTGCCCACGATGGAATCCAGGCCAATTAGTGGCATAGCTGTGAGTCGTCGTCTGCTAATCCTCAGGATACTGTAGGTGGAGTTCTTGTCAGTCTCGTCTTCCGTTTCGTTGCTTGAGGTCGAGCGCGCCATCCGAAAAGCAGACCACGTGCACGTCACGTGTCGGTATCTTCAACCTCCATAATTTTGTAATATCAATGTATCCTGCTACACTACTCGCTTGTAAGTTAACAAGGATATTGTAATGCTTGTTGGCCAACACCAGACTATAGAATGCACATCCATGAGTGCCTTAAGATTGCGGTAGACATCAAGGGCCATCTAAAAAGTCCGTTGCCGCATTTGAAAGCCACTCGTAACCCTGGAAATGGATAGTCCCTAAGCACAGTCCACAGATCAAAGACATCTTAAGTCATTAATGCACTAAGGAGCTACACTGATGAGCACCTTATGCTTTCTATTGTGTGCAATCCGTCTCCTTGTTCTATAATCGACATGATCATGGGTCTAGCTTAATCGTGAATCTGATACGGATAAGCCACCAGCCAGGATGCGGCGATGTACTTTTCGGATGGCCCTTGGGCCCTGGAACGAGCAGCTGCAATTGTTCCTTACACGACATAGCACGCTTCAAGGGTCTGAGCCGCAGACAACGACCTCAGCATCAGGCTCGCAAGCCTACAAGGAACCAATGATCTGAGCTTCACTCAGCAGTATCTGTCACTCGGTACCGCTCGGTGCAACCTCCGTTCCATTTACCCTTGCGGGGTATATCTGGGGATATGGAGTGCCCCTCCTCCGCCGACGAAGCTATCATAAAGCTTCTCTGCCTCACTAAATACCGCTTCAGAGACACTCACTGAAAGGCCCTCAGCAGTAAAGCCTTATACAGTTACCTATCGGAGCTCACTCACCAGAATCCTACTATTCGTTCAACAGCCCGCCCACTCGAACATTTCCCAAGCCGCAATCACCACAATGGCCGACGCCCTCCGCGCAAAGCAAAAGCCCCTAAAAGACACCTACCGCGCCGACCCCTCCAGCGCACTCGTAACGCTCCGCTCCAGCGGAACCCTCGACGCAAGCTCGATAACCTGCAAACTCTCCACCGGCGCCGCCATCCGCGACGCAAAAGCCAAGCTCGCCTCGGACACCCACTCGCACTCGCACTCGCACTCCCACGACCATGACCATTCTCATTCCCAGAACAGTGGCAACGATGGGCCCCAAAAGTCGCCGGCCTCCACCAAATGGCCGGCGGCGACGACCCCGCGCTCTCCGGGGAGCTCTGCTCCGGCGACATGCTGCTTGACGCCCTCGTCGCGTGCGCTGGCGTAACCCTCAAAGCCGTCGCGACCGCTTTGGGGATCCCCATAAAGTCCGGCGTCGTGCGCGCAGAGGGAGATCTTGATTTCCGGGGCACCATGGGCGTGGACAAGGAGGCACCGGTCGGGTTCACGGATATTAGGTTGGGGTTCGAGCTGAAGACCGAGGTGGAGGTGGAGGATGAGAAGATTGAGAGGCTGGGGAAGCTGACGGAGAGGTATTGTGTGGTGTTGCAGACACTGGTTAATAAGCCGAAGTTGACGGTTAGGTTGGCTGGGAGTGCGGAGACGGAGGATGGGGTTGATAGGGGGTTTGTTTGGGGGCAGAGGTTGTGAGGTTGGATGACTGAGGATGCTGGGCATAGAAAGGAGCATAAGCATAGGCGTTGCGTAGTGGCATTCACACTGAATAGATATAGTGACATAGGTACAGCAAGACTTCTCTATTATGTACCGCAGCTGTACTGCTCTATCTGCTGTGCTAAACACACTGTTGACCAAGCCACGGCTGGCCACAAACGATGAACAAGAATGCACCCCAGACCCGGTTTGAGACCAGCATACTAGAAAGCCCCTACCGTACTTAAACCACTAGGAGCGCAGCCAGAACTCCACCCAAGATCCCAAAGCCACCGAAGCTAGCTCTGCCAGCAGCACCGGTGAACTGCGCCGGGAAAGAAGACGTAGGCGAAGCAACAGTGCGGGTAGTCGTGCCAACAGAGGGTGTCACAGCAGGCACGGAAGGCTTTCCGGTAGCCGTCAGAATACCAGTTGCAGTAGAGCCAACGTCTCCAGCAACGGAGCTGGCTGCGGTGGGGAGGGTGTAGAATCCACTGGCAGACTTAGAGGTGCTGGTCGCGGGGACATCTTCGGTTGGTACGGGATTGGCCACTGAGGAGTTTCCAGCGTAGCGAGCGGGAGTGGAGAGGGCAAGGGGGTGGAACTGCCCGGAACACCAGTATGGTGGACGTTGCCAGTTGTCGAGGCGTCGGTAGAGCAGATAGTAGTGCTGCCGGGAACAACGACGGTGACTGTACCGTCTGCACCGCCAATCGTCGTGATCGGGGTTGGGCCAGATTTGTCGTCGCTCTCAGAGTCGCCAGAGCCAATCGGCTGAGTGGCGTTTCCTGGAGCAGGGGTGTTGCCAGAACCGCCCGGCGCCGTTGTGTTTCCAGGAGCAGCGGAGCTTCCAGGAGCGACAGGCATAGTGGTATCCGGGGTGGTTGAGTTTCCAGCAGCGCTGTCGCCACCATTGACAGGCCCGCCTGATGGAGCAGACAGAATCTGGATGCTCTTCCAGTCTCCGCTCATATCGCCGTACTTGTACTCTGCAGCCGGGTTGTAGTTCGTAATCTTGATAGACTCGACGTATTGAGTGAATGGGCCCTTGGTGTAGTCAGTCTTGCCACCAGCCCACCCGATGACTCCCGGATGATTGTCCTCATCACCGGCGGGCCAGATGCCGAGGCGGATATCACATGGCGTTTGAGGGTAGTTCTTTCCGCGAAGCGCATTGGTGTCCCCATAGTTCACTGTGCGGATAAGAGTGTCGTCGATGAAGAACTTGATGGTTTCCGGCGTCCAGTCAACGGTGTAGGTATGGAAGACCGTCTGAGGCGAAGCAACCGCATGATAACCACCACGGTCATAGGTAGTCGTGTTGCCCTTGCCGAAAAAGTTGGTCTGGACCTTGGTGTTATCACCGCCAACGAATTCCTGGGACAGAGTTAGTGGATGCTTGCATAAGGTTCTAGGTAAACACGTACCCAATCGATCTCGTCAAGGTCGTCCGACTGAAGCACGATACTGCTGATGATGCCTTGTCCGGGTGCCGCCTTCATCTTTACTTCAACCCTGCCGAAGAAGATGTAAAAGTTGGATCGGATCGTTGGCGACTGGCGTTTCGTGATGACAGAGAATTCCGCACCGCTTGGTCCATAGTTGATCGGGCCGGCGGTAGCCCTCCACCCAGCACTCGCAGAAGCCCCCTTTGTGAAGTCGGAGAAGAAGGTTGCCGTCTCAAGAGCCTTGTCGTTAGGGCAAGTCTTCTGAAGAGGGTTGCAGTCTGTCCACGTCTGGGCCGAAGCGAAAGGAAGGGCTGCAGCCGCCAGGGCTACGGCCGTGCCAAAAACAGAGCGCATGATGATGGTCTAGATATCGGGACTGAGACCTAAGATGGGTATGTTGCAGATGCGGTATATGGCAGATAATGAACGTGAGTATAGGCGAAAAGTGGTGGAAGGAATGTGCACACAGCTCCCAGGCCGTGAAAAGCAGAAGATCAAAGGTAAAGAAAGTGCTAATGCGTGGCGATGCAACCGAGAACAAAGAAAATGCGGCGGAAGAGCCCACTTAACAAAAGCCATCTGGTGTCGTTATGAAAGGACGGTCATGAGCGACTACTCCTGTTTCATGAAACGGCCAGCAGTCCGCTCGAAAGCCGCCGTCGTCATTCACGAATAATGAAGGCGCCCGTTGTTGAAACGCGATGCGTCCTTTGGGCGTCTGCTATCACCAATCGCGAGTAGCAGATACGGCGCATGTACGGGTGCAGAGCCTCAGAGTGATCTTGCTAAATTTCTCTGAAACGACGTCCATCTCTGCCAACCAAGGAGGCCCTGCAAGTGGCCGCGGGCTAGCCCGGATGAGGATGGCCAGCCGCCGACCTGCCGCTCTCTCGAGCAGCGCGTCGCACCACCGCCTTTGTTTGTCCAACGACTGCCATCACTCTCTTGAAACTGAGCCCTGCTTGGCCTTGTGGGTCAAAAGGAGTGTAGATCTGTTCGGATAACTACACTTGTACGCCATGCTTAGAGCAGCACAGCATGTATATAATCATTGATAATATCACTCCGCCACGCATTTATATAGTCCAATGGGCAATGCGAAAATGCTGGCACAGCAGTGAAATTTTCGATGCAGCAAGCTATTCGCAGGCGAGAACGACTCGTCCCTAGACGCGGTGGGAGCGGCCTCGAAGCTAAGAGCAGTAATATGGGAGCTGAGTCTTCTTGAGATATGGTTGGTATGAGAACAATAGACTACGGAGTTGTACCACTTGATTAAGAGCTACCGCGCCGACACAATGTGACACTCGGTCTTCACACAACGATAGTGCCAGCGCAGAAGAGTAGTCATACGTGAGGCCCTTACGGGCCAGTAGAGGAAGGCTGGGCCTCTGTCCCTGACCAGAAACGTAACGGTCCAGTACGGTCGCAAATTCTGCCCGAATCTTATACCCTTGTGTAGCCATAAGTGCCTGCAACGCACGTGAATGAGGGCAGCTTGATGCCCTATGACCTGGGAATACGTAGATACTGACTGGAAGCTGGACAAGGTCAAGACAGAGACCGTAGATAGCCCCTAGAGTGACCAAATCCTTCGGCTCGTTCGCTTGATGTGACAATAGTCCACTGTTCCCGCTGTCCATCGTGACAAAATCCATACTGAGTTATTGCTGCAGAGGTGGTAGTAAGCCGAGGGCACGTCCAGCTATCGCGAGGTACTGCATCGCTGGCTGAAAGGGTTGTGCCAATGACTTCTTTTGGATAACTCTCTGGAGCTTGTGAGCACGGCAGAGAATTGCGCGAGCGGTCTACTCGTCGCGGAGTTTCAAGGCTCATCTCCTACGTGGCCTGCCAGAGCTCTCTGAACGTGCGCGACGCCTTTGTCTGTCTCGAGACCGCGACCTCTCACGGTGCCTTCTGTCGCGAGACCTCGACCGTTTCCGGTCATCCGATGCGCCGCTAGAGTGCGAACGTCGCCGACGACGATGGTGCTCCCTCGAATCCGACCGGTCCTTGTGCCTGTGGCGGTGTTTACCATGCTTGTCGTCCTTCCGCCTATGATCCCTCTTTTTGATGGCCTGCAATGCCAATTGCACCTCTTCCTTCTTCTGCTCGATCAAATAAGCCTTCATGGGGTCATCGTCATCATGATTGCGCATAAGCTCTGCTAGCTCCCGCTCTTCCTTGAGCACAGGTCTCCTCTCTTCTTCGCTCTCGCTCTCGACATCATCCGATTTCCTCTTTTTCCTGCTGTCTTCCTCGTTCCCGTTTGTGGTTCCACCTAGAGTATTGTCGCCCAGATCCTCATCATCTTTCTTCTTGTACCTCGTGTGGTCCACTCTTAATATCCGTCCCATCACCGTCGCACCACCCAAATTGTCAACCGCCAGGTCGCAGCTCCTCTGGTCTTCATACTTGAGGAATGCAAAGCCCTTGCTCTTCCCCGTCTCCTTGTCCCGCACCAGGTTGATAAAGACAGGCTCGCCAAACTGCGAGAAGATGGTAATGATGTCGCCTTCTGAGAGATCGAAGGGCAACCCGCCAATGTAGATGTAGGCTGTATCTCGGTAGTCGGCGTGCCAGGATGCCTCTGGACTGACGACAGCTTCGAGTTCGCGCTTGTTCAGCGCTTGAACTTGGCGGATGCTGTTCATGGCGGCGGGTTATTTGAAGCTGGTGGTTAGAAATTTTATCGAGCTGCTTCATGAGTCTCGCTTCCCATTCGGCAGATATCTTTGGCAGGATCAGGTGCCCAGTCGTAGAGCCTGTGTGAAGGTTAAAACTTTGTGCAGCTGGTGATGATCGGAGGTTCAATGTGCATCTGAAGCTGATGCGCTTTAGAAAGTGCTCACGTGGTTACGCGAACGCGACGAAGCGCTTGGGCCAGACAAACCCAAAACCATTATCAACACCCGACATGAGAGCAGTTCCAATCGCTGGTGAACGAGCCGTGTTCTGTACATGCCAGTGTCTGTATCCGCGGAAGCCTGTCTGTCCTAAGCTTGCGACGCCATCTACCGCTCAACAGTTTCTTCGGTGATCATCCGCAACAATGGCCCGAGCATCCACATATACCCACCGAGGAACGGGGAACGATGATCGACCAAAGAGCAGCGACGCCCCGAAGAAAGAGCTATGGTCCTCAATGCTTGATGGCGTCTCGAGCGGCAAAAGGTTACCGGAGAAGAGCGTCCTTGTGCTCGGAGGGACGCCAGAAACACAGAAAGACTTTCTAGATTCCATACGCACAGATCCCGAGAAGCGGCGACGGCCTCCAGATCGTGGCCGGAAACCCCCATTGCAAACCAGTTCGCTCTAGGCTACACATATCAAGATGTCCTTGACACTGACCAAGAAGGTATGGATATCGCTCAAGGCTCAGACGGATGAGATTTTGACGCGCTCTACAGACACACTCGCTCGCCTCTCGCTCTACCTCCTCACTGACTCGTCACCTTCATTCACACCACTCCTCAAGCCTCTGCTTACCACTCGCACTTTACCGAACATGCTGGCCGTCATACTGCTTGACTGGGGCCAGCCATGGGCCTGGGTACGTCAGCTGCGCGATTGGATCCGGGCTCTGCGCTCCCTCATGAGCTCGCTAGACGACAAGTGTAAAGACATACTGGAAGAAAACATCGCGGCTTTGCGGGATCGAGGCGCAGCAGGGGCATTGACACTGCATTAGCTACAGCTTACGGCAATGTACCAACACCCCTAGGGCCAGGCGAGTGGGACGAGCCGCTCGGCATACCCCTCTGCGTTGTCTGTCAGAATGCGGACAAAATCGAGAAGCTAGAGAGGGAACGAAGCTGGAAGGACGACGAGTTTGACTTTGTCCTGCAGTACATACGAACGATCTTACTAAAACACGGGGGCGGTCTGATATACACGATGCCGTCGCAACCTGGTTCGCTACAAGCACTCATTCACTCATCGCTGGGCATTCAGAGCACGCTCGAGAAGAAGCGGTTGCAATACAACATCATCGACCGCGACAGGGTGTTGGTGCCGCCGAACTGGGATTCCTGGGGAAAGATTAGGGCGCTTCCCGGCAGAGAAGGCTTTGACGTAGAGGGCATTAGCAAGGTGTGGTCAATTGAGATACAGGATTCACGGACGACGAGGACTGAGCGCGCTCCTGAAGATGGCGGCGACGAAGATGCTCTTGCGGGCCAGGCTAGTGGGAGTGAACAGGGAAGCGCCGTGGCGATGTATGAGGACACGGTACGTGATCCTGAGCAGGGTTACGCTCAAGCCCACGGACTGCAGTCTCGCAATAGCAATGGCATAGAAGTGGAGTGCACCGATAATCAAACGTTTCTGGCTAGCCAGATGGAGGTGCTGGAGAAGTTGCGCACCGACGACGAACAAATCAAAGCCAAAACCAGCCGGGAGGCAAGAAAAGGTGCAGCTGCACTGGTTACAAACGTCGACACCGCGAGTGGAGCCATGGACGAGCACATCGGTCCTGTACAGTTCAATATGGGCGGCATCCAAGTGGACGCCGATGACATGTTGCAACGACTCAAGGTGAGATTGTCTCGAGCGCCCCAATCTAGTCGATATTTACTAACTCCCTTGGCAGGACCGAGAAGCAAATCGGTTTTCAGATGGAGAAGCGGCGCCCATTACTTCGCCGACGGACCCAAGAGCCGAAAACGAGTATTTTGCGTCGTTCTTCGCGAATCTTATCAGTAAAACGGGTCGAGGTTCAGCTCCAAGTAGTCCACATTCTTGAGGTACTCGGAGAGCGGGTGAGAAGCCCTCGCAATGTACTGGCAGGGTCATGTTTACCAGGTGTTAAGATACCCTATCCAAGAAATTTCGCTCCGGCAATGCCCCAGCTCATAGAACCTCGCTTTTGTTCCATGCACTTGCACAAAGGCTGGTCTTTAAGTAAAAACGACTGAACATGGTGAATTTGATACGAAATGTGATTCCAGAATCAGTCGTTCTGAGCAGATTTAGCAAAACTCACAGCCAAGGAATGTGATGTCTCGTGATAGCGAAGTCGGTCGTTGTGGCGGTGACTTTGAAGTCTGGTGGTCTTCAGGAGCATTCCATGTGATCATGTGATATTACGCCCCGCGCCTCACAGGCCTCTCCAAATCA
This sequence comes from Coniosporium tulheliwenetii, assembly GCA_030247845.1. Classification (NCBI taxonomy): domain Eukaryota; kingdom Fungi; phylum Ascomycota; class Dothideomycetes; genus Coniosporium; species Coniosporium tulheliwenetii. Next base: position 557,598 of record JAPDRP010000007.1, read on the forward strand.
GCGTCACCATTAACTCAGTCGCCTTGCCATCCATCACTTCAAAACTGCTTACGACTACCATCATCCTACCTGCTCAAGCAACTGCACACTCTATACGCACCCCTTTCTATTACACGCTCAGTCGATCTACTCATCCTCGTATGCCCCCAAAGGACTACTCCACCATGGCTGCGCATACCAAGTTCCAGCCGGTGCCGCAGCGTGACTCCCTCGAGGACAGCAGCTTCAGTCAAGCGCCGCCAGCTTACCAGGCTGAGGCAGCGAGTGCAAGCTTGCTCGGAGCACCGCGTAGCGAAGATGACAACCTCCCGGATGACTTCAAGTTTGGTGGCGTTGTAGCTGAGGCTACACTCGATATTCGGATGCAGTTCATCCGCAAGGTCTACGCCATCCTGTATGTTCTCAACCTCTTACTGCCTCATCTCACCGCGGAAGCTGACAACTCCCAGGACTGTCCAGTTACTCGCCACGGCTGTCCTCAGCTCTGTCTCGTTCTTTAGCGACGGCTACCGCAACTGGATTCAGACAAATGCATGGATGATGTGGGTGTCGCTCTTCGGAGCGATCGGATTCATGCTCCTCACCTTCTGGAAGCGCAAGTCATATCCGACGAACCTCCTCTTCCTCAGCGGCTTCACGGCGCTTGAAGCCTACTCCATCTCGGTCATCACGTCCTTCTACGAGTCTCGCATCGTACTCGAAGCGCTCGTCTTCACGCTTGCCATCTTCGTAGCCCTTACGCTCTTCGCCTGCCAGACGAAGTATGACTTCACCAACTGGATTCCATACCTGTTCGGTGCACTGTGGATCCTGATAATCTTCGGCTTCATGGCTGCGTTCTTCCCGCATAACAGCAAGGTGGAGCTCGGATATGGCATCATTGCTGCGCTCATCTTCAGCGGATACATCTTGGTCGACACACAGCTGGTGATGAGACACTATCACGTCGAGGAGGAGATTGCTGCGGCTATCTCGCTCTACCTTGACATCATCAACCTGTTCCTGGCTATTCTCAGGATTCTCAACAGCCAGAACAACAATTAAGATGTAATCTAGTTCGAGTTGAAGTTGGCATACTGCAATAGGAGATGGCGCTAAGGTCAGCCCAGACTGAAAGGGTTGCTTTCTGTATCACTAAGGGTAATGCATGGTGTTTTGGGATTTCTATAGCCTCGAAATAAGTCTGCATGGCTATCAAATGTTCTTAACTCCAACAACCTGCTTCGTGATGACATGCTGTGACTCTGACCGAAACCCTAATCAGAAGGACAGTCCAAGGACAGTCCAAAGACCCCGTTCGGCCAACGATGTCAAGGTGCGCATTGTGATTGGCGGCAAGCAACCCCGACTCCTGCCAAGCCGCAAAGGCCCTGTCAGGGTCTTAAGAATTTTGGTTGACAAAGAGGAGTGCCAGCGCTCCGTCCGCCATCAGTCAGCTCTCAAACCTGCCATTGCCTAACAAAAACAACCCAATCCTACTCTGGTGGCGAATTGAAAGCTCCTGGTGAGCCACTAGCGCTTCTGCCCGTCGCAGTTGCAATCTCTTGCCTATCTTTCTGCCGCAGGTTCCCCCACAACACGCAAGTACACCGCCTGTCTCAAACCTCACAACGCACAACGCCCACAACCGCGGCTGCTGCTTTCGCAGTGACGCTTGTCCGCTCACTTAGACCTCTACTGACGCTTAACGGCGAAGCCCAATGGCTGCTTAAGCTCACAATATCGCGACGCTCGTTCCTTGTCTGCCCAACGTTCTAACTATGGCTGCGCGGCAAGATTCTCCATTTGATGAGAAGGGGAACCTACAAAATGGGCACGCCGGTTCCGTCTGCCAGTCGCAAGATAACCCTTTGGAATACCGGCAAAGGCTTGCTGCCAACGGCAGCGCGCACGGGTGTGCCATGAAGAAGAGGAAGAGGAGGGACGACACTCTTATGGGCACACTCTGCGCCTGGGTCGTGGAACACCAGATAGGTGCATACAAAGACATGAGATATTCCAGAAGGATCAGCTTGCTGACCTCCAGACCAGGCCTCTCAATTAACCTCCTCCTGCTCCTCGCCCTAACACACCTATGCTTCCCTCGCGCGCGATGGCGTACCCAAAAGTTCTTCGCCTTATCCTACCATGACCCGTCGACTGGCCAATACATGCAAGGGTGGGACGATCTATCGCTTGTGTCGTTCTGGATTGTTATCTTCACAGGCCTCCGCGCTGCCGTTATGGACTATATGTTGAAGCCATTTGCGAGGTGGGGCGGCGTCGACAAGCCCAAGGCAAGAGTCAGGTTCGCCGAGCAGGCTTGGCTGTTTCTATACTACTCCATATTCTGGACGTTAGGCATGGTATGTTGGTCCTGACCTTGGTGCCAAGACAAGAATCCGTGCTCAAGGCATTCCAAGCCGCAATCGATCAGTTGGAGTCTTTTGCTGACATTCTGGTACCAGTACATAATGTACAACTCTCCATACTGGTTCAACCTGCGCGAGATGTGGACGCACTTTCCAACGCGCGGCATGAGCGGTTTACTCAAGTGGTATTATCTCGTCCAGTTCGCCTTCTGGCTGCAGCAAATCGTCGTGGTCAACATCGAGGAGCGGCGGAAAGACTACGCGCAGATGTTCACGCATCATATCGTTACAAGCGCTCTTATCTTCATGAGTTACGGGTTCTACCAGACGAAGGTCGGGAACGTGATATTGTGCATCATGGATGTCGTGGACATTATCTTGCCGGTTAGTCTAGTCCTACATGCTGCGCACGAGGGAAAAGGTTTGCTGATTCAAGACGCTATTCTAGGCCGCCAAGATGCTCAAATACCTCAACTACTCCACCGCCTGCGACATCGCCTTCGGCATCTTCATGATCACCTGGTTCGTCGCGCGCCACGTCTTCTACCTCCTCGTCTGCTGGTCCATTCACACCGACGTTCCGGCCACCATGCCATCCGGCTGCTACTCTTCCGTCAGTGGTGAGAAGCTCTCCTCCGATGGCGGCTCCGACGTTCTGCGCCACGTACTACAACCATTCCGCGACCCAGAGGGTGAAATCTGCTTCAATGAGAACATCCGATGGGCGTTCTTGGGACTGCTGCTGGCGCTGCAAGTCATCACGCTCATTTGGTTTGGGATGATCATCCGAGTCGCATATAAGGTCCTCAAGGGTTCTGGCGCCGACGATTCGAGGAGCGATGACGAGGGCGGGGCGTCTGAAGACGAGATCGAGGACCTTGAGGTCGATCACCCTACTTCTGCTTTGGTGCAGCTGAAGTACGCCCAACCGCTTGAGGAGGAGGTCGGTGTAGAGTCGCTGCATTTTGCGAGGAGGATGAGTCCGTCGACGAGGCTGTACAGGCGAAGCTCGGGACGCGCGAGCGGCATCAGTATTACCGGCCACAGTGATAGGAAGGAGTTGTTGGGGCGTATCGGATGCGATAAGCCATCGTGACTTTCTCATGAAGGTTAAAGGCGCTCTCCGGTCCCCGATTTGATTGGCGGCGGTGCTGCAGCGTACGCGTTATGATCTAGAGGTCCATGGCCGCTTTTCTACCGGCCGAGCTGATAAAGGTTGCTTGGATGTCGCCAAGGTGTTTGGAGTTCAAAACTGCTGCTGTCTTTGCCTACGCATAGATACCCTTTGATTCATTTGCTACTGTATACGCTAGTCATTAAAGGGGCATAAAGACTTATTCTGTTTTCTTCACATCTGTTGTCTATATTTCTACGCTATGTCTAACCATTCTATACTGCGGCTCGCCCTCATGAAGGTCAACGTCAAGCAACGAAGATAACCCTGAAGCTCTCCAATGGCGCATCTCTTGACACTCCGCATTGGGTTCTCTCACCTATGCTGAGAAGCCTACAGCACTGGCCTCTTCACCTCAGCAGCCTCAGCAGCCACCGTCATCACCCCCTCAACCTCCCAACCTCTTCCTCACTCAACCCACACACATCCCTAACATACCCCTCCGCACCTCCATACCTCTCTTGTATCATCTCCAACGTCGCTTCCATATTCTCCTTCCTCGCCGTCACCATCCTCTCAACCCCCTCCCTCGCCTCCTCGCCCAGCTGCCTAAACGCCTCATTGTGCAGCAGGTGCTCCACAAACACAGGCTTCAGCGCCGCGAGCCCGATGTCCGTCAGCGCGTACTCCGCAGCGACATCCTCGGCAGATACGCCGAGCAACGAGAGCAACAGCGCGCAGAGGACGCCCGTGCGGTCTTTGCCGGCTGTGCAGTGCACAAGGCAGGCGGGCGGCGCATCGGCAGGGAGAGAGGCGAGATGGCGCAGGATACGTGTGAAGGCTGGCCCGCCGTGTGCTAGGATATCGCCGTATGCGCGCACGAAGCCCTACTGAGCGCTGGCGTGTCAGTCCTTCGCTCCTTCCACCATCACGACCGGGCGCGAATGATAGCGCAGGTAGAGCCGATAGGGCATGGCATGATTACCTCCGACCCCCGTTTCGCATACTCCCGATACCTCAGCGCGACGTTCTCGGGCGAGTAATCCTCTTCCTCGAAGACGGGGCACCATATGCGCTCTATGCCATCCAGCTCTTTCGGTCCGCCGGCGCGGTCGAGCTCGGGCTTGCTTCTAAGGTCGAAGATGGTGGTGATGCCGAGCTCGTGGAGCTGCTGTGCGCCTTCTGGCGAGGCGGCACAGGCGGAGGGGTCGGCGGAGCGGTAGAGTATGCCTTTGCGGACGGTAGTGGGCGGGGCGGAGGGGAGGGGGTAGCCCCCGATATCGCGGAGGTTGTGGAGGTTGGGGATGGATATGAAGGGGCTTGGGGGTCGGCCATCTTTGCGGTATAGAATGTGAGGATGTTGGTTGAATATGATAATGGTTGAGAACCGATAACAGATGATTCTGCCAGCCGAGGCTCGTCATCTCGAGACCCTGGCTCAGGCGGTGAAGTGCCAAGTGCTGGGGTCGAGGGAGGTGATATTCGAGGACTTCGAGTCTTTCGATGGCTGGGAGACTACCGGATGTCCAGCTGACGCACACCGGGGAAAGTTTGCCATGTCCGGTCCGTCCCACCTTCTCGATCAAGGGGCTGCGGGACGACCAACTCTGCGCTTGAGTCGGTTGAGAATAGATTGGTGGAGCCTAAGCAACTGCAACTGCTGTTCCGGTCTGCTTCTCTCTTCTCCCTCTTAATTCAGCCATGATGTCGGGTCACTGAGGTATTAAGGTTTCTCTTAAACGACATGGTGATTTTGATTAGCGAGGCGCTGTAAGGAAGCAGATAAATGGGGACTCCAAAAATAAGGCCTACGAGACATGAGATAGACAGTGGATCGCTTGATAACGATATAGAAAATGCAACAGCGCGAAAGTGAGCGTCAAGGCCACAGTATCGCCATCGTGATACTCGGAGGAAAGACCCGACATTGAAGACATCCTAGTATGCTTTTCCAGCGCAGCACAAAATGCTTCAGATGACCACCCAAATGTAAACAGACCAACGCCGGCAGCATGACATGAACACATTAGAGTCGTATTTCTCTATCCAATGAAAACAAAACTGGATTTTGCCTGGTTCCACAGCATCTCGGTCGTCGGAGAACCCCAAACTAATGCGATTATGGTCAAATTGGGTTACGTATCTTTTCTTTCGTCTACAGCGTCGTCTTTTGCTCCGATGCCGACACGGTCGCAACTTGCGTTGTCCCCTTTTCCAAGTCCGTATCCGTCCCGTTGGCACTAGACGGTATCGGAAGCTTTTCCAATGAAGCACTCGAATCGACGGCTGGCAGGCCGTGCTTATCTTCAACATAGTCGTCGTAGCTTAGACCAGCCAGCTTTGCTTCTCGGTGGATTTTGCGGGTGCGGATGCGCCATAGGATATGGGAGAGGAAAATTCCAAGCTCGAGGATCATGCTGAGAGACAGCCTTAGCACATGCTGTGCGCAACTACAGCCGCACCCCCTGCACACTGCGCGGAGAGTGACAGGAAGGGGGACAAAGACTCACCAGACAGTATAAGAACTTCCGCCAATGACGTCAAAGGTATGTTGAGCGACTTTTTTCGAGTCAGTAATAGGGGCATCAGTAGCTCGGCGGGAGGAGCACGCACCCAAAGCCATCGCTGAGAAAAATGCGCCGAACCAGTCCGTAGTCAGAAAAATGAAATCTGACAACGCAGGTTAGTGTTCCTCCGTCTACTAGGGGCAGCTTCGTCTCCCACTGATTCCAATGACCCGGAAGTTCCTTTTCCACAGCTCGAAGTATGGCGGTATCAAGCCAGCGGCAAGGACGACGGCGGCAATGATGCCGATAGTCGTGATAGGCCAGGAAACGCCGTTTGCATATGGACCCTGGGCCTCCGTGTCAATATCGATCTATGAGTCTGGAAGAAGCTAAATGTGTACTCGGAGGGTGAAGACCAGCAACACCTGAACGCCGGCGCAGGCGATGCCAGTGATGACAGCCATCAGAGACGCAGTCCATATTCTCCACCCGCTATCTGATTGTTAACACGACGAGCGTGAGAGGCATGGAGAGCGAGACTTACTGGGCATATATGAGCGTTTGAGCCCAGCAGAACAGAGCCTCGAGGCCGAATATTTGCGGCTGCAGCTGCAATGGGATATTGAAATTCTGCCGCCGGTCAGAGACCTCCGTTGGCAGAAAGGCACGTTTTGAACTTGCCTGAACGATTGCATAGATTCCCAGGGGCGGTACAGCTAAACAAGTCAATGGAACGATTACGATACCCTTTGAAAGATAGCAAGACGAGCACCTACCCATCACCCAAAGGAATAGCATCAGTGCCGGGAGACCATCAGTCTTCTTCCGGCGCCAGTTTTGCCATATCCTGCAGGCAGTTGGTCAACCAGCTGAGAGAACCAGAGTGTCGCCGAACATACTGAGGTATGAGCTGTAGGAGGCAGGTGTCAGCTAGTTCCGAGACGGCTTGGAACCGCGGAGGACGGGGTCACCAACCTGTATGCACCATAATCTGAAGCCGTCGTGCTATAAGCATATTTCTCGTATAACCACGCTCAGGTATAGAGACGTACACTGCTCAGAGTCAGTAAGGACAAGGACATTGACAAGCTGATCGTAGCTGCTTTACTTGTACCGATGAGCTGTATGATGCAGAGTGCCGTTCAGTAAGTCACTGCCAATCTGAAAGCTGACGAGGAGAGTTCGTACACCTAGAACAGTTGCGGACTGGGAGAAATGTTAAGGCCAGCAATATGGAGGTAACTCGGGGGAAGAAACACCGACCAAAGGTATATCTTCCTGAGGCGCCATGTGTATAGATGTTTTATCGGACACAATAGCGTCTAATCAGACAAAAAATAGAGCAAACGTAATGGGAGGAACTCAGTAGCAGAGAGCAGGTGGAAGGGAACGGTGGACAAGGCAAAATTCATCTCTAGTTCAGCCGCTGAACTGGTACTTACGGTGACCACGATCGAGCCACGGTGATGGCCGTTCTGTATCCACATAAAGCCGAGCTTACCTAGTCAGGGCATCCGGAAAGAGCATCAAGCTGTAATGAAGTGGATCGCTAGATGGACGGCACGGGCACGATAAGCATGCTGCGCATGATCAACGATGGAACCGACCCAGTTGGCGTGAGAACCATCGTCTTGGAGGCCCTCAAGTGTGGTTCTGGGTGCACTGCATATTCCTGAGAAGCGCATTTGACGCAGAAATGAGAGAGCCGTTAGCCGTGTGCGCCTGCCAGATGATCCAAATGCCCTGCAGTGGCGGGCGGAAGAAGGCAAACCAGCCGTGAGGTCGAGGTGAACACCCTCCTGCGAACGGCTTTGGAGTCGTGATTGGTTGTTGACTGGTCGAGCTACGGTTGAGATGGTGACAACCAAAGCCAACCATTGCCTAATGCAGCAAAAAGTGTGTTGCCGCAGAGGGGCAAAAAGTGGTCCGGCCGCGGGTCTGAAGAGGATGGCGGTTCACGTTGACCTCGCTGCGGGCGGCTGCAGCGGCTTTCCATCAGCTGACAAAGTACAACCTCGCAGCCTGGCAGGGCGGCAGATATGAGGCTCTTAGCCGCTCACTCCAGCAGGGAACGTCTTTGATGAGTGCCAAATGCAAAGTTCATGTTTGATAGCACAAGAAATCACCGCACAAGCTCTGGAGCCGATTACGAAAGTGCTACCTATGAACAAGGGGTACTAGTATTGAAAGATAGAAGCAAAAAGAGAAGCCCAACAAATGAGACACGAATACGGCCAGCATGTCAGCTAAGGTGTTGCAAAAAACAAGCCCAACCCACCAGAAACGACACCTAACAGCCACGCAGATATACCTAGGTACCCAGCCCATGACTGATGAGCTTTTCTTCCCGGAAATCAGTCCCGTCTAACACAATCCACCTCCTCGGACCAACAACCCACGCTCGTCTCATGACAAGCTCATCACCAACGCTTCGCCCTTCTTCAGCTCCGAGACGACTCAGTCACGCTCGTCTAAGTCGTTCTCCGTTGCTACGGTACTGTGCTCGCGGTGCATCCTCGCCTCGATCTCCTTTAGCTGGCTCTCGCGCGCTAGGAGTTCCTGTCTCTTCTCGTTGATCTCGCGCTGCACTTTGACTTCAATCTCGCGCAGCTTCTCTTCCTCGCGGCGTAGCTGCTCTTCCTTCAGGCGTACGGATTGTGAAGCTAGATCTTCAGGGTGCATTGAGGAGTCACTGGAGTGGATGGGTGGTCAGTTTCGCTGCCGGAACAATGGGGATGAAAGGTTGGAGAACTTACGCCGCAGCACCGCCCTCAACACTCTTGCTCAGCTTCTCCGTCCGATAGTTCTCGTACAGGAAGTCGTGGGTGATCTCCTTCAGATCCGCTAGATGCGAATGCAGCAGCGCGGACCTGACCGCCAGAAAATCCGAGTGCCGTGGATTATCCACCTCGACAACTCCCCATGGATACTGTCTCGCCCTGACCCTGCGTCCATTGACCTCAACCACCTCCTCGCTCCCCACAATGGCGAACGGCATTAGTCCGCGGAGCTCGGCGTTCTCCTCCACCGTGTCCTCATCGTCCTCTTCGATGTCGTAGGGGAAGTTGTAGACGGGGATGCGGTAATGCTCAATGTCTTCCATGACCAGCTTCTTGGACTCGGCCAGCTCGGCCGGAGTGAGGGAGTCGGCTTTGCCAATCACGGGGATGACGTTCACGCGGGGAGAGAGGCGTCTCATGAGTTCGATGTCGAGTTCGCGGAGGCTGTATAAATGATGTCAGAGAATGCGTCTAGCGAGCTAGGTTGTGGGAAAGAACGAGACGTACCCATGACCTGTGGGAGTGATGAAGTAGAGGAGGACGTGAACGCGGTTGTCACGGAAGCGGGGATTACGCTTGATTCGTGATTCTTCAGCCAGGATGTCGTCGTATTGTCGCTCGAGGTAGCCGACGATTTCTGAGAAGCTGCAATTTCGTGTCAGCACTTGCCGGTGTTGTACGGCGCTGCTCCACTCCTCACCTGGCTTCATTATCGATCTGATCACCGAAGCCGGGTGTGTCGACAATTGTGAGTGAGATGCGGGTACCCTCCTCGTCCAGCTCCAGCTCTGTCGTAGAACGTTAGTGTGAGCGAGACGAGCCACTGGTTGAGACCGTAGACGCAGCGTACCGACGGTGATGGGTTTTATCCGTACTCCTTCCTCAATGTGGGCATTGTGAGGATCGTCGGCCTCCTTGTGGTGGAGCACCTTCTTTCCGCAGAGCGTGTTGACGAAAGTGGTCCGGCCTAATCGGAACACGAAGTGAGCTGCTGCAATCGCGCTGGTTGGAGGTAGTGGGAGTGTGTACCGGTCCCGGAGGCACCACACACCATCAGGCAGAACTGGATGCCCTTCTTGACATTCTTCTTGCGGCGAATCTTGATCTGGGCAGATGGCATGTCAGCAAGTCGTCTGTTTTGAGTGTCCTGGGTGCGATTGAGCGTCGCGCGCTCTGTGGATAATAAAATATAGAAATGTAGGGGGAATACTTGGTTGAGGCGTACTGCGTTCATGGAGGGCGAGGACATATATCGCAGTACAAAGTTGGCTAGGTTGTGCAATCGGCGAAGCGGGCGCTTCAGGAATAGTGAGGTGAATGAGCGGCGAAGTTGGTACAGAGAGGTGTGTTGCTGGTCTGACGGTGTTGCTGTGCTGGTCGAGTTAATTGAGGCTGCGCGAGTTGCTCCTGCCCAGGCCGATCGGGGATTTGAAAAGGGGTCCTGCGGGCCTGACAGCCTGTGAAGCGGCCCGGGAAATCCCCTAGGCTTAACCTGGACAAGTGCGAGCAGGGATGAGAGCAAGGGGACAGACGGAGCGGAGGATCTGTTCTTCCCAAGAGCTGACCAGGCGCACGTGCTTTTATCCCGAGATAGGTCTAGCTGCGATAAGAGCGATAAGGTGCGGCCGCGTGCAGCTTGACAGCCGCAGCTTCGTGGCTTCCTCGTCAGTTGGCACACCACGCCTCCATCCGGCAAGCCAATGCGCAGATATTATTGCGTGTTATGGATGATCCGACTGTAGAAATTGTGCCCCCGTGGCCCCAGTCTTTTGTGGTTTCTTTGGGTATTACCACCAGTGTATCTGCCCCAGGCGAAGCGGCTCGTTAGGCCGTGATCTTGCTTTAGAGACGCAGGTGATAGCTTTAGTGCCACACTCCGAACAGCTTTAAGCCATATGAAACATTGTAGTCTTGTTTTTTGATCGAAAATCTCTCCAAGCATCTTCTCTAGTACCCTCCTCCTCCCACTTAAACACTCCAGTCACCCTAAGAATCTTCTCAGTCACCATCATCCACCATGAACACCCGCCAAGCTATCAACGAGCGGCGGCGGCCTGTAGCTTTGTCGGCTTCTTTCAATACGGGTGCCTCCCATTTTGCTGTCGCTTTAGAGTCGGGCTACCGTAGTATGTGAAACGAGCCTGCCCAGATAGCATGTTCTTACCCTATATTACAGTCTACGATTCCGCGGATGGGAAGCCCGTCAAGGAGCGGTCAATAGGGAGCGGCGTGGGAAGTGTAGCAATGTTGAACACGACACGCTACCTCGCCCTCGTCGGCGGCGGCCAGCGTCCAAAATCCGCTCCGAATAAGGTCGTCATCTGGGACGACAAGCAACAAACTGCGGCCTTCCTCTTCACATACCCATCTCACGTCCACTCGGTCCGCCTGACAAAGACACACACCGCCATCATCCTCCACAACCGCGTCCATCTCTTCACCTTCGCCGTCCCCCGCGCAAGATCGGGCAATGGGAAACAGCCGCGAACCCCTGCGGCCTCTGTCACCTCGGCGACCGCATCATCGCCTTCCCCGGTCGCACCGCAGGCCAGGTGCAGATCGTCCACCTCGCCACCCGCGCCGTCAGCATCATTCCGGCACACACTTCTCCCCTCCGTGCCCTAGCCCTCTCGCCCGACGGCACCCTACTCGCTACGGCTAGCGACAAAGGCACGATCCTCCGCGTGTTCGCTACCGCCAACTGCGCCAAGATGCACGAGTTCCGCCGCGGCATCGACCCGGCGACTATCTTCTCCGTCGCCATCTCGCCCTCGAGTAGCTTGCTCGCCGTCACGTCCGACAAGTCTACGCTCCACATCTTCGAGCTGCAGCCTCCGGCGCGTCCCGCTGAGGTTGCACCAGCAGGCGGCCGCGCCGTCTCACCTGGCCATCTGGGTGGCTCGCCTAACGAGTGGGAGACTGTGGACGCGGAGCAGCCCGCTGAGTCGCGGCCGCGGTGGGGCGGGCTGGCGAATATACCCATGATGCCGCGTGTGTTTTCAGACACGTACTCTTCTGCGTCGACGAGGTTCGAGATGGGGAATGAGCCTGCGCTGTTGAATCAGGCGGTCTCTTCATCCGCCTATGCGCAGAAACCGCCGAAGGGCATCATTGGGTGGCGGAGCGACAGCGAGCTGATTGTGGTTGGGGCGGGCCAAGACAACCGGTGGGAGAGATTTAGGGTCGGTTTTGGTGACGATGGGCAGAGAGTTGTGTTTAGGGATGGGTGGAGACGGTATTTGCGTTAGCGTTGGAAGTTGGCGGTTCTTGAGCATGGCATAAGGCGTACGGGGGGCGGACTGCTATAATCTAATAACGCGACGGATCTTCGGGCGTTTTTGGACTTGATCTCCAATACACGAGCCTGGGCAGCGATCTGACAGTTCAGAGTACGAGGGACTGGGAATGGACGCTTGTTGTGAACGTCTTGTAAATATGGAAGACTAGAGACATGTACCAATGCACTGCAAGGAGTGGAAATAAGCGCCGTCATGCATTCCGCGAATTCCACAACGGATGAGACCGATATCTCGCCTTAGGTATCCGACTGCTGAGTTCTTGGTAACGGTCAGTTACGGGAAGATATTGCTCTATCTGTACCAGGTGTCACATTGAACGTAGATACTGAGTGTTCCAGACAGCCGGCGGTTCCCGAGATTTAGGTGTGGTGGGCGAAGACAGATGGTTGAACACGGCGGTTTAGTTAATGATAGTTTTAGTGGCTAAGTGGATGGAAAAGGGCCTTCGTAGTCCTTAAGAGGCGTGGCCGTCTCTTCAAACAGCTGATGCATCTTGAGTGTTAATGGAACAGCCTATCTTCGGTTGTCTTTGAACGGTTTCGACTAGCAGATGGAGATCCATGTCTCGAGCCGAGTGCGATGAAGCGACTGTCTAAGTACTTGATTGAAAGAATACTCCATGCGGGCGTGCACGCGTGCAAGTTCGACAACGATATTCAATCTGCGGCGCGGCGGCGTTGTTGCTGATACATATATTGTGTGGCCGAGAATTAGCGGGGTAAAGTCCTGTGACGCAGTGGCTAGCGTGTCGTTCTTATATTCTTCCCCAAGCGGGATCAATATGGCCTCTGGGTTATGCGAAAGTCGAGGGTTCGACCCCCTCCAGGACTAGGACTCACTTTTTGCATTTATCTTGGAGTGTTACAGGCAGTGTAGCGTGCTCTGCTGACTTTTAGGCTGGTTCCAAGGTTGATTCGGCAGTGTGGTGCTGGGATGCGAAATGCGGCGGCGGAACCTCGATGTAGGTGTGACATCACGAGAATTGGAAGTAGAGCTGTACCGAGTGCACGAATCAACTTTTTCGGTCGGATGATAGCTCCTAGTAAAACATACTGCATTGCTTCTACGAAATCATGGCGCTCAGACTCTGCGGAGTGAATGCACAGCGCTATTAAGAGACAGCCAGCATTGCTTGGTCAACCTCAATCTACTCCCCGGACGGAAGCATTCAGGCTTCCCATTAGCTCATTGGCGCTTCACCAGAGATGTGTGCCATTCGTTCATCGAAGACGTTGATCTAAGATGTTCTATTCTCTAGATGCTCATCATGCCCGGAAGTCTTCCCGTCCAGTCATTATAGTCATTGCCCACGTCACTAGCATCTTCACAAGACCCCTGGCAACCACCAGCCCGTTGCACCTCCGTCTATCCGCACCCTTCCCCTCATCACTCTCTACTTCCCATAAACAAACATCCTCTCCTCGACAGGCTGGAACTCCTTCTTGCCCGGCTCGCCGGCGCGGCCTCCAAACACCAGCTGCGCCTTCAAGCTCCACTCCTGTGGCACATTCCAGTTGTTCTGCACCTTCTGGTCGATGACCGGGTTGTAGTGCTGCAGATTCGCGCCCATGCCCTCAGCCTCCAGCGCCGTCCACAGCGTGTACTGGTGCATCGCCGACGTGTGCTCGGACCATTGCGGGAAGTGCTGCGCGTAGAGCGGGAAGGCGGTTTGGAGGGCGTTGACGGGTTTGGGGTCTTCGAAGAAGAGGATCTAAGAGCGACCGAGTAGTTAGTGGGGATATGGATGAGAGGATAGGAGGGCGGGGTGGTATACGGTTCCGTAACCGGCTTTGAAGCCGTCGAGTTTCTGCTCCGTCTTGGGGAACTGCTCTTCTGGCACCTGCGGCTTCAAGACTTCCTTGACCATCTCCCAGAATGTCTCATGCTCTTTCTTCAGGAGCACGACGAGGCGCGCGGACTGCGAGTTGAAGGAGCTGGGGACGTGGAGAACAGCCTCCTTGACGAGCTCTTCGATACGATCGTCGGAAATGGTGGCCTTGTTGTTGATTTGGTAGTAGGTACGGCGCTCCTTGACCGCCTCCATGAATGGTTTGGTGGATGCCATTGTTGCTGAGGAAGTGAAGCTGCGGGTGCGAGTATGTGTTGTGGAAAGGGTCTGCTGGTGAGTGGAATGGATTGATGGTATGGCTCTGGTAAAGGGCGCCCGGTGGGATATATGCGACCACAGTGGGGCCTGCTTGAGGATTGGTGACGTATTTCTAAGAAGAATGCTAGACATAGTAGGAAATTTTGGGTATTGCGTGTGTACTAATAAAACTAATGCTACGGCAATTGCTAGCACAGAAAACTGCGGCTCGGATGGCTGGCGTCATCCGCGTGTAATAGATAAGGTAACGGAAGGGTTCCGCAGCCGCTTGGAGTATTAGGGAGCATGCTGCCAGATGCCGTAAACCCAGGAGTACGGCAGTAGCTTTCGTTGTGCTTCGCTGCTGTCTCGGCTCCGTTGCTTATTTCGTTGGCTTCATAATCTCGAGAGTTTAGGGCTGCAAAGGTCAATGTTTCGCGAAGCTTTCTGGCGTCCGGGTGTCCGCCATCACGGAAGCGGGAAGTCCTGCCATCCGGTTGGTTGATTGCAAATCTACGATGATCTGATCTTTATTAATCACAACGGAAGCAGCGCCTCTGTTCCATGGTGGACAAACGTCCAGGATTGAGATAGCCACATGGTAGAGTTAGTTGCAGATGTTGTAGTTGCAGGCGGTTAAGTGACTGCATCGCTGGTGTTGTCTCACGTGCACGAGCAGGATTGCCAGGAACGATGATTCGAAATCTATTCTGTTGTGGCTACCTATGGTACCGCTACCAGGATATGCCCCAGACACTTGCGAGCTCGCCCGCTTCGAGGCTTTAAGAAGAAACCCTTACTCAGAGACAATACAACAGCATACACGAACACAGCGGAACCACTATCTCGAATCGAGATAGAGGCTGAGCGCGGACAATCCAGTTGATTCTCCAAAACACTTCTCCCATAGCATTTCCCCATATGATACTCCCTGGAGGCAGAGTAAAGCACGACTGAACCACATGGACCACCTTTTCACAGAAAGGCCGGCGATTCGCGTGCCTCCTTCGCCATGACACCATTTCGGCGATGGCTGAGGAAGACATCGGCCATCCTGTGCCCACCACTAGGCGTGACCTCACTCAACCGGCTACCCGGGCGCTGGCAATCCGCACCAGAGTCAGTATGGGCAAAGCTTGAAGTTCTTGGACTGTTTTCCTTGTTGGCTCCCGGCGTCGGTGACTTCGGCGAGTACGGCCCCTTCAGCATCATCTTCAGCGTATCGCCTTCCATGACGGGTCCTGCAATCAGCTTGCGCTTTGACTGGGGCGGCGTCAAATGCATGGGTGTGTGGCCGCGCATGTCGAGAGCGGACTTCGCGCGAAAGACGGTGCGGTCTTGCCTTTTGGGGAGAAGATTCGGCGTTGGTGATCGGACTGTTTCTAGCCTATTTCCTTCGCCTGTGGTGGTGTATTGGGAGAAACTGGTCTGGCTGCGCGGTGAGGGGGATCGGTCCATTGCTTGCATCGAGCGGGCTTTGAGGAGCTCACGGCGGGGTGGAACTTGGAGCATGTTGGAGACGTTCTCTTTGGCGGTAGGCTTGGTTGGCTGTGCTTCGGCTTCGAGGGATCGCTGGCGTGGGGCCTTCGTATTCTCCTTGGTGTTTTCTTTGCTGCCTTTCCGGGCGGTAGGGATCATCGGGAAACGGTCATTCATCCGACTGGACGACCGCCCTTCCAGTTTCGGACGGAGGAAACTGGCTGGCAGACAAGCCTTTGATGGTTCAGCAGTGGCGACGGATGCCACGTCAGCATCTTTCGGAGGTGTAGCTTCGCGCTTTGCTTTTGGCTTGGTTGGTAACATTGGGAAGCGGTCGTTCATCACACTCGATGGTCGTTCCCCCAAGGGCGGCCGTTGGGCATCCTTGGATGAAGGAGGTGTAGACTTCGTCCCCTTGGTTGCAACGCATTCGTCTTGTCGAGAGCTTGAACGACCACTCATGTCGTTGAAATCATTGATGGTAATGTCTTCCTGAGTCTCGATTTCAAGCTCAGAAACCTCTTTCGAGAGCCAGGCCTTCCATTCTTTGCTCGACTTTCCTGACTGTACTCTCGTGGGTGCTCGACTAGAACCCAAAGCGTAGCTCTTGACTGGATGACTCGTAATGATAACTGCTGTCCCTGTACCGTCATTCTCGCCGCAGACTAGGGAAATTGCGCTGTCGTTACTGCAGGGCGATTGGCCGTCAGTGTTCCGAGAGTAGACACTGGGCGAGACAATGTTGTAAACGTTGGACTCAAGCTGGCGCTTAACACCAGCGCGTTCTCTGACCGGTCCAACCAATCCGTGGAAATTCGGCGTCGACGGTAGTGCCTCTTCACTAGCTGGCGATCTACGGCGAATATGTGCGAAAGTATCTTCGCTGGGCATTGTATGCGTCGCCATTCGAGGCTGAAAGATAGGAGAATCGCCTTCGACGAGTGGGTCTTTCCATATGTTTTCGGCTTTGCCAAAGTGATTGGATGGCTGCCGCGAACTTGGAGGCGTTGCTTTCGCTGCTCTGGTAAGAGTTCTGTTTCGTCCTCCCTTCGTGCCTGCTCGACTCCTGCTACTGCCGGTAGCCTCACTATGAACTGCGGGCGGCCCGTCATGGTCTTGACCTGCGGACGGGTAGCCGATCGAGTTCGCCGCTACACCAGCTGTCTCCGTCTTCTTCGAAGGCCGACCGTCCTGAGTGACAGTCCGAATGGTGGCTTTTGTCAAGCGACTAATCCCGGAGGATATTGAGCTTTTCCGACTCTGGGAAGGAAGAATATCATAGGCCGCAGGGGCTTTGTGAGATGCCGCAGCCTCTGGTACTGGCAGGTTGTTCGCCGTGTTAAGGCCTGCTTCGTCGATCCTCTTCATCAAAGCAGAATAGACCCGTTGACTATCCACAGGTACGCGCTCTTCCTCGCTTGACCCTCGTCGCCTACGCATTGGCTTCTTAAAAACGTCGCAATCCTTGATCTCCGGTTGTCCTCCTAGGAATTTCATTGGAGAGGGTGCAGCATTTTCAGGGATGGCTGTAAGCCGCTTGGGAGGCTCTCGTGCGATAATGGTGCCGCCGGCGGATGAGTTGGACCAGCTGGTGACTCGGGACTTGCCATCGCTTGCGCGGCCTTCACTTGCTGCAGAACCAGCCGAGCATGACCTCTGGCGAGTCTCAGTAAGCTTAGGCTGTAAAGAGAAATCGTGAGGCTCGGTTGGCTGAGCGACATCTTCAGCTGGCGCCTGCGGCGGTACATCATTGATCGTGGAGGCCACCGTAGGTTCACGGATGAAAGAGTCCCCAAAGTGATCGCGTGTGGCATCAAGGTGCTGGACAGGAAGTGCTGGCATAGAATTCGATGACCTTCGGAAAATCCGCTTGATCTTCTTCTTGAACGAGTTAGAAGATGAGCGGGCTCTTATCTCTGGGCGCGGTTCGCTCATGGCAGCACTGATACCCTGCTCCACCCAATCTTCGACGCTTTCGTACGTCACCTTGCTTGGTGCGGTCTCGGTAGACCTTCGAACTGCTTTATCCTGGCGCTTCTTAAAAGTAGCCATGATGAATGAGGGTTTGGAGCGTAGTCTTTGTTGGTTCACGTTCTGCAAGTGTTTGTCGCGAGCGGCTGCAAGCAAGGCTCTGTCTGGTTGTGGTGGCACCGGGATGGAAGCTTCTGTATCGAATGAGATCCGAACGGGACCAACGGCCTCGATACGTGGGTCTAATGTGGTATCCTCGAGGCCTACGTTTGCCGAATGTGGCGTGGCATGATGTAGACCAGCTCGACTCTCTACTGGAGACGCTCCTGGGGCACTGTTCATAATTTGGAGGGAGCGAGCCTTGGACAAGCGCTTGGGAGGGACAGGGAATGGTGGAGTTGCGGCGTCGGAGGAGTCTCGCTGGTGACTTCTGGGTTGCGCCAGAGGAAGTCGTGTCTTTTCGTATTCAGGTGTGTCCTGCAGCGTCGACCTCCGAAGCCGATCGTCGTTACCGGGCATGCTTTGCCGGTGTAATCGAGCTTTGGACAATCCACCCAGCTCTGAAAAGCAGGTGTTCGAGCGGCTTCGTTGGAGATGGCTTCCCTCGGACTTTGCGCCTGGATTGCTCTTGTGTCTTGAGAGACCCGGTCCTCCGTCGGCATATCTGGTACCGGACGCACCCAGCTGAGCCCGATCGAAGGCAGCTGTAGCGGCTGCTAAGGCATGCTGGCAGATTAAATCTGGAGCTGTGAACTCGGGCACAACCGAGTTGGCACGACTACGAGCAGACGACGTTGACTTGGCCCGTCGAAGTCGTGTACCGGCCTCGCTTGAGGATTTTGACAGCATTGCTCAGGGCGGTCTCCGGCGGATGGTAAAGGTGCATGGAAGGGTAGACTTGGGGTGGAAAGGACTGAATGAAGTAACGTCCAAAAGAGTGTAGTTGCTGGCTAGCCAGAACTTGACAGCAAAACGGATGGATGGACGGACGAAAGAGAACAGCGAGAAGGAAAACGAATAGAGCGCGCATGGGTAAGGCAGTGCACGTGGAGAAGGAAGTACCAGCCCCATTGGGTTGTTCTTGACATTGCAAGAAGCTGCATTGGGACACTGACGCAGGAAGACACAGATTAAGAAGTATAGCAATGCCGTGGCGATGAGCAAGGTGGAAGTAACAGCTTGTCAATGGAAGAGTAAGGCGCACTTCGAATTACCTTAAGGGAAGGCCTGTCGAGCGCAGCGCGGAAGGCACCTCCCTTCGGCAGCACAGTAAACGGATTGCGCGTAGACGATGAACTTCACTATCTCATACTCTAGCTAAGAATCATGCCCATTCATTGCGTTTTGTACAAGGAGGGTGCGATATGGATGTCCGCTCGAGGGCTCCCCTGTCAGCCGGTTGACTCGACTCCAGCTAGCAGTGGAGTCAGCCTGAAAGCTCGTGACCCATCGCCCGTCAGACGACCTGTAGCACAGATGTCCATATCCTGAGGATGCAACTACGGTTGACGTGAAACATACAACGGAAATAACAAGCCGCTACAGTTGGAGCGCCGCGCGGTCATTCCCCGGAGTCTGTGTTGTCCAGCTGGCCAGTTTGGCTGCCTGGCGCTTGGAACGGTCACACGTGTGTACGCCGCATCACGTGCCGCTTCCTCAGCCCCAGCCTCGGCGGTCATGCGCGCCCCCAGATAAGGGCCACGGACCCCCGATAGCTCCACGGCCATCTCCAGGCGCAGCTCTCACCAACCTCCCCATCCATCTTCTCCTCTCCTCCGCTCCTCCTCAACACTTCTGTCACTATTCTGCCCTCTTACAGCTTGCTTTGACACTTCACCTTCCATCACTGAGCTTCCGTTAGACAGCCTGCAATCATGAAGGCTGCCTGGTGCTTATCGCTGCTGCCGCTGCTTGCGTCAGCGTCGCCCGTCTCCGTTGGGACCATCCACAAGGACGCAGCGCCCATCCTATCGTCGGTGAACTCCAAGGAGGTGCCGAACTCGTACATCGTCGTGTTCAAGAAGCACGTGAAGCACACCGACGCCGCCAAGCACCATGACTGGGTGCAGACGCTACATCTGTCAAGCCAGGATGCCAGGAGCGAACTCCGCAAGCGGTCTCAGCTCCCAATGGCGTCAGATGTGTTCGAGGGTTTGAAGCACACTTACAATATCGCTGGAGCGCTGTTGGGCTACTCTGGCCACTTCGATGACGAGACCATCGAGCAGGTCCGAAGGCACCCAGATGTGAGTCACTTTCATTAAGCGCCCAGCTTTCCATTCCCCCAACGGACTTCAAGAGGCCACGCGAGCATGTTATGGCGTCTCAGTGGACGGTGTCATAGCCTGTTCTGCTCACAAGCCTTGTTCCGGATCCGGGTCATGTGGTACACACCCCGTATACCGCGGAGCACGTGCTCCTGATCGAAGACGTGGCATCTTTGTCCGAACAGACTGCTGACCATCCTTCGCTTGCGCAGGTCGAGTACATCGAGAAGGACTCCGAGGTACACACTCTTGAAGGCGACAAGGAGGCCGAGCTGGAGAGGAACGCTCCCTGGGGCCTCGCCCGTATCTCCCACCGCAACAGCCTGAGCTTCGGCACCTTCAACAAATACCTATACTCTGCTGACGGCGGCGAGGGTGTTGATGTCTATATTATTGACACCGGCACCAACGTCAAGCACGTTGACTTTGGCGGCCGTGCCCACTGGGGCAAGACCATCCCATCAGGCGACGCCGATGAGGACGGTAACGGCCACGGCACCCACTGCTCCGGCACTGTTGCTGGCAAGAAGTACGGTGTCGCCAAGAAGGCCAACGTCTACGCCGTCAAGGTCCTCCGCTCGAACGGTTCCGGCACCATGTCGGACGTCGTCAAGGGCGTCGAGTGGGCAGCGGAGGCGCACATCAAGGCCGTCGATGACGCCAAGAAGGGCAAGAAGAAGGGCTTCAAGGGCAGCGCCGCCAACATGAGCTTGGGCGGTGGTAAGTCTCCCACTCTCGACCAGGCCGTCAACGCCGCCGTCGATGTCGGCATTCACTTCGCCGTCGCTGCTGGCAACGACAATGCCGACTCCTGCAACTACTCTCCCGCTGCCGCCGCCAAGGCCGTTACTGTCGGCGCGTCCACCCTCGCTGACGAGCGTGCCTACTTCTCCAACTTCGGCAAGTGCAACGACATCTTTGCTCCTGGCTTGAACATCCAGTCCACTTGGATCGGCAGCGACCACGCCATTAACACCATCTCCGGTACCTCCATGGCCTCGCCGCACATCGCCGGTCTCCTGGCCTACATGCTCTCCCTTCAGCCTGCCAAGGATTCCGCCTACGCTGTTGCCGACATCACGCCCAAGAAGCTGAAGGAGAACCTCATCTCCATCGCCACCGAGGGTGTGCTTGACAATGTGCCCAGCAACACCAAGAACGTGAGTCAACCTGACAAACGCTTCCTGAAGATGAACAATGCTGACGAAACCACAGATCCTCGCCTGGAACGGCGGCGGGTCCTCCAACTACACCGACATCGTGCACAAGGGCGGCTACTCAGTTAAGAGAGAGCCCTCCGACAATACCGTCACCATCACGATCCCCTCTGTCGAGTCCGTCGAGGAGACACTCACCAGCGTCGGCCATGAACTCGCTTCTGGCTCCAAGCATCTCGCATCTAAGGTCGAGAAGCTCAGCGAGAAGATCGAGGACTTCGTCACCGAGGAGATGGAGGAGCTGATTGAGGAGTTTGAGAGGGGCCTCAAGGCCCACAAGGCTTCGGCGTAGATGCATCATTGATATCCGGGTCGGTGACAGGATGGCGCAGTTGTTCATCGTCGTATAGGTCTCTGTGTTTGGCTTGGTGCTTGGTGGGTCGGTCGCAGGTGGACATATGTTTGAGTGGTAACAGGCGAGATGTTTTCATTGCATAGAATGCTCACAGGTTCTTGGCGGTAGCATGGCAGTGGGTCGGTATCAGTGTAGAGATTTAATCGGATGCTTAACCGCTCTTCTACTATCGCCTATGCATGATATTGTAATAATTAAATGCGAAGTCTCCACATCACCCATCACTGCCTCTGCGAGCACTCCCATTGAAACTAATAACCGTTCAGCCATTTGTCACTCTGCAACGAGACATGCAAAGAACTTACCACCCTCCCCTCCTCATCACCGGTATATACCACCGTCGGCAGAGGCAGTATACACGTCATCGGCGCCGCGAAGTTCAGCGCGCCTTCCCTCGCCGTGTCGACGTGGTCCAGTCTCTTCACGAGCTCGAGCCTCCACTCGCCAGAGCCACTGATAGTTTTGTTCCAGACCTACCTCGAGTTAGCATGCTGGCCCCCGCACCCCCGCGCTGCCGAAGTAAATAGCCAAAAAGGAAGAAGACACCTACATTCACCACTCCCCTCCTATGCCCCGTAAACATCAGCTCCCGCGATACCCACTCATTCCCTGCGCCCTCATAGAACGCACACGACGCAACCACATCGTCCGGCTCCTCCGTCTCGCACACCCGCTGATCAAGCAACAGCCGCCCATTCAGCGTATACAGCAGCACCCGCGACCCAGCACACAACATCACATGACCCGTGACCCCATTAATCCTCGCACACTGCACCGGCGCCGTCCCATCCCCCAATTCCAACTCACGGATGAACTCCGAGCGGTTGAGGTCCCATAGGTACACCTTCCCATCCGTCGAAGCGGAAACAAACGTGCTAAAGGGGCGACAGGCCGCGAGGGTCGTGACGGGGGTGCGGTGCCCGAAGTGACAGATCCGGGGCTGCAGATCTACGGCCTTGCCGGCGGCCGAGATGGTCCAGACGGAGATGACGCAGTCTGTGCCGGCTGTGATGAGGGTTTTGCTGTCGACGAAGGTGGCGCATGAGATCTGGGATTGATGGAGGTGCTCGAAGAGGCCGAGGAGCTGGCGGGGGTTGTTAGAAGCTGCGGATGGTGGCGAGATTGGGGAGGGGGAGAGGGGATGAGACGTACCTTTTTGCTGTCGGCGGCGTAGAAGCGCACGCTGCCGTCCGCGAAACCCCATTCCATGTACCGCTCGTAGTTGGGTGGGATGTTGAGCCTGAAGGCTCCCGAGACTAGCACTTTGTCTTGCTTGGGAGAGTACAGCAGGGATGAGACGCGGTCCTGACTCTCCGTGAATGACGGTAGTTGGGTTAGCGATTCAGCCGCATCATCGAGTCTTTTAGATTTGACTGGAACATCCTTGCGCTGCGGATGCGCTCGCTGAAAGACCTGATGAGGCGTCTGCCCAAAATTGTGAATGATGCCGATAGTAGCCAGCCGCTCCATCGGGTCGTCGATCTGGTCGAGATCCTTGGCTCCATGGTAGGAGAGATGATGAAACACGTTTGTCGCCTCAATCGCAGCGTCGCCGCTCTGCTTGAACCCAAAGACGAGATCGATCCACTGGTGCAGGTTCTTACTGACGTATGGGCTCTCAAGCGCCTCTCTGTTCTTCGCGATGAAGATCTCCGGGTCGCCCTTGGCCCACGGCGGTAGCTCCACGTCGTCGACCTTACCGCCGGACTGTCTGTTACCGAAGTTGTAGCTGTTGATGTTTTTCAAGAACTCGGGTAGGTAGAAGAACTCTGGAGTCAGCTCGCGGACGTCTGTCATGCTCTCTCGGGAAGCGAGAAGCCATGTTTTCTCGATGGAAGAGAAAAGTCTATCGGCGTGGTCAAAATTTCCACCCTGCAGCAGCAGGTACGACTGCACGAAAGGCTGGAGTCGAATGAGGTAGGACGTGACGATCATCGCCGACGAGTAGTGCGTGCCGTAGTGGAAAGGCGGAGAGTTGTGGTCGCCCATTTCGGCAAAGGACTTGTAGCGATCCCGGAAATCGGACTCTCTCGATGCAGTCTGACAGCCCATTGGCTTTGACAGATCCCTGAAGGTCCGCTCATTTGTCAGGTCCAGCTCGTCGCTGGTATAGTCAGCGATTACCCAAGGGAAGACGGGATACTGGGTTAGGTCATTGAACGTTCTCCCCGCCATCGTATTGATCAGCATGAGGTAGTGGAAGTTTGAGATTTCGCCCTTGAGCCATTTCCGCGTCGCAGGATTTGAGGACGCCGAGCTGAACACGTTGGCCCACTTAGAGCTAAGTGATTGAGGTGCCTCTTCGGGGTGCCGCAGACTCTCCAACCGCCAGGAGTCCTCCGAGTGCGAGGCCGGTGCTACGCTGTTGACGTGCGGCGCTCGGTTTACAAGCTTGGTGTAGAGGTCGTTGCGAGTTTGTGGGTTCAGCGCCGTGAGCAGATAGCTTCGGCCGTCCGTAAAGAACACCTCGAGAGCTACGTTTCGGAAAAGAAAGCGGCGTTTCGATATGCTGATGACCTCTGCCCACTTCCAGTGCCTATTGCTTTGCTCATGGTCGGCGACTTGCGGTTTCTTGTTGTTCATCTCGCGACCTGAAATCATCCGGAGGTATGGATCCCGCTCTTCGTTGGGTGCTTGCCATACTCTGACAATTTCACCATCAGATCGTTGAAAGAAAGTGTCGAGCAGATACAAAGAGCCTTTGCCTACTATCAGCAGACCTTCAATCGCTTCGAGTCCTACGATGCGAGACACGTTGCAGACGAGCTGTACTGGATCGTTCGGCTCTAAACTCCTCATGACTTTGCGATATTTGTCTTCAAACCCATCATCGTCCACCTGTGGGTCATCCACCATCTCGAAGTCCTCCTCTGCGGCTGACTTAGCAGATAACTGGCTATTGGACCGCTGCCTGCCTGATTCTAGCACCGAAGCGCCCTCAGCATTCTGTGTAGCTACTGGAGTTGCACTGATGCCATTATTTGAAGAAACCCGCCTGATGTTGGTGTCAAGTTTTGGCTGAGGTTTGGCCGGCACCTCCGAGGCCTTCCTCTTGGGCTGATACTCAGCTTCATCGTGCGAGGTATCGTCAGGCATTATTCGCATCCTCATCCGGTTGCGACCTTCGGTCTCGTCTAATTGCCACCTTGATGGTTCGTTCCTGCCAAACAGACCACAAGGGCCTTGCAGAATTTTGTCAAGTCGTTCGGACCGCGATGCAATGAAGCCCAAATTGTCTTGCTGATCCTGCAGCGCACGCTGATGCTTGAGGCGTTCCGAGGTATGTATGTTTACTCGCCAGTGGTTCGTTGAGATCTCGTGGCGATGCCATACGTTGTCTACGTTGGCTTCGTCTGCCTGCCATTGCTTCAGTCGTTCCTTCTCCTTGCAACTCTGTTTCGTGCTGTCTCCGAAGTCTTGCGGTTCTCCTGCTCTACGAAATCCTCCCAAGACTTTGACAGGGTGCCAAAGAAAAAAGCATCAAGATCTTCGCGATGCTCGTCTACCCATTCAAGGAATGTCTCGTTATCAAGCTCTGTCAGCTTCATGAAGCCGAGCGACAGCTTTTTATGATGGCTACTCATCGCCTGGTTGAGGATCTGTGATGTCTCTTCCGGTTTCTGAACGAGAATCATCCGCCAAAAGTTGGCGGCAGCGAGTCGAATGCGCTCTTGAGGAACAACAAGCTGTGTATAAAGAAGGTAGCACAGCAGCCTCAGCAACGTCTCGTCTGCATTGTCCGGTGCGAGAACAATCGTCTGCCAGTAGACTAGTTTGTCCATGAAGGCAACGGTGTCTTGCTCCTGGCCCAATTCCTAAGTTCTGACAGGCGCAGAAGCAGGACCCGAAGAAACACAATACGGATAGACGATATAGCCTGTGTACAAAGACGCACACCCTTCGTTCGTGCGATATCAGGCCGTTGCAGAAAGTCTAGTAAAGTGCCAATGAAGTCGAGGAGAGGCTCCGCTCCGTCAATGAACCAGCCTTCAAAGACTGCTTCTGCCATGTGTACCGTGTACCGTGCGAGATTGAGGATGATCCTCGGCTCACAAAGCAGATTTTGGTGCAGCTGCATATAGCTAGTCACTGCCGACATAGCGTGACGAAGGATGTATGTCTCAAACTGAGCTTGGTGTGACTGAGAGCCTGGCGGCACCTTCAAGAAAAGGCCAAATCCGGGGAAATCCTTCCTGTGAAATATCTGGTCAAGGAACACGGCGGTGATCGTTGCTAAAACAACCTCCGGTAGCGGGTTCTTAGTTTGCGGAGATATTCTGGCTGATACATGCGTCGATATGGCATACTTTATCCGTGCAGTTGAAGGTGCATAATTAGCTTCTTGCGACGAAACCAGAATGAAAGACGAGCCGCGGCGCAGGGGCGCCGGCTTTCGGGATGCTTGGTTTGGTTCGCGTTCTACTGCTCTTATTCGTACAAGGGAGGGCCGATCATCGATAGAGTCCGATTGTGGTGGATTGATGATGTCTTGCCCTTCGAACGATGATGCCGGACCTCTTGAGTGGAGCTCCGTTGTTGCATTTGTAGGATCAGAAGCTACAGTGACGGGAAACAGGACGAACAGAAGCTCCTGAACATAGCTAGACGACACTGCAAAGTCGCGAAACTCTTGCGATCGTAAGTGCAGATTGGTGAACACTTCAAGGACAGTGTGCAATATCCCGGCATACTCGGCCATCTGCTCCTTTGGAAGCGGTTGAAATCCTGCTATATGTGAGCACGTGAAGGTTGTAGAGGCCAAGGCATTCCTACCTGGTGTTAGTCGCTCGATGTTTAGTGACACCGAGCGTAGTCTGCGATGTCTCAATGACGGGTTATCTGAATGCGCTGGCTGGACATTATCTGTACTTCTAGGAACCGTCATGTTCCTCGGCTCTGCTTGATGCCTTACAACGACCCTTAGCCCAGTTTCAAGCATGGCCATGATTGTAGAAACAATCTCCGGGTTTGCCACGCTGATTCTTCCCTCTCCAAACAACGAGGCCATCAGGTTCGGCAAATCGAAATCACGCTCGACATCGATGGTCGCAACGTCAACGCCTGTCAGTACCGCAAAGCATAACGTCCAGATGGCTGGAATGCTCCACCACGTCTTGAGGCGTTGCTTCATGACGATGAATCCGCCGGTTTTCTCGGCAAACTTCTTAACATAGCTGCCGCCGAGGACCACAAGGAGACGAGCGAGGATCTTGGTACCCAAGACAACAACACGCGGTTCATTTTCAGCAAGCAGGTACAGCAACCACTGACCCCTAGTTAGCATCATCATCATCAGGAATGCATTAGACGACTCACTTTGTTGGTTACTGCCTTGGCAAATTTCCTCAAGTTATTGGTGCTACTACTCTCACAAAGGAGGTCCGTATACATGCCGAGAACCTTGATTCCAAGCTCCTCCCGAGAGTCCTGGGATATCCCATTATATTGGATAGGGCTTTCTGGCCGTGGGGAAAGTAATACAGGGCTGAGTTGAGGAGGTGTCGGCCTGTTGCCCATACGAAGGGTACTGCTCTTCGGGCGTAATGTCCGTCTACCGAAGGCACGGCTATCATGTAGAGCGTACGTGATGAAGAGCGCAAGTGAGCGGAGAATGTCCCCTGAAACGTTACATTCAACAAGGACCTTAAAAGCTTCCAGGAAGTTAGATAGGACATCCGGTGCGAATGACTCGCCCTTCAAAGCGTCCAAAAATCGCTTCACAACACCTGTAGAACTGATCAGCTTCATATTGCCCTGGTGAGGAGGAACCGAAGGCAAGCCTTACGCATTCTTGTCAGTCTCCTTGAATTGAACAGATGGTGCTTGCTACCCTTGGCGAAGCTGACAAATTGGCTGTAGTATAACTTTTGAGTATCGGCGGATGTTCTCCTCCACATGTCAAAGTCAACAAGAAGAACACGATATGCAAGCGGATTGATGATGGTGGACTCTTCCGGCCTTGCCTCACAGTATCCGACAAAGCGTAGGATGTTTCTCAACAGCTCGTGGGCCAGTGCATCGCGCTCCGCATCGTCCATCTGGGGCTGGTCCGATCTCAGAATCGGCTTGTTGCTAAACATGGACCCGAGTCCCATCTTTTCACTAAGCAGACTAGCGAGAACCGCATAACCAGTCTCTTTCTCCATTGCCTCGCTGTTCCTCCAACTACCCTCAACGGACTGGAAGAGCAGATTCACCGCTCGGAGGATCGCATCTTTGCCTTGAGCGACCTCGACCAGCTTCAAGCCGACAGCCGCACATCCTGCTATACGCCAAGATGCATCATCGAGTGATTGGGGCACGGCAACAACAGGATCGCCAAGGAGCAGGGCAACGCCACGACTATGTGTTAGCGCATCGTTGATTGAGGGTACGGCACCGTTGATGACTATCGGGGAAGCTTTTGTGAGATGTTGTAGGTTCTTCGCGGCTGCTTTTGATAGTGATTTGATCAGCTGCGACTCGTCGATGTTGTCCCGGTCGTCATCGTCCATGACCATGCTCGGGGATATGCTAAGAAGTATCCGGTTTTCTGGTAGTACGAAGCCAGCTTTGGAATGAATAGCAGAGATAATCTCCGACTTCTCCTCCTTTCCGGGATGCAGAGATTCGTTGAGGATGTTGAGTTGAGCGGAGTCACGGTACGTCTGGAACGACCCAAGACAGTCCTGGAAGTTCCCATAGTACCGTGGCCCCAGCTTCTGGTGGACAGCAATCACCTCATCAGACAAGGCGTCCTGGAATAAGTGAAAAGAAGCGAGCGACAGCTTCGAGGAAACCACGTTTCTTCCGATCCGAGGTGCAAGATCCTGGGGCGTACCAAGGAACGCCTGAACTGGGGGATACTTGTAGTCAGGAGACGAGAGAGAAGCAAAACTTTCAGTGCTGCTGTTCGGAATGGGCGGGCTAGCAGGATACTGGCACTTCAGCTGCTCAGTAAACTCCCCATTGACGAAGAGGGTTGCACGACTGGAGCTGGTGGCTTTCGGACGTCGATGGACTACAGCGATATGGTACCAGATGCCCGCTTTGAAGACGGTTGACTTGAAGCGGACGCTTGGCCGTTGGGCTGTTATAGACGTCTGAAGGATGAAGTGATGACTATCTCTCTCCAAATAGGCCAGCACGAAGCAGCTTTGAGTGGCATCACATGCTCCGAAGATGGTTGTGTGGCAAGTCGGATCGAACTGATCAATGCGGATCCAAGCGGTCATGGTGTATCCTGCACTGGAAGAACTCGGCGGGAACGGCCGTCCAAGATCTCGAAGCTCAATGGAACTGTGCCCATGTAGCGACAGGTCGAATTGTATAAACGGTGGTTGTCGCGATGTTTGAATGCTCTTGAGCAAGAATTCCGCAGCGGCTCCCGACGTACTGGCTTTTTTGAATAAATAGTAGCCGTCTTCAAGTTTGTTGACTCCATACGCAGCGAGTATGTCCGCAATGCCATGAAGGACAGTTTTCTCGCTGCTGGGTAACTCTTGATCGAAAACAACCGGTAGTATGCTGCTCAGAATGCCTGTTCTGTGAATCATAACCTGATTGTAGGTCGAATGGGAGAGCACTTGCTCGACCGCAACGAGTATAGCTAGGCGCAGCCGACTCGGTGCTGACCTTGACTCAGGACTTACAGCCAGGGTCTGCCAGAAGTTGAAGATCATTGGAATCGTCTCAGGATTCTGCACGACCTCAGTGCCTGAAAGGAACATTCGCAGCTGGGAGCGAATCGCGGCTAGTGGTTCAGCAATGGCATCATTCTCCTCTGACAGGCTACTGTTACTCTTGGTAACCTCGTTTCTTGGAGGTATGTTCTCACGTTTGCTGTCTAGATTCGAGCTCTCGACACTCTGCCGTATTCTACTGAAGCTGCGGAATATCCGTGATATAACCTCCTCACCGAGCGCATGAGCGAGCAGGCAGCTGAAAAACTGCTCTCGGCTGGCCTCATATTCATCTTCTCCGGAGTGGTTGGTGCCATTGACACCGGTATTGGCCAAACTCTTTTCCAGAGCCAGCCAGCCATTGCCGCCCACTCTTCGCGCAAAGTATCTCCGATTCCCAGGTTGATTGTGCAGCGCTTCTGAAAGTACATCAAGCGTAGCCTTCAATAGCTCGAAGAACCCCTTTTCCTCGTCCTTGGTCAGAGTCGTGGGGCTGTAGTAGCCTGAGAGGGACGCAAGTACAGCCAGTAAAGCTTGGAAACCGTGGAGACGTCGGAACGCGTCTTTGGCGTGCGATCGGTTCTCGAAGTTGACTAGACATTGCCGTATCCTGTGAAGACTGTCACAAAGTGACTGTAGCTCATCTATGGTCGGGCGCTTGTCGGTGGTAATGTGTATATGTGTAGACGTGAGCTTGGCTAGGCACTCGCGAAGCTCCGAATGGGCGGCTTCATCTATTGGAGAGCCGTTGGAGGCAGTGGTTGTCGACCGCTGGCGGCGAGCCTTGTTGTCCATGGCGAAGAGCTATCCCAGAGGATGCTACTTGGGAGTAATGCAGATGTGAGCCGTTCATGTCTCGTGAGAGATCCGTTAGCTCGGCAAATAAGGCAAAAAGCTGCTGCACTCGACAAACTTCATGCGGACCCCGTGAGGAAGAAAGATTGCAGGGAGGAACGCGGTCATGGAGCGTCGTATACAAGCGCTGGTCTGCGAGGGAGGGCAGATGTTTTTGGAAGAGCGGAGCTAGTGAATGGAGCGCAGCTATTGCATGTCATGCGGGAGACAACAAGGAACCCGTTCGGAGCAGCAGGTATACAGTAGGAGAGTCCGCGGCATCTACAGACCGTGTTGACAGCCTGGTCAGCAGCTCGAAGCAGCTCTCGTGTCTCGGTGTCTGGATCCCTGCATCTGATATTCGCTTAGCACCCAATGACGGGCGCTCAAGTCCACCTGCATCCAGCGATGCCAGATAAAAAACAACCTGTTAAAAATGCATTGCTGTCATCTGCAAAACAATATAATAATAGATCATGTATGCCAGAATGCAAAAAGTCAAGTTGCTGCGCCGTCCGGGAATCGAACCCGGTCCTCATGCTTGCACGTTGCCTTAAAGGGACAGTTTTATAGTGGAAGGCAGGAATCCTACCAATGGACCAACGGCGCCTATTTGAAAGAAGGATTTTGGTTGTGTAATACATATTTTCGTTGTCAAAAGCTGGTAATCCTTTACCCTCTATATCACGTTCTTTGAGGTCGGATCGACTAATGTTGAAGGTCAAAGTAGCTTTGACAGGCAATTGATTGCAAACACTCATTCTGGCGCTTTTCTGGCCTTTACCACAGCCATATGATTAAATTTATGTTTAAAGTTGCTGTTGTTCTTCCTCAGATTCTATCTAATATATAGCTAACACTGGTTTTAAGAGAAGCTTGGACGATCGCAGAAAGAAGTGATTAAGAACCTTGAATTATGTGATCTTTCACTACGCAAAATCTCCACGAAAGCTATGCGTTTCTGTGTGGATCGTTTGGACGCAGGTGAACATTATGACCCTACTGTTGACTCTTAAAGATATCAACTTTATCACTCTTGTTGTTGACGTACAATCGTGAGTTGACTGGCTGGTTACCGTTCGCTTAAACATTAGTCGATCCGACCTCGTCTACCCTTAAATAAAGCAGCAGAAACAGCTCGTCCGACCAGGCTATAGAGGGGAGTTGGTTCGGTGTTTATGCTAGCTGTATTGCGCACCTTAGGCTTTACTTGAGGTTATAGTGACATCTTAGCTGAGCTGGAAACCGGCCAATTTTCTTCATCATCACAAACTATAACTGAAACCAATATTTCAATAGGCGCCATCAGTCCATTGGTAGGATTCCTGCCTTCCACTATAAAACTGTTTCTTTAAGGCAATGTGCAAGCAGATCCGAAAAGCGCTTCGCGCTTTTCGGGTTACTGGTTACGGATAGAAAGCCATCTAAATGACACGGGATAGCGAAGCAGGCGAATCTCAGACTATCAATGCAACTTCCATCCCATACGCTCTCCCCCCACACGTACTGCATTCGTGAAACCCGGGGCTCCCGTCTATCGTTCGTCATAGCAATCTCACAGCTTCTCTCCCTGTCCCTCCACCGGCACCTCAACGATCTGATCAATCCCCTCATACGGGGGCATATCGAGCCCATACTTCTCTGCCATCTTCTTGCTCAGAAATCTGCGCTTTCACCATCAGCAGCAGCCCTTTCCACATCCAAAATATCAAACTGGAACAGAATGCAAGACTCACCGCCCCCCAACAAAATGCCTCCCCTTGAACCACTTCACCAGCGGCTTCGGTGCCGTAAGGCTGATCAGCGCGTCAGGCATGAAGCCCTTACCGGGCCCAGAGTCTGGGGGCCCGTCCTCGATGTTCCAGGAGCTGGGCGCGTCGACGGCCAGGACGGGCTTGGTGGTGTCGCGGAGGGCGCTTATGACGGCGGGGAAGGGCTCGCGGACTTCGCCGGAGAAAGAGAAGCCTGGTTGGAGGTTAGTTGGGCGGGTAGTGGCGAAAGGGCGAGGGGCACGGGGAGATGGGTGGGTTGGGGTAGCAGATGGAAAAGGGGGCGATTAGGTACCGAAGATGGAGTCGACGATCAGGTCGGTCTGGTCGATGGCGGAGGTAAAATCTTCTGTGAAGGGGATGTCGAGGTCTTTCAGCTGCTGAGAGAGGCGCTATCGTCGTTGTAAGCTGCGATGTGTCGGAACCTTCATAGTAGACGACTATACTTCGTAGAGCTCGTTCTTGGTATGCTTCGGGTAGTACATAGTTGGCTCGTAGCCATAGTGCCACAGATGGCGGCCTGCGACGAGGCCATCTCCGCCTAGAAGGATGTGAGCCGCTGTTTGAACACCTTGAAGATGATTCTGGTTTGAGATTACCGTTGTTGCCGGGTCCGCAAGCGATCAAGACCCGCTTGCCTTTACTCGGCGGTTGGATTTTGTAGACTGGGCAGACATATGAGATGCTGTAGTCTTATATGAAGACGATATAGTTGGAGGGATACCGGCTTGGGATACCGAGAGGCCTGCCAATTCCATCAATTGGTCGATGGAGAAAGCACCCGTGCTCATCAACTCTTTATCGAGCTCCGCGGCATTCTTCGAGTCGAGAGTCTAAAGACAGGTTCAGTTACTTGTAAAAGTACAGACTGGCAGAGCATACTCTTAGAGCCATCATGAATCGTCTCGTTGCACGGAACATGTGTCAATTGATGTCAACCGAAGGCGACCAGGTGAGATGGTGGACGATTACATCACACTACAGCGTCGACAGTTGACGAAGCGTACGGACTATCGGAGCTGAGATGGATGATTCTCTGAACAATTCGTACTTGGTCTGTCAGCTGCCAATACCTAAGCTCATAGTTCCAGTTAATTGCGAGGGTCCTGTTGTCGAGGTAGTCAAATGCTGCTATAAAGTTACTGGATCGATACCAGCCCTACAGCCCTACAGCGGACCCTTTCCGCTCCACCCGCATCCAGGCATCCCGCCGCCAAAACCTCTAGGGCCGCATCTCCATCGCCGCAAATCATCCTCGACCGCAACACCACCGCCATTGCAGACGTCCCTCTCCCTCAGCAATGGTCGTGCGCATCCGGCTCGCCCGCTTCGGCAAGCGCAACGCGCCCTTCTACAACATCGTCGTCGCGCACGCCCGGTACGGTCCATCCCCCATCTGCGCCGTAACCCAGCCAGCCGCATCCGCAACCTTTCTCCCTGCTCAGACAACCCCTTCCACTTCGAGAAAGCCCGTACGCTGACAACCTTACCCTCGACGCATAGAACAGCACGCAACTCGAAACCCCTCGAAGTCCTCGGAACCTACGACCCGATACCGAAGCCTCCGCGCCCGGGCGACGAGGGAGGCAGGCCGTGGAAGGATATCAAGCTGGACACGTCGAGGGCGAAGTATTGGTTGGGTGTTGGGGCGCAGCCGAGTGATCCTGCTTGGAGGCTCTTGAGTATGGTAGGTGATTTTCCGCTGGGTTGGATATGATCAGGAGTGGAGGCTGGAAGGAGATTTGAGGGTGTGAAAAGAGGGAGTGGGTGAAGCAGGAGAGATAAAACGGCCATGAGAGAGGAGGATTGACACACAAGCACACTCTACAAAAGACAAAAATGCTAGACCCACATGCTAACATTTGGAACACAGGCAGGACTACTCGAACCGCGATATAGAGTCGCACAGATACAGGAGGAGAAGGCGAAGCTAGAGCCTTCCGCTGCTGCAGAGACCTCCGCTGCTGCAGCAAAAGCGTAGCTCTAGGTGTTGGTTTGCGGCTATGCACTGGCGTTCAAGGGGGAAATGTTGCATCTGTTGCATTTTAGGAGTTTGCAGTCTGTTCCATTACATGTCCAAAGTAACTGTATATGTATCATCTATGTACAAGGTCTCGTCAGGAGCTCCTAGGCGGCATGGGCCATCCATCCACCCGTTTCTAGACCGTTCATGTACACCGTTTCTAAAGAAAGTCTAACCCAAACGCCAGCTCGCTTCAACGCTCAGACCTAATGCGCCGCAACCAAAAACGTGTTCGTACCCAGACAAACAACCATGACTATCATCCCATATATAGCAAGTGCCATGCTTAATCTCCTTAACAACTTCAATCTCCAGTTCCTTGAATTGAACTTCGACCCAGGACTGCCCGTGATGGTCGAGTCGTCGTTCTCATCATCACCATACTCCTCCTCGTCGTCATCTTCCTTGAGAAGACGCTGATGATGCGGCGAGTCCGGTGAGGATATCTTGTAGTAGAACAAGCCGGGGAGGATGAAGCTGATCGTCGTGCTCCCAGTAGACCCGACGTATGCGAGGACCTTCTCTAGAGAGGAGACTGTCATAGCGACAATGAAGCTGGCAATGATGATGACGGTCGTGAGCATTGCGAAGCGGATGTCGCTCATCTGCACTGCTTGAGGTGCAGATCCGGGCTTCTTGGCGCCCAGTAAAGGAGCGCTGCGCGATGGCGAGGAGCTGCTGGTGCTTGACGGCGAAGAGCTGCGCCTCGGCCGCCACCTAAGGACCGCGTCGACGGAAGCGCGGCAGGGATGGACCTGAAGGGGGTAGGAGAACATGACTAGGATCACGATTGCGAAACGGCCTATGGTAGCGGCCGCAGAAGGTGGGTCTAACGTAGTTTTAGTACGAAGGTCTTTTACTGAGAGAGGGGGTGTCTGGGTAACGTACACATGTTCACGATATTGCCGCCAATGTTGTCACCGTAAGACAGGTACCCGGTTATCGCAACCAGGATGTAGAGCAGGCCGGAAATGCCAACACTGAAGACGACGACCGAAGCGGTGCGGAGGTGAGAGTTGTTGTTAATCTCGTTGAGTATGGAGAACATCTGAGCCATGTAAGCACTGTGCCCAACGCGGACAATACGATGAGAAGTTCGACGCACGTTCTGGTGGCAGGTATATGCAAACACAATGACGGGAAACGCGGCAAGAGTCTCCACGGGTCCGGCCCATTTAAACACCCGCACATCGCCGCGCTCCTCTAGGGTATCGCCCTTGAGGAAATGATAAAGAACGAGAATGACTAAGTAGCCGATGGAGATTAGAGCGATAACGCTCGTGTATTTGAGCGAGTCCAGTCGCCGTAAGAATGATAAGGGAATGACAATGAGCCTGCCCACCAGTGTCAGTTCGCTTTCGAAGAGCTAAAGCGAGCTCCCCATGCCAAGCATAACGTTCTCTATTTTAGCACATGGAGAAAACTCACATGAACGCCGTTATCCAAAACTGCCTATCTAGCAGAAATCCTGCGCTGACAGCTCCATTGCTGAATCCTCTTACTACTCCTGGCATCAAATCCCCAATGATGATCAAGTAGCTAACACCGACTCCGAAGCACTTCAACGCAATCGCCGCATCGAACACCACCGATGCGTTTGGGTATGTTATCTGCGACAGTGCTGCGAAAGATGCGCTGCCGCGGTCGAGGTATTTAGCGCAACGTGCTTGGAGGTAGAGACCGAAGCCTGCTGTAACGCCTGCCCAAGCGATGATGAAACAGCCGAGTACGATTCCCATCTGGCGCATGGCATGTGGCATGGCTAGCATGCCGGCGCCAATGACTGGAGTTCATGCTATATCAGTCGCGTGCTCTTATGATGGCCCAGCCGGTTAGGAAAGGAGCCGTACTGGTATTGACCAGGTTGATGACGCTGCTGAGCCAGCTGGCATTGCCCACAATTCCGACATCCTTCTTTGCGCGGCTGTTCCACCGTGAGCTAGAGAGCGGTGTCAGCATGTGCTGTGGCGAAGTGCGTGGTGGGTATAGTGGAGCGGCCTACCGAGGGCCTCGCGAAGATGCTGCACTCGCTGGTCGACTGCCTTGCCCGGCCTCATCGAGATCGGTGCGGATGGCGGAATAGCTCGCCATGGCAACTAGATGTACTGGTACGTCGATGCTACACTAGGTGGTCGAATTGAAGTTGGGCATGCGAGCGGTCCGAGGACTTCGTTGCGGTCGGTAGGCTGGTCGCCAGGACGGTGCGAAAGCGGTCGCAGTTTCGGTAGGGTATGGAGAGACTGGTGAGGGGCGTATGCAGGGCGGTTTGTTGGTGCGATAAGGGGATTCGAAGTCTTGCCTCGTCGTCACTGCCAGCGGGTTTCGGCGTTGCCAAGCATTTGCGGGAATGCGCCGCGAATCACGTCGGAAGAGCGCGTCACGAATCACTACACCAGAACAATCGTCATGACAGCAACAGGTGCCGCACAACTAGATATGGAGAAGATAGAAGAAGGATGTGATATTGTCGTGCTCCAGACGCTTCGACTCCTTGAAGAGCGCATGCGCCGGCTCGAATTCGTGCTTGACGGAGATATCAAGGATGAACCACAACAAACCCAGGATTCGGTTATCAAGCGCCTCCAAAAGCTCGAAGAGTCCTTACTCAAGGCGACATCGGGATCAAGTGTTATCGCAGACGTTATGCTTGTCCGTTCGTATCACTTGACACAAGTCCGCCATACTAGCAGCTGACCAGCAACAGAATCTCGACATGCTGACCTCTTGAATCCTCCTGAATCTCCGGAGGTCTCAGAAGCCCAGCCTGGGCTCGGAGCACCGCATAAGCTCGCGATGGTCCTAGCGGAAGCGCCCTTATACCCAGCAACAGCCTCACAATTGACGTCCCTTGACGATATCCCAATCCCACCGACGGAATCCTTCGCCTCGCTTATCGCGCTACACCCGCGCATTGCGGCCGTGGCAACTAGACAGAACCAGCAAGCGAGGCAGATTGCATACCTTTCGAAAAAGAGCGCGCAGCTGGTGTTGAAGTGGCACAAGATCTTCATCATTGGGCAAGGAAGGTGCTGGGTTGAGTGGGACAATAGGCTGAGGAAGGCAGCGAGAGACGTCGGAAGGGTGGAAGTGAGAAGGAGAGGAGAGGGGGAGCTGTGACGCACGAAGGAAAGAGCTGGGTCGAAGGAGCCCATTATTCCTCCCGGTTCGAAGGCAGACATTTGGATGTAGGGTTCTGTACAACGACCCGTAAGGCGCCCCTAGGAGGCATGAGGGACGACAAGGAGGGTTGCTCGTCTGATCCCTTACAGTGAGTAACTTGCTGCCTCTCCTTACAAAATAGTACTGATGTGTACAGGGAGTCGCAACAAACCGCTTACCATGCGACTTGTTGTGAAAAGCGGCAAGCTGCACTGTATCACATATCGGGTGCTTCACGCGTTGCACGCCCGCATGACGGGTCAGATGTGGCATTCCCGTGATCGGCACACCTCCAGCGGTTGGCCGTGTGGGCTCAGGAGATTCTCACTGTGGAAGGCCTTTGGGACACGCAATACTTCCAATAAGGGGTCCGTCAGGGGGTGGTGCTCTACTGAGGAGCTGGCGGTGTGATGTGGATAGGGAACGAGCAACAATCGCACCTCGAATCTTCTAGTGCAGAGTGGATAGAACATCGTCACTTAGGATCGTATCCATAGTTGCAATTGACCATCTGAGAGAGATCACGTGAGGTCGGTATGGTGAGCACTAAAGACAAGTGACATGCAGGGTCGAAGTTCGGTGATTTCCCTGCTTTCTGTCAAGCGGCGGGCACCGTCTCCGCACAAAGCCGATCCTTTGGTGCATTTGTGTGGCCAAGCAGTGCGGAGCCAAGCGGTGCAGGAACAAGGCAGCGCGCGTGGTCTCGGAGAACAAAGAAACAAGAAGAGCCGCGCAACTTCGAGGCACTGCCCTCCTCCCCTCGAGCAGCGGCCTGCAAGTCAGAAACATAGCGGGCGTTACAGCACCCGACCGAGCCCATTTGGCATTATTAGCAGTTTCGCCGCTGAAGTGCAACCCAATCGGAACCCTGCATTTGGCGGGCGCATCGTTTTCTTGCCGCGCAGTGCTGCACGCCCCGGGATCGCTCCTTTCCACGCCCCCAAAGTCCACACCTCAACCTCCGCGGCCAGCCGTGACCTCGCCGCCGTCGCTCCCTGAACGACTCTCGGCGCCTGCGAAGGGTCGCCAGTTTCGCGCCGCTTGCCAGTATTTTTGGCATCTACCGAGTTTCAGTAATCTTCCGAAAAGCTGCCGTTTCAGACCTGCTGCCGGCCGACTTCCCACGACCTCTGCTCACCTCAAACTCGACCTGCTGCTCCTCGTCCGGCCAGGCGCTGGTACACGTCCTCCACTCGCCAGTACCTCACTACTACATCTGCGCGGCGCCTCGGACGAACATCGGTCTGCACTGATAAACACGCCATACTCTCTCTTGACGAGAAGTCCACTCATTCAACCGCGCCCGACCAACCTTCTCTATGCCACCCTACGGATCCATTAATTCGCCATCACTACGCAAAATGGAAAATAGCAGATACAACACCGGCAATGGCCGCAGATTCAACTTCAGCAACCTCGTCGGGGATCCCTTCGCCCTAGCGACATGCTCGATTGCGATGGTGAGTCTGAACGTGCGGCTGAGCCTTTGAGTGAGGACTGACGTTGAACGTTAACGCAGCTCGCATGGATAATCACCTTCGTCTCATCCCTGATCGCGGACATTCGAGGAGACTTCCCCAACTTTTCCTGGTGGGCCATCGTATACATGTTCTTCTGCGTCGTGGGTATACCAATTGCGATCATTACGGAATCGGAGCATACATATCACGTAGCGGTGAGTACTCCAAAACGTCCGTGAGATATTCCCTTGCTAAGATCTTTCAGATTGCTGCGTATCTCGCTGCCGGCTTGACCTTCAACTCCTCCTGCGTCCACGCCTTGGTATACTCCAGCGACGGCGCGAAGGAAGCCGCCGCAGCTGGCTTTATCCTTCTCTCCATGGTTACGGTAAGCTTGTCTCAAACCCAGAGGCGTGCTCGCACACTAACGCTAAGCAGGTCGTGTGGATATTCTACTTCGGCTCGCAACCGACCGCCAGCCCCCATCGCTTCGTTGATCAGTTTGCTCTCAACAAAGGAAGACATTCGCCGAGAAGCTCCCGACCAGTGTCCAACCACTACGGCGCCCGCCCAGAGACGACTGTCACACAGGCCCCGCAGATGTACACTTCAGCACAGCTGAGCGGCTTCGAGACATCCTCGCCAGTTTCAGGGTATCCAGGAGGCCCTGTTGGTATGGATTCGCGCAACTCGCAGCCACGCTTTGGCGGCGCGCCTCTCAGCAGCCCTGAAGCACACAACCACAACACCACAAGTGCGCCGGAGATGGACATGAGCCCACCAACTGAATATCCGTACAAGGCCAAAGCGATATACAGCTACGAAGCCAACCCCGACGACCAGAACGAGATCAGCTTCACAAAGCATGAGATATTAGAGGTGTCAGATGTCAGTGGGCGATGGTGGCAGGCCAAAAAGAGCACGGGCGAGACGGGCATTGCTCCAAGCAATTACCTCATCCTGCTATAGCCCACCTGATACCCTGACGACTGGAAAGCGATACATTGGGAGGTTCTACTGCTTGCTGTCTTTATCACCGCCCTACCTCATCTCACGACTTTTACCCCTTCCCACGACCGCTGGCTACGGATCTGGGGCTGTGACCACAGCATACAGTAACAGAAATAGCCATCCGATCCTGAATACGGGCATCAACCGTCTTCGTGTCGTCTCTGCTTCATTTCCGGCCCCCGGATCACATGTAAGGGTATATCCACGGCTGTTTGAATGGGTTCTCTCTGGCGAAGGCGTTCATTTGGCGTCCCATTTGTAGTTTCTTTTCAAATTTTCGAGCGATGGACGACAGCTTGGTTGCATTTTGCTTTATCATGCGGGGGTGGACTGCCAGGGATGTAGGAGTAAAGTCCTATACCAATGAGGTTCTTATGATTAGGGAAGCATTCAGAGAAAGCTAGACATAAAAGTTGCTGTCTTGCCTGAGTGATGGCTGTGCGTCTGGAGTCTGTAACCACACCGCAGTATATCTATGAACATACGTCAACATGCACGGTCAAATCGCGAAGTGAGCAATGCCTAGCGCCTGCCTAGCCCCCAGGACGACATCAACGCAACACTACAACTTGAAGGCCTGGAAAGCACGAAGTTATCCATACAGCGGACTCGCCGCATCAGCAGTAGCATGTGCTCGGCCGTTAACCCCAAAGAAGAGAATGGGGCTGAGGCCCAGAGGACTGCATCGAAGCGCTAGGGGACCACAGAACCACCACGCCAAGCGCCTCATCCCAAATCAACCAGCCTGTGCAGCCCTGGCCGTCAGCAGCATGCCTGTCCAGGCGCCATTTAAATCAGCTATGGTGCACAGGCTTGAGTCATTAGAGGTAGGCAATGGCCATTGCGGTAGGCAAATCATCAGGCGAAGAGGCCGCTTACATTGGCGTCTGCCTGAGGGGTGAGGCTGAGTTCAGGAGCCCAGTATTTGAAGGCATTGGACGGCTCACGTCTTACAATTCCCTCAGCTGTCTCATCCTCTTCTAGCCTCAAGTCAAAGCTCTATATGCGCGTTCTTCCTTTGTCTCCAATCATACATTCATTTACGCGTCCTCTACGAAGTTCTCCCATCAAAAACCCCCAAAGTCAACATGTCCACCACAAAACCGGCCTTCACGGCCGTCGAGACAGAAACACCCACCTCCGCCACGTCGATCAAGTCTATAAAGTCCAAAAATCGCAAACGCCTCATAGTTCTCTGCGACGGCACCTGGCAGGACTCGACCGCCGACAATGCATCCGACTACCCCTCCAACGTCACACGCTTCTCACGCGCCCTCAAATCCTCAACCTGGGTGCCCAAGAAAGATGACAGCGGCGACCTAGAAGAGGTCGAGCAGATAGTCTACTACCAAAAGGGCGTTGGCACCGGCACGCTCGACGGCCTGATCGGCGGTGCAGTCGGCCTAGGCGTATCGGCAAACGTGCGTGCGGCCTATTCATTCCTCTCGCACAACTACGACCCCGAAGACGAGATCTTCTTCTTCGGCTTCAGCCGAGGCGCCTACACGGCTCGCTCCATCGCCGGCCTCGTCAATGCGCACGGCCTGCTGACCAAGAAGGGCATGGACTGCTTCCCCGCGCTGTACAACCTGTACTACAGGAAGCAGGACAAGACGAACGCCAACGACGCCGAGGAAGCCCGCTTCGTGCAGAAGCTGGTCGACGCGGGTCTGCTGCAGCGGAAAGCAGCCGACGCGGTCGAGGTGGTCGGCGTCTGGGACACGGTCGCCTTCCACCAGTCGTGGTTCGGCAAGGGGCCGCTAGGCCGTCTCCTGGGCATGGGGAGCGAGCGAATCGAGTTCCGGAACGCGATGCTCAGCAACAAGGTCAAGTATGGGTATCACGCGCTGGCGCTCGACGAGCGCCGCAAGGCTTTCCTCCCGACACTCTGGCACTACCCGAAGACCGGCTCGGCCGAGGCCAAACCGCGCGAAGATGGCACCACGACCAAGGAGATGGAGCAGGTGTGGTTCTCGGGAAACCACACCGACGTCGGCGGTGGGCATGCCAAACCTCGCCTCTCGGACATCCCGCTCGTGTGGATGATCGCGCAGTGCAAGCGAGACAACAAGCTCGCATTCGACGACGACTACCTGCTCGACAAGCGGAAGGTGAAAGCGACCGAGACTACTGCCTGGGATACGTGTCAGGGCGCCACCGGCAGCGGCTCGAAGGGGTGGATCAGTTCCATCGCCGATAAGATTTGGCGCGCTGCGCCGGTTCTCAGTGCCGACAGGCAGCCGCTGCGGGAGAATGACACGAATGAGAGCATCCACTGCTCTATTGCAGATAGGGCTTTTGGGGCGTGCAAGGGGAGCGGCAATGCGAAGAGGTACGAGTGTCCGTGTTTGACTGGTGAGTGCGATGAGCGGGGGTGGCAAGTCAAGTGGGATACATCGAAGCGGCTGCAGATGAAGGAGCCGCATGATGTGGAACACAGATTCAAGGGTCGGGTGCGGAAGGCTTCGAATAGTTTGGAAAAGGAGTAGGAGTAGGCTGGTAACGGGGTTTGTGGCGTTGAGGTCTGGTCTCGCTTGGCTGAGCTCTGTCGGCGTTCTGTACGTCTTTGATCATGTGGTTCTACCTCGACGTTCTATTGCCGCTGTATTAGCGTTCATGGCTACTTTCTCGCCTTACTCTAGGGCTGGCTGTTCTCAGGTATTGATGGGACCTCTCGTTTTCTTTCCGTCACTTGTAGCTCGCTGCTGCTTCCGGGTGGTCGTATGCGTCAAAATCGTTATTCATAGTGCGGGTCTGTTTCAACGGTCTGTGATGTTGATCGTTTAGCAAAACACATTGACATTTAACATTTAACATCTGTGTACCGGTTTCGGTGTTAGTGTGGTCTCCCTGAATCCGATACCGCTTAGGGGGAGCGGTTGCCATTTCATAGCTTCATAGCTATTCGGAATATATTGTTCGTAGAGCTTTTAGTCCGCGTATTTGCAAAAGACAAGTCAACATCGGCTGGGGTACCGCTTCCACCAGCAATAATACCTTCCTCTGCTCCAATCTACACCCAGCTCTCCCACCCTCCCTGTCCTCTCCCATCAGTTACAC